>CM039621.1:12932030-13547030 GCA_022457165.1 Juglans mandshurica | reverse complement strand
CATCTGCAAAAAGCAGATGGGACACTTTTAAGCATCTCCAAGTCTCATCACCCACTACAAAAGCCGACAAAGATCTTCCTTCCACCGCCTCTTCAATTATTCTACTCAAAGCATCGATAACAGGAACAAAAAGAAAAGGAGATAGAGGATCTCCTTGTCTCAAACCATGAGAGCTATTAAAGAACCCAACCGGAGAACCGTTCACCAAAATGGAGAATCTCGATGTCGAAACGCAATGTTTAATCCACGAACACCATTTCTCATCAAAACCATATCTCCCAAGTAAATACAAGTGAAAATCCCAACTAACATGGTTATAAGCCTTTTCAATGTCTAATTTAACCAGAATTCCAGATTCACCCAATTTGATTCTACTCTCCAAACATTTATTAGCAATTAAAACTGAATCAAGAATTTGTCTCCCCCTCACAATTGCATTTTGAGATTTCAAAATAATCCTCTCCATTACCACACTCATACGATTGGCTAGGATCTTAGAAATAATTTTGTATACCCCATTTACCAAACTAATAGGTTGAAAGTCTCTCATTTCCATAGCCCCCACCTTTTTAGGAATGAGTGCAATAAAAGTTGCATTGATACTTTTCTCAAATTTCATAAAGGTATGAAATTCAAGAAAAACCTTCATAAAATCTTCTCGCACTGTCCCAACAAGCTTGAAAGAACGCCATAGAATAACCATCCGGACCCGGAGCCTTGTCCCTAGCCATTTCTCTAACCACATCAAAGACTTCTTCTTCTTCAAACATTCTTTCCATCCAATCTGCACTAACCTAGTCAATGGAGTCAAAAAACAGCCCATCTAACTTATGTCTCCATGAGAAATCTTCCCTAAATAACTTTTCATAAAAATTCACAATATGTTCCTTGATAACCTCTTGATCTGAAAGAATGTTATCACCTTCATGAAGGACCTCTATAGGATTATTTCTTCAATGAGAGTTCGCCATTTGGTGAAAACATTTTGTGCATTTATCACCTTACTTCAACCACAACACCCAAGATTTTTGCCTCCACGATATTTAAACCATTAAGGTTATTGATTCTAATTCAGCAACCACCCCTTTTTTTCCTCTCCAAATCCTCCCCGGATAAAACCCCCAACAACTCCTTATCCTCCAAACACCTCAACTGATCCAGCAGAATCTTCCTCTTACTATCCAAATTTCCAAACTCCTCTTTATTCCATATCTTCAAATCTTTTTTAAGCGCTTTAAGTTTACCAGCCAATACAAAACTTGGAGTACCTGAAAAAGTGTACGAAGACCGCCACCTCCTCACCCTTTCCACAAAGCCCTCATCCTCAGCCAATACAAAACTTGGAGTACCCGAAAAAGTGTACGAAGACCGCCACCTCCTCACCCTTTTCACAAAGCCCTCATCCTCCAGCCACATTTTCAAATTTAAAGTACCTATGCCCTCCAACAATACCCCCACAATCCAGCATAATGGGATAGTGATTAGAACCAATTCTCGGAGACAAATCTGAAAAATGAGCTTCCCAAGAGGCCGAAACAAAAAATCTGTCCAACCTTGACCATGCCCTACTGTTGGACCACGTATAGTCCCCTCCCGCCATTGGTAAATCAATCAAATCTAAGTCGAAAAATCTTGTTCATTCCAGAGGACAGGGAAGGGAAAGGGTTGGAGGAAGTTGGCAGAGGCATTGAGGGATGCTGGTTGTGTAGGTGGCTCATTCTTGCCTCCAAAACAACCTCCATTTCAGTCTTACAGGGAGGTGCTACAACCCAGAGGAAGTGTTAGGGGTAGCCATTACTTTGACATTTCGGCATGCTCGAGAGGAGGGGTAGGCCTTCAAAGGGGTGCTGCTGCTTCTATAGGAGCCCAGGCGTGGGTGGAAAATGGCAGAGGAGTTGTTGGTCTGAATGAGGAAAGTGAGCTTCGTGCTTTACAGGAGATGAAGTGCCAGGTCGACTTGCTGCAAGCAAATTTAGTTTGGATGATACGGTGCGTAGAGGAGAAAAAAGGGCGGGGAGTGGGTCTGGGTCTGGGTGTGGGCTATGGCCCAAGTGAACGAAACGAGAGACATTTTGAAGATCATGAACATTCCTTGGAAGAGTTTCGTAGTTTTTTCCGGAAGACTTTGTTTTTGTGGGCCATTTCTTTAGATTTGAATGGTCTCAGCTTCCATGATTTCCTTGTAACTGTTTTTAGCTCCTAAGTAGGTGTATGCATCTGTATACTTTTAGTGTACTTGGGCTATGCCTATCTTTATATTAATGAATTAACTTATTACTTATAAAAAAATTATTAAAATCTCCTCCAAAACACCAAGGGAGATCCCACCAACAACAAAGACCCGCCATTTCATCTCATAAAATGCTTCTACTACAGTCCAAATTCGGAGGAAAGTGATTTTGGGGAGAGGTTTGAATCTGAAGAGGATTTTGTTCTTGATCCTTTGTGTTCCATCCCTCCAGGGATTGATTGGAACATCAAATCTTCTGATTGGGTGTTGAGAAAGGTGGATGAAATCAAGGATTGTGTGGGTGTTTCTTGTGATGGCTTTGAGGAACAATTTAGAGCCCTCTTGATTGCTATTGAGGCTGGTCAACCTTCTTTAGTCAGATCCGCTTTAAAAAAGGAGAGGGAATTGAATAGATTGAGGTGCATTGTTAATTATAATGGAAGGAGTGGAAGTGCACTTAGAAACAAAGGCAAGGAAAGGGCTGCTAATGGTTATCAATGAAGCCTAAGATAATTTCATGGAATGTTAGGGGGCTCAATGATTTCAGAAAACGCCTCCGGGTGAAGAATTTGTTGCGTAAGTGGAGGGTTGATGTTATTTGTCTACAAGCAACCAAATTGAAGATGGTTAATCAATCTATTGTTAATAGTTTGTGGAATTATAATTGTGTGGAATCGTTTAATAATACAAGAAACCATATCATTAAGGAAAATTCTTCTTGCAAGCGAGTTCGCGCACCAACGCTGACATGTAAGACATCTATTTAATGAAACGATGCGAATTGAAGACGTAAATGATTTTCATGAGACAGAGAACATTTTCTTCTCTCAAAATTTTTCTTTTTTTGTATTTATTTTCAATAAAAAAAATCATGTCAGCGTCGGTACGCGGTTTTGTGCGCCAAACTGCTTGTACCTAGCAAGACTCTATTATTAAATTGAGTGCAAGGTACCCTAGATTCAAAAATCTCGACAACCCCCTGATCATTTACCCTAATCCCCTCATCCCCCCTCTACCTGCTCCACCATCTCGCCCCCAATCACTTTCTCAACGCCTCCTTTATCAAACTAGACAGAAGAAAAATGCTTCGATAAATCCTGACTACCCTTCTCTATAAAATGAGCAACCTACGCAACCCCTGAAACTGAAGAAACAAACTTTTTCCCTTTCGTCGGAGATGGGCTTGTCGTTGGAGAGTCCCCAAAACCTTCTCCTCCCTCCATAAAACCTTTTTGAGTGTTAGTCCCCTCCTCTTGAGTCGGTTTTTCACTGTTCAGCTCCTCCATGCATGACGGGCTCTTAGATATTTGTCGCCGCCGTGAAATCTATCGCCAGGATATCCCTAAATAACTCACCGGCCTCCATTGACCTGTTCTGTGAAGACGATGGGCTCGACGGAGCCCTTGTACGCTTGGGCTGAGCCTCCACCACACCAAACGGGCCAAAAGAACTCGACTGCCCACGAGATACCTTGGGCCTCCAGTGAACAGAGCTAGATATTGGGCCCTTGACCAGCCCTCTTCTATTCTCCTCAACCTTCGGCCCAGACTGCCTTCCCAATTCCTTCTTATAAACTTCAGGATCCATTGAAACATGCCCCAAGCCCATAAGCAGGCCCAGACCTCAAAATTTTCCTTCCATGCAATTAACTCTGACCATATATGCCATAACGCCCCTTCCGCTTCTCCAAGTCTCTGCAACACCTCGGAAGACCAGCCAACAACTCCACCGTCATTATTATTCCACCGGGACTCTACCATCGAACAACCCTTCGTCAACCTTCTTTTTGGCGCAATATTCACCTTCCTATGATGACTCTGACCATTCTTCTGAAGTGACTCAGGGTACGTTTGGGTAGTGAGAAGTGTTGAGAATGTTTGTGAATAGTTATGAGTAGAGATTGGAGTGAGTTTGTGGGTCCCATTGAGAGTATTTTAAGTTGTTTGGATGTGTGAAGTATGCTGAGTTGTTGACTTTTGAGTAGGTAGTTGAAAAATGTGTGGGTCCCATAAATATTAGTGATTTTATTTTTTGTAATAAATATTATAATGATTTTATTATAGTGATTTTTTAATATTAATAAATATTGTAGTGATTTTATTTTTAATTTATATATAATAATGATAAATATTATAATGATTTTATTTTTTATTTATATTTAATAGTGATAAATATTATAGTGATTTTATTTTTTATTTATATATTTTAGTGATTTTATTTTTTATTTATATATTTTAGTGATTTTATTTTTTATTTACATATTATAGCGATTTTATTTATTTTTTATATATAATAGAGATATATATTTTTTATTTATATATTATAGTGATTTTATTTTTTATTTATATATTATAGTGATAAGTATTATAGAATGTTTGTGAATAGTTATGAGTATAGATTGAAATGGGTTTGTGGGTCCCATTGAAAGTATTTTAAGTTGTCTGGCATGTGAAGTATTTTCAAAAATACGAAAATACTTGGAAAGTGTTGAGGATATTCTAGTACCCAAACATAGCCTCAGAGTCCTCGGACACTGGCTTCAACAAAGCTGACAAATAATAAGCTTCTCCAGAAGAACTAACTCCTCGGTGATGGGTTGCGTTAAGCACCTCTTTACCTCTGGAATTTTTAGGATCCTCACCATTACCGGAAACAACTCTGTTATCTTTAGCCAAAACTGGGGAAGAGAACGTACCATATCTCTCATATTCCTCACAATACCAGCCCATCCGCTTCCTCTCCACCCTTCAGGAATCACTAAAATTCCTTTTCCCATCCCAGTACCATATTCAATCAACTTCACATACCTACCAAACGAATTTTGACCTCTTTGAACCATGAAGACCTTGTCTCCCTCCCTTCTAGTCTGGTAATAATTAGCTTCTCCCGTTTTCTTCAGACTTCATGATAAAAAGACTTCATGATCTTCCTACTCTTCTCAGAGATACAGAATATGTTGCCACCTTTTCTTCTAAACAGAAACAACTTTCCTTCTATATGAAAACAGTGATCCATCTTCTAACTAAACTAACCAAGGAACTTATCAAAAAAAAAAAAAAAAACTAAGGGGAAACTTAAAGGATTGAATGAAGGATCATTCCCAGCAAGAAGCATGGGAATGGAAGATGAAAAGACATGAGGCCGAGAGAGAGAGAAATTTTGATTTTGAAACCTGTCTCATAGCCCTACTTATGAAGTTCCAAGAAGGATTAGATTTGATCTCTGAGATTTTCTGATGGAAAAGTTCAGCATCAGAACAGTCCCAGAGCGCAGTATGTACTGCAGTATGTAGAGCAGATTTAACTAAAACTAGAGGGACAATTTTTCTTAGCAACCATAATCAACAAAATCAAAATACAAAGCAGTAAATAAATAACAGAGATCTTGTTGAGGAATTAGAAGAATTTTGAAAAACTCTTCAAAAGAAAAAAAAATACTACGGATGCCATCACCTAAAAATCCACCATTGAAGAAAGTTGTTACATCTAATTCAGAGACTTAACAAAACCTTTGTAAAATTAAATATGGCCTGTAACCTCAAGAGTGAAAAACTTGAGTTGTGCATCAATCACATCAATTCCAGAATTCTGTCCTTGTATATATATATATTATCACCTCTGGAACAAACTTTCCCATCAATATTGGAACTTCAGCAGCCACAGTAAACTCACCATTAATCTCCCATTCAGTAAATGAGCAATGAAATCATAAGAATGATTTGTGTATAAGGAGAAGAAAAATTAGGGCCTTGAGGCACAAGAAAGCTCAAGTTATTTTTTTCATCTCTCTTTAAAATATTAAAAAAATCCTGAATTATGGCCTCTCTGGATATAAAAGTTGTGAATATATAGGTAAGGAAAAAATCATAAATCTTACCCAAGGCGGAGTCTAGCAAGATTCTGAAGACATTATTTTTACCCAAGTTTTGACGCTAATTTGCCAACACATCATTTTTAATTGTAACAGCTTCATAGTGTGAGCACCATGTTCTCTTCAAAGATAATGAATGCATTAGAGGACTCAAGGTTGCTTATGGAGTTCAGAGGTGGTCTATGTAGTATTGCCCTATCCATAAATGTCCCTTGAAGTTGATCAAACTGTTTTTTCAATATAATTGTATTGAAAATGACGGCTGCCTTAACCTTAAAATGAGCTGAACAATGCTGTACAAATCTATGGCTTGAAGGTGTGTATTAAATTTAGAATGTTATAGGAGTTTCACTTCTTATCCTGTTGATATGCCATTTCTCCCTACTCCATATTTAAGCTATGTTTCTATAAATGAGATCATATTGACTTTGGTTAAATGGTTTTGCCTTCCAAATGTGATCTGCAGGAAAGAAATTGGGTATGATGGATGGAGGCTTGATTTTGTCCGAGGATTTTGGGGTGGTTATGTCAAGGACTATCTGGAGGCAAGTGCACCTTTGTTTGCTGTTGGCGAGTATTGGGATTCCCTCAGTTATACATATGGCGAAATGGATCACAATCAAGATGGACATAGGCAGAGAATTATTGACTGGATCAATGCAACTAATGGAACTGCTGCTGCATTTGATGTCACAACCAAAGGAATTCTTCATTCAGTAAGCATTCAACTAGACAATTTTTTGATGGGGTGTATGGAATAGAGGATATTGTATCAGTTCCTTGGTTTTATGTGGCTTTAAAAATTGAACGTCGACTTTGTTTTCAATGATTGATTCCCCCATAAAATGATTTGGAATCCATGAATTGAGTGATATATTCTCATATGATAGACTTCGTAGCTTGCAGTTATGCCACAATTCTTCATGGTTTTTCCTATGGAAGCTGTATCACTTATGACTCTGCAATATGGACAAATTTATTTATCAAACAAAATTACCAGCTTGCCAGAACTTCTGATGGCATTCCTCCACCCTTCACTTAATTTGAGAACCTAGCTCGGATTTGTAACCAGGACTCCAGTTTTATGGACTTGTACTGGTAACAGACTTTCGTATGAGGTGGACAGTATATTTTATGTGGTACATTTCTTTTATGTAGGCACTGCAAAGATGTGAATATTGGCGATTATCTGATCAAAAGGGAAAACCTCCTGGGGTTGTCGGATGGTGGCCATCTCGAGCTGTTACCTTTATAGAGAATCATGACACTGGTTCTACTCAGGTTCAAACTTGTTTCATTTTAAACTGTCCATTTTATCTACCAATTTTTATAAAAAGAGAGGATTTACCGAGCAAAAACAATTTATCTGCCAAATTTGTCTTCTGATAAATGGTTTTCATTAAAAAATAGAAAATAATATAGCTTGAACTAAGGGAAAATAATATAGCTTGATCTAAAGGCCAAGTATGAAATAAATCCACACCATGCATAATATGACTTAAGTGAGAATGGAGATATGCTTTCTCTACAATGACTTGTTCTTCCAAAGTAAGTGGTCCTCTTCGTTTTCAGGTCAGGTTAGTATGAAATTATGTGAATTCTACAAAATAATGTCCTTGTAATAAGTAGGCATCTCTCTGTAAATTAGTGGAAGCTTTAAAACTTATCTTGGACAGCTTTCAACTTTCTCCCACTGGCATTAGGAAAGTACAAGACACTGATAGTTTTGTCCATGCAGTTGTCTTGAATTGGAATGGTATGTGTTATTTTACTCGCATATACAAGCTTTTATATTCTTTCTTCCTGCAGGGTCATTGGAGATTCCCAGGTGGAAAGGAAATGCAAGGTTATACTTACATTCTGACCCATCCGGGAACACCCACAGTGTTCTACGACCACATTTTTTCTCACTATCGATCTGAGATTGCAGCTCTGATCTCTGTTAGGAACCGGAATGAAATCCATTGTCGGAGTACAGTAAGTATCAATTCTAGGCTTCAATGTTGGGCATCATGATGCATGTGCATAGAAAACTTTCCTAGAAATAAACAGTTGTTCCAATTTTCTTGTTATACATTAAAGAACAGAAGAATAAAGCAGTCAAAATCAGATTGTTCTTTGGCAACAAACTATCTTGGGCTGTTATGGGAAACAGAATTTGAGCTTATAATTTAAGTAGAAAACCCACTTAAATGGGTCCCTAATGTAACTGTCATTGTTGGCTGAGAACATCTGTTACATTTTGGAGCTAAAAACGTTTGATTTGAACTCAAAATTTTCCTCCTTTTTCTCTCTGCCAAATGCCAATTACTTTTTATGATTCTATTGATGAGATTAGGAATTTATGCTGTTGTTAAATTGGCAAGTTAAAGCCAAGTCTGTTGATAGAGATTAAACAAAAAAATATTGACTTCATTTGTGATACTGTATAATCTAGGTTCAAATTACCAAGGCAGAAAGGGATGTGTATGCAGCCATTGTTGGCGAAAAAGTTGCAATGAAGATAGGACCTGGACATTATGAACCAAGTGGGCCCCAGAGATGGTCTTTAGCTGCTGAGGGAAAAGATTACAAGGTCTGGGAAACATCTTGATATAATCCCAATGATTTTGATTGGGATCATTTGGTGTATGATGTCAGTTACTGAATGATCAGCAAGGTAAAGAATGATACACCTTCTTTGTGATGGCCGTCTGGTTGCAAACCTCCATTGAAGTTGCGTGTACCATACCATGACTGTCCTGACTTAGAGGATCAAGGGAGCTTGAGTCCTAGGGCTGAATGGGGAGTATACCATCACGGCAATTAAGTTAAAATGCTAGTGTGGGAGTGGCATCATGTTATTAGGTGTGGGATAGAGATGTACCATTTTACATGTAATTGCATTGTAATGCCTCGCGGAAACATTTTCTAAATAAACTTGTCTAAGAATGCATATCATTATATCATACACTCTATATTGTATAATTCTGTTAAGAAAACTATTCATAATAAGAGATGATTACATTATTGTAAACCCCACTTATCTATATACTATTCCCATATTTGACTTCTCATTGTTTGATGACCTTTCTTGTATGAGATGTGTGTGAGCAAGGTTTTCATCTAAACATTGGGATGTGCACTATAATTACTGAGTATGATATGTTTGTATTATCATCCATGGAATGAAGATATATAAGCCGTAACCAGTCACCTTAGATCATGTCTTGTACAAGAGATCATGGGACATGACATGACATACATTCCAGTAAACTACTTAAAGCAAGCAAGAGGAAGACATCATAATAGAAGGTTTGTGTGGTAAAAAAGTTTCAATTTTTTAAAAAATGTCGAACTTAAAACCAAACATTTTAAGATTCATAAAAGTCATATTTCTCCACAAACTTTTCATTCAATCATTTGCCTACATTTAAGTGAAAATTAAAAAAAACTCAAACCAAAACAATTTTTGTAGAAAAAAAAAATGGAATAAAATTTATTTAAACAACTTTTTAAATTTAGCTATTCACTTTTTATAAACCCGAATACAAATTAATATTGACCGATTATTTAGTCTAACAATTACATCTTAACAAATTTTTATTTAAACACTTTTCAAAACTTTCACAAATTTTAATAAAAACTGCATTAAAAATTTTTTGTAAAAAATTCTCAAACATCAAACATTTTCATAACCCAAACATAATTGTTTGTAATAAAGGAAGATTTGTAATAAAGGGAGATCAGCGCGTCCATAGCATGGGGCTATATGGAGAAAACTCCGTTACAGAACTGAAAAGGTTTGGATAGTGAGTTGAGATGAGATAAGAGTTAAAAGTTGAATAAAATATTATTATAATATTATTTTTTAATAATATTGTTATTATTTTGAAATTTGAAAAAGTTGAATAGTTTATTATATTTTGTGTGAAAATTTAAAAAAATTGTAATAATTAGATAAGATGAATTGAAATGAGATGAGTTGAAATGGGTTGAGATGAATTGAGATGACTTTCATTGTAAACTATCACACGTTATTTCAATTCAGACATGGCCCAAACTATTAGCACCTCTGGCTAGTGTTCTTAGCCAACTTTTTTTGTTTTTCAAAAAATTTGTTGTAAACAAATTCAAACATTTAATTAAGAGAAACGCTTTGCAACAACCCTGTTGCAATTGAGCGAAAAACATCCTACCAACTAAGGCTGTGCAAAATTCTGAAATTTCTGACTCCGCCCAACATCCGCTCCGATTCCGACTCCGACGGAGTCGGAGTCGTTGGAATTCGGAGTAGCTCCGAATAGATAATCAGAGTCGGAGTCGGAGTCGGAATCGGAGCTCCGACTCCGACTCCGACTCTGATTTTTTAAAAAAATAAAAACCCAGCTGTAAAACGACGTCGTTTTACAGCTGGGTTTTTTTTTTTTTTTTAATTAAACGACACCGTTCCATTTAATATGGAACGGCGTCGTTTCATCACACTAGGGGGTCCAAAACGCAGGACCCCCCTTCTTGCCGCCGTTCCATATTAGACGCAGGAGTCCGTCTGAACCAGTGAAGCCGTCTCGCCGCTCGCGTCTCACGTCTCACGTCACGGGTCTCTGTTGCCAGCGTGCCGGCGTTCGTCGTTGCTCCTCCGTGCCGGCATTCATCGTTGCTCCTCCGTTCAGCTTCCACCTACGGTGAGAGTAAGGGTTTCCAAGCCCTAAATTTAATTCAAGCAATTTAATTTTCTACAACACGTCTCTTATGAATTGGTATTTTGTTGTGATTCTTGTGAATTGGTTTTGTAAATCTGTAGTAAGGAAATATGTTTGATGAATTGTATGTTATGTTTGTAAGTTGTGTTGTATGCATGCAATGTGTTTGATAAAATGTGCAAGAGAATCAAGAACAGAACACCTACGGTTTTTGCTCTGTTTCTCCACACCAAAGAACAGAAATAAGCTTTCTATATATAGTCCCAACAAATCACGGCGCTCAAAACCCTGAATTTTAAGTTGTATTGAACATTTGGCTTGAGTGAGGTGTCGAGCGCAAGTCGAGTGCACGTTGTCTTGAACATTGGCTCGAGCGAGATGTAGAGCGCAAGTCAAGCGAACCTCTCTAGAAGAGTTCTGCTCGAGCGCCACGTCGAGCGCACTTCGAGCGAACCTCTCTGCATGAGTTCTGCTCGAGCGCTGAGTAGAGCGCATATCGAGCGAACCTCTCTGGAAGAGTTCTGCTCGAGCGCCACGTCGAGCGAACCTCTCTAGATGAGTTCTGCTCTAGCGTTGAGTTAAGTGCAATACGAGCGAACCTCTCTGTATGGATTCCACTCGAGAGCCACGTCGAGCGCACTTTGAGTGAACCTCTCTGTATGGGTTTCGCTCGAGTACTGAGTCGAGCGCAATACAAGCGAACCTCTCTGTATGGATTCCGCTCGAGCGCCATGTCGAGCGTACTTCGAGCGAACCTCTCTGTATGAGTTCCGCTCGAGCACTGAGTCGAGCGCACATCGAGCAAACCTCAATGTAATAATACATCGATACAATACTACATTATGATACAATAATACATGTCCTATATCTTTGCGTTGATTTAAATTTTTAATATAGCCTAGTTTATTTTTAAACTAATGTTTTGCTTCTAATTTATTTTTTCAGCTTCATTGATTGTAATATGGATCCTAGACATAGTAGAGATGATCGTCCACAAGGGGATGTGGCGGATGCCAATGCTACAACTCCTACACCGGTGGGTACTTCCACCCCTAGAGCCACATCTAGAGCAGCTACATTTAGAGCAGCTACATCTTGTGTGAGTAGTCGACTCCCACTCCCAGTTGATATAGAGGATGAGGATATGTTCAACGAATAGGAGGAGATGCCCATTGAGCAAGATCAACCACCACGACCTTCTAAAAAGAGGTCGTGGACATAGGAGCATTTCACCAAAATTCCTGGTGATATTGCGAACCCAGTAGCAAGATGCCATTACTGTGGATCACTTTGTGGATGTCATTCGAAGAAGCAAGGTACCAGTGTGCTAATAGCACATCTAAATGGTTGCCAACGATATAAGATAGCGAAGGGATTGCAAACCACTGATCAGACCAACCTCAGTTACCAAACTTCTACAGCCACTGATGGTACACAGACTAAGAAATTGATCATCTCTCAATACAGTGAGAAGATGTTAAGGGACATGCTTGCAGTGATGATAATTACTGATGAGATGCCCTTTACCACAGTCGAGAAAAGAGGCTTTCGAAAGTTTCTAAATTTTGTTGAGCCACGATTTCCCATTCCATCACGGTATACGGTGATGCGAGATTGTATGAAGAGGCATGCGAAAGACAAGGCAGAGATGAGGAAGATGTTTATTACCACTGGCCAGAGAGTGTCGTTTACGACTGACACATGGACTTCCATACAAAACGTCTGTTACATGTGTATCACAGCACATTACATTGACAGTGAGTGGATTTTGCATAAAAAAATTATTGGTTTTAAAAATATTGTGGATCATAAAGGTGCATTCATTGGGGCGAAGATGAATGATTGTTTAAAGGACTGGGGAATTCGAAAAGTGTTGTGTATTACAGTTGACAATGCTAGTGCCAATGAAACAGTAATTGATTGATTTAAGCGGAACACGACGGTGAGAGATGATGTCATTCAGGCCCACGAGTTTATTCACGTTCGATGCTGTGCTCAGATCATCAACCTAATAGTTGTTGAGGGGTTAAAAGAGGTTGATGATTCCATAACCCGAGTCCGTAACATTGTATGATATGTGAGGGGTTCCCTTTAAAGGCTTGCCAAGTTTAAGGCAATAGTAGAAGATCTTAAGATTGAATGTTCTAGTATGTTGTGCTTGGACGTTCCGACTCGATGGAACTATGATGTTGGATGTGGCACAGAAGTACCAAAAAACATTCGAGCGGATGGAGGTCGAGGATGGGGGCCTGAGGTATGCTTTGTTGGAGTCAGCAGGATAGGGGCTCGGTGCGCCGGACGCACATGATTGGACCAGTGTGAGCTATTTTGTTAAATTTTTAAGAATTTTTTATGACATAACCATGCGGTTATCTGGATCTAAATATACGACTGCGAACTCATTCTTCAGCGAGCTCTCGGAGCTTCACTTTCAGTTGGAAAATAGTTGTACTGACTCTGGTGGATTATTATCTGCTATGGCTACGAGGATGAAGATCAAATATGATAAATATTGGGGGAATATTGAGAAGATAAATAGATTGCTATTTGTGGCTGTGATCCTTGACCCTCGAGTTAAGTTGGTCGTTCCTAGAATTTTGGGTAAATTCCGTCCTCTGGGCAGTGAAGGCTGCAGAGTTTATTAGATTGTTAAAAAGTGATGTTGATGACTTATATAATCACTACAGTAATAGTTGTCAGCCTTCATCCGCAGCTGTTAGCTCCTCACATTCGAGGTCGACGAGATCGACAGTTTCCTCAGGTTATACAGACCCATCTGTAGGGGTTAGAGGCAATCGTATTATACAGCAATATCATCAACTCATGTCAACAAGGAATATTATGCATTGTACATATGGGGTTGAACAATATTTTATGAAAGCTGTCAAGGCACTTAGTGATGTATTTCAGTTATTAACTTAGTGGAAAGTTAATTCCACCAAGTATCCAGTCCTTTCTCGTGTAGCCCGAGATGTGCTAGCCATATTCCTGTCACTACAGTTGCCTCAGAGTCGACATTTAGCACTGGAGGTCGCTTGTTGGATGCTTATCAGAGTTCATTGTCACCGTCAACCGTGGAGGCCCTCGTTTGCACACAGAATTGGATAAGTGAAACGCCCATTGGACTAGATACCGTTGGCGTTGATGCCGAGAGCTATAGGCTTGAATCGGGTAAGTTATATATGCTTTTAAATGATGATTTAATTATTTTTAATGTTTCTAACTTCTACTTTTTATGATTTTATAGATCTAATTGTGAACTCTAATATAATTGTCGATGATTGAGAGTCTAGAATGGACGCCCCTTGAGAGTCTTGGTAAGAATCAAATTATACTTTTACCGTGTTCAATTTCTTATTATCAATTTTTTTTTTCATTTATTGATTGCAACTTTCTATCTTCATTTCAGGCATGACCAATGGAACAAAAAGCATTTGAGTGAAATCCATGTTTAATTTTTATGTAGTTATATTTCAAGGCTAAGTCAATGTTGTTATTACGTTATAAATAGAACTGTTATAACTTATGGCTGCATCATACATGTTATTTAATTTTTTAAACTATTGTATTTAAGGTTTTTTTTTTTTTTTTTTTTTTTTTATATTTTCAGTAATTTTTTTTTTTTTTTTTTTTTTTTTTTTTTTTTTTTTTTTTTTTTTTTTTTTTACAGATTTGGACTTGAGCTTTGGTGATCATATTTATGAAGTTATATTTATGTAGTTATATCCCGATCAAAGACGTGGGATAAATACTTTTTAATTAGCTCGAAGTACTACCTTTGACATTATCAAGTAATTTATTATATATTCCCAACCATATAATTTTGCCGTCCAAATACATTTCAATCTGTTAGAAATGTAGAGAAATAAACAGTCTGACTCCGAACGGAGATCGGAGCTTCCATTCGGAAGTCGGAGTTCCGACTTCTGTTCGGAGTTTCGATCGGAGGTCGAGCTCCGACCTTCGATCGGAGTCAGACTCCGACTCCAGTTCGGAGTCAAAGTCGGAGGGACAATTTGGCTCCGACTCTAGTCGGAGTCGGAGGTCGGAAACGACAACTCCGACTCCGTCGGAGGTCGGAAACGACAACTCCGACTCCGTCGGAGTCGGAGCTCAGCCCTACTACCAACGGGCTGGCTACACGTAAGATAAAGGGGTCTGAAGGACAATAGAACGGAAAACAATTGATTAATTCCTCTTATAGCACAATTCATCGCTTCAGAACCCACAACACCGAATACGTTTGAAACCCACCCTTCCCCTTCGAATCTGATTTTCCCTCTGAGATCTTGCCGTCGCTGCCACCGATGGTTTGATTTTTGCACTTTGTTTATCTCTTTTGCTTGGCGAATATGCCCTAGACATCATTTGGATGTAGTCCTGAATTTTTTTTTTCCCTAGGAAATCCTCTTGTTTCAACCCTTCCTGTTACTTATAAAAAAAATATAGTGTTAGAAAATGTAAATGGTTATCTCTAATTAAATAGGTTATGAGAAATATGTAATAGCACTCTTTGTTGAAGCAATTAGAAATTGAGGACACTAACTGTTTGTAAAAAGGTCTTCGAGAAGCAGACATATGGCTCCTTTTTTTATCTTCGAGAATCAAACATGCAATATTTAATAGCACTCTCTTTTGTTCTTTTAATATATGGCTCCTTTAATTTATGTTTTCTGAAAGTTGGTTGATTGTAATTCAAAATATTAGTAAGTTTAAATATAGTGCCAAATGTTCAATTTTCAATGTTCAGGTGCTTGAGAGTGAAAAGTATAAACAAAGAAAAAGGAAATGAAACTGGGTCTTGGCATGTATACACTGATTGCTTTAAGGGTCAATGTTTTTTTGGCAGTTGCTATCTCCGTAGAGGTTTAGGTCTTGAAATTTCTCTGGGAATCGACCCCGTCTACGCCGTCGTGTTATCTGTTCGGGAGGGCTGGGTGGGTCGAGCTCCGTTGCTGTCGTGTTATCTTGCCGTTGAGAATGAGTTGGGGGAGGGGGGGGGGTTGTGGTTTGGGTAAGGGATGAGATCTGGTATCGACAAGTTCATAGTTAGTTACATAGCATGTTAACATGGCAGAATGAGATTGGAGGGCTGGTTATGGCTAGAGACCATACCTGGTCTGGAGGTTCTCTTCAATTAATTGCAGGACAATGCTACAGCTCCCGCTGGGGGCTCCCGCTCCCGTTGGAGTTCTAACATGAATTTTTTTCAAGTTATTTTTTATATAGATTTTTTAATATTTTTAAAAAATAAAATAAATTTAGAACATTGTTAAAAACACTTCCTTAATTAGAAAGTAAAAAAAAATCATTAAAAAATACTTTCTTAATCACGAAGGAAAATAAAAAATCATTTTGTGATTAAGAAAGTATTATTCAATTATATTATGATTTTTTTTTTAATTTTTAAAAATATTTAAAATTATTAAAAAAATCTATATAAAAAAAGAACTAAAACATACACATTATAAAACACATGCTAGAGTTCTAGCTGAAGCTCTAGCATTATTCATTAAGAGAAATGATACTTACAGTTGTGAGTGTGCAAGCGCCGTGCAGTCGCTTTGAAAAAAGTGAATAAATATGAGACCCACATGAAAATAAATTAATTTTTTAATAATAGATCCCACTCTTTTTCAAAGCAATTGCACAACATTTACGTATTCTACGACTATATGTAACATTACTCATATTAATTGCATTCTTGGAAGCGCAAGCAAAATCTGCGCCTTATCGGGTGGCTCGTGGGTGGGCCACCCACGCACAAGAAGTTAAAGTTTTGTTACTGTTTTTACTTAAAACGTGGTTTCTTTTTTATATGAGCAACATTATATTTACCGAAAATTTGTTTTGAATGTGTGTTCCAAAAGATACATTTCATCTTTTTATTTTTTATATATTTTTTTAATCATTATAAATATTTTAAAAAAATAAAAAAATCACAATATCATTAAAAAATACTTCCTTAATCATTAAGTTATAAAAAAGAAAAAGGTTTCGAGACACACTCTTGGGACGTTTAGCATTTCTGTTTTTATATGTTTAGTCTTTTTCCTAATTTTAGTTGATTCTTCTTTAAAGTCTCAGTTATTCTGATTGTATTATTTATTTATTTATCCTATTTTTAAAATTTTATTATCTTTTGTTTTAAATATCTACTTCATGGTTTTTTTTTAGAGTGGCCGATGCTAAACTTTAATGTCACCTTTATCTTGCTACCATCGTATAATGTAATATTAATAGATTACTATTTGATATATTCTGTCGGTAATTAGAAGATTAATTTACAAAAGATGAAAAGTAGGCATAATTAATGGGGTTTTTTTTTTTTTTTGAAATGTAAGACACAACAACTATATGTCTTTTCAAAAGTGAACACTCTTAGTAATATTTTTTATAAAAATATGAAAATTCAATCGGCCTCGTTTAATTGAAGCCATCGTTATGGCTGAGATAGTACTACTAGTTCACTACGTACAACAGATTGCATTTTTGTGACGGACAAAGCCATATATCACACACACACCAAAAAAAAAAAACTGACTAAATTCTTTCCAAAACCAACACCTAATTGACACGAGCAGTGTCACATAAAAGAGTAATATTAGAGAAAAGTTACTATAGCAGTACACATTTTACACTCACTGCATGGCTGCTTCTAGTTAATTGTTCCTAACATTAACTTGGAGAGATGTGTGGTCTAGATGATGCCACATCATGTGTGCAAAATGGATGCTCCCAATAGTAACTTCTATCTATATTTATTCCACGGAAAATATTTTTTGCGACAGTTTTCTAATTTCTGCCATTTGGTTTAACGTTCAAACATGATATGCAATTTGTGACGGTTTATTTGCGTCACCCATATAATGTTACAATGTACGGACAAAACTTTCATACTTTAAAATCAAATATCGTGGTAGATACACATTTAAATATGAAGTTGTTATATTCGATTATATTAATGCGAACTATAAGTTAATCGTTCAAGCGTACGTAATTGTTGTTTTGACGTTATTTAAGTAATGTTATAATGCTATAGTGTAATTAGTTTGAACGTGTATTTAAATTTTGTTTGAACATTAAATTGGTTACATTCGGATGTACACACCTACGTTCGCACATTGTGTGTCACATTTTCGAGCGTGGTTATGTTTGTTCGAACGTTGATACATTTGAACCTTTCTAATGGCATATTCTAATTTATTTATGTTTGAATGTCAAACCGAATGTTAAAATTATATTTGAACATTGTACGTCTACGTTCAAATGTAATTTTTATACTACTTAAAAGTTTTTAAGTAGCACGATTACATACTGCGTAGCTAACTATCTAGTGAATGTGGAGGCTTTTGTTAAATATGTTTCACCTAGATAATTACTAGCTTTAAAAGAGAAACAATATATATTATATATTATATATTATATATTATATTCTAATTGAATTTCTTAAAATAAAACAAGAAAATAAAAAATTTAATTACATACATTTTTTCTCATAGCCTTTGTGGCCATGGCTCCCACTTGCCCCCCATTGGCCTCATCACACTGCATGCACCAATCTCATCCACACCACCTGTGCAGTCATTGGAGATATTAACCATGATTTGCGAGAGACCATACAAGTCGAGTGTTATCTGATCCACTGACAATCTTCTGTAAGAGGTGATTAATTATTAGTTGGCTGCTACTACAGTGGAGTAGCCAGGAGTGGCACACCAAGCTGAGTGGTTGAGCGGATTAGCCCATTCGACATGAAGTCATACAGGCGAAGCATTGGACAGGTGTCACAGGCCAAGGCGAGTGCTCGACACAAGGTTGCACTAGATCTTGTACCATCGACCCAAACTAATAGAGGTGTAATCGATCTAGTTCGGTTTAGTTTTAAAAATTTTTTATACTGAAATTTTTTAGTTTCAATTTTTCCGGTTTCGGTCTGGTCCAATTTTTTTAATTAATTTATCGAATAAACAAAATCACACTTCAACAAAACTTTAGCAAGTGATCTTGACCCAAAGTAAGTTTATATTAATAACTTAATATTAATCTTCATGTTTAAGATAGAGGTCGTTAGCGGGGGCCCGCACCCCGTTGCACCGCCCTCGTATGCCCAGCTCGTCCATGTGGGAGGAGGCCTACCCATAAGGGAAAAATCCCAGTGGGGGCAGGGGATAGGTTGGCCCTAGTGGGGCCCTGCCCCGCTATTTATATATTTTTTACATAAATATATATTTATATATATTTATAAATATTTGTTATAATTAGTTTTACTATATATAAATATAGTAATATGTATTTAAGTATAGTTAAGTATAATTTTTACTTAATACTTTATGCAAGTTAGAAAGTAGTCTCATATTGCCTTGGCAATACAAGAGTCCTACATTGCTTGAGTAAGATTATTGTATTGTCTTGACCTGTATAAAGGCTACATCAGGCTATTTTCTAACTTGCACAAAGTAGGCACTAATAAATTTAAAAACTATGTTATCAGTTTAGTCATATTTAAAAATTTTAATTTAGAAATTGGGTCTAAAAATGTGTTTTTGGTTACTTTTAAGCCTATGAATAATTTATGGAATATGTGGGTCATGAACACTATTGGAGTGGGCGGGGGGCAGGGCGGATGAGGGGTCTGCCCCTGCCCCCTGCCCTCGCATAGGCGGGTATCACCCCTAGTTTAAAATTAAAATTTCATGTTATATTAATTTCATGTTATAAAATTCAAATTTAGATGTTATATTATATCAAAATTTGGATGTTATATAATTCTAAGATTCATTTATATTATATCATAATCAAATGTTATATTAATTTTATATTATAAGATTAATAGATATGAATAACAAGATTTTAAATTTTTATGTTAGATTAATTAGCAACTTAGCATATATATAATATAATATAAATAAATCATATAAAAATAATTTATATATAATATAAAAAATTTAAAAAATAAAATATATATATATTGGTCTGGCTCGATTCGGTGGTCTAAAATTCAAAACCAAAACCAAACCGATTTTCAATCGAAATAGCAACCAGTACCCGACTGGACAGGTTTGGAATCGAACCGAACACATTGGTTTGGTCTGATTCAAGATTTCCTTTTTTTTTACAACCCTATAGACTAAGGCCGGTGTTGATATGCACTGTCAGACTAGTAGGGAGGGTCCAGTTGGCATAATAGGGGCCGCGCATCCTGCTTGCATTGTGTCAATGTACGTACGTAATGATGTTGGAGATTACCACACACGTTGATGGGCGCTTCGATGCACATATTTGGCTTCTCCGGACATCATTAAAGGACAAGATTTACTCCTTGGCCATTGTTTAGATATGAGCAACAACTACTAAGCTGTGCATTCTATTTTTGGGCTTCGTATAAATATGTTTTTTGTTTTAAAATGTTTAATTTGCTCTTTAATGTAATGAATAAAATCAGTTATATTTGTTTATATATTTTTTCATCTCTATGTTCTAAATATTTATTTTTATTCCAATAGTATGTTGCTTGTTGGTATCTTACAATATATTCTAATTTTTTAATACACCAGTTAATTAGGTGTGCACGTATTATAACTGTCACAAAAGTTATAGTTCAAATGCATGTAAATCATATACGTGCAGATCGAGACGAATTTAGGGGCCCCAACAAATTTTCATATTTTCATTAATTTAATCTAAAATTATGTAAAAATAAAAATAAAAATAAAAAGGTATTAGATGTGAATTTCTTTAATTTCAAATATGTTTTATTGATCTCCACAAATCATATATAATATGTTTATTGATTCATCATGTATACCTAAGCTTTTTAATTTGATTTATTATGTTGTATATATGTACGTTTAAATTAGTTTTGAATATCTTTTAATATGAATTTTTATGGGTCATTTCTTTGCCTTTTATTTTAGAAACTTAACTTTTTTTTCCCTTTTTGGTTACATTTTTGCTGTTTTCAATTGTCACTTTTTTTAAGGAAAACTATCATCATTCATTCATCAGAAAAACTTACATTCATGACCGGATATATGCAGGGATATCCTCATATCACCATTGCCTCATAAACCAATTACTGTATTTGGAGCTCCACTAGTATACTATTTTCTTTTGTGATTGGTCTGGTCTTTATTACTACTGATACTCTTTACAGACAAACGTCCAAGAGACAACACTCTGCCTAAACAGAGACTCAACCTTACCCTTCATAGAAAGAGATGACTCAACATCTACAGACAAACGTCCAAGAGACGAGCTCTTTTTTCATTTTTACTAAAGAATAAGAAAAATAATAAGGAAATCAGTAAGATAGATGCGAATAAGGATTGGACCAACTCCGGTAGACTTTGGAATCAGTGACAGCGGGTGAAGGCAACACGCTTGTCTCTTTTCAGCCACAAAAGTCAGATAGTAAAGATCTGATGGTGGCGATTCCGATGATCCGGCGTGTGTGGCGAGAAAAGCTAGCGAAATGGGTGGCATGTGAGGACCATTTGCGGTGATTTTCACAAAACCGTCACTATCCTCCGAATGATTTGAGGCCTGGGAGTCTTGTGTTGTACGTGTCTATCGAGAATTGTCAGAAAACTGTAGCTTTGTCTTTTTCGGCCTTGAAGGAAACAAAAGAAACTTTATTAAGAAAATAGAACTACCTTAATAGAAAAAGTGAGTAGATGGAGAAATGAGGGAATGAGAGAGAGAAGGAGGAGGAAGCTGAGGCCTCCTACTCCTCCTCCGGTGAAAATTAGATCTAGAGGCTTTTTACGAGAGAGAGAGAGAGAGAGAGAGAGAGAGAGAGAGAGAGAGAGAGAGAGAGAGAGAGAGAGAGAGAGAGAGAGAGAGAGAGAGAGAGAGAGAGAGAGAGCGAAAAGTTTTCAGCTTGCCATTTCTTCAATTAACTTAAGTTGAACAATATGGACAAGTCAAAAACTTTAAATCATAAATCTTGTTAAGACTAGGTTTCAAAATAAAAATAAATTGAATGAATTTTTTAATTTTTAATATTGTACTTGAGATAAGGTTTCGAAGCAAATTAATAAATGACGTATTTCTTATAAATTATTAACTAGTCTATATTGAGAAGAAATATGATAATTAATGATTTTTATTTATTGAAAGAACATTGAGATCAATAGATTTCGTCCCTGTATACCGCGTGTAACGTTCTAATTGGGATATATAATATCCAAATTTAGTGTAGTTTGATAAAACCATCATAAAATAATATTATATTTGGTGATGGCTGTCACGAATTATAAATAGTCTAAAAATATCGAATTTGTTGTACTGTATAAACAGATCCGATCTAAAGTAGTACTATCCAATACCTGCGCATGATATCTCAACCATTTCCTAATAATTGTTAGCTATAATAACTATTTGATTACATATTTCAAGAAGCCAGCAATTACCAAATGTTAAATAGTACTTTCTGTTGCTAAAAATATATGTATAGCAGCCTAAATATTAATGCCCAGTACGTACAAATCGTAAACTAGGAAGCGGTTCTCCACTCCTCCCGCCTTATTCTGCTCCCACTTCACCAATTGTCGCAAGACTCTTAGCTGTGGTAATTAATAAACAACTCCTGCCTTAAATATGGGTTTCTTCCAAAGCAAGTTGATCGATCGAACCCTCTCGATCGGCTCGCTTGTGGGTTCAATCCGTTGGCTGTCTAGGTCTTGGTCCTCTTACGCACATATATATAAGGATTAATTGTTGATCGGGCCGGGAGACCTAGACCAGCTTCCAGTACGTACGAATTTGATAACCGGCGCACAGTTTCGAGGGAATTAAGAGTGCAAATGATCTAGAACTACTACTACATGCTAGATAATTTACATGCAGAAGCAATGACAGAAGCTAGCAAAAATGTTTTTCAGATCCTTTTCTTTGTGTCATTCGCTATTGTTGTTCCAAGCCTTCATGCCAACACCAGTGAATGGGATGGTTATTGGAAGCACCGTGCTGATGAGGCTCTAAAGGCTAACCTCGCAGCCTATGATCCACATCCTGAGAAAATCACCGATGACTTCAACTCTCATGTCAACAAGTAGGGTTTCTAATCATCACTACATATTCAAATCAAATGTTTTTAGCTTACGTTTGTTTACGGAAATATTTTATTAGAAGTTAAATAAAATATTATTATAATATAATTTTTTAATAATATTTTTAGTTTGGAATTTAAAAAAGTTAAATTGTTTATAATATTTTGTTTGAGAGTTTGTAAAAATTGTAATGAAGAGATGAGAGGTTTTGTATATCCAAACCGAGTTAGAGTTCATACATGCATGTAATGAATCGCGTAGTAATAGTTGTCATTCTTTCGAAATTTGGCATGTAGGGTTTTGACAGGGAGCAATAGCACAAGAAGAAACTTGAAGAAGAACACAGGCCCATGCACAGCCACCAACCCCATTGACCGATGCTGGAGGTGTGACCCCGACTGGGCCAAAAACCGAAAGAAGCTAGCTGACTGCGTCCTTGGCTTTGGCCGTAACACCGTTGGTGGAAAATTTGGTCCTTATTATGTTGTGACTGATTCCTCAGACGATGACCTGGTGAATCCCAAACCCGGAACCCTCCGCCATGCCGTTATCCAAAAAGGGCCCCTCTGGATCATCTTTGCACGCAGCATGATTATTAGGCTCCATGAGGAGTTGATCATGACCAGTGACAAAACCATTGATGCAAGAGGAGCCAATGTGCGCATCGCTAATGGCGCTGGAATCACCATACAATTTATCAAGAATGTGATCATCCATAACCTCCATATCCATAATATTTACGCCGGTAGCGGCGGACTCATCGCAGACTCTGTTGACCATGTCGGTATTAGGACTCCTAGTGATGGTGATGGTATCTCCATCTTTGGCTCTTCCAACGTCTGGATTGACCATGTTTCCATGTCCCAGTGCAAAGATGGCCTCATCGATGCAATCATGGGATCAACTGGTATTACCATCTCCAACAGCCATTTCACCAATCACAATGAGGTAACTTTCTCAATCTTTACTTTTGGCTTTTAAATAGAAAAACTAATAAAACACCATCTATAACTCGTACTACCCTGTCACTACGTAATATAATTCCTAAGCTATAAAACTCTGCAACATTAGTATTCAATAAATGAAAAAAAGGATCTGATATAGATCACAAGAAGTTAATCTAACTAACTTTAAGTGAAAGACGGAGTACATGATTGATAATTAATTTGATGCGGGTGATTCATTCAGGTGATGTTGTTCGGAGCAAGCGACAGCTACTCCGGTGACGAGATAATGCAAATCACAGTCGCCTTCAACCACTTCGGTAGGGGATTGGTGCAGAGGATGCCGAGGTGCCGATGGGGATTCGTTCATGTGGTTAATAATGACTATACGCACTGGCTCATGTATGCCATTGGCGGTAGCAGCCATCCTACTATTATCAGTCAGGGTAATCGATTCATTGCTCCTCCAGACTTGACTGCTAAAGAGGTATATATACAAATTAGCCTTCTATAAAACCAAGAAAGCTACACAAATTAAGTTCTCACAAATTGTTAATCTTTTTTTTTTAAATGTTGATGATCAAGGTGACCAAGAGGGACTATGCAACTGAGACCGAGTGGAGTTCATGGACATGGAGATCCGAGGGAGATCTGATGATGAATGGAGCATTCTTCGTTCAATCAGGGAAAAAACTGAAAAAGAAGGCATTCTCCAGGCTGGATATGATCAAATCGAAATCAGGGACATATGTGAGGAGACTCACACGCCACTCCGGTTCGCTTAACTGCCAACCAGGAAAACCTTGTTAATTAGCCATGTTAGGGCCCTTCCATGCAATTTCTTTCATGCAGTACTATTAATAGAGCCAAAATACCCGTGATCGATTGATATAGTACTTGTTTTGTAAGTTGCATATCTTTATTTCTATATATATTTAAGTTTGGGCCGGTTGTCATGGGGAAGAAGATGATCAGAGAAATTAGCAAAACAAAGTGTTGTTGACATGTTGTAGGGTATAAATATATATATATATATATATATATATTTATATATATACGAGAGAGCATCACTACAACACAATTGGTCTTTAGTGACGGTTGGGAAATTGTGACAGTCCCCAAACCGTCACTAAAATGCATTTTCTGTGACAGTTTCTGGAAACCGTCACTAAAGACAGATGATATTTTTTTAACATTCCAATGTATGGGAAATTTAGGTTCGAACGTAAAATTTACGTTCGAATATTGTGGCAACTTACGTGCGAACGTGAAATGTTTTGGCACCAACGTTCGAACGCTAGTAATTAACGTTCGAACGTGAGATGTTTTGCGCAAACGTTCGACCATTAATTACTAACGTTCGAACATTAATTATAAATTTAAATTAAATATGACTCTAATTTAAAAATTATGTAGTTTTTATAGCGTATAATTTGTGATCAAATCTAAAAAATTGACTTGTATATATTTATATATACACAATTTGTAATATATAAATATATATTTATGTTTATATATATTTGAAGTGCAGTGATTTAATATTAAAGTTGGAAAATATAACATTAAAGAAGATTGAGAATTGAAATTAAAAAACCATAGAAATATTAAATAAGATTTTTCTTTACATATATTAAAAGCAAAATACAAAATATGATCAAATTTCGTAAACAACACTCAGATGATAGCGTTGTTCGCGAAATTCGAACTCCGTACCTCCTCAGTCAAGGTATCAACCTTGTCATTGAGGATACCTACACGATGGGTGATCTCGGTGACAAACGCGTCTATAGCAGCGAGCGATTGATCGATCTTACGATCGATATGCGCAGTCAGCTGTGAGATCACCGCATCAACCTAAGCAGGCCGCGCATCTCCCGCAGATGTATGCAGCGGCTGCTGACTAATACTCCCCACTTGACCTGGCTCAGGCTGCATCAGAGCAACTAGATCGTCTACAAGGGGTGGTTGGCATCCCCTCGCCTGTCCAATGCTACGTTGATGCATGGTCATGTCGAGGGGGCTCATCTGATCTTTGACCCGCTCCTCTGGCTGGGTTGGCACTCCCCGTGCAAGTAATAGCTGGCTGATCAGGACACTGTATGGCAGATTATCCGTGGAGACGATGCTTGCCTCGTAACGGATCCTCTCAAAGATGTGCAGTGACAAATCTATGGGATCTCCACGTGCCACTCGTATAAAAAACTGTGCCCGAAGCCGACTAAACGTGGTTTTATGTGCCACAGGATCCACGTTTGTTGCAACAATAAAGTGCAACATGCGGAAGAAAGGTAGCAGATAGTTCTGGTTGAAGGCGTTCTTCCTCTCGATCTGCAAGCGGTCCCTCCCGGTGAGGATGTAGAAATCCTCGTCTTGGTCATCATCCCGAGCCTCGACGATAGTATCCTCGGCCTCTGACTGGTCTGCATCTCTGGCTGATGCTGGCTCAAATGGGCGGCCAGTAGATGATGTAGAAGTGCCTACATCCTCACGGGGTGTAGCGTGTGCAAATGTCTCAACTCCTCGACGAATCCCGAGGTGCTCGCCGATGACATCTGATGATATCTCAATGGAAACACCACGTACTGTCACGGTGTGAGAAGATGCGTCCTAAGACATGTCACACATCCCCATATAGAACTCCTGAACCATTGAGGGGTATACCTTCCCCCTCAATGTGCAGATATTTCCCCAGCCTCTACTGAGGAAAACATCTCTCAGGTTCGTCTGCTCCCATATAAGTTCGTCGAACTCATTAATCAGGACCTCTCACTCTACCATAACAGTACGAGCCCCGATAAGAGCAGTGTCCTAAGTGGCTCATTTCCTCCCTCGTTTCCTAGTATGCAAAGGATGAGCCATATCCTGAAAATAGAAAAAGAAAAAAATTTATTTGCATTGATACATTTTTTGTATTAATTTTAAGTTGTTTTGCATTAACGTTCGAACATAATAAAAGAAACGTTTGAACGTTCTGATAAAACGTTCGGACGTGTATCCTTTACGTTCGCAAGTAAAACAAATATGTGCAAACGTATAACATACATGTTTGAACATAAGCAGTAAATAAATATTGGCTAACGTATGTTCGGACGTTTATGTTATACGTTCGAACGTATGTGTTTTACGTGCGAACGTAAATATGAACGTCCGAACGTCGAAGCATGAATAAAGTAGAAAATCAGTAAGGTCGGATATTATAATTAAACGTCCGATCGTATGTGATTTACGTGTGAACGTAAAGGATTCACGTTCGAACGTATGTCGT
The DNA here is from genome assembly GCA_022457165.1 of Juglans mandshurica. NCBI lineage: Eukaryota > Viridiplantae > Streptophyta > Magnoliopsida > Fagales > Juglandaceae > Juglans > Juglans mandshurica. Next base: position 13,519,986 of record CM039621.1, on the reverse strand, counting down.
TTAATAATGTTTAAAAAGTAGTACGTTCGGACGTATCCATTAAACGTTTGGACGTAAAATTTATGAAAATGACGTCCGAATGTAAGACAATGAACGTTCGAACGTAGAAGCCATAACGGTTATGTAATTGAAACGTCGTATGTTTGAACGTCTTGGTGCTGAGTCGACTCAGCCATTATTGAAATCTCGAAAATTACTCTACAAGGTTCTAAATGCCGAAATGTCACCGTAGAAATGAAGTATACACTTCAAGAAATATTTCTACGGTGACTATTTGGCCAATGGCAAGCCGTGGTGGCCGGAAAATGGAGTTGAAAATCTGGCCACCACTTATCCCGTTTTAAACAAAACTCAATCCAAATATCAAATAAAATACATGTTATTTGATTAAAAGATGAATGCCCACCTTTTAGTGACGATTGTGGCGGAGTTTGGCAGCGGCGGCGGCGTGCAACAGAATGACGATGATAACGGTGAAAATGACGTTTCGCCGTGGGGTTTTGGCCTTATATACATGAAACGTTCGAATATAATTATTATTACATTCGAACGTTCGTCAATTTATTTTCCAAAATATTGACTATAATATATTATATTATAAATGCTTATGTTATATATTATAATGTTATATATAGCATACTATATATAATATTATACTGTAATATATATAGTATATTATAGTATATATATACTGTGTATTATATATATAATGTATTATATAGTATATTATATATATACTGTATTATATATATAGTACAGTATATATCTAATATTATATAATATATTATATATTATATGATCTATTATAAATTAATGAAATCAACATTAGAACCACATGTACTTATTATTAGTCCAAAACGATATACTTTATTATTACAATCTAGTATCCAAAAGTCTAGTGTACAAATTCCTAAATAAATTGATTGGAATCAAATTACTCTTCCTAATGGATGACAATTAGATTAATTGGTTTTTTTGAATTTTTGAGTGCTAGTTATATTTCTAAAGTTTAGCAATATGTTTATACATGTTGTTGTGATTTTATGCTTACTCTTGAAATAATTGTGATTATTGTTTGTGAATTTTGTGAATAGTTTATAAGTTTATGGTGTTCATTGATGAATTAATGTGTATAAATATTGTTGTGAGAATATTGTGAATATGTTGTGATATGGATTTAAAATATTGTGATTATTGTTTTTGAATTTTTATTGAATATATTTAACAAGAAAATTATAAGTTTATGATCTTAATTTTAAGTAAAGATTAAAAACATTTAATATACAAATAATATGAAGTTTAATATATAACATGGAGTAAGTATATACAATATATTCATACTAATTTAGTTAGAATATGATTATTATTCAAATTATAAGTATAGTATAAATTATGTCTTAAAAAAAATAAAAAATAAAAAGTACATAACTTAACTATATATAAAGTATAATATTTTTTTTCATATAGAAGGAGATCAAAGACGGGACTGGCCATTGGATCAGTAAATAGCAAGGTGCATTTTTTTTTGAGGATCGATCCTTTTTGTTTTCAAAGTAATGTTCAAACATCCTCTATGATTGTGCACTTTACAATTAATAAATATATAGAGGACCGACTAGCTAGCTAGCTTGGTGATCACATTATAGTTGCGTACCTTCATTTGTTGCGTTTGTGGCTATGAAGTGGGTCGTACGTATCTTCAGACATCGAGATATGTGTCCAAATTATATACTTATTGTCTATATAAAATGTAGTATATATACTATACTATAATATAGTATATAATGCAGAATTTAATAAGTAATAAAGAATTATATATTATTGATTTATATATATGGTATAGTTTATATATTATATTATTATGTTCTCATCTAAAATATTATGCTATCATACTATACATTTATATATATATAATGTAATATATATATTATACTATAATATAGTATATAATGTAGAATTTAATAAGTAACAAAGAATTATATATTATTGATTTATATATATGGTATAGTTTATATACTATATTATTATGTTCTCATCTAAAGTATTATTGTAACTCCCCATTCCCGTAGGTCCGGAGAGTTAGCTCTTAATACTTAAAATTAACTTAAATAACACAACTATAATCCAGAGAATCCCATAAAATATTAATACACTTAATCAAACCAAAAATCTAAATTCCTCCATGGCGACAATAAAGAAATCCCCAATAACATAAATTAGAATTTCTCCAAAAACTCGAAACCATCCTCAACTCATCAAATCAAATACCCGAAAAATAAATCAGTTTACTAACTACGACTCTCAAATAAGTATTTGTACCCTCAGGCACTTATTCCACTACGATCATCACACATTGCTAAACTTTTTACTCTTGCTCTCCAGCTGAACCATCAAAATTATCTGAAAAATATATGGAAATAAGGGGTGAGTTATCAACAACTCAGTAAGCAAAGAACATATACCAGTATGTAAACATGAGCATTTACAGAAATCATAATGCAGAACAAAACATTTTCTTTTTCAGAGTGCGGAAGCAGAACATGTTATCAAAATATCAGAGCGAAGATTTGGAAATAATTTCATTAAAAATATTCTTTGGCATAGCATAAATGATCATCATCCTCATCAGAACATCATATCAGAACAAAGGCCATGTATAACCCCCATGGTAGGGTTGTGCATCTGCGGATAGCCAAGCAGAACATAAAACTCTCTGTCACCAAGGTGTGCACTCAAAACAGAGACCACTACTCTAACCCGGGGCATGGCCGTATCCACTATTATTACCCGTGGTTGGGCCGTGTCCACTATTATTACCCGTGGTTGGGCCGTATCCACTATTATAACCCGTGGTTGGGCCGTATCCACTATTGCAACCCGTGGTTGGGCCGTATCCACTATTGTAACCCGTGGTTGGGTCGTATGCCACTATTATCAACCGTGACAGGGCCGTAATTGAACAGAACGGAAACAGAATCAAATTCAGAATCAGAGAGTCATGCCAAAGGTTTTCAGAAATCACGTCTTATCCAAAACAGATAACTGAACAAAAATCTTCAGAACAGAACAAAATCATATCACAACATAATTTATTCACAAATTTCATATTCGCTCTCTTTTTCAAAGTTCAGAAACATAATGTCAAAAATAAGCTCATGTCTACACCATTCATGACAGAAAATACGTTCTTCTTAAACAGAATCTCATGAGTAATGCAGAATAAATATCTGAGGTTGTTTTCAAATTTCTTTTCATAGCAGAACATGCACATTTTTCCAAAAAGGACCTCAGTTCATTTTATTTAATGCAAATTCTAGTATAGGAACCCCGCTTACCTGGACTTCTTAGCTTTTCAGAAATTTGCTCAAAATGCTGAACAATTATTAATTGTCACCTATAACATAATAACGTAATTCTCATAAATTTCCAATCGAACACAAATTTCAATATTTAACCTAAGATGTTAAAAATAACCTATTTTAATTCTTCAAAAACCTAACTTCACGTAACCCTAAAATATCGTCACATTTTCTAAATTAATCAATGTCCCAATAATCAGTCTGAACAAAATACAAAACTAATTTAATAAAAGACTTATCTGTATCAAAAACCCTTCGTAAACTTCAACCCAACCCAGCTGAACTATAAAACCCATTTTAAAAATAAAATACATTCAAATCCTATTGGCTTAAGGGCAAAATGGTAATCTCATAAAAAATCTTCCCCTACCCACTAATTTTATGTAACTGCAGTACTTATAACCATAAATTCCGACCGAAACTCACGAGTGAGGGACGACGTGCGACAGGAGCTCCCGTGAGGGAAGGAGATCGTGGAGGACCCGAGTTGCGGTGGGCGGAGGCTGTCCCGACGGCAGCGCACTGAAAGAGAGAGGGAGGAAGAGAGATTAGCGAGAGAGAGAGATGGAGAGAGAGAAACGAAGAGAGACAGAGAGGCAAGTTGAGTTCGGGGGCAGCTTACCGAGTGGAGAGTGACGAATTTGGATGGGAATGCAGCGCCCAACAATGCACGCTGTGCGGCGGCGCTCGGCTGGTTTGCATCGAATAGCAGCAAACAGAAAAGGAAAAACAAAGATACTCTGTTTTCGGAGACAAAAACAGAGGTTCCTTCAATGGCTTGAACGATGGTTTAGGGCGGGACGCGACGGCAACGTTGAGTCTGATTCGTGGGGTGCTGCTACGGAAATGACGCTGGCGGCAGAGACTGGATCGTGATGTGGAAGAGTTTGGCAGTGAGACCACCCTTCAGTGGTGGTTGTGCGGTTCTCGCGGGGCTCGAGCAGTGGTTATAGCCTGGTGGTAAGCAAGGCTGCGTGCGTGAATCAAAGATTGGGCGCGGCAGGGTGGTGAATGAGCTAGAGGGCGAGCGTTGTTTGCTAAGAGGGGAAGAAAAAAAATATAAACTGGGCTAAGGCATCGCGTTGGAGGGCAGCGGCGGAAGCATCCTTCGAATACGTACCAATATAAATATATAAGTGGAGAAACAAGAAAAGAAAACCCTAGATGAAAAATCAAACGGACGCGGGACGTGCATGAGGGACGTGTGTGTGCATGCATGCCGTGAACGAAAGCGTGCGTGTATGCATGCTGTACGACGGAAAAATAAGCCGTGTGAAAAAAATACTATAAACGGAAAGAGGAGGAAACGAAAACAAAAAAATATAAAACAAGCGGGGAGAATAAAAATAAAAATAAAAATAATAAAAATAAATAAATAAATAAACGGCATAGATTTCCAAATAAAAAAAAATTCACAGTCCAACTATACCAATCTTGGATCCGGGTGTTACATTCTCCCCCCTTAAAAAAATTTCGTCCTCGAAATTTGCTAGTACCACAAACAAGGCCTAAATATTTATCCACTACAAACAACTCATGCCTACCCCTAACGTCGATTATATTGCTGCACTAATTAAATAATCCAAAAATTGTCGAACCTAATATTTTAAATCCTACTTCTCCAATATTATCGATTGTATTCTCCTATAATATCCTTAGTCATACACGTTCGCACATACTGCCTTATCAAATTTTGAATATAAACCTCCATAATGCAATTAAAGACCAACTAATAAATTCCAAAATCTCCACCTAATATAAAACCTCAATAAATACCGAAATACACTCTCAAACTATTATATCACCTACCACCACGCTTCCACTGTTCACTCTAACAACTTATAGTCCTAAAACATTGAATCTCAAACGCATACGTCGGAAAAGAACTAATCTCCACATTTAATCAGTCTTTACCAGCTAAGCCTCACAAATAACTAAAAGAGAACTCCCAAAATAATAATACAATCAAATGCTCCAAAAATTAAGTCCTAGGTAACTCAAGTCACGAATTCCCGAATCCTTAGAAGATCTACTTCCAACCATAAATTTTCCTAAACTCCTCACTTCCAAAACACATACTAACTCATCAAACACCAAAAGCTAGAGCCTCATAGATAAAAAAAATATTGGGTCTAATCCCTTTGAAAACCTTTCCACCAAACCACAATATTCTAATCTATACAACTAGAAAAGTTTCATGCAATCATGGTTAATCCAACTCAACTAAAACAAAAGCTTTCAAGGAGAAAAAAAAAATAGTGGGGTACCTGTGATCGCATTGTTATCGTCCTCAACATCTTCAGCTGTCAATGCAAACACTCGGGCTGGTCCCATTCTACGCTGATTGTTTCCCTGAGTCGTCTGACGGGGACCTGGAGGTGTGTTGGTCTTATTCTTGTCGTCTGACAGTAATGGGCATTCTCTGATGAAATGGCCATTCTTTCCACATCGGAAACATGACCCATTTTCCTTTCTACATTCCCTAGTGTGTACGTGGTTACAAAACTTGCAGGGGTTATTCGATTGATTTACTTGCATTTGCTTTTGCCCCGAGCTGCTCCCGTAATTTCTCTTTTTCCATTGCCCTTGATCCACTACAGATTGAGACCCCTGTGGCGCAATCCTCTTCCTCTGTTCCAGTAGTGTTGCGCTTCTTAGAAGGCTCCTCTCGAATACTGTGGCCTTATTCACCAACTCTAAGAAGTTTCGAATTTGAAAGCCCACAATTCTTTCATAAATCTTTTCATTCAGCCCTTGCTCAAACTTACGAGCCTTCTTCTCCTCATCAGGGATCAAATATGCAGCAAAGCGTGATAACTCAATAAATCTAGCTGCGTATTGGTGTACTGTCATAGCTCCTAGTACCAAATTAGCGAACTCCATAGCCTTGTCGTCTCGAACTGAGGTTGGGAAAAAGCGTTCCAGAAATATCTGCTTGAAGTGCAGCCAACGGACTATTTCTGTCCCTTCCGCTTCTCTGATGGTTCTTTCGGAAATCCACCATCTCTTTGCTTCTCCAATTAGTTTGAAGGCAGAGTATAGAACCTTCTGTTCATCCGTGCAGTTTATAACGCGGAGTATCTCCTCAATATCTTGGATCCAGTCTTCTGCTAAGGTTGCGTCGCCCCGACCATCGAAGGTGGGAGGATGCATTCGATTAAACTGCTCAATGGTACATCCCCATTCATCATTTGTCGCATTCATACCCAATACACTTCTTTCTCGACGACGAGGTGGCATCCTGACAACTTGGATTATTAAAAAAAAAATAATAATAATATACAAGAATAAAGGGGTTTGTGCAAAAAAAAAAAAAAAACAAATGGTGATAATGGTAAAACAAACATAAATACATATAAAAATTGTACAAGCGACAGTAGTAACTCTATATTACTCCAGACTCTAAACCTTCCATCATGTAGAAAGCCTTATATACGGTCTAAAAAACCAAACCGAACCTCAATCCACAAGAACATCTTAGAATATCTATAAAAATTCCTAACCTTCAAATTCCATAAATATCTTGTCTAACACCTGAGACTTCTAATACCCAAAATACCCATAAAACTCACCTCCTATAGCCCACAATTGTCTACACCACAACTCTGAAATTTTTTTTCCTCAACGTCATGACCCAGGGCCTACAAGAATTCTGAAACCTTAACGCTCATTAATCATCTTTCATTCTTTTTAAAAAAATTCTAAACCTCAAATCTGAAATTTCTTCCTAATCCCACAGATATCTAAACCTCCAAGGTTTATAGTATGCAGAATTTAAACCTGTCTATGATACCAACTGTAATGCCCCGTTCCCGTAGGTCCGGAGAGTTAGCTCTTAATACTTAAAATTAACTTAAATAACACAACTATAAACTCCAGAGAATCCCAAAAAATATTAATACACTTAATCAAACCAAAAATCTAAATTCCTCCATGGCGACAATAAAGAAATCCCCAATAACATAAATTAGAATTTCTCAAAAAACTCGAAACCATCCTCAACTCATCAAATCAAATACCCGAAAAATAAATCAGTTTACTAACTACGACTCTCAAATAAGCATTTGTACCCTCAGACACTTATTCCACTACGATCATCACACCTTGCTAAACTTTCTACTCTTGCTCTCCAGCTGAACCATCAAAATTATCTGAAAAATATATGGAGATAAGGGGTGAGTTATCAACAACTCAGTAAGCAAAGAACATATACCAGTATGTAAACATGAGCATTTACAGAAATCAGAATGCAGAACAAAACATTTTCTTTTTCAGAGTGCGGAAGCAGAACATGTTATCAAAATATCAGAGCGAAGATTTAGAAATAATTTCATTAAAAATATTCTTTGGCATAACATAAATGATCATCATCCTCATCAGAACATCATATAAGAACAAAGGCCATGTATAACCCCCGTGGTAGGGTTGTGCATCTGCGGATAGCCAAGCAGAACATAAAACACTCTGTCACCAAGGTGTGCACTCAAAACAGAGACCACTACTCTAACCCGTGGCAGGACTGTATCCACTATTATTACCCGTGGTTGGGTCGTGTCCACTATTATTACCCGTGGTTGGGCCGTATCCACTATTATAACCCGTGGTTGGGCCGTATCCACTATATAACCCGTGGTTGGGCCGTATCCACTATTGTAACCCGTGGTTGGGCCGTATGCCACTATTATCAACCGTGACAGGGCCGTAATTGAACAGAACGGAAACAGAATCAAATTCAGAATCAGAGAGTCATGCCAAAGGTTTTCAGAAATCACGTCTTATCCAAAACAGAGAACTAAACAACAATCTTCAGAACAGAACAAAATCATATCATAACATAATTTATGCACAAATTTCATATTCGCTCTCTTTTTCAAAGTTCAGAAACAGAATGCGAAAAATAAGCTCATGTCTACACCAGTCATGACAGAAAATATGTTATTCTTAAACAGAATCTCATGAGTAATGCAGACTAAATATCTGAGGTTGTTTTCAAATTTCTTTTCATAGCAGAACATGCACATTTTTCTAAAAAGGACCTCAGTTCATTTTATTTAATGCAAATTTTAGCATAGGAACCCCGCTTACCTGGACTTCTTAGCTTTTCAGAAATTTCCACAAAATGCTGAACAATTATTAATTGTCACCTATAACATAATAACGTAATTCTCATAAATTTCCAATCGAACACAAATTTCAATATTTAACCTAAGATGTTAAAAATAACCTATTTTAATTCTTCAAAAACCTAACTTCACCTAACCCTAAAATATCGTCACATTTTCTAAATTCATCAATGTCCCAATAATCTGTCTGAACAAAATACAAAACTAACTTAATAAAAGACTTATCTGTATCAAAAACCCTTCGTAAACTTCAACCCAACCCAACCGAACTATAAAACCCATTTTAAAAATAAAATACATTCAAATCCAATTGGCTTAAGGGCAAAATGGTAATCTCATAAAAAAATCTTCCCCTACCCACTAATTTTACGTAACTGCAGTACTTATAACCATAAATTCCTACCGAAACTCACGAGTGAGGGACGACGTGCGACAGGAGCTCCCGTGAGGGAAGGAGATCGTGGAGGACCCGAGTTGCGGTGGGCGGAGGCTGTCACGACGGCAGCGCACTGAAAGAGAGAGGGAGGAAGAGAGATTAGCGAGAGAGAGAGACGGAGAGAGAGAAACGAAGAGAGACGGAGAGGCAAGTTGAGTTCGGGGGCAGCTTACCGAGTGGAGAGTGACGAATTTGGATGGGAATGTAGCGCCCAACAATGCACGCTGTGCGGCGGCGCTAGGCTGGTTTGCGTCGAATAACAGCAAACAGAAAAGGAAAAACAAAGATACTCTGTTTTCGGAGACAAAAACAGAGGTTCCTTTAATGGCTTGAACGATGGTTTAGGGCGGGACGCGACGGCAGCGTTGAGTCTGATTCGTGCGGTGCTGCTACGGGAAATACGCTGGCGGCAGAGACTGGATCATGATGTGGAAGAGTTTGGCAGTGAGACCACCCTTCGGTGGTGGTTGTGCGGTTCTCGTGGGGCTCGGGCAGTGGTTATAGCCTGGTGGTAAGCAAGGCTGTGTGCATGAATCAAAGATTGGGCGCGGCAGGGTGGTGAACGAGCTAGAGGGCGAGCACTGTTTGCCAAGAGGGGAAGAAAAAAAATATAAACTGGGCTAAGGCTTCGCGTAGGATGGCAACGGCGGAAGCATCCTTCGAATACGTACCAATATAAATATATAAGTGGAGAAACAAGAGAAGAAAACCCTAGATGAAAAATCAAACGGACGCGGGACGTGCATGAGGGACGTGTGTGTGCATGCATGCCGTGAACGAAAGCGTGCGTGTATGCATGCTGTGCGACGGAAAAATAAGCCGTGTGAAAAAAATACTATAAACGGAAAGAGAAGGAAACGAAAACAAAAAAATATAAAACAAGCGGGGAGAATAAAAATAAAAATAAAAATAATAAAAATAAATAAATAAATAAATGGCATAAATTTCCAAATAAAAAAAAATTCACAGTCCAACTATACCAATCTTGGATCCGGGTGTTATAATTTTGCTATCATACTATACATTTATATATATATATATATATATATATATGAAATGTAATATATATATTATTCTATAATATAGTATATAATGCAGAATTTAATATGTAACAAAGAATTATATATTATGGATTTATATATATGGTATAGTTTATATACCATATTATTATGTTCTTATCTAAAATATTATGCTATCATACTATATATATATATATATAAATTGTAGTATATATACTATATTATAATATAGTATATTAGGAAGGGTACGTTCGAACGTTTCAAGTTAACGTTCGAACGTTAATGGAGGTTTATGAGAGTTCATTTCCATGTTCGAACGTACACTTATAATACATTCGAACAGTAGAAGGAAAATGCAGGAAAGGTCTCGCTCAATTTACGCACCTTTGTGATATGCTGGATGTAAAAATTCCACTTTCGAATGTAAATTTTATAACGTTCGAACGTTAAACTAAAAGGGCGGGAAATTTTGGGGTGCTTCCAATCCCCCTTAAATAAAAATTCGGGAATCGAAACGTCGGGATGGTGACAACACGGTCACACATCCCAACGAAAGTGCCAAGTATGTGTACATGCAATAGTGTACAATAAAAACAACACAGCGGATTAGTCAACTAAGTATCAGAATTTAACACAGTCATCCCAAAAGCAGTTATACAGTGGATTAGTCAACTAAGTATCTGAAGTGGTTTAAAAGCAGTTATACAGTCATCCCAAAAGCAGTTATACAGCGGATTAGTCAACTAAGTATCTGAAGTGGTTTAAAAGCAGTTATACAGTCATCCCAAAATAAAGTTTAACACATGTCCCAAATACAAATAAATAGAATAAAATAACAAAACCAGTGATCCCAGATCACTCCTCGGGCGGAGCCATCTCCTCAGGCTCGCCCTCCTCCTCATCTGCATCAAAATCTGCGTTACCACAAAATGGTACCGCATGTAAGTATAACCCAAATAATCCTCAGGAATAAAATGCATTTAATGCAACCAACATGCATGCATATGATGAAATATGCATTTTTCCTCAAAACATCATTTTCCCCGAAAATGATAATTTTTCCAACACACGCCAAAATCTCATTTGGCCCAAAAATAATCCGTAAAACATTTTCCCAGAAAATGATTTACACAAAAATCCAACACACACTATTTTCCCAGAAAATAGCCAATTAATCTGTTTTACCCTATGCACCATTGCCTCCCCTGGGGACCATCCGCACGTCCTGGCTTCGTAGCAATGCTCAGTTTCGCGCCCAGCGCGTACGTAGCCAAGCACCCACTACACAACGAGCGATGCCCAGTTCCGTGCCCAGCGCGTATGTAGCCAAGCATCCTCTAGTCCCCGCCAGCAGAAGGACCATGGAGTCGGCACGAATCTCTCGTCCGATCCCATTGTCGCCCAGCGACCATCCAGGGGACGTTACTCAGTTTATTCCGCTCCCGAGTAACCAGAGGAGCTCCACCGAGATAATGCCCCATCTCGGCTTGGGGTCGTGATACACACGCACCCAAAAATATTCTCACATAAAATTATAACTAGGGGTGTAACCGGTCCGGTCCGGTCCGGTCCGGTTTTAGATAAAATCTAGGACCGAACCGGTATGTACCGGTTTTGTATTTTTCAAAACCGATTACGCACCGGTTACCCTCCTAAACCGGTACTTCCGGTTTTACCGGTTTCTGGTCCGGTCCGGTTCGATTTTCCGGTTTTTTAAAAATATAAATTTCACAATTTGTCATTAAAAATTTGTTTATAAAAAAAAAAATTGATTTAAAAAAAATTGTTTTATACTTTTATTAATATATTAGACTATATAATAGTATTAATATTATACTATTGGTATAGTTATAAGTTATATATTAGTATTAGTTATAAACTTTTAGTGATTTAGTATTAACATTTTATGTAATAATTTATAAATTATAATAATTTATAAAATTTCACATAAAAATTTATAATTATACATTATATATAAAACTTATATATATTAATATTTAATATATATAAAATATTTTATATAAAACTTATATATAAAAATATTATTTTTTATTTTTTTAATCAACCGGTCTGGTCCGGTCCAAAAAATTCCGGAACTGGAATCGGCCGGTTTTTACGTTTTAAAAACCGGTTCCGGACCGGACCAGTTCAAAACCGGTAAAACCGGTCCGGTTCGGTCCGGTCCGGTCCGGTTTTCCGGTTTTAGTTTACACCCCTAATTATAACTTTCCAAATCACACATGAACATGAATGCAATACACGAAAACTCAGTTTTCTTTACAAACATGATCATGCATGAAATAATGAAATGCACATGTACCAACACCAATCCAACATCCATCAATAACCAGTCCCATCAAATCCAATCCAACAACTCATCAACAACCAATAACCAATTTAACCAAACCAACCAAACAATTCCAATCACAAATCTATCCGACCCCCGTACTACTCGGACTCAGTCCGGCAAAACCAATCAACAATTCAAATACAGTGAAATGCGTTAGTGCAAAAATACATTAAATTCACAAGAATTCTTTGGAAAATACTTACAGTGCAATATAACAATTTTCGAAGGATCACGAAGTTGAAAAATGCGACGTCTGAGCAACACCACAGTGTAAAATACACTGTGGCCGTGGGTCACAATTACCAACTTTTCAACGGGTGCAAACGAAGACCCAAAAATGATAGGGTAGGGCCTAGGGAAGTCGGTGAAGTTAGTGGTGGTGAAAGTTGGCAGTGGGTGGCGACGAAATGGGTGGTAGAAGACCAAAAATACCTAATCGAAAATGTGGATGGTGGAGCTTTACCGGTGGCAGATCGGAGGTGGGGTTGGGTCCAATGGGTTGCCAAGAGGCCGATGATGATGTGGTGAGAAGATGGTGGCCAATGGTGGTGCGACGGCGGCGCAACGGCGGAAAGAGTGCCGCGGCTTCAATGGGCTCGTGGTGTCTAACGGCGGCGCGAATAGAGCTGGAAACGGAGGTGTGGCGTCGCCGGTGGTTGGGGGAGCTGGGGAGCCGGGCGGTGTCGACCACCGTCGGCGCACGGCGGCGGGCTGGGGGAAGAGACCAACGCACGGCGAGAGAGAGAGGAAAGAAGCTCGCGCGCGGGAGATGGCCAAGAGAGAAGAAAAGGAAAAGAAAAAAAAAGAAGAAAGGAAAAAGAAAAGGAAAAGAAAAATAGAGGGAAAAGAAATGAGGTCCAATCCTCATAACTTGGGTCACGAAAATGATCCAACGGAAATGATTTTTAAAACAGCTAGTGAAATAAAATATTTCAAACGCAGTGATTAACATGAAAATAAATAATTAAACCCAATAATAAGTTAATTTAATTCGAGAAGAAATTTAAACACATAACAATAATTAATTTCAATATTAAAATCAATTTAAATGCATAACAATAAATAAATATTAAGAAAGCACATAAAAATAATTTTCACCAAATTAAAATCATAGAAATAAACTCATAAAAAATCAACCAATTTTAAAATAAGAGAATAAATTTTTGAATCCATAAAAATAATTCCTTCAGTAAAAATACACTAAAATACGGGGTGTTACAAATTTCCCGCTCGATTAAGGTATCTGTGTGATGATCTAAACGTTCGGATGTTTATACTGTACGTTCAAACGTTAGTTGATGAAAATCACTAGAAAATTATGAATGTCCGAACGCCAAATTTCTTAACATCCGAACGTTAGGAAATTAGTGCGGGAAATTTCCCGCTCAAATATGGTAACTCTTTGATGATATGAACGTTCGGACGTTTAAGTTGTACATTCCAACTTTAATCTGTAAATCTATGAACGTTCGAACATGAAAATAAAAGTACAGGAAATTTCCCGCTAGATTTCATGCTCTATCATAGGAAGGGTACGTTTGAACGTTTATAGAAAACGTCCGAACGTTCTGGACGGGAAAAAGTTTTGTATTTTATTATGTTCAAACGTCATCTAAAAATTGGGCGGGATAATATAACGTTCGAACGTACAACTTAAACATTCGAACTTCTCAGCTAATAATTTTAGAACTTAATGAATACACGCACGGGAGGAAGCGGCTCAATTCTGCTTCTCTCGTGCGTGCAACAGAGAGAGAGAGTTGAGAGAGTCTTCTGCAGGAGAGCGAGAGAGGGGGTTAGAGTGAGAGAGAGTTGAGTGAGAGAAACAGTTAGAATGAGTTAGAGTGAAAATTGTAACAGTTAGAGTGAGAGTTGAGTTGAGTTTTGGTAAGAAAAAATTATTTTTCTTTTGTTTTTTTTTTAATTTTATGATATTTGTATTGTGTTTTTGTTATATAATATTTCTAATAAATTAGTGTTGTGTTTTTTTGAAGGATTGATTGTTTTGGCAAGTTGGAAGATTTTGATTTGTAAGAGGATATTGTGAGTGTTAGGTATATTTCTAAACTTTATCAATATGTTTATACATTTTATACTTACTCTTGAAATATTGTGATTATTGTTTGTATAGTTTGTAAATAATTTGTGAGTTATTGTGAATATGTTGTGATATGGATTTGAAATATTGTGATTATTATTTGTGAATTTTGTTTGAATATGTTTACATGGTTAGAAACATATTGCCTTTAGGTTTTATTAATACATGTTTATTGCTTACTCAAGTTTAGGAATATGTTAATACATGTGGTATGTGATCATTTTATGTTTACTCTTGAAATAATTGTGATTATTGCAACAAAATTTTGTGTTTAGTTTTTGGTATTTATGGTATTTATGTGAATATATGTTTATATGGTTAGAAATATATTGTGTTTAGTTTTTAGTATTTAAGTGAAATTTTTATATAATAATGTTTTTTGTATTTTTTGAATTTGTTCTTTAACAAGAAAATTATAAATTTAGGATTTTAATTTAAGTAAAGATTAAAAACATTTCATTTACATTTAATTTGAGACTTAATATCTAATATTTAATAAGTATAAATAATATATTCATACTAATTTAGTTATTATTATTCTAATTATAACTATAGTATAAAACTTGATTTAAAAAAAAGTATATAACTTAACTATATATAAAATATAATATATACATACAATAAATATAATTAATAATTACTTATTAAATATAAATAACTCACTCATTTAAAATTATATAATAACATTTGAAATTAAGTATAACAATTAAAATGATACTTTAAGAATGATAATAATTAAAATGTTATAATAACATTTGAAATTAAGTATAACAATTAAAATAACTCTTTAAGAATTATAATAATTAAAATTATATTATAACCTTTGAAATTAAGTATAACAATTAAAATTATACTTTAAGAATGATAATAAATAAAATTATAATATAACCTTTAAAATCCTCTTCAATAAAAAAGTCTTGAACCTACTAAATAAGTAGAGTTGAAATATGTAAATATACTTATTTATTATAAACTAAAGAGTAAGTAAATAAGGATCAAATAAATGCTTATATAAAAATTATATACTTATTGTCTATATAAATAAATAACTCACTCAATTAAGTATAACAATTAAGATTATATTTGTGGAATGATAATAATTAAAATTATATAATAACCTTTAAAATTATATATAATAATTATAATCTCTAAATTTTAGTCTAATTGGTTGACTGCCATAATCTCTCTGGCCTTGACTACTCTACTCCGGTCTGGACATATACTAATTGAGAGTTGTCAGGACTGGAGAGTCTATGACTAGTTAAGCAATTAGACTAATATTTAGATATTTCTTCAAGATCATTCTCTCTCATGGAAAGTAGTAATAGGAAATTTGTGAAGATTCTTCTATCTCTCGATAGTTTAACAATATAACATGCAATATTATTTGTTTGACAATCAAGACATAGAACATGAGGATATTGTTTGTAGTGTTTTATGATAGATAGGTGTGTCATTGGATAAATAACCCGTTTGGAAATTAGTGTACATTTATGTGTCCACTAATTCTTGAATTGTCCAGTGTGGACAGTTTGAGATTATATTATATGTATTGCACATTTTTGTTACTCATTACTTTCCACGTTTAATATGAAGTTTTGGTGTCTTCCTCTACTGTTCGTAGGGTCACAATCCCGATATTTGAACATGTATACTTGGAGAACTATGGTGAGGTGCTGCCGAAATTTCTACTAACGTGGAAAGTAGTAGAGTGACCATTTGTGCAATATGAAAAATATAATCTCGAATGGGATAGGACCAACTACCTTATCAAAAAAGTAATGAGAATTGGAGCATGATATGCATGTGAATTTTCAATGTACGTATTATTAATAGATAGATGTTTTTAGAAATGGACAAAAATTGGATGTGTCTGGGCGATAGACTTAGAAAGGATTACGTACCCTATGCACGTGGAGTAAGAACCTTCATTGATTTTGCAGGGGCCTCTGCTGATAGTCGTGGTTACATTAAGTGTCCATGTCGAGTGTGTAAAAATTTGTGTGTGATAGGGTTGGATGAAGTAGAAAGTCATATATTTGTGAACGGTATGGATCTGGGATATACCCGATGGGTACTGCATGGTGAGCCATATGAACAGTCAACAGATATATTGGTCAATCATCACAATTATTTGCAGCACATGGATGATGATTATGAGCAGGATGAGATGGAGGAGTTGTTGGGTGACATTGGAGCGGGGATGTTTATGGATGAGGTTAACGACAATGCCTCAAGTGGTGGAGGGACTGATTGTGAAAATTTTACTTTACTGTGGGAAGATGCAAAGCGCGAGCTTTTCCAGGTTGTACAAAACATTTCAAAATGTCGTTTATTGTGAGATTGTTTCACATTAAGTCATCGTGTGGGATGTCGACTAAAGCAAAAAACATGGTATTGGACTTATTTAACGAGATGCTTCCCGAAGGATCTGCATTGCCCAAAAACTTTTATGAAGCGAAACAGTTGAGAAATGAATTAGAATTTGAGTAGAAGTCCATACATACATGCAAGAATGATTGTGTATTGTTCTGGAAGGAGAACGAGGAGAAACAAACATGTCCTGTATGCAGAGAGTCCAGGTGGAAGGGTAAGAAAAAAGTGCCGGTTAAGGTGTTGCAGTATTTTTCCTTAAAACCTAGGTTGCAAAGACTGTATATGTGTATGAAAACAGCTCATGATATGAGGTGGCACGAGAAGAAAAGAGTTAAGAATGACGCATATATGAGGCATCCAGCTGATTCACTTGCATGACAGTCTTTCGATAATCAATATCCAGAGTTCGGGATAGAAGCTCGAAACGTGCGCCTGGGACTCACAACCGATGGATTCAACCCTTTTGGGAATATGAGTACAAATTATAGCACTTGACCCGTATTATTGATTCCGTACAATCTTCCACCATGGAGGTGCATGAAGGCGCCAAATGTTTTGTTAACTTTACTCATCCCTTGCCCCCAGATCACTTGGGAATGATATTAACGTATTCATGCAGCCGTTGATTGAAGAGCTAAAAGAGTTATGGGAAACATGCGTTTGAACTTATTATGCATCCACATCGACATCTTTTTAGATGCATGCTGTGGTAATGTGAACCATAAATGATTTCTCGGCATATGGAAATCTTTCCGGCTGGAGTACGAAAGGGAAGTTAGCGTATTCGACGTGTAATAAGGAAACTACTAGTGAGTGGCTAAAATATTCTCAGAAGTTGTGTTTCATGGGTCATCGACGTTATCTATCAGCAAATCATGCATTGAGAAGAGAATGTGCCAAGTTTGATGGGAGAGTAGAGGATAGAATTGCACCAAAAGAGTTGTCTGGAGAAGAGATAGTGGAACAACTGCAACATGTTAGAGCGAACAATTTTGGCAAAGGTCGGGGAAAGAACAAGAGAAAACGAGGCACAACAGAATTGAATTGAACAAAGCGTAGTATTATTTTTGACTTGCCATATTGGTCGTCATGAATGTTGCGACATAGTTTGGATGTAATGCACATAGAGAAGAATATTTGTAATAATATACTGATGAGTATTAACAAAAAGATGAAAGACACAATCAAGACTAGTAAAGATCTTATGAGAATGAGAATTAAACATAGTCTGCATTTGCGGGTGGAAGGTAATAGGGTGGTCATGCCGCATGCATGTTTTACGATGACGAGGGAGGAGAGGATGGATTTTTGCAAATGGTTGCAAGGTGTGAAGTTGTCAGATGGTTATGCTTCAAATATTGGTAGATGCGTGAGTCCTGATGACTGGAAAATCAGTGGATTGAAAAGTCATGATTGTCACGTATTTTTGCAGAAGTTATTACCTGTGGGAATTCGTGGGAAGCTGACATCTAATGTACGTGTCGCCATATCTGAACTTTGTATGTTTTTTAAGGATTTGTGCGCTCGGGTAGTAAATCGAGATGTGTTTTCGAAATGTAAATTCGAGCAGATCTTTCCACCATCATTTTTTGATGTCATGGTCCATTTAGGAATACATTTACCGTGAGAGGTACTTTTGGGTGGACCGGTGCAGTTCCGCTGGATGTATCTAGTTGAAAGATATTTTGGTCAACTGAAGCGCACTGTTGGGAATAAAGCCAGAGCTGAGGGTTCAATAGCATAGGCCTATATACATGAAGAATGGTTAACATTTTGCTCTCTATATCTTCGTGGTGTTGAGACACGATTTAATCGTCAAGAGCGAAATGCTGATCTTGCTGCTCCGCCTCCTTGTGAGCTATCAGTGCTTTCCCAGAATGTACGATCCTTGGGTGCACAAACAGGTTACGATTTAATTGATGGAGAGTTGGGTAAAGTTCGGTGGTATATGCTAAATAATTATCGGGAGATTGATAATTATCTCTGGTATGTCGTTCCATGGTTTGAATAATTATAGTTTTCTTAAAATTAACTATAATTGTTGTGCTCAAAATATACTTATTTTGCAACATGTTATAACAGTGAACACATGGATAAACTTAGGATGGAAGGCATAGAAAATATAGAGGCAAGACACGAGGAAGAATTTCTCGGATGGTTTGAAGAACGTGTACGAACTAAAATTATATATGTTATATTTTTAAATTTTTAACTCTGGATAATGAAATAATAAATATATACTATTTCAATTGTTAGATTTTGGAACAACGTGCTCGTGATCCCGTATCAATTTATTCTGAATTGTATGCACTGGCATGTGGTCCCTCAAATAGAGCACTTCGATACACTGCATGCACGGTTCGAGGTTATAGATTACATACTTTGAACCTTGAATGTAATAGAAAGACTCAAAACTGTGGTGTGTTGGTCGAGGGGAGTCATGGAACAGATGATATTGACTATTATGGTGTCATACGTGATATTATCAGATTGAAATATCTGGGTGGGTCTGTAACATATGTCTTTAAATGTGATTGGTGGGATCTAGGCGGTGGTTAGGTTTCGATACATAGGGATAATCACTTTACAAGTGTCAATACTGCATCTAAATGGTACGAAGATGATCCATTCATATTGGCTTGTTAAGCTACCCAAGTCTATTACTTGATTGATCCAATGAAAAGTGTTGATGGAGATAGTGGAGAGATAACTTGGCGAGTTGTACAAAAATTTGTCCCTCGAAATATATATGAAGCAGGAACGAGTGGAGATTACAAGAATAGTGGAGATGAAGATGACACTCCGATTGTAGCGGCATACCAGGAAAATGGAGAGGGTATTAACTTGTTTGTTGACCTCGGTGCACTCGAGTTGCTCCCCTTGTGTAGAGATGATGTCCCACCTGTCCATCTTGACCCGTCTGTATTAAATGATCATTCAATTCAAGTAAGTGAGGAGGAAGAAGAAGAAGAAGAAGAAGAATCAGAAGATGAAGACGAATCAGAATCTAGGCAGGAGGTGGATAAGGACGATGAAGAAGAGGTGCATGATGATGATGAAGATATTATTGATGGAGATTCTGAAACAAGCATGGAAAATTCATCCGAAGATGAAGAATAAAAGTACTAAATATTTTATTCATATAGGTGACTATAAAATATCTTGAATTTTCATAATTTCTTCTAATTAATTTTCTTTGATCTAATTAATTATTTTCAAGAATGCCGCCAAAACGACAACGAAGAAATGTGTCTCCGCCAAGTCCAAGTCCTGAATCCATTGAGGACTCCCCGCTCAAGGAATCCGTTCCTGAATATCAAGTTAACACATAAGAGAACAACAGCCAGTCGACACCTACCAGTAAGGAAATATTGTCGTTGATAATTAATCATATAATTAATAATTTTGTCTCAATAACTATATAATTATAATTATATTATCTATTATCATGTAGTTGATGCATTTGCACGTCGCGGTCATGGCTATACACGCGGAATCTCTCTTGAAAAAAATAGAATGCACGAAAAACTGAATATCACAATTCTTGATAATTCCACTGAAGGACTGGATGATAGTGCTGCAACGCTTTCCTCCTATATTGGCACAGTAGTTCGAGCTTATGCTCCATTTTATGTGCGCTCTTGGTGAGATGTTCCGAATCAGATTAAGGAGCACATTCGAAGTCGTGTGCTGGTGAGTTTACTTTGAGAGTACATTTTTTTCACCTAGATTAGTATATCATATTTTTGACTTGATTCCCTTGTTAGGATGAATTCGACCTGGACTTTGGCCATAGCGACATCACAAAATAAGATGTCATGATCACTTCAAGAAGTTTGAGACGTTGGAAGAGGCTGCGCAGTCTCCTTTTCAGCAGATGAAGTTAGATGATTGGAGAAAGTGTTGTGATCTTTTCACATCTCCAGATTATCAGGTATTTTACATTTATATCTTTTAATTATTTACATTCATATTCGTTCTATATATTATATGTATACATATTACAATTAACATTCTTAATCTATTTTGTAGCACTTGAGTTCTACAAATGCACATAATAGATTCGTTCTGACTGTCCACCATTGTGCCGGTTCAAGGTCATTCAATCGTCTTGCTGAAAAAATGGTAATTAAAAAATTATAGAATTCATTTATTTTCCTGATATTATTTTATTCAAGTACTAACATTATCTTTTTAAAATTGCTAATGTCGCTTTGTTAGAAACGTGATGATCCTGGAAACTTTTCCCTCATTCATCTCTATGCTGCTGCTCACACTAATGAGCATAGTGAGTGGATGGATCCTGTCGCTGCAGATAATTATGTAAGCAGTGTTAATTTTGTTAAATAAATTATTTATGTAACATTTGAATAATTTATTTTTTATTTCTATTTCTTTTAATACGTTACTAATTATTTACGATCATTACCTTTCAAATTGCTATAAAAAAATGATGGAGATGCAGTCGGCTTCTAGGGAATCCTCTCTTAGTGACATAGACATATTCACGCAAGTGCTCGGGCTGCAGTCTAGTATGGCAAGAGGTTTGAGACGATCTATCAAGCATAGATCTTCATCCTCCTCAACTTCATCGGGTTCACAAATTAATAATCTTACGGCAGATTTAGAAGCTGCACCGCGTAGAATGAGTATATGAGGTCGAAACAACAAGAGTTAGAGTCTCTCTTAGAATGACAGTCTCATTTAGAGACGCGTTTGCAGGACAAAGAGACCAGGAGAAAAGAATATGCAATGAAGTGCAAGAGCAAGTGCAATAGCAAGTGCAACGGGAGATGATGGTGCAAATGGAGCGTGTTATGTCATTGCAACAGAATCGCAGTGGGCGAGGGAAAAAGAAGAAATAAAGTTTATCAGTATTTGTGGCTAGTTTTAATATCTAATTTTGTGCTTTTATACATTATTACTTGTTAATTGATGGTATGTAATATGATACAATTGATATTATGTTTTTACATTTTATGAAATTAGTATTTCTGATCTGTACGTTCGAATGTAAATTAAAATCGTTCGAACGTTGGTTCGCAATACAGAAATTGGATAGTAACGTTCGAACGTACTCACACTCAAACAAACAAACCGTTCGAACGATTAAACGATTAACGTTCGAACAAACCACTTGCATTCGAACGCTCCTTGATTTACATTCGAAATAACGTCCGAACGTTAAACGCGTTACGTTTGAACATTTCCATTTACGTTCGAACGATAATCAATGAACGTCAAATTCTCTCATTCGAACGCCAATTGGTCGGGTTGACATCCGAAAGTTTAATTTTACGTCCGAACATGACTTTCTGTGACAGTTCTCAATCGTCACAAAAAATGAACGTTCGAACGTTCTACCAAACGGAACACCCCCAACCATCACTAAAAATATTTTTTGTGACGGTTGAACAGTAAACCGTCACTAAATATTTTTTGTGACGCACTTTAGGTGACGGTCGTGGTGACGGTTTCAAACCGTCACTAAAGATAAAACCGTCACCAAATATCTTTAGTGACGGTTTGCCATTTTTTTGTGACGGTTTTCTCTGTCACAAAAGACACATTCTGTTGTAGTGCATGGACAACGAAAGAAAGAAGATCAAAAGGTTTCTGCACCTTTATTTATCTGCGTGCTTTCGATATATTCTACTTTGCCATCATCAAAAGCCATAAGAATATTCTACGTTAACTGCAAACATGCATATTGTGTACATATGATCTGTATGTGTTAATTAAATTGCACTTACAACAAGAAAAAAAGACTTTTTATCCAACGAGACTAGAAAAAGTCTTAAAATTGTCTCAAAATTGCATTTTAGGCGAGAGAAAAGTTGCCAACAAGTAGCTAGCCGCAATTGTCTTGTCGTAAAAACACATTTCTGAAAATTTTGTAGAGTGGTTGCAAATAATACTTTTATCATAAAAGATATTTGCAATCGTGAATTGTGCAACCGTCACGTAATAAAAAAGTGAATAAAATATGGGATCCACATGAAAAAAATTAATTTTTTAAAAGTAGACCCCACTGTTTTTCAAAACAATTACTCGTCGTTTACACATTTTACGGTTGTATGTAGAACTACTCTACTTTTATAGGGAACCTTAATTGTGCCAAAAAAAAGGTACTAATAATACGGTCGAGAAAGTGCCAAGATTATAAAAGAAAGGTCGATGTTAATGTAAGCCAATATTAATTGGGAACCTTAATTGTGCCCCCATAAAAATGTAAAATGATAGGTAGAGGTGTAAAAAAAAATCGAAAAATCGGTTGAATCAGATCGGACTGGACCGAACCGGTGGGTTCAATCTGGTTTGTAAGTGATCCGGTGTGGTACCGATTTTTAAAAACTAAAATCGGTCCTAATTTAGTGTGGTACCAATTTTCATATTTTAAAAACCGGTTTAAACCGAATCAGACCGATATATATATTTATAATTTTTTATATTATATTATATTATATATATTATATGCTAAATTACTAATTAATATAACATGAAATTTTAATCTTATTATTCAAGCTGTCTATTAATCTTATAATATAAAATTATTCTTATAATTTTTAATATAACATTTGATATAACATATAAATTTTAATCTTAAATTATAAAATTAACATAATATAAAATTTTAATCTTAAACATAAACATTAATATTAAGTTATTAATATAAACTTACTTTTGATATATACGAGCCTATAATCCGCGCAATGCATGGACCGTTATTTATGTTGGATTTTATAGATATATATTTACATATTCGTCTGTTGTAATATCTCTGCTTCGTTCACCATCAACACACATTTTTTATGTACGTTCTATATCATCCATTATCGTTCGTCTTCTACGTTGCACAACTATGTCATCACTTATATTGTCACTACTTTGAATACATATAGTAGATATGTCTTAAAATTCAAATGCATATCTAAAAAATACAGTGTATAAATAGAAGATGTAACGATTAGTTTAACTTCAAATTATTCAACTCACAAATCTATTTCTATTTAATATATGCATTCACACCGCATTTGTCATCGAAATCACCGACACCCAGATAAGATTATAGTATCCTAGACACATATTTGGAGAGAAATTGCATATATCATCCGTGTTCTATTTTTTACAACCGTAAATATCACAATTGCACAATTTACGGTTGTAAATATCAAGTCGTCGAGCTCCTTGCAGGTAGACTCTCAGCCGAACATGAACCCGTACCTAAGAGAGTTTGCATAGAGCTTAACTTCTCGAGAAAGTGACGGAAGGTGAGAAGGAAGATGGGGAAGTTTTGATTTACCAGAAGGAAATGACAGAGAAGGCTCCGACATCCTTGCCCCTTCACGGCACCCTACACGTCAGAAAACACTCCCACATGTAGCAACGCCACACACAAAACTGATTGAGCTGCATTATTGCATATCTTATACATTTAAAATCAAAATATTTTTAATTGATTTATTATTTTATTATTGGTTTTAGATAGAAAGATGGTTAAGAGGCATAAATCTAAGTTGTGATTAAAATTGATTAATAGCATAATTTTAATACTTGTGATTTAATTTGCTGATGTTTCTTCACATACACAACACACATTTAATATTTTATTCTTCATTTTTTATATCTAGTTTTATTTTTATTTGTTTAGTTATTTTCTTTTTTTGTTTATCCAATTTTATTTTTTTGTTTATATTTTCTTTCTTTCGTTTTACTCTGGTTTTGCAGTGCTGCCCATGCTCCTCCAGCCACCCTCTACGCTGCCACACGTCCACGACAACAACCTCCACCTACTGTGACAGCCACCCTAGAAGCCTGTTGCCTCCACGTTGCCAACCGCCTAAGCCATTGCAAACACCACCGTGAACAGCCACTTTCACAGCTGCACCTCACCTCAGCTCAGCCACTTCGAACCACCACATGCAGTGCACCACTAGCCACCAACGCCACTACACCGCAACACCACTGCACCTCCACGACAGTGCTGCGCCTCGGCATGAACGTCCATCATCCTTACTGAAATCCGAGCAGGTGGCTCGCAACAAAGACCCCTGTTTTTGCTCCCCAAAACAGAGCAAATTTTAACTCACAGCAACACCAAGCAACAACCGTCACTGCATGCACCACCGTGAGCTCTTCCTACGCTTCACCAAGCACTGCACCTCCATGGCAGCACCTTCACTTCTAGCAGCACGCATGCGCTGCCCCAGTAACCCATGAAGACGGACACTGCACACGAGAAGGAAATAAAGAAAGAGGAAGGCGCACACTGGGAGATACAGAAAAACAAATGAAGACCACTGATCACGCACGCACGGAAGACTTAGAAGATGGAGAAAAAGGCAGCATTTTTTTTATTATTTGGATTCGGTAGCCTGGAAGTCGAAACTTGTTGTGCATGCTGCGGTTTTAGCTAGAGGAAGAAATAAAAGACATGAAGACCACATGCGGAAGGAACAGAAGAAAATAAAAATATGGAAGAGACACAAAGACGCTGCAACTCAAGAGAAAAAAACACTCCCACACGCAGCAATGCCACACGCGAAACAACACTCCCACACGCAGCAACGCCACACGCGAAACCTCTATTCCTAACTCTCGAAAACAGAGCACAAGCCTTCTCCACCTTGAACTGCTGCAAGCCACCATCAGTGAGACCTCACCACGTCAGGATCCCACAGAAACCGCCACCAAAGAGTTTCCGGCACCCCCAATTCGTTGCATGCCTCTCACGGTCTCATTGTGAGTTTCATCTCTCCTTCCCTCTCAGCCCCGATACTTCCCCGCATTTCACCACCCTCATGTATTCGTGACAACCTTTCCAGGAAAATGAAAAAGAAATTGGTAGATATACAGGCTCCTTCTATACAAGGTCGTGCTAAGGCCCTCACTGCAAACCCAAAAATGCAGAACACTTTTACAAACATAGTCATCGTTAATATAATCATCAAATTAAAAAAAACAGATGAAAACCCTGCAATATGACTGTCAGTTTTTGCGAAATAACCGGACCCAAAATTTTGAAAGTAGAGAAGCATCAAGTGTGAAAAAGCAATGGTTCTACCAATCACTACACCTAGAGGGGGGTGAATAGGTGTAATACAATTTTGATGGTCTTTTCAAAAATAAAGACAAACAAACAGTTAATCAGATAACACAAATAATCAACACAATGATCTTGGTCATGAAGTGGAAACTCATTTGAATAACGTCTTCAAATTCTAAAACCACTCCGGATGTAAGGCACCACCTAAAATCTACTATAGAAAAAAGTTTATTACAACCAATTTAGAGACACTCACAAAACCTTTGTAGTAGCTAAACTTGGCTTGCAACATCACAAGTGACCCACTCTTTCTCTACAAGCATGTAGTGCTGGAACTCCGACCTTTCTATAGCTTCCCACGAGAACCTCTCGATTTCTGCATCAATAGCAGCTCTGGACTCTTTCGGCCAATCATTACGTCCACTTTAATGGACTTTGGGTAAGATTTGATCTTGAGTGTGGTGTGGTGGAGATATGTTTATCCAAGAGAGATTCAACAATGAGGGGAAAGTTTCTCTCAATGGCTCTTGGAAGCACCTAGGGTTTTTGTTCTGTTTCTCCACACCAAAGAACAGAAATAAATTGTTCTATATATAGTCCCAACAGATCATGATGCTCAAAACCCTGAATTTTAAGTTGTCTTGAACATTGGCTCGAGAGAGGTGTCGAGCGCAAGTTGAGCGAACCTCTCTGGAAGAGTTCTGCTCGAGCGCCACGTCGAGCGCACTTCGAGCGAACCTCTCTGTATGGTTCCGCTTGAGCGCTACGTCGAGCGCACATCGGGCGAACCTCTCTGGAAAGTTTTCTCGAGCGCCAGATGAGTTGTGTTGAGAACACTTCAATCTTTTTCATGTTAAACCGCTTCAACACTTGTTACAGCTCAATTATACACAGGTTTTCACAAGAATATGCCAATCAACTAAAATTTCCCTCAACAATCTCCCTCTTTGGCATTTTTGTGACAAAACCTCTAACCTATACATAGGACCTAATCCTGACACACCCCAAAGAGGATTCTCATGATTCAGGTATAGTCTTGAACACGTTGAGATATTTCTGCAAACACTTAGCAAACGGTCAATCGTACCAACAAAAATATGCAAGAAATAATCTCATAAGCATAAACAATGTCTGCAGCACAGTTCTCATAAAAGACTTTTCATTAAGAAATTAATCAGATATTGAGTTCAATAAGACAAACAATAGCAGCACGAGCAGCATGTGATACAAAACAAAAGCTGCTCCCCCACAAAACAATGTGTTACTAACAAAACAAAAGATGCCCCTACAGCTTTCTTGCTACTCCCCCTACATCTATACCACTCTCCCTAAATATATACTACTCCCCCTTTTTGTCACGACAAGCCAAGGGTCTCAAGTATCACCATCACTCTGACTGCCACCATCATCATCTTCATCGAGGCACTCCTCTATGTCGTTGAAGCGTTGAGTCACAAGCTGCTGCAGGCTCTCAACTTTAGCATCAAGGCTATCAAATCGGGCTTCAAGGCGAGAAAGGTACTCAAGGACCTACTGAAGGTTGGGCTCAGTCGAAACTGGTGCCGATGTGGATGGTGTCGAGCTATGAGGCTGTGAACTAGATGGCCGAGAGCTCGATGGCTGAGAAGAGGGTGCTGGAGGATGCTCCACATTCAGAGGGTGAGATGTAATGTGAGCACTGCTAAGCTGCATGGTCCTATGACTAATAGGAGCCTTAAGAGAGACTCTAGGCTCATGAGGAAGAAACACAACTGACTGAGAGATGGCTAACCGAGTGATGATGCAGGCAAAAGGCAAACCAGTCCGTGTTTTAGGAGAATTAAAAGCCTCAAGTAACACCTGGCACAGATGACTCCCCAGATCCATGGAGACATCGTTGATCAGTGCATACAAAAGAGTGGCGCGGTCAAGACCCACATCACTCTGATGACCAGTAGGATATAGTTTTGTAAGAACAATCCTACTTAGAATGAGATATTCAGGTGGAAATCTCACAGTTAGAAGTGGTGACTTACCATCCCAACTAGTAGGCGTACCATACAGACATTGAGCAATGACTGTCGGACTAGGAGGAAATGTTCGTGTATAGGGATACACAGGATTTGACACACGCGGGGCATTTAGCAAGTCTGCTAACATGCCCGGAGTCACCTAGAAGACAATATTCTGGAGACTAACATCGAAAGAGCCATAATCAGATATGGCATAAATATTGGAGTAAAACTCTCGAACCATCTCCTCAGAAGGAGTGGGATAACCAGTGGTCAAAGCTTGCCACGGGCGAGACTAAAAAATACGAGGAATAAAAGTCTTAGTAAGCTCACCAAGGGAGACTTCACGCTCAACAATAAGCGAACGGTGAGAGAAGTTTTGAGTGTAAAGCTCTCGTGCCCGAGGATTGTGGAAATGTGCTTGAGCGGGGGTAGGAGAATTTTGGCGTGGACGAACACGTCGAGACATGACTTTTGCTGTGGACAGAATCAGTGACCGTTAGACAAGGCTAAAGGCAGTTAAGACCCGATGTATGCATGTCCAAAATGCAAAATGCCCAATGCATGATCCAATGCATATGCCTAATGTAAAAACCAATGTATACTTTGCCAAAATTAGGTTTTAAAAACAATTCATTTCAAAATGCACAATACACAATGCACATGTCCAACAACACATTTTAACAACCCATTTCAATACCTAACAAACACAATGGCAAGGCTGAGTTTTAAAACCAATGGAAGTCCCAAGCCTCAATGCCAAACACTATCCCAACACTAGGATAGACATGTAATGAACATGGGAACAATGCAATGCCAATGCATGATGAAAATGAGAAACCAAACATCATTGAGGCATTTCACTGAGCACTTGGAGTGCATCCAAGCAAAAACCAAATGAAAACTCCATGGGAGTTCCATAAACCTCCTAAATACAAAAACAATCAATCCAAGAAACCATTTACAAGGATTCAATGACCCAAAAAACCAACAACCTCCATTTCAAAACCAAATCAAAATGCCCAAATGCAACAACCTGAAATGGGAAAATAGACAAACCCTAATGCCGAAATTAAAAAAAGAAACACAAAAGAAAGAAGCTTACCGTGATTAGGAAGGGATTTCTTGAGAAAATCAAGTGAAAACCACACGGAGAGAAAATAGGGAAGTATCGCACGAAGAGGGAAGAGAAAGCGGTGCAGGAAGAAAAAGAAATGAGAGAAAAAGGAAACGCGGGGGCTTTTAAAACATCTTCGCTCGAGCGGAGTTTAAGTTTCGCTTGAGCGGAAGCCCAAAATTTTCACTCCCTGCTTAAAATTTTCAGTGTGATCCAAATATTAATGAAGTAAATTTTCAAACCAAAAATACATATCAAACGTAGAAGAGCATCATATCCTCATAAAACAAGCAGGTAATAAAAACAAAGTACCACAACTAATAAAGACACGCGTGTTAATAAGGTCCTTGCTCAATCAAGAAATTTCAACCGAAAAGTGTGAGCGGGGTTGGGCTATACAAGAAACTATAAGTGTTTGGGAAGTTCTGCCAAGATGCAGAAAGTCAAACCTAATGCTGCTAGAACCTGGATGCTTCTATTTGATTACCTGTATCAATATCAAGATACCTGTTTTCCCTTTTTTTTTTTATAACACCATCTCTTTTTCTTTTCAATGATATACAATATCATCTCTTTTTCTTTTTATTTGCACAAGGGAACAATGGTGAGGTTGTCTAGCCCGTGGTCAATTCTGTGTGCAGGTAGAGCTTCCTAACACTTTTGATTGCCACCCCAAAACTCACAGTGGTGAAATGTCGATTGACCAAGCA
This sequence comes from Juglans mandshurica, assembly GCA_022457165.1. Lineage (NCBI taxonomy): Eukaryota > Viridiplantae > Streptophyta > Magnoliopsida > Fagales > Juglandaceae > Juglans > Juglans mandshurica. The sequence goes on along the minus strand of CM039621.1, from coordinate 13,490,361 downwards.
GGGAGTGAAGTGTGTGATGCTAGTCACAAATTACAAAAGATACCCATGTTCCAAACCTTTGTAAACCATGGATATATGACACAATTCTCAAAAGACCATGCACCTAGGTTTTTAGAATTAACAGCACCAATAACTTGTATCACAACCATGGAGTGCATGTAAAGGCAGTAATAACAAAAATGAAATATGAAAACGAATAACGACAAAAATAAATGCATGTAAAGTATGCAATCCATGTTATGCACGTTTTAGCCCTCAGGTCAATGCACAAATACCAATAGCCTTTCTAAGTAATTCAAACCGAAGCCCATCCAAGGGTTTAGTAAAAAGGTCGGCAAGTTGGTGTTCTGTGGGAATGTACTCAAGAGTCACAACATGTGTTTCTACCAGCTCTCGAATAAGATGATGTCTAATGTCAATGTGCTTGGTTCTAGAGTGTTGGACAGGATTTTTTGAAATGTTTATGGCACTGGTATTGTCACAATAAATGCTCATCACACCTTGAGTAACGCCATAGTCACATAGCATTTGCTTCATCCACAACAATTGCGTGCAATAGCTGCCTGCAACAATATATTCAGCCTCAGCCGTGGACAGCGATATGGAGTTTTGCTTCTTGCTCATCCAGGCAACAAGGTTTGTGCCGACATAGAATTACCCACCCGAAGTGCTTTTCCTATCATCTGTATTACCTACCCAATCAACATCTGAATAGCCTGCAAGCTCAGTATTATAGTCTCTAGAATACCAGATCCCATAATTGACCGTCTCATTCACATAGCGAAGTATCCGTTTGACAGCTACCAAATGTGATTCCTTGGGATTGGCTTGAAATCTAGCACAAACCCCAACACTAAAAGCAATGTTTGGTTTACTAGCAGTAAGATACAGTAGACTCCCAATTATGCTCTTATACAAGGATTGCTCAACATTCTTGCCTGACCCATCAATGCTAAGTTTAACACTCGTGCTCATGGGGGTTCTAGCTTGGTTTTTCCCATCTAATCCAAATTTTTTAATTAATTCCTTTGCATATTTGGATTGAGATACAAACAGCCCATTATCTAACTGTTTCACCTGGAGTCCTAAGAAAAATGTTAGTTCATCTACCATGCTCATTTCAAATTCATTTTTCATTTCTTCAGCAAATTCAAGAGCCAAGGCGTCAATAGACGATCCAAATACAATGTCATCCACATAGATTTGAGCAATTGTTATGCCTTCTCCAACTTTTCTGATGAACAGTGTCCTGTCAACACTTTCTCTCAGAAAATTGTGATCTTCTAGATACAAAGTTAAGCTCTCATACCAAGTTCTAGGAGCTTGTTTTAAACCATATAAGGCTTTCTTCAACCTATAGACATGATTAGGATATTTTGGATCATTGAAGCCCTTTGGTTGTTCGATGTACACTTCTTCTTAGAAGATCCCATTCAGAAAGGCACTCTTGACATCCATTTGATACAGCTTAAAACACATGTGGCATGCAATGCTTAACAATATTCGGATAGATTCAAATCTGGCAACCGGAGTGAAGGTCTCGTCAAAGTCTATTCCTTCCATCTGGGCATACCCTTGAGCAACTAATCTTGCTTTATTTCTCACTATTGTACCATTCTCATCCGACTTATTCTTAAATATCCACTTAGTGCCCACAACATTATGATTTTCTGGTCTTGGCACCAAATACCACACATTGTTCCTCACAAATTGGTTTATTTCTTCATGCATAACATTCAACCAATTCTCATCATTTAAGGCTTCTTCGACTCTTTTTGGTTCAATTTGTGAGATGTAACTTGAGTGAGTCAATTGATTTATCACTTTCCTCCTCAGCCTCATCCCTTCATCTATGTTTCCTATGATGTTATCCTGAGGATGATTTAACTTTACTCTTGAAGACGGCTCCTTCTGATTACTCACCTTTTCATTTGAAGAGGTCTCTAAGTTCTCATTTAGTGCACCAAAATATTTTTGTCCAGTTTCACTTGGTGGGTGAGTTGGCTCTTCCTTGTTCAATTCCTCTTCAGGAGCATCATTCACCACCACATTTACGGACTCCATGACGGTTTGGGTGCGTAGATTGTAGCTCCTATAAGCACGACTGTTTCTGGAATATCCAAGAAATATTCCCTCATCACTCTTAGGGTCAAACTTAGCTAAGTTTTCCCTATCTCTCAAAATGTAGCATTTACTTCCAAACACTCGGAAGTATTTCACATTAGGTTTCTTTCCTTTCCACATATCATATGGTGTTTTGGAAGTCCTTGGTCGTGGATAGACTCTATTCACAATATGACATGTTGTGTTCACAGCTTCTCCCCAGAAGTGAGTAGGTACATTTTTAGTGTGTATCATGACTCGTGTCATTTCTTGAATAACTTTGTTCTTCCTTTCGACCACTCCATTTTGTTGTGGAGTGATAGAGGCAGAAAATTCTTGACTGATAACTTCTACATCACAGAAACTCTCAAGATTTGAGTTTTCAAACTCTCTTCCATGATCACTCCTAATTCTGACTATTGCTTTCCCTTGCTCATTTTGAAGTTTCTTGCACAAAGTTCTAATCACATTAGGAGCTTCACCTTTTTCTCTCAGAAATTCTACCCAGAAGTATCTGGTGAAATCGTCTACCATTACCAGTTTGTATTTCTTTCCCCCCAGGCTCTCAGTTCTAGAGGGTCCCATAAGATCAATGTGCAACAACTCTAATGGTCGTTCGGTCAGAATAGCCGTTGTGTTCTTGTGAGCTGTTCTAACTTGTTTTCCCAATTGACATGACCCACACACAGGGGTCTCTACTTTACCCAGCTCAGGCAATCCCACCACCATCTCTTTCTTGGCAATCTTAGACAGATTTTTGTGATTCACATGTCCAAATCTTTGATACTAAAGGTCAGTAGCCTCACTCGTAGCACTATTGCAATTGTATTGAGGTCTAGGGGTGATGCCATAACAATTATCAGATGTCCTTGTTCCCTGCATCATGTAATTTCCATTATTATCTGAGACAATGCATATATCTTTTGAAAAAAGGACTTCTGCACCATTATCACACATTTGGCTTATACTGAGGAGATTTGATTTTAATCCATCAACAAACAGGACTTCTCTCAAGATGGGCAGTCCAGGTATTTCAATTTCACCTCTTCTTATTATATCAGCTTTTCCACCATCTCCAAATGTTACTGTTCCACACTTGTACTCTTCAACCGTTTTAAATAGGCCTTTATCACCTGACATGTGGTGAGAACATCTGCTATCAAGGTACCACATATAGGTGTCTCTGGTCTTTAGAGCAATGTGTGCCAACAATGGTAACAGTGGTGACAAACAAGGCTTGTATAATTTAAAACAATCTACTACAACATGACCAATCTTACCACAGTGGTGACAACCAAGGCTTGTATTTCGAACTCTTGACTTCTCATGAGACTGAACACCCATTTTTATATGTGAGGATTTCTTACCCTTGTCAGATGGGTTAGCATTCCCATTTGCGGTTGATTAACAAACACAGTTTTATTCCCATTGTTATAGGAGACTTTTGAGGTAGTGGCTGCATCAGATTTCTCTGCATCATATCCTAGCCCACTCTTGTCACCAAGAGGCTTTCCTGACCTCAGGATTTCATCCAACTTTTCTTTCCCAGCAGACAAAGATTTCAGTTTATCCTTCAGCAAAATAATCTCACTTTCTTGATTTTTTAATTCCTCTTCCAGAGAAACATTCTTCATTTTCAACTGATCAACTAGACCAATGGCTTCATTTAATTTGCCTCAAAATCCTTCATTTTCTCGTTTGCTGAAGTCTATCTCCTCAATGTGCACTTTGTTGTGTTTTTTCAATTTAACACATTCCTTGTACAGCTTCTCGTAGACTTCTTGCAATTGATCTTCATACCGAGATTCATTTCCAGATATGCTCCCATCATCATACACTGGTTCACTACATTGACTTTTGCTGCTAACAGGGCAGTGAATGCCATGTAGTTGATATTTCTTTTTGGTGAAGAGTTATTTGATGATTCACTCGACTCTGACTCACTCTCACTTAAAGATGCAATCTTAGCTCTTTCTTTCGCCTTTTTGTAATTTGCACATTCCAGACGAATGTGTCCAAATCCATGGCATTCATGACATTGCACCCTTGATTGTACCTTGTCTTTATTTGCTTTAGTGTACTTCTCAGTTCTTCTCTCCTTGTTCCCTGAACTTGAACCTCTGTTATATCTTTCAAACTTTTTCTTCTCTGGCCTCTGGTTCTTGTTGTTTCTAGCCATAAACATTTTCCTGAACTTCTTAGCATAAAATGCTATTTCACTGTCACTCATAGCCGACTCATCGGATGACCCATTTGACTCCTCTCTAATGGTATTGAGGGCTATGGACTTGTGTTTCTTATCCATAGGAAGAGTATGTTCATATGTTTGAAGAAAGCCCATCAACTCTTCAATTCTCCTACTGTCCAAATCTTTGCTTTCTTCAATAGCAGTAACTTTAGGACAAAACCTCTCAGGAAGAGATTTGATGACTTTTCTCACAATTTTGTTATTAGGAACTATGTCCCCTAAATTAAAACGAGAGTTGACAACATCATTTAGTTTGGCATAGAAAGTATCAAATGTTTCATCATCCTTCATTCTAAATTCTTCAAAACTCGTGGTCAGCATTTGAAATTTAGAATTCTTTACAGCCTTGGTACCTTCATGGGTAACCTCAAGAATGTCTCAAGCTTCTTTACAATTCTCACACATGGAGATTCGCTTGAACTCCTCCTGGGACACAACCATGAAAATCACATTCAGGCCTTTGTTATTCCAACCACACTCATTTATTTCATCCCTAGGTAATTACCCACACTTTTGGGGGTTTGAACTCCTTCATCGATAGTAACTGGTTCTCTCCATCCTTTTGTTATGGAAACCCACACTCGTTCATCCACAGATTTTAGAAAAGCTCTCATTCGAACTTTCCAATAAGCGTAGTTGTTTCCATCAAAATATGGTGGCGATGTGAGAGATTGAGACTTATCCATTTGAACCACTACAGTAGGATCACACTCAAGAATTTAATCCTAGCGGAGTGAACCCGCTCTGATACCAATTGAAAAGGCAATGGTTCTACCAATCACTACACCTAGAGGGGGTGAATAGGTGTAATACGATTTTGATGTCTTTTAAAAAATAAAGGCAAACAAACAGTTAATCAAATAACACAAATAATCAACACAATGATTTTGGTCATGAAGTGGAAACTCATTTGAAGAACGTCTTCAAATTCTAAAACCACTATGGGTGTAAGGCACCACCTAAAATCCACTATAGAAAAAGTTTATTACAACCAATTTAGAGACACTCACAAAACCTTTGTAGTAGCTAAACTTGGCTTGCAACATCACAATTTATAGCTTCCCACAAGAACCTCTCGATTTCTGAATCAACAGCAGCTCCGGACTCTTCCGGCCAATCAACACGTCCACTTTAATGGACTTTGAGTAAGATTTGATCTTGAGTGTGGTGTGGTGGAGATATGTTTATCCAAGAGAGATTCAACAATGAGGGGAAAGTTTCTCTCAATGGCTCTTGGAAGCACCTAGGGGTTTTGCTCTGTTTCTCCACACCAAAGAACATAAATAAGTTGTTCTATATATAGTCCCAACAAATCACGGCGCTCAAAACCCTGAATTTTAAGTTGTCTTGAACATTGGCTCGAGCGAGGTGTCGAGAGCAAGTCGAGCGAACCTCTCTAGAAGAGTTCTGCTCGAGCGCCACGTCGAGCGCACTTCGAGCAAACCTCTCTGTATGGTTCTGCTCAAGCGCTACATTGAGCACACATCGAGCGAACCTCTCTGGAAGGTTCCGCTCGAGCGCCAGTCAAGTGCCAGATGAGCTGTGTTGAGCAAACTTCAATCTTTTTCATGTTACACAGTTTCAACACTTGTTACAACTCAATTATACACAGATTTTCACAAGAATATGCCAATCAACTAAAATTTCCCTCAACAAAGTGGAAATCAAAGCACCTTGATCGGTAAGGGGCAGCACCGCCGTGAAAAGAACCGCCAGTATTGGACGCCATGGAAGGAGAAGGAGTAGAAGAGATAGAAGCAAAAAATGAAAATCCAAAAATGAAGAGAGGAAGACAGTTTGGAATCGGAAGAGCAATCCAACGTTGGTTTTCATTTTATAGTGGAGTATATTTTCTTTCGCACCGCTTGACGTTTCGCTTCTACTCTACAATTCTCATTTGTTCACTCGGTGCCTTATTAAATGGAATTGTGATTTTTTCAGTACGAATGCCACAGAAGATACTGCTTGACGTTTATGAGCGGTTGAGAAGACGAAATAACCAATTTGTAGATGAACAGACGCAATAAAACAGAATGAACCAAGGAATGCAATTGTTGAATTTGTGGAAAGCAATTGGACACACGTGTAATCTGAGATTGCAAAAGCTATGGCCCATAGCCGAAAAATTTGCCTTTAATGACAACTAAGATTTCTCAAACTCAACTTTTATATAATTAAATAGATATATATATATATATATATCAACGATAAATACATTTTTGACTTAATAAATTATAATATATATCTTTTTTGTAAATACGTTTTTACACATTTGATTATATATACTCATATAAAAAATATAGAACTTATATAGACTATAATAAAATTCAATACTATACTAATATGTGTTAACTATTATAAAATAATATACTTATATTATAACATAAATTGAATAATAGTTTAGCATATGTAAACATCATATTTTTACTAATATAGATAATCTGTAAAATTGGAAAATCGGACCGAAACTGAAAAAATCAAAAGTTTTGATTTCGGTAGTGAATCAGTTCGATATCAGTTCTTAAATTTTTGAGACTGGTGTATACCAGTTCGGTTTTAAAAAATGTATAAAATTAGACAAAACCGGATCGGTTACATCCCTACTAATAGGCGAAGCTTTTTGTTTCGTAGGAAGTCAAACTGTCAATATTACATTATTGGAGTTTTGTCAATGTTTATTAAATCATAGGGAAAAATTCCCCTCACCCCACGTAGTATTGATGCAGATCCTATATTTTATATATATATATATATGACTAATTATCATCAACTCATCTCAAAACCAATCATTGATAGGACATTACTACTTTTTCAATTTTACATAAAAAAAAAAAAAAATTAAACTCATCTCAACTTAAAAAAAAATAAATTTATCTCAACGGGCCCTATAAATTAAATATTACTATTCACAACTTAACTCAACTCATCTCAACATCTAAACGTAGTCTAATATATTGAAATTTTGAAACTGTATGTACGTGTATATATATATATATATATATATATATATTCTTATTGATCAACCACATGCATGGTCCACATGATCATCATATCGACCCCGTCGTAACTTTCATCAATATTAATAATTAAACATCTAAACTTTTATCTAAAAAAACTAATTCTAAACTTTGCAACCATGATTGTATATTTTCTAATTTTATTTTATTTGTTAAAAAAATGAGAAATGATATTTGCAGTCGTAGAATGCGTAAGCATCGTATAATATTTTTTTAAAAAAAAAAAGAGTAAATACGGAACCCACATGATTAAAAATTAATTTTTTTAATAGTAGACTATACTCTTTCACAAAAAGATTGAGCGGCGCTTGCACACTCCACCACTATATAACTATTTGCTCAAAAAAGATATATTCCCATTCCACAGCAATTCAAATTATGCAAACTTAGTTCTATATTATATTTTGTGCTCGAAAAATTTAGCTATTTATATGCATCATGCGCGGTGGTAGGTCTACAACTATATATTACTTCAACTCATGAAAAATGTATCATAAAAAAATGTATGATAATTAATTAAGGACGCACCACAAATTTCTATCAAGAATTTCAGTAATTTATTGTATCCTATAAGAATTGTACGTAGGTAGAATAAACACAACTCAATATATGAATATTGTAAAATTAGAATATTCTCATGTGGATATTTCTTAGGATGTACCGATCGATCGAAGTGGAAACCAATCAACTCCATTTTGCCTACACGTACGAGACAAGACGACGCATCTAATATTGCTACGTACATATATACGCGTTGACAAACAAACTCCAAAAAAAAAATATAAATAAATAAATATATATATATATATATATATATATATATATATATATATATATATATATGAGCGTCAATTGGACGATATATTCAAGAGCAAAATTAGATAATGACGAATTATGCTTTGCGTTTTTTTTCCTAGAAAACAAAAGTGGGTTGGGCATTTTGTGATTCATGAACTATAACAAGCCAAACCTAAGTTGTCTCATGTTATCATAATTTGTCAAACATTGTATTCCAAAGAAATTACAGTGTCATTTCATTTATTTTGTTTATTTAATTTATCTGTGCAAACCGAAGATTGGATCAGAGTTCTACTTCTTACTCAAAAAACTTGATCACCTCCACTCGGTACATATGATCTCTTAGCTATATAAATATCTATATATATATATATATATGCTAATAGCATGGTTTTAAAAGTTGTGGAAATTTATTAAACTAGTCGTACTGCACCATGCAATATTGCAATGGAAAATTATTATTTATAATTTAATTATAATTTTCTTTAAAACTTGATTTGGAGTTTGTTAAATGTACTGGGATTTATCAAATTAAGAATATATACTTTTAAGATTTCAAATTCTTTTAACTGATTTGTGCTCATTCATATAATTTTTATGCTTTGAAAATCATATATATAGTTTATAACAGATGCTTAAGTGATCTCTACTTCCCATAAAGTTATGTTTTCGATTGTACTCTCAATTAATTAATTAATTCACTATAAAAAAAACTGTTTATTTGTGATCAGCTATTTCTTGGAGAAATGATTATTTTCTGCTAAAATGAGTCTATTTTCATTGCAAATAATCATTCTCGTCTCAAAAAATCCGTCACAAATGCTCGTTTATTAATAATCTTGCAGTTTTGGCCGCTAACCCAACATTGTTAATCTGGGATCTATATCTTGAATGGAATTGTGAATCAAAGGGGGAAAAAAACTAACTTTTTGAACTTTGGTTTTACCGACATTTAACTTAACTCGTTTACAGTGACATGGCGCAGAACCGGATGATTTTGGTTATATCCTTATCACAAAGTTTAAACTGTCAAAGGGACTGCTTTGCCGTCTAGTAGAGTGCAGACATTTCAACTTTGTCTCAAATGGAAATGATATCATCGAAAACCTGTGTCTCTCTCACTTGAAGAAGTAAAACAAATTTAGCATAAGACAACTTAGGGTGCACAATATATAGACTTCCACTCAGCTAGCTCCTCAACATCAGGCAATAAGATCAGTTGTCTGCCATTGTTTGTTAAGTACTGAGCTGAGAGAGAACTGAGAAGAAATCTGATATGGAGATGACCGCAGTGAAATCAGCTATGAGCCAATTAGGAAGCCGTAGTCGCGTGTGCATGATTGAAGGTGATCATCATGCTTTGACTAATAAGTGCGTCAAGAGGAGGCGAAGATCAGATCCCTCTGCAACTGCTGCAATAAGCTGCATTAATAATAATAATAATAATAATCAAGGGGACCAACCACAGAAGCAAGCACGGGCTGAAAAATCCACTACTACTACTACCAGTACTGGCGTGAAAAGAAGTTCAAGATTTCGTGGAGTCAGCAGGTTCGATATAAAAATCTATTTCTTAAGATACATAAATGTGTGTGTGTGTCATGTGTAATAGAAGCTAATATATGGCTGCATGCAACACCAGGCATAGATGGACTGGACGTTTTGAAGCTCATTTATGGGATAAGGGGTCCTGGAATCCAACCCAGAGGAAGAAGGGAAAGCAAGGTAAATCACTTCTTGTCATGATCTTCTTCATTTAATAAATTCTGATGTATATATATGTCCGTCTTGATTACTTAAACTTTTATTACTCTACTGTTTGCATATTGGAATTGCCGCATGGAGCAGTGTACCTAGGTGAGCAGCTTTATTGATAATTTAAATTACTTTGCCCATTAGAGAGATCACTAGATTTTTAGGCACTGAGCTTTGTGGCATTGATAATTCATCAGGAGCTTATAATGAAGAAGAATGTGCTGCAAGAGCATATGATTTGGCTGCCCTCAAGTATTGGGGAACATCAACTTTTACCAATTTCCCGGTAACAATTATCAACATGAATTTTGAAAAACTTTCTTTCTTTTTGTTAAAAATAAAAACAATTATGGACCCATTTTGTAGTCTTTTCTCAACTCAGGTGGTCTGGTATGATATTTTTGCAGGTATCTGATTATGAGAAAGAAATTGAGATAATGGGGACTGTAACAAAAGAAGAATACTTGGCCACTTTAAGAAGGTACCTCATCTCCTTTTGAAAACTACTTCCCTCAACAAGTTTCCAATATTGATATCTAGAATGTAATTGGCTTTATATTCGTTTGTAGGAGAAGCAGCGGTTTTTCAAGAGGTGTATCCAAGTACAGAGGAGTTGCAAGGTAAACTAACTTTCCAGAATTATGAGTTTATCATTTGACCCTTATATATATACACACACTATACCCGGCTAACAAAGAGCCAATTCATGAACTTTTTTGGCAAACTGCAGGCACCATCATAATGGGAGATGGGAAGCAAGGATAGGGAGGGTGTTTGGAAACAAATATCTCTACCTTGGCACTTACAGTGAGTGAAACCCTCTGAATCTCTTGTTTTCTTGTGGTTTTATAGGGCTGCATGAATTTCGAACACAGCACATTAATGGCTCCATAGTTGCAGAACAATGAAGTGCAACTGGTTTAGTATATCTGATGTCATAATTTTTGTAGGTACTCAAGAGGAGGCTGCTCATGCTTATGATATAGCAGCAATAGAATACAGAGGGATTAATGCAGTAACCAACTTCGACCTGAGCACATACATCAGATGGCTGAGACCAAGTCCCAATACTCTTGCTTCCCAAGAACAAAAGTTAAGAATAGAGTCTCAGCCTATGGGAGTTTTCTATAACCCCACTCCAAGCAAGCGACCATCCGAGCACTCCAATACCTTAACCAGAGATGGATTGGACACCCTTAGAAAACAGGACGTTTTCCAAAGTGAGAAACCCATTAGTCCTTGCACCTCTTCATCGTCCCCAACTGCACTTGGCCTTCTCCTAAAATCTTCACTATTTAAAAAGCTCATGGAGAGGAATTTGAATGCCACTGAAAAAGAAACTGAAGCGAATGAGACAAAGTTGCCTCTGTATACAGGAATTGACAATGAAGTTGGGGGGAACTTCTGGCAATGAAACTGGTAATCACTTACTTAAACATGTTGTGCTGAAGGCCATGCGTTGGCGTGGTTTGGAGTCTCCAGATGAAAAGTGCATATTGCATTTTTGTCAGCACTTCTGGAATGGTACCTTTAGCATCATCCCTCACTAACAACCGCTACGCCAATGTAAAAGCCTTCACCAATTTTAAGAAAGCATGTGTATTGTGCTTTCTGGTTGTGCACCATAGCTACCTCTCGTTAAATAAAGCGACTTGTGGGTGCGTTGGGAAATTAAGTGTAACCGGTTCTATCAACACTTTAAAATAAAGCGATTAATCTGCTCTTTTTTTCTTTTCTTTTCTTTTTTTTAATTTAAAATGACAGAATCAAGGCTAAGCTTTTAAAGAGGTGGACAGTGGCCTCCCTGTGGCATATTTCTACATGAATAATGCCCCATTTAAGATTGGCATCCCAATTGTACCAACATTTTGGAAACAGATTGATATATAGCTCATCAGGTCCACTAAGCCATTAACAACATCCAATAGAAGTCCTCCACGTCAGCAATCCCACACAAAAACCACAAGGATCAACACACTGGTTAAAATCAATATTTCTGAAGAAACACAAAAACCACAACCTCAGTTGAAAGAGCCCCTCACAAACTTCAGACCACCGCTGGCTGCAAGATATGTTGCCTACTGCCGCATTTTGCGTCACCCACCAGTTCCGTCGCCACCAGCTCAATTACCACCTATTTCGTCGCCACCTGTTCCGTCGGCCACCAAATAACAGACGCCCACCAATTATTTTTCTGGAAATATTCCAAACGAGATTGGGAACAAAGAAAAAACTTGAGGACCTTTTCTACCTATAGTTGCCCATTTGAGTTCTAATAAATACAAAAGTAGCTTTCAAGTTAAAAGAGTGTTTGGTGAGAAGTAACTATGAATGCGTTCACTTCAGTTTTCTGATAAGGGAAACTTTTGTATTTATAGCAGAGAAAATACCCTTCTGATATAATGACCAGAGGGTGGAGAATCTGGAGCATTCAAGACTGTTAGAACCAATATGTATGGATGGGATCAAATGGCCATGTTACTGTTGGTTAAAGAAAGCATATCTCTTATGGTCTGTTGCTTTGAAAATTGACCGAACACTGTTGTTATGATTCTTGTAAACTTATATTGTAATCAGACGTGAAGGTAAATGATGAATGGAAAGGAATATGAAAGTAGTGAAGAAGATGATGAAAGCTACGGTAATTTCATATATTGGATTTTCGAGGAATCCAAAACCTCCCAAAAGATCAAAGATCTAACAATTTTCCTAGTTCAAAATGATTCCCTCGTTTTCCTCCTCCAAACTTAACCAGTGTGACCCTGACAGAATTACAAGTAAAATGACCAAACAAACCCCAAGTGATTGTTGTTAAACACAGCGTTTTAATGGAAAGCAATAAACTAAAACTACACATTATACATCAAAGACCCCTGCCTTATAGGCTTACAATGAAACCATATGTCCCTTTTCAAACTGCACCATTTCATACTCACTAACTCATCCTCACTCTCACAAACTTCCATTTGCCCTAGCCTCCATCCTTTTCGTATTCTCTTTCTTCAGAGCCAAGATTCCAGTTTTCCTCCTTCCTTGCACACGATCTTCTCACTGGAACCCATTACAATCTCCCCCTCTTATAAGACCTTGCCCATGAGGTGTGGGTACAAAGTTCTAAGCTTCCACTAGTTTTCCCAAGTGCTATCCTTCGAGGGGGCTCCAACCCATTTAATCAGATCTTTGGTCACGGCACGGTGGCCTTGCTACCTCATGCAGCGCTTCAAAATAGCCTCAAGCTCAGGTATGATCTTTCCCATGTCATTTGTGGGTGGAAGGGTAGGAAGGGGTTGAACTCGTTCTCCAACCTTATTCTTTAAGCAGGACACGTGAAAAATTGGATGAATCTTGGAAGTGGATGGAAGATCAAGGAGGTAGGCCACAGATTCGAGTCGTTGGACCACCTTGAATGGCCCATAGAAACGAGGAGCGAGCTTCAAGTTGTGGCACACGATCATTGACTTCTGTCGGTACAGCTGAAGTCGTAGGTAAACCCAATCCTCCTTCCTTGTATTCCCTTTCTGTTCTCTTCATATATGAATATAATTTCATTTAGTCTTGAGCTACCTTGAGGTTGTTATTCAAAAGTCTCAAAATTTGGCTCCTGTCTCTGATCAACTGATCAACTGAATCATTATTTGAGGTCCCTGGAATGTAAGTCATTAATTTCAGGGTTGGGTACCCTTATAGAGCCTCAAAAGGTGACAGCTTGGTGGAATTGTGATAACTACTATTATACCACCACTCGACTAATGGTAGCCATTGTCCCCAAGTCCTAGGCTTTTGACCGGCGTAACACCTTAGGTACCCCTCCAGACTTCTATTCAAAGCTTTTGTCTGTCCATCACTCTAGGGGTGATAGGCAGAGCTAAAATCTAGGTAGTGCCTTGGAGAACAAACAAACTCTTCTAGAAAGAGTTAAGAAACACATAATTACGATCTGACACAATAGTTCTTGGAAACCCATATAATTTAAAAACTGAATTCAAGAACACCTGAGCCACATCCTGGGTCTTGTAGGGATGGGAAAGTGCCATAAAATGGTCATATTTAGTGAATCTGTCCACAACCACATAAATAATAGTAGCTCCTTTGGAACTAGGCAGACCCTTTATGAAATTCATAGAGATGTCGGTCCATGCTTGTTGTGGTATGGGCAGGGGTTGGAGTAGACCAGCTGGAGGGATTGCTTTATATTTTACAGCCTAACACACATCACATTCTTGCACCCACTTCTTTATGCCTTTTTTCATGTTGGCCCAGTAAAAATCACTTTTTGCTCTCAAGTATGTTTAAGATATCCCGAACGCCCAGCCATAGGGTCAGTATGAATGTAATGAAGCACCTTTTCAGTAAAAAGGGACCCTGATACTAACATCAGCCTTCCTTTCTTTAAAATGAGCCCTTGCACTATAAAGATCGCCTTAGGAATCCCTTGTTGTTCCCTTTCCTTAGCGATCAGATCTGTGAACTTCTTAGACAGCGGGTAGCTCCGCTTCAGCTCTTCCACCCAATCTAGTTTTGGAAACGTTATCTGAGCCAAAACCCCTTCTGTGGAATAGCCATCCTCCCATTTTCGAGAAAGAGCATCGGCAACTCTATTCTCCTGATCCTTCTTAGATTCGATCTTAAACTCATACCCCATCAGTTTAGTGAGCCATTTTTGCTATGCTTCTGCGCTAATCCTCTATTCAAATAAAAACTTCAAAACTTGCTGGTTTGTTTTCACTATGAAGGACTGTCCCAATAGATAATGGTGCCATTGTTGAACAGTCGTCACCAAGGCCAGTAGTTCCCTCTCATACATGGAGAGGAGAAGAGCTTTTCCTTTCAACATCTTGCTTAGAAAAGCTATAGGTTGCCCATATTGCATTAGTACAGCTCCAATTCGCTTCCCATTAGCATCACATTCGATGGTGACTGGACGCGAAAAATCATGGAGTTTTAGTACAGGGGGCTGGATAACCACTTCCTTCAATTTAATAAAAGCTTGCTCGGCTTCTAAGCTCCATATAAAGCCATTCTTTTTCAAGAGGCCTGTTAGAGGGTCTGCCAGCATGCCATACCCTTTAATGAATTTTCTATAGTAGCTCGTTAGGCCTAGTAACCCTCTCAAGGCCTTAGGATTCTTGGGAGTGGGCCACTCAAGCATAGAAATTACCTTGGCAGGGTCTGCCCTTACTCCTTTGGCAGAAATAATGTAACTGAGATAATCAACTTCCTCCACCCCCGAACCTGCACTTGGACAGCTTTGCGTAAAGCTTGTGATATTGTAGTAATTCCAGCACCTATCTCAGGTGATCTAAGTGCTCCTTCCAGCTGCAGCTGTACACTAAAATATCATCGAAAAAAGCCAAAACAAATCGTCGCAATAACGACTTAAAATACATGATTCATTAGCCCCTAAAAATTGGAAAGGGCATTAGTGAGCCCAAAGGGCGTCACTAAGAATTCATAATACTCTTCATGAGTTCTAAACGAGGTCTTAGCTATATCCTCAAGAACCACTCTTATTTGATGGCACCCCGACCTCAGATCTAGTTTTGAAAACATTGTCACCCCACACAGCTCATCCAGTAACTCATCTATTACTGGAATGTGAAACTTATCTTTTATTGTTTGTTGGTTCAGCGCGCGGTAATCAACACACACTCGCCAACTCCCATCTGCCTTGCGCACTAATAGCACCAGGGAGAAGGGGCTGGAACTGGGTCTTCACCCCAGTTTTAAGTAAATCAGCCACTATGTTTTCAATCTCTGATTTCTTATAGTAGGGTTAACGATAGGGTTGGTTAGAGATGGATGGTGTACCCTCTTTTAGCACTATTATGTGGTCATAGCTTCTTGGAAGGGGAACCCCTGAGGCTCCTCAAAAATCCCTTTGAACTACTCCAATAATTTCCTAATTTTTGTATTGTCCACATCATTGTTCCCCTCCTTTTCTTCCATTTGACTTTGTAACAAGAACCCATTCCCTTTGGTTATCGAAGCTAACATTGCCTTACTGCTCCCCTCAATGGACAGTGGCTGGGGTTCCAGCCCTCTAAGCTCAATATTCATACCATCTTTCATCAATTGCATTGATAGTTTGTAGAAGTCCCAAACAATGGGGCCAAGAGTCTCTAACTAGTTTACCCCCAGTACAACATCACATTTGCCCAACTCAAGAATATAAAGTGAGGAAAAAACTGAGTACCTTGCATTTTAAGAATGACTGAGTTACAGTGACCTTCACTTTGAATTATGGCCCCATTCGCCACCCTTACAGCTAATTTTGTGGACTAGTTTACATTCAATCTAGCCCTTCTTGCTACAACAGGGTCTAGGAAGCTATGTGTGCTTTTCGAGTCCACTAGAATCACCACTTGTTCCCCACTAATCCTCCCCATCAACCCCATCATATTCAGGCTAGGAGTTCCAGCTATCGCATTCAAAGAAATTTCAGGTGCCACCTCCACCGTTGGGCCCATTACTACTTCATCCTTCAACTGATTTTCCTCCCTTTCCTTTCTAGTTGGCTCATCTTCAGTCTCATCATACCCCTGCAACAAGTAGATTTTTGGGGATTTACACACAAGCGATGGGTGTCACTTTTCATCACAATGGTAACATAATCCCTTTCTTCGTTTTTCATCAATTTAAGTTGATAATATTTTCTTTGCAAATGGTTTGGACCACTTACTGCCCCCTTTAGTGGATTGTCCCCCATATGATGTATTACTGGCATCAGGTAAGATACCCTTCTCACTCCCTGTTTTGAGGCTCTTTCGTGTGCTCATAAGATATTCTTCCTGTATTTTGGCAAATCCAAAGGCCGCATTTAAGCTCATTGGGTTGAGCATCCTTAATGGTAGGCAGATTTCGTCTTTCAACCCACTAAGGAAGTATCTTATTTGTGCACATATGTAAGGCCTTTAAGCCTGTTAGATAGTGCTTCAAACTGTGTTTTGTAAGCTGCCATCGTAAAGGTTTGAACCTGGCCAAGGCCTCCATTGGGTCGTCGTCAACAGTTGGACTAAATCTGATTTGGAGAGCTTGGGTAAAAGTCTCCCAATTGGTAAAATGGCCACTATCCCATGCATCCTGATATCAGATAAGTGCCTCCCCATGCATGTAATATGAAGCCATTGATAAACAATGTGCTAGATGTGTTTGATGAAATTCAAAATAATAGTTTGCTATAAATACCCAACCTGCTAGGTTGTCCCCATCAAACTATGGAAAATCTAATTTAACACCTCTTGTTAATGCTCTTCTAGGGTCATTTACCTCATGGTCTCGGTCTGGTTTGTGTTCTGGTGCTTGTATCGGGTTTTGGTGTTCAAACATCGTGTGTAGCATGTCAGTGATTTGATCTACACGCTCCTTGAGCTCTTGGATGGCATTCTCATGTTCCTTCGATTTGCACTGCTTGGCCTCTTGTTTAGATCTGGTGATGTATGCCATTTGGATCGATGAGCTCTAAGATACCACTTGTTATGACTCTTGTAAACTTAATATGAACCCATAAGAATGGAATCCCTTGAACCCACAATCAATTTGAAAACTCCCCAAGAAAGCCAAAATCAAGTCAATGGATGGAGAACCTAGACCCGATGAGAACTCGTTTCAAGAACCTAGATTTGCAAAGGATCTTTGAGACTAGGTCCATTTTGGTGCCCATCAAAACTTATATTGTAACCAAACGTGAAGGTAAATGATGAATGGAAATGAATATGAAAGTAGTAAAGAAGATGATGAAACCTATGGTAATTTCATAAATTGGATTTTTGAAGAATCCAAAACCTCCCAAAAGATAAAAGATCTAACAATTTTCCAGGTTCAGAATGATTCCCTCTTTTTCCTCTTCCAAACTTAACCCGAGTGACCCCAACAGAATTACAAGTAAAATGACTAAACAAACCCCAAGTGATTTCTGTTAAACAGAGCATTTTAATGGAAATAAATAAACTAAAAATACACCATTTACATCAAAGACCCCTACCTTATAGGCTTACAACGATACCGTATGCCCCTTTTCGAACCACACCATTACATACTCACTAAGTCATCCTCACTATTGCAGACTTCCATTTGCCCTAGCCTCCATCCAGCCAAGATTCCAGCTTTCCTCCTTCCTTGCACACGATCTTCTCACTGGAATCCATAAGAACTGTTTTGGGATCTTTCCCTGCAGTTGCAGGCTTGCTTCTGCATTGATTGCATCCTTTCATGCCAAACGTTTTCTTTGTTCTCTTAACTCTCAAGTTAATTTGGTGAACCTACCTGATTCTAATTCGTTTCATTCTAGTACATCTTGGATTTCTTTCTTCTCCTCTCTCTCTCTCTCTCTCTCTCTCTCTCTCTCTCTCTCTCTCTCTCTCTCTCTCTCTCTCTCTCTCTCTCTCTCCTCTAAATCATAATATTTTGCCAAATGTTTGATTATTTTGATATTGCATATGCAGTGTTACCATATGAAACGATGAAAGATAGAAAGTAGAGAACTGTCGTTTGTATATTTTACAAGATAAAGCAATGAATGCTGGGCTGGCATTTATTTCACGAAGTGTTTGATTTTACTAGATATTGTCAATGATTTTACTAGAATCTCGAGGGTTACTACGTTGGCGGCAGCATCCCGTCCACGGAGTGTCACGGCTTCGAGTGTTACATCAGCGGTGACAGCTTTGAGTGAGGAGGGTCACGAGGTTTCTAGTCTAGTCTAGGGAAAGGGTGGGTGGAGAGGGATGGTTTTCGTGCAAAAGGATGGGAGACAGGGAAAAGAGGGGAAGGGGGAGCTGGGAGACGGGGGAGACTCTGGAGAGGATGAATTTTGTTTTCGTGGAGTCTTCTAATTTGCAGGCACATGGAAACTAAAATGGAAAGCCTATTTGTCATTCACCCATTTGAGAGCTGTTGTTTGGAATTTATTAGACTGGCCGATCAGAAAATTTCCTCATAGCTCATACCGTATCAATCTCCACATCAATTTCCACAGTCTCTCTAGTTACAAATTGCAGACTATATTTTCATTTGCACAACTTCGGGTAATCGAGCGGCACAAGCTGGCTAAAAGAATAAATTCAAACCATGGAGAAACATCTTTCTTAACAAGTTCAAAAAGAATACAGGTCAAATCTCATGCATATAGGTCGACACTGAGTTGGCCTCGCCTAAGACAATTAGACAACCCGATGGGTGTTTTATTCACTTCATCGTTACATAGAAACAAGCTTTACAGCACTGATTAGAACTTATTCTTGCCACATTAAAAAAAATACCCTATCTATGCGTGTAGAAATTAATACATGAAAAATCCCCGGTAATGACCGGTGGTGTGTACGGCAAAGTTGAAAAATAAAACCAAATTACATGCTGCACAAGTACATCGAGGAAGAACCGCACTGATGGCTAGTTACCATCTCGTCTAGAAGTTTGTATTCAACACCTGGTAGAAAGCGCCCTGCAAAGTTTCGAGCACAATTGAATAAAAAGTCACAGAATATATATTTCAAAATTTCCGGAGGGAGGAGAAGCAAGCAAAGAACCAGAACCATATGGGATACATGCATGGATGTTTTATGGCATGAGAAACATCCGATCAACCAACATCATCTCTATTGCAAACATGATAGAGAAAAATAATCCACAAATATATTTTTTGATTATGTGGAACCTCATAAGGCAGGGGACCTTCAGACCTGTCCCCAAGGAGTAAACCCCGTATACAAGAACCCACCCACAAGAACCTTTTATAAGGTATTCTAGGGAACTCGTGTGGAATGAGCCCAGGATGTTTGACCACTAGGCAGCACCCTGATAGGCATTCACCAATGTATCCCATTGCCTTTCTGATTCCAAAGTCCAAACCATCCAGTAGAACACTCGCACAAGAAATTGGTCTTTGATGCTGAATTATGACTAAATAACCTTGTCATTTATCGAAGTGGAGAATGAGTTAGTTCACAATCCAGGAAGGCTTTAGTGATGAACCAGTTTCAAACATAAATCTTTTATGAACGGCAACCACCTAAGCTCAAGAAACAAAGACATGCATGAAGGTTGGTGCTTGGCAGTTGGCAGCTAACTCTCTGAGAAACCTCAAAAAATAAATGTGGCTAATGACACAGATGTTGCCAACAAAGCATAATATGGGGCTTCAGAAATGGCATGACTACATCAGACTAAGAACATTTTGACATTTATTGCCACCCAATTGCAATAGACTCTTCCCAAAAGCATGAGACTTTCAAGGAGACCCATTGTGATGGGAGTGGGAGTGGGAGTGAATGCATCAATAGTAGGTAAATGGTGATCTTAAAAAATAACCTACCGAATACAAGCAACAAAAGTTGAGTTTAAAAGTTCAATGATTTAATTATGTTGAATAATGCATTTATGAATACTAAAACACACTCATACAGATAGGATCCTTATTCTAAAATGCACAGGAAGGATACTAAAACACACTTATAAAAAACAATATACAAAAAGTATGTATCAATTGACTAGCAAACAATCATGCACATCTGAAAGCACACACTTTCCTCTAGAAAAATCTACGCAGATGAAATGCTAAATTAAAACCTCAGCAGGGTTCTTGGCTGTTCTTCCAACCTAAAAATACCATCTTGCACAATAGCGTCCGATGCTGACCTATCTATACCTCCAGACAAACTGTCTGCAATCTCCTTAAGACCCTGCAAGCAAATTAAGTGACAAAAGGTTCAAACAGAGAGGACACCTCTAACCAAAGATACATTTTTTTTAAGAAGATGCCGATACACCAATTTTATTAGTAAACCCTCGCTTTGGCCAAAGAAAACATTTAGTGTGTATACAAATACATACATACATACATACATACATACATACATATATATATATATATATATTTGCTAGGAAATTTTTTTGAGTGCACCAGAGCCCTAGTAGTTAGGGGTTCAAACCCCTAACTGTGGACCCCATGGTCCCTAAGGACCAGGGTAGTGCCATCAGCCCGAGAGCATTGTCCTCTTACCAAAGATACATAAGACCAATAACTTGAGGAGAAGAATCCTCATGCCAAACATTAGGCAGTATAAAGTTTACAGGACTTCTCACACCTGAAGATATAGCACGAGTACAAAGCAGGCATATGTGAGTGAGAGAGAGAGCATTTGTTACAGCAATACCAGAAAGAGAATGGGTTCTTTTTGCATTACAACCAGAATAACTGGTTTAGGTAGTGGGCTTGAGAACCACATTAAGACAATTACCAGGTACATTGACTACATATAATTGAAAAACACATGCCCAACTGCAAAATATTAACTTCAAGAAAGTTATAGATCAGCAGGTAATATTGCTCCATTGAGAATTTCTGGACTAGGAAATAAATGATAATCAACAGGATTCTTAGTTATGGATTTGAGCATTGCATCTCTGTCTTGCTAATTAACCAAACAGAAGAAAAAGGGTACAGAGGAACAAACCTTCCTACTTGAAGTTTCTGTATATGTGATTAAACTACGAGATTTTCCGGTAAGTTTAAGTTGCTCCTACAAGATGTTGAACAATAGTTAGCTTAGTAATCAGCTATGTGATAAAGCCCCTAGAGATGACTCTAACAGCTCTGTAATAAGGAAAATGTTAAAGACAAAGCATTATAAATTCAGTATCCCATTCAACATAGGTTATTTTGCCTGTCAAAAGTTTATCCATAACCACAAAGCACAGAATACGTTCCTTGAAACGATCGCGAGATGACATCAGATGCCATTATTGCTACTTTAAAGAGTTCCACGAAATGAACAAGGGCAGGATGATAGTTAACTCTGAATACAACATGATCAATTACTAGGATGGATATATTGCAAATAATAAGCTATTTGGGGAGCTCAAAGAAATAAAAAACGATTTGAGCGTAAGAGTTAACTACAAACAATATTTAAACAGCTACTGGTTCAAACCTTGAAAACTTCAGGCATTACTCCTTTCTTTCCATCAACAAAGTTGCACAGATATAGAACACCTAGATTTGCAATATCCTGACACCATAAAATAATGTCAGCATCCCCTCAAGCAGATACATATGCAATCACAACTTTAGGATTACCAGCCAATACCAATGCAACTCTTGTAAGAGTGGTTATTCATCCTCACAAGAGTAAGTTCAAAGCACAAAGTCACAATTATTTGCATCTCAAGAAACCATGAAATACACTTCCAGCTGGAACTTGTAAACTAAGACATCACTCAGTTTACCTCAAAGAAACCAAAGTTCATCCTATTATTGATATTATTATTATTATTACTTTTGTGTATTGTGAAACACATCCAACCCATCCATGGAACATTTTGCAAGTATTCAAATTACCCAAAATGCATCAATGTTGCAACTGTCATTAATTTTAAACAAAGATTATTAACATTTCTTGCCGCAACTGGATTACCTGGTCTCTGCCATAACAACAACAACCCCCCCCCCCCCCCCCCCATGGCGGGTTTTACCATCAATTCCAACCTTTACAACAAATATATTAACAGGATTTGCAAGTAAAAAAGGTCTGTCAACTGGATTACCATTATAGCACACAGTAGAATTCGTGTTAAAATAAGGCTTTTCATAAAGAGGACATTATGAAAGTCTTACCTGCTTATCTTCCAATTTACCTATCTTGCCATCCTGAAACAAAAATTAAAATTAGAATCAATTAAGAAAAGCAAGCGTCGGGCGTGCGAGATATGTGTATGTATATATAGGTGATTCCCTCTTCATAATATTGTTATGATGACTCCCTCTTCCCCAATTCATGAGAAAGGAAAGTTATAAGAAAACTATCTCCTTTTTCGTTCTTGGAAACAAACAGCAAAAAAAAGATTTCTTAGACACAAATTTCAGTTACTTCACAGTGTGAGCTTTGGGATAAGAAAAAATCTTCTTCACACTCTACTATTTATCACACACTCAACACACTTAGTGTATTGAGTTATAAAAAAAAAAAAAAAAATTTGAGTGCATGGTGTGTGGAGAGTGTAGGTAGATATGTAGAATTGCTCTTGGGATAAAGGGGGCATAAAAATGTCATAAGGTCGCCGCTGCAAACTCAACCATACAAGACACTGCCAAACAACAAAAGTATACAAATTTCAAGAAACTCACCAAACCTTCCACCAATCTCTGTAGCTCATTCAAGTCATAGCCAATGTCAGAAAGTGACTTTTGAACTTCAGAAACCTGTTAACAAGTCGTTTGAGAATTAACTAGTACTCATGTTGAGATTAATTATCAAATTACAAGAAAGCAGGCAAAACTTTTTTTTTTTTTACTGGCACCGGGTGTCCGGGAACAACATCCCGACTAATCCCAAGGGTGCACAGGCCCTCGGCAAGGAGTTTTCCGCAAGTGCACCTCGGGTAATTCAAGGGGAAAATCTCCACAGTCCGATGGCCACTAGAGATGTACCCATGGGGATTCGAACCTTTTAACTGGGGGTAACATACCCCCAAGCCCAAGGCCTTCACCACTTGAGCCAACCCTTAGGAGTTAGAAAGCAGGCAAAACTAATCCCCATATTCTTGAATGTATCATCAGAATCAGCTCGCAGTATTGTTTAATATATATATATATATATATATATATATTGTATCATCAAAATCAGCTCCAAGAGAATAGGTGTAGCCCAAGTACACAGGAATTGTCTAATATTTTACTTGGACAGCATTCTTTGCTATAGAAATGAATAATAACAAACTCACTCAAAGCACATACATCATTCTTAATTAACTTTGAAATCTCATTCTGCTTTTCCATTTTATCATCCAAGTTTGCTATGCGCTGCGTCAAGTGCCTCTTTGTTGCCTGTTCAACAGAATAATTGTAAATAAAATCAACATTTATAGACAACCATCAAATAATTCAAAGTAATTCACAAAGTAAATTGTCTCAGATGACATTCCCTCATTGAACTTAAATTACACGAATAATGATTCAACCTTTTTCTTTGAGCAAGGATGCGCTTGCACCTTGACTTAAAAGATTGGAGGGGAGTCGATTACCACAATTTCTCATTCTTTTAAGATTACCCAAAATTACACACAGGAAGAGAAATGCACATGTGGACAAACCCACACCATATCTACATAAGAGACTGGACAAATCTAAAAACTCTCACTCACTTTGGGGGGAGGAAACTTGAAAAAATAACTTATCAGAGAATCAAAAAAGTTCACCCAGAACATAAATGGTTACTAGAAGAAATATGCTTTTTACACGGTATTGAAGCAAAACATGGTAGAAAATTTCAAAACCATTCAAAATATTGAGCAAGGGCATGCACAAGTTTGTTGCTCTCACTAACACTGCTGCATCCAATGTGCTCATAATTGAACAATAAAAGAGGTTTACGCATTATCTGAGACATAAAGTATACTTCAAATCCTTCAAAGATCACAAACAGAGAAATCGTCCATCCAAATACAGATCAAAACTTCAGACCTATAAACTCAATTGCAAATAAAATATGCATAAAGTTGCCTAATCAATGCTAATTTTTTTCAAATTACCTAAGCTACCAGCCTCTTTTCAAAAGCATATCTATACCCAGAGAATTTGTGTTCAGACCATATTGGTCAAAGAAGTTGCAATCAGCAAACAGGAACTTACAGCAAGAGCCTCTGAAACATGCTCCAAATGCTTTGTCAAGTTTGAAACGGCATTGGCCATATTACGCTTTGTCACATACATAAGATCTGAGAATTTAAGGCCCTATTCATAAACAGAAAGGGATGAAAGGACAAATTAGTATCCCTATAATAACAGTATGCTGGTCCCAGAAATTCACCAAAAGAATATCAACGAAAAATAAATTAACTTGACAAAACTGTACACTTAAAAAGGTGCATAAACTACAGCATTAACGAGCACATACCTTCCACCACATGTAGCCATAACCCAACGCCCCTAGGGTAGCGGCTGGAACTATGAGAGATGTTAAGTTACCTGCAAGAAAAAAAGTGGAGGCACAATTGAACAACAAATACCAACAAGAATACAATCAATATGGATTGGAATGACAATAGCTCATTAAGAAATATCAGTTTCAGCAAACTTGAACAAAAAGGAAAGCCATAATAATGCATTGAGAAACATGTGGATATATAGGAAAAACTGAAGTCATAAAAAAGTAATAACCGTGCACCATAAATAGAATTTCTTAATGTATTTCTTGATAAGTAAATAGCAATTGTTAGTGTAAATGATGGAGGATACCAATTTGACCACTATTCCCATTCAGAATAGTAACCTGCCGTGCTGAGGCTAGTTGTCGAACTTCCATTGCCAATCGGCGCACCTACCAAGTATTCAAGTAGCAATTGAGTACAATGTATATCTCAGTTCAAATATTTACATTAGACTGTTAGTTCATATTACCTGGGTCGCAATGGCATCAGAATATTCAGCATCGCCATCCAAGTGGTCCCCAGATTTTTCCATTCCCTTTACTAATGACTGTCAATACAGCAGGGCAATCCAATAAGATAAAGAAAATAAATAATTTTCAAACGTAATATGCAAAATGAAGATTTTTCATCTGTGGAAATTTTCATTTCTTTCCCAACCTGGCTTCACCGTTTAGCTTTCATTAGTTTGAAAAAAAAATCCAAAACTAGAAATGATCGCAAAAAATCTGTTCAATCTTACAATTTTAAAAGTTCGAGAAAAACAATCCAAAAATAGACATGATCGCAAAAATCTGTTCAATTTTACAAAAAATCAAAATGAGAAAAGAAAGATCGAAGCATTTCACAAAATAAAACACTATTAATACCCGATTGATATATAAATTGAAAAAAAGGTTCCGTGTACAAGTAAATCACAGGAGCCAGCTTTGAGCAAGCAGTCAAGTTAGCAGGGTTTTTTACCCCAAAAAAAAAAGAGTACCTGAAGTTCTCCAAGAAAGTCCGAAAATTTACCGTTCTTGAGCATGATCGTGCCAGTGTATCCTACACAAAGAACACTCTCAAATCACAATAGATCACAACTGATACAGAGTGTTTAGATATATATATATATATATAATTGGATGTGGCTGAGGAAAAGAAACGTTACCTGCTCCGACTAAGATCAGGATACGGGATAATGTCATGCCCGCTTGCATAGCCATGGCTGAGCTAGATGAGTCCGAAGCCCTTACGAGAGGGGAGAGAGAGAAAGAGAGAGTACGGACTACGGAGGTAATGGTTTCCGAGAGACCGTTTACACGTGTTGGTGACGCTCATATCATTTATCCAAATACAGAAACGACAGCGTTTGGCCAAACCTACGTCATTATATTAATTTTTTGAAAAAAGCTAAACTCAGCATCGTTTGCACAGGCATTTCGCACGATCAGGCCAGCCCAGGATATTAAGCCTGTATTTGAATATTATTTCGTTTGGAAACTAAACTCATCTTAATTTATCTCAACTTATTATTATAATTTTTTTAAATTCTAATACAAAATATAATAAACACTTCAATTTTTTTAAATCACAAAATAATAATAATAATAATAATAAACAATAATATTCTATAAATATTTTACCATTTCAACTCAGTTTAACATCCAAATGCACCCTAATTGAGTTGAGTTGGATTGAGATTTTTATGAATAGTAGTGAATTAAAATAGTTGAGTGAGTTTTGTGGGACCTACTTAAAATGAGTTTAAAGTGTGTTTAGATGTTAAGATGAGTTTAGATATATTTATGGGAAGTTGTAAAATAATTGAGTCCCAGCATTAAACAGTAATGTTCATTTGATACCTTTATTCCACTTCCGGTGCCAAACCTACAAGCAAAAGAAAAAAAAAATCAAAGGCAAATAACGGAAACTGCAGTTGCAGCCAAAATAAGTTCACGTGGGTTTGGCAGGTGGGGTCCAACAATAATCTGAAATATGAACTTTGTCTGGTGTGGGACCCAGCCAATAATCTCACATTTGAACTGAACTCAGAAGATGATGAAACATGCGTTTGGATGTTCAAAACAGTTTAAAAATGAAATGCACTCAGCTAAGTTGTGCATCCAAACAAAGTATTGAAACGTACATTTTGGCCGAAACGTAAGTGGGGCTGCATTTTGAACGAAAGAAGTAAATGTGAAAAAATACAGACACTCCTCATCTTCCCCTCCCCCCACCCCCCTCTCTCTACATGAACTCCTAAACTAAATGTTCTGATTTTCCATCTTCTCTTCCAATTTGCTAAATCATGGCATCCTCAATCAAAGAAGGTACCCTCTCTCTCACTATGCAAAATCGACACCATAAAACTTAACATTTGTGGAAATAAAATTTGTTTCTTTTCCTCTCAGAATACAAAAGAAAATGGAGCTAGAGTAAGTTGTTCAATATTTTGAATTGTTATATAATATTGATTGAACTTTGGTTTAATTGGATAAAAGGTGATAGAGACTTAGGCCTGATTTGGATCTCATCTCAATATCCAAACATCACAAATATAAATATTTTTCAATTTCAAATGTTCAATTTTTTCATCTAATTATTACAAATTTTCCAAACTTCCAAACAAAATATAAAAAATAATTCAATTTTTTCAAATTCAAAAACAAAATTATATTATAACAATATTTTAACTTTAAAATATTTTTATTCAACATTTTCTCTCTCATTTTCCAAAACCTCATAAACATCTTAACTCAAAACTATTTCACTACTATTCACAAATCATTTCTCTATTATTCATATATCATCTCATCTTATCTCACTATTCAAACGAGACCTTATCACGGAGTCAAAACCCTCTACAAGTGCTTTATGGCTGGGGGATTTGGATTTTTGTTCTTTATTTTCTTCTTCTGGGTTGATTTTTCTTCTTTCTTTTTTTGTTTATTTCTCTCTCTTTCTGGTTTGAAATGGTTAATAACTTCAAACATCCATGGAAAGTTCTTTAAGCATAATGCAGTGCAGTCGATCTTGGTCCAGATGTGGCGGAGCAGCAAAGTGCACGACAGGCCGATTTGAGACCGGATCTCACCAATCGTGGCCGAGGAACGAGAGGGGGTCGGAGAGAGATGAACAAGAATGGTGTTTTTCTATATTTTTTCTTTTTTCATTGTAATAAAATAACTGCTGATGTGGTAAAATGCCATGTTAGTGAAGTGCACGGTGCCTACGCACAAGTGTCTGTATATAGCAAAATCCTAATTTCTTTATGGAACCCACCAGGCCTAGAGAAAATGCACCACCAAGTGGCTTATTTCATGCTACTGCTTGGTGGCCGAATCCATGTCCACTCAGAAAATGGTGAGTTGGGTGTTTTTCCGTTCAAACAAAGCACTAGAAATTATTAGGGTTGTTTGCATGTTGAGATGGTTTCATTTCGTTCCATCTCATCTTATCTCATTTTATCACATCTCAGTATCCAAATATCACTCAAACATACAATTTTCAATTTCAAATTTTCAACTTTTTCATCTAATCATTACCTAATCATTACAACTTTATCACACTTAAAAAAATCAATTTTTTTAAATCTCAAAACAAAAATTAAATTAAAAAATTATATTCTAACAATATTTTAACTTTATAAATAATCTGCATTTTTTTACTGAAATGTACGGGTTCTCTTGTCTTTCTCTCGAGGCTCCATGAGGCGAAAGTTGGCTTCCTCTTAGTTTTGGATTGTTGTTTTATTCACTTTCCTCTAACGACTGAGGATATTGCTAACCTCTGGAAGAAATTATCTCTCGCTGAGGAGGAGAACTAGGATGTTGATGTTGAGGATGGTGCTAACCATGCAACTCTAGAAATGGTTAAATTTTGCTTGATTGAAGTTGCCCTTCAACGTATTTGGGATGGACAACCCTGGTTGTTTGATCAATGTCTTCTATGCTTGAAGTATTTTGATGGCATTACTCCATCCTCTTATCTTACTTTTTCACATGCATTTATGTGGGTCCAAATTCACAACTTACCCTTTGGTTGCATAAATTCTGATGTTGGTTTGCAAATTGGTCTTTCTCTTAGAAGAGTCATCCATGTGAATGTTGATGATACTGGTACTGGGTGGGG
The DNA here is from genome assembly GCA_022457165.1 of Juglans mandshurica. Taxonomy (NCBI): domain Eukaryota; kingdom Viridiplantae; phylum Streptophyta; class Magnoliopsida; order Fagales; family Juglandaceae; genus Juglans; species Juglans mandshurica. Next base: position 13,461,408 of record CM039621.1, on the reverse strand, counting down.
GACGTTTCTGCATGTTCTTGTTGAAGGAAAGATGATTAATATTCTGGGCAAACATGCATTTGTTTATTTTAAGTATGAATGCCTTCCTCGCTTCTGTTTTGTTTGTGGGATGATTTCGCATTCTACTATGGGATGTCCTATAAAGATTAATTCTGAGTTTGAAGGTTCGATATCAACATTGCAATATGGTATTTGGTTTAGGGCCTCTAGTTCTTTTCAAACTCTTGGTCTGGGTTGATTCATTCTCATTTTCCCACAAGGATTTTCTTTTCCCTCTGATGATGGCAAGATGGTGGTTATTGATGACGAATCTAGAAGTGGTAACTGCTTTGATCAGTTATTTGGTGGTTCTGTTTTTAGTATACAAGGATTGGCTGGAAAGTCAGTTACTTCCACGTGTCCTGTTGTTACACAAACTCTTCCATCTATTGAGTTGGTAACTGATAAAACTGCTCTACTTGATCCTTCATGTGATGGATGTACATCATCCTTGTTCTATTGTTGTACATCCATCACAGGGTACTGGTTCTAACCCTACTTTCAAATCCTCTCCTAACTTTTCTATCCCTAGAGAGATATATGGTTGTTTTATGAGGGATGAGGGTTCTATTTTTCCTGACACTTATCCTTTGATTTCTATGGAGGAGTCTCATGTTAAATTTGTTTTTTATGTGCCCCATATTAGCTCTTTAGTGAAGTGGAAGAGGCAGATAAATGGTCGAGGGAAACAATATGTTTCTCACCCTTTTGTTCATGCTTATGGTTGTAAAAGGAAGATTTATCTTAAAGGTTCTGATTTGCAATCGGAGTTTCCCCTCAGAACTTGTAGGAAAACTTGATCAAATGGCCAGAATTCTAATGTATCGGCAGAGGTTGATGAGCAACCCCGTCGGGAGAAATGAAACTCCTAAGTTGAAACTGCCGAGAGATTGGCAACCCTCGAACAGTTTGTGATCTTGATTGTATGATCAAGATTAAGAAGCCATCTATTGTATTTTTAATGGAGACTAGAGTCCTTAAGCATGAGTTGAATAGATTAAAGTGTAAGCTGGGGTTTCATGGTTTATTTACTGTTAAAGGTGTTGGTCAAGGTGGGGGTTTGGCATTGTTTTGGAAAGATGATATACCTCTTCAAATCCAAAGTTACTCACATCGTCATATTAACTCTAGGGTGACAACACCAGATTGTGGTTTAACTTGGATGCTGACCTGTTTTTATGGCTACCCAGAAACTGACCAGAGGATTGTTAGCTTTTAATGTGCTCAGATTACTACATCAGTTAAACGCTCAATTATGGTTTTGCATTGGTGGTTTTAATGAGCTTCTATAACATTATAAGAAAAGTGGTGAGGCTTGTAGAAATGATAGAAAAATGCAACTTTTTCATCAAACTCTGTAGGACCGCCAGCTTTGTGATTTGGATTTTGTTAGCAGGTATTTTACTTGGTCCAATAACATAAGGGATGAAACTTACACTAAAGAAAAATTGGATCGTGCAGTTGCTTCAAAGTCTTGGTGTGATGTTTTTGGAGATGGGGAAATTCATGTGCTGCCTACTTTATCTTCTGACCATTGTCCTTTCTTGTTAACAATTATGCAAAGACAACAACAGGTTGTGTCTCATCACATAATTTGTAAATATGAAGCTGTTTGGTCCTCTTATGAAGACTGTTGAGAGGTTGTTCAACAGATGTGATCCTCCACTGGTACCCCCAATGGGTTTTTTTATTCAATCATGAATAAACTTCAAGCAGGGATGCACACTTTGAAAATATGGAGTCATCGTAAGGACCCTATTTCTGATCTTTCTCTTCAATCCAAATTAATCAAATTGACTTCCTTGCAGCAATCTATGTCTGCTGCTTGTGTTGGGAAAATAAAACAGATTCAAAGTGACATTGATTTGTTATTAGAAAGGTTAAGCATGAAGTGGAAGTAACGAGTTAAGGTTCATTGGCTTAAAAAATGGGACATAATATTAAATATTTTCATTTCTATGCTACACAAAGAAAGAAGAGGAACAATATATAGTGTGTTACTGATGAAGAGGGTGTTGTGTTTACTAATTCAAACGATATTGGCACTGCTTTTACTCATTATTATCACAAACTTTTTACTTCATCTAATCCCTCAAATATTGACTTATGTCTTGCCAATCTACCCAAGAAAGTCACCCTTGAGATGAATGCAAAATTGCTTCAACCTTTTATTGTGGAAGAAATTGAATTTACTCTCTTTCAAATGGGTCCTCATAAAGCTCCAGGACCTGATGATTGTGGTGCCTGTTTTTACCAAAATCATTGGCCAATTGTCAAAGATGAGGTATCTTTCCTTTCCTTTTTAAACTCAAATAGCTCTATTGTTGAGATTAATTTCACTTATCTTGTCATGATTCCAAAGAAGCACAGTCCACAGTTTATCAATGAATATCGTCCTATTAGCTTTTATAATGTGTTGTATAAACTCATTTCAAAAGTTTTGGCTAATAGATTGAAAAGGATATGGTCTAGTATTGTCTCACCAACTCAATGGGTTTTTGTGTCTGGTCGTTTAATTTCTGATAATATCTTGGCTACATATGAGACTCTCCACACCATAAATAGTCAAAATGGGTTTATGGCTTTGAAATTAGACATGAGTAAGGATGACTGTGTTGAATGGGCTTTCCTTAAGATTGTGTTGAGCAAGTTAGGATTTGCACCAAGTTGGATTAATATTACTTTGGAATGTGTTTCTTCATCAACTTTTTCAATATTGGTGAATGACTTTCCTTAGCAGATTTTTAATAAAAAGGTCTTAGACAAGGTTGTCTCCTTTAACCATATCTCTTCATTTTATGTGCTGAAGCTTTTAGTTTTTGGCTCTCAACTTTCAGCTGCTAAACATCAATGGTTAATTTGAAGAGTTCCTATTGCTAGGAGTGTATTGTCTATGAACCACTAGTTCTTTGCTGATGACAATCTAGTTTTTTGTTAAGCTAATATGATTGAACGGGCAAGACTTAATCAGATTTTGCGCTTATATAAAGAGGCCTCTGGACAACTACTTAATAGAGAGAAAACTGCTCTTTTTTTTCAGTAGAAACACAAAGCCTTCAACTAAGCCTTATCTTATGGAGATTGCTAGTTTAAATGCTTCTTCTGATTTGGATAAGTATCTTGGACTTCCCTTATTGGTTGGGAAATCTCGAATGAGTGATTTTCATGATATTGTTGATGAAGTTAGATGTAAGATGGGAAATTGAAAGAATAAGTTTCTTTCCCAGGCCGGGAAAGGAAGAATAAGTTTCTTTCCCAGGCCGGGAAAGAAATTCTTATTAAGGTTGTGCTTCAATCAGTGCTTACATACTGTATGAATGTCTTCCTATTGCCTACAACCCTCTGGCTCCAACAGAATTATTTAATTTTAAATTTTTGGTAAGGAAGTATTGATGCTGTGAATAAAATTCATTGGAAATCTTGGAGTGTGATGTGTACTGGCAAACAACAAGCTAATCTTGGCTCAAGGACATCTTTTGTTTGGAGAAGCATTTTGGTGGGCTACAAAATTACTTAAGGATGGGGTTATTTGTAGAGTTAGCAATGGGACGCATATCCACATTTGGAAATATAAGTGGCTACCAAGGGAAAGTTCTTGTATGGTCCATTTTCCTGTGAAAATTCTAATTCTTGTATGGTCCATTTTCCTGTAAAAATTTTAGATGTTGATACTTTGGTGGAGGACCTTATTGATACAAAAACTGGTTAGTGAAGAATGTTTTCACTGAAGCTGATTCCTCTACTATTTTACAATTACCAGTTAGTGTTTTATTTGCTTCTGATAGATTGGTGTGGAAAGGTACTTCCAGTGGTATCTTTTCTGTAAAGTGTGCTTATCACATGTATATGTCTGCACAATCAACTTACAAAGGAGAATCCTCAAACACTAGAGATTTTGTTGTATGTTGGAAACAAATCTGGGCTCTGCCTACTAGTTATGCAATTAAAATTTTCTTATGGAGAGCTTGTACCAATTCTCTTCCAAATAAATTGAACCTTTATAAAAGGAAAGAAAATTGCAAACCCTTTATGTTCAATCTGTTTGAGGGAGGATGAATCACCTGGACATGTTCTATGGTCCTGTCCAGCTGTTGTTTCTGATGTTTGGTTGTTGGGTAAAAAAACTCTGCAGAAAGCATTTATCACAGATATTGATTTTGCTCAAATATATAAGCAGGTTTCAGCTAGATTGAACGTTTAGGAGTTAGCTTGTTTTGCTTTTATTGCTCAAGCCTTGTGGCACAGTAGGAACTTTTTGGTTCATGAGGGGAGATTCTCACACCCTTCATCTTTCTTTCATCATGTTGTCTAAGATTTTCATACATATCAACAAGCTATACAGCCCACTAATTTCTCACATGTACCAGTTTCATCCATGACTGTGAAATGAGAGTTACCACCTGTTAATTGGATCAAAACTAAGTGGGATGTTGCTATTCAGAAACATTCTAACAGGATTGGTATTGGTGGTGTAATTCGAGATTGTTCTGAGTCTATTTTGATGAGTTTGATGAAACCATTAAGTTATTGCTCTGATGTTGCCATAGCTAAAGTTATGGGTCTATTTGAAACAATTATTTTTTATAAAGAGCTTGGTTTAATTGACTACTTGTTTGAGGGTGATTCCTCTCAAGTAGTTACTGTTGTTCATCATTAAAATTTGGAATATGGATTTCATAATCCTCTTGTAGCTGACATTAACCTTACTACATGGTTATGTTTGGAAGCTGATACATGTTAAATGGGATGCTAATAAGGTGGCTCATACTTTAGCAAGAAAAGCTATATTATTGATGTTATTGCCCCTTGTATTTATGCTTTTGTATTCCCAAACATCACTAAAATACAAACACAATTAAAATAATTATTATAATTTTTTTAAACTAATCATTACAACTTTTCCAAACTTTTAAATAAAAAATAATTCAACTTTTTCAAATTTAAAAAAAAAAATTATATTATAACAATATTTTAACTTTATAATATTTTTTATTTAATTTTTTCTTTCTCATTTCCCAAAATCTCATAAAAGTGGCTTAGTTTGGTTACTAATGAGACTCATCTCATATAATCATTATAACTTTCTCAAAATTTTACACAAAATATAATAAATAATTCAACTTTTTCAAATCTCAAAACAAAAATAATATTAAAAAATTATATTATAACATTATTTTATTTAACTTTCAACTTTTATCTTATCTCATCTCATCTGTATAACCAACGAGACCACTCAAACTATCTTACTATTATTTAGAAAATTCTCATCTCATTCCCTAAGTATCCCTTAACTATATCATTTGTATGAAGAAGAATTCTACTTAAAAATTGTAAGGTTGCGCTTGGATTTTGAGTTGAGCTGAAATCTTTATAAATAATAGTGAGTTAAGATGATGTAGTAAATTTTGTGGAGTTCACCTAAGATGTGTTTGAATGTTAAGATGTGTTTAGATGAATTTATGGAAAGTTGAAAAAGGTTATGGATCTCGCGTGTAAAGTATCAAGAAAGGTGACACAAATTATGGACAACCCAGCTAGTCGAAATCTTTGTAGATATTTTCTGTATTTAGAGCCTAATTGTAAATCATGTTATACACTTTTTATAATTGATTTTTGTAACCGTTGTATATCTTAGCCATTAAGTCTGTATATTTTCCTTAGATAGAATTGTAGTATTGTATAAACATTGTTCTTGAGAAATGAAACTGTGTGGGAAAACTTCCATTGAAAACACTTGCAGTACTATTTCTTCTATATGGTATCAGGAGACTTACCCTCTAATGAGACCCAGATCCTCAACTCTGAAATGTCTTCCACAACAAACCCAAACACTCAACTTAGCGACGCTTTCAACCCAAGTGTTAGTTCTGTGATAAGTTGGGCCACACAGCCAAGTCTTGTTCACAGCTGCAATCAACATAAATGTCAGCAAATTATGCTGCCACATCAAATGCCCCAAAAACTAAATGGCTCATTGATTCTGAGGCTTCTCATAATATCACTGGTGATCTGACAAATTTGTCCATTCATTCTAAATATGATGAAACTGACGAAGTTGTTCTAGGTCAGATGGTACAGGTTTGGCTGTCTCACATGTTGGTTCTTTGGCTTTATATTCACCCAAAAAGATTTTTTACCTACGTGATACACATTGTGTTTCCAATATTCATAAGAATTTAATTTCAGTTCACCACTTCACAAAACAAAATAATGTCTTTGTTGAGTTTCATCCGTTTTATTTTCTTATGAAGGATCAGACCACGGGGGCGATATTACTAAAAGGTGCGTGAAAATGGCGTCTACATGTTTCCAAACTCGATGGTGGCTTCTTCATCTAATATGGTTGCTAATGTGCATAAACGAACCTCAACTGATGGGTGTCACAAACGTCTTGAACATCCATCAATAAAAGTGTTCAACATCTTGTTAATCATTTTTCTTTTCCGCTTATCTCAAATAAATTGTCACTTCATGTACTTCTTGTTCTATTAATAAAGTACATCAACAACCTTTTGGTTCAACTAGTTTCCAAAGTCATGCTTTGCTTGAAATTATTTACACTGACGTTTGGGGACCTGCTTACTACACCAGTCTTGATGGCTCTCAGTATTATCTTATCTTTGTTGATCATCATACAAAATACATGTAATTTTATCCAATGGCTATAAAATCCGGTATGTCAAGCATTTTTCCACAATTTAAAAATCTTGTTAAGACACGGTTCAAGTCAAAAATAAGAAGTCTATATTCTGACAATGGAGGAGAATTTCGAAGTCTAAAAAAATACTTGTCCTTTCATGGTATAAGTCACTACACTACTGCTCCATACACACCTCAACAAAATGGTGTCTCTAAACGTCGTCATCGTCACCTTGTGGAAACGGACCTCACTCTCTTCATGATGCCTCATTACCTTTATATATTGGCCTCATGCATTTCAAACCGCCACATATCTCATCAATCGTCAACCAACTCCACTTCTCCAAAACAAATCCCCCTTTGAGACACTTTTTGGTCAAAGGCCCAATTATCACAAGTTAAAAAAATCTGGGTGTCTTTGTTATCCACTCTTAAAGCCTTATAATAACTACAAGTTACAGCCTAAGTCCACTCCGTGCATCTTTCTTGGATATTCCCAAAACCAAAATGCATATAAATGTATGGACCCAATAACCAAAAGGCTATAGCTTTCGAGACATGTTACGTTTGATGAAATGCAAAGCCCAATTGCTCCATCCAGCCCAAGCGGCCCAATTTCAACTGGAAGTCCATCTTCAGCAGGTCATCTTTTCTCTTTCCCTTCCATGAATTCGTGTCCTCATCTTCTCCATAATGGGTCCTCTGCTCCAGTGCAATCGTGCGACTCACCTCAGCCGTCACCACCATTAGAGAACTTGGAAACTGTTGTCGTCGTTGCCGCATCACCTCCAAGTAATATTCCCTCTCTCTCTTCTCAAGATTTCTCTCATTCAAATGGTGACCTAGGTGTTCATAATTTCAATTCGAGTCCATCTGCATCAGAATCCAATTTACCCGTCATACCCATACATTCATCATCCTTACCTGCCCATGCATCAACCCAATCAACTGATTCCACGTGGCATGCTCTGCCCGAGATTCCATCATTCCGAACGTATTCAATGACCACTCGGTCTATGAATAATATATTCAAGCCCAAACAAATTCACTCTGTCACTAAACACCCTTTACCATCTACACTTGAACCCACATGTGCGAGCCAAGCCGTGTCTCACCCACAATGGCATGATGCTATGTCCAGTGAGCTCACAGCTCTTATGCGGCATGACACATGGGATTTGGTCCCCCCTAAAAAAAATTGTCATCCAGTGGGTTGTAAATGAGTATTTAGGGTGAAAATAAAAGCTGATGGCTCAGTTAAGAGGTTCAAAGCCAGACTTGTTGCAAATGGGTATAATCAACGTCCAGGGCTTGATTACAAGGAAACTTTTAGCCCTGTTGTTAAACCAGCAACAATCCAGTCTGTGTTAACCATTGCAATTATGAATGGATGTGATTCAAGACAAATGGATGTTAACAATGCTTTCTTACATGGAAAGGTAAATGAAACAGTTTACATTGTGCAACCTCCTGGATTCAAGGACATCTCCAAATCTGATCATGTATTCCGGTTGAGAAAAGTTATTTATGGATTTAAACAAGCCCCTAGGGCATGGTATTCAACTCTAAAGCATGCTCTCGTCGAGCTTAGTTTTCAAAATTCAAAGGTTGACTCCTCATTATTTGTCTATCATCATGGCTCTATTGCATGCTACTTTCTTGTTTATTTTGATGGCCTTGTTATTACAGGGAATGACAAATTTTGTGGCATCTGTTATTGACAAACTTGGTGATAAGTTTTCATTAAAAGATATGGGTTCTCTCGATTTCTTTCTTGGAGTGAAAGTCATTCCAACTCGTGTAGGTTTATTCCTATCACAACATAAATATGTTCGTGATATTTTGAATAGAACCAAGATGCTCAGTGCCAATAATGTTTCTACTCCTCTCTCAACTAGCACCTCTCTCCATTTGGTGGATGGCACTGCTGCAATTGACATCACTCAGTATCGGCATGTAATTGGCAGCTTTCAGTACCTCTCATTGACACGCTCGGACATTTCATTTACGGTTAACAAGCTGTCTCAGTTCATGCATAAGCCAACCGTCACACATTGGACAGCTACAAAGAGGCTACTATGGTATCTAAAACACACAATCTTTCATGGAATTCAACTAAAAAAATATGCTGCTCTATCTTTAAAAACTTATAGTGATGCTGATTGGGCTGGGAACATTGATGATCGAACCTCAACTTCGGCTTACATCACGTTTCTAGGCCCCAAGCCAATTTCATGGAGCTCTAAGAAACAACGTGCCGTTGCACGTTCATCTCCGGAAGCTGAATATCGAGCACTTGCAAATGCAGCGTCTGAAACTATGTGGCTTCCAGCTCTCTTCCAGGAACTTGGATTCTCATTCAAGGCACCACCCTCTCTTCTTTGTGATAACTTTGGAGCAACTCACTTAAGTTTTAATCATGTGCAACACTCAAGGATGAATCATATTCAAATTGATCTTCATTTCGTGCGTAATCTAGTTCAACGAGGAGTACTCACTGTTTGTCATGTCCACACTCAAGATCAACTGACAGATTTAATGACCAAACCACTGTCAAGACAATGCACAGAATTTTTAAGGAACAAGATCGGTCTTGTCAATGGAAGCACAATTTTGCGGGGGCGTATTAAGGAAGGTGACACAGATTATGGACAGTCCAGCTAGCCGAAATCTTTGTAGATATTTTCTGTATTTAGAGCCTAGCCATAAATCATGTTATACACTTTCTATAATTGATTTTTGTAATCGCTGTATATCTTAGCCATTAAGTCTTTATATTTTCCTTAGATATAATTGTAGTTTTGTATAAATATTGTTCTTGAGAAATGAAACTTTGTGAAAAAATTTCTATTGAAAACACTTGCAGTATTATTTCTTCTATATAAAGATGTGTTGAGTTGAAAAAAGTTGTGGGTCCCACTTGTAAAGAGGTCTTGAGGTGAGTGATGTTTAATGATTTGAGAGTTGTGTATGGATGTTGGGCTAGGCTTAAATTTGAACTCAACTCAGATGAGCTCAATTGCTTACATGAACTCAACTCCTCGTTTGTTTTTACAGATGAGATGAGAGAAGTTGAGATGAAATGAAATGAAAGTTGAATAAAATATTGTTAGAATATATTTTTTTAATATTATATTTATTTTAGGATTTAAGAATTTTAAATTGTTTATTTTATTTTATGTGTAAATTTTAAAAAAATTATAATAAATAAATAAAATGAGATGAAAAGAATTGAAATTGGTTTACGAAAATAAAACAACTTTTTAACTTCACTCGCAAAATATATCAGTTGTTTTACAAGCAAAATTGAAAAAGAAAGCATAACCGGGAAGAGAGTGCAGCAGCAGAAGAGCAAGAATGCTGCGACTACAGTCCTTATCTTCCCCACTCACTACTAACCAAAGCCCTAAACTCCACCTTAAACCCTCGTTCTCATCCTTGCCAACCTCTACTAAACGCACCGCTTTCTGCCCCAAAATCTCGAGCAAGAAACTCTCTGTGAAGTGCCGCCACGCCGAGCACTTCGAGCAACAGAAGTTCTCCCCTCCAAACAACTCCTTTGCTTCAGAGACTCCCGCTGGAGGTACTTCCTATATTCCTTTTTTTAGTTACTCGTTTCTCGGTCGCCGACTCAAAAACTAGTACAAGAGTGAACGCCGCTTGAACCAATGTTTGCTTGCCGATAAAGAATTTACTAACGGCGAAATTTCTCAAATTTGGGTGGGTCGGTTCAAAGTCTTTATTTCTCTTCTTTTCTTCCTCGATTGTCTCTGCAACCAAATTGTGGGTTTATACGATTTTTCTCAACCTAGCATGGGCTTATTTTAATTACTTCCCCATAAATTCCTTCCAGTAGTAATGAAGACAGGCCAAAGACAGGGCTAAGTTAAAATTTCTCTGTTTATCGTGTTGATAATGCAGTTTTTGGCTCGATTTCCTTTGTATGTGTAGCAGGAACATTCCCGCCTAGGTTTTTTGTGGGTCACTCAATTTATAAAGGGAAGGCAGCTCTTACGGTTGAGCCCAGAGCTCCAGAGTTCATCCCTTTGGATGTATGTTATATTGAAGCTATTTGTTTTTTGTCATGATCGTAGTTATTCGTGGTAATTGAACTGTTCACGCTGTAGAGGTGTGAATGCTTGTTTTATGATGTTTTCTCTTCTATGCAGTCAGGGGCATTCAAACTCTCCAAGGAAGGTTTTGTGCTGCTTCAGTTTGCTCCTGCTGCTGGAGTACGTCAATATGATTGGAACAGAAAGCAGGTGATCAAAATTTGGTTATTACTCATTGTAAAATGTGGGACATGTTTTGATATGCTACATCTGAATTACAATGATTTGAGAACAATAATGGTGGGGAACCTTAGACTGAATATCAGTGTTGCAAATGATATTCTGTTATTATTAAATTCTCCTCATTTCAGCGGTTAATTCAAGATTGACACTATAAATCTTAAGCAATGTTTAAAAAAACTTTTGTATATTTCAATCAGTCCTTTATCTTTGAATTCATTTTATACTCCATTGTTTTCAATTAGACTATCATCTGACAAAGTGAAGTGGGTAAGTTCCAAATGCTTTCACTTATTGCATGGGTGTTCAAAGTTTCAAACCATGAGAACTTTTGCATGGTCTTTTTGGGATTTTTTTTAGATCCCTAATGACTTTCAAGCATTGTTTTTTTGGGCTAACCTACAAATTGACATTTCTTAAAGAGAAAAAAAAGCGAGATCTTCTCTTTCTCTTGTATACACCCTATGTACTTGGCTGGCTAAGTCTATTAATATTAATAAAATTTTACTTGCGAAAAAAGGAGGTCTTCTCTCTCTGAGAAGTTTTTCTTTCTACTGTTTACTTACACCTAAATAGCAAATATCATCCTCTACCATTCTGCTATGAAAAATTTCATGAAGAATCTTTGAAGCTATACAATGGTTGCCAGTCTAAATTGAACTCTATTTGGTGGATGCTAGTTACAATCTTGAAGAATCTTTGTAGATGTTTTAAAGGTTCAAATGTGTGATGATGGTTTGATTTGTTTGAATGTAGTTATTCTCACTATCAGTGACGGAAATTGGAAATCTAGTTAGCCTTGGCACAAGGGATTCGTGTGAATTTTTTCATGATCCTTTTAAGGGAAAAAGGTACTTTCTACTCTGTACCTTTGCAATTTCAAAATGATGGCTGAGAAATCTTTCTAGTGTGAACTGTCCCATTTTTTGTCTACTTGTTAACTTTGTCGTTTTTCAGACAAAGTTTTCCTCCAAATTGAGTTTGAGGAAGTTCTTCTGTACTAGTTTATTAAATTGTCACGTGTTTTTTGAACACGTAAAAGATACGTGTTTTTTAATAGGATCAATGGTGTTAGTCCACTTGCTAACTTTTTTTCCTTTAACATCAACAAATCACTCTCTGTTTATCTAACACTGTTAATCCTATTGAAAAAAGGAAAATGGTTTGTACAGTCCCAGGGTGTGAAATCCCCGCGTAGTCCCTTTGAAAGACAGTGGGGCACACGTTGGACCCACATGAAAAAATCAACATTTTCATGGTGGGCCCCACTTTTTTTCACAGGGATTGCGTTGGGCTTGCACACCTTAGGACTACATATAGCATTACTCTTAAAAAAATACCTCTCACATGCTCAAAAGACACATGACAATTTAATGATTGGTTTGGTGGAAGATCCCTCAACCCCATTTGGTGGAAATCATGTTGCCTGTCCTGTATATGGATCGATATTTACCTTTCTCATTTTCTGTAATGGTAAGGATATATGACTGCAATAAGCTTGGTATTCTGTAACACCCCCTTCTCGTAGGATAGAGATATTACTAGCAATCATAACATAATGCCCGGTAAAGAGATTCATTTTCTAAAATACCTCATTTATTGAAAAGCATCAAAATATTAAAACTGAATTGAACATGATTGTTTCGAAAACTAAACGTAAAATAAAATAACATAAACTAATCCTATGAATGATTGTTTCCTTCCTAAGTCTTTGTACTAGATCTATTCCTGGCCATCCAGCTCTATGTCATCATAACCTCCATCTGTGAAAATTAAACATGGAAGAAAACAAGAAGACAAACAAAAATGAGTCGAATACTCAGTAAGTAATACATCACACCGTATAATATAATTTGGCCTAACATGGACTTAATTTCTGAAGACACTTCATAACATACATACAGCTTCATAGATTTACAATCATACATGTAACATGACTTTCTGAAAGACTTTACATACATATATCGTCATAAATTCATATAGCATACGTATTCATCATTAACATGAGTAGAATCATATATAATCATGGCAAACATGTAACGTGAATGCATAATAACTTGTTTATCTTGTCTTAACATATAACGCCCGTCCTTATGGTGGGACTTTTTATAAAATGATTTTAGAAAAGACGATGGGAATTACCGTTCGTTTTAAAACTTTTTACTTCCATACCCAGGGTGCAAGACTCTACGTTTATAAAATAAAAGGTGTTTTGTGAATAAAAGAGGTTTACAGCGGAAAACATTAATTTTTACAATAAAAATGCCTCATACATTTAAACTCTCATGTCTAGACTTTCGAGCTCTTCACCATGTGCCGTGTCCGTCTTTACTCGTACTTCTCATTCCGTCCCTGTAAGGGAGAGGGGCATACATAAAAACTAAATGAGTCGATGACTCGTAAGCATTACTTCATACAGTTAAAATATAACAATATAGGTTTTCATTTATGCATTCATCATTCATACATACTATACGTACATGCATACATGTATACGTTCGTTCTTTTGAAAACATCACTGGGCGGGGTTTTTCTTTAAAATAGGTTTTCTCTTTGTAAACGTATCTCCCGTCAGTGCCTTCATTTCTTAAAGAGTTCGTGCATTCATGCATTTATACATTTATACATTCTTTCTTATCGCTTTCATTGGCCGGTACACACTGTTACGTCCCGTGTGTTGGGGTTAACGGTCTTCCTTTGGACCCGGACTCCGCCAGTGGCCACGGGTTGGGAATCCCTTTCATGGGGGCAGTACTGGGTGCACTACCAGTACTACTTACCTGGCATTGCAGTCTGTCCATTCATTGGTACCCTTTCCATTCATTCATATGACCGTTTCGTATTTTCATACATTAAACGTTCAGTCCTTTCATTCAGTTCAGTTTAGTTCTTTCCTTTCATTCAGTCCTTTTCATTTAACAGTTCATTTATGAAAAAACGTCATTTAAGAGCATGGGCTTAAACATCTTTTTTCATGGCATCATCTAAAACATCAGTTCATGGCATCCTTAAAACATCAGTTCATAGGGACGTTTTAACATTAGTTCATGGGGACCCTTTAAAACACTTTCTTCTCGTCAGTATCGATTTAAAGCTCGAGGCACAGGCCTCGACCTTTCTTTCTTTTCTTAGAAAATACATACAATAGATACAGCGTATAGTCATCCATTCACATGCGTACAATTAATACTTTTGGTTGCGTAAAAAGGGGTTGCCAAGGAGGGCCTTATATACGTATACCTTTGAGCACTTAGCATTTTCTTTCGTAAAATGTCTTTCATGTCTTTTCATAAAGCATCTTAAAGGAAAAGTGTTTCTTTTTCTTTTCTTGTATTTTAGAAAACTCTAGAAGAGTATGAATGTAACACTTACCTGGACTCCATGGTACTTGCATATCATGCAGTCCATTCATGTGCGTGTCAGATGACAACCTACATGCATACACATAACCTTAACGTCATTCTCTATCTAATGCATAAGTAACTTAAACTATAAATAGAGCTACACTTCACTTAGAGCACTCTCCTTCTATCCCGTGCTCTTACGTGTCCTTTACTATGCTAACCCTTCAGAATCTGCTTACGGTCACTACTTCTTCCAAACTCGACGTTTTACTTCAAGTGCTTATTCACTAAGGTAAACCCATGATTCACCTTAAGATTAAGACACTAACTTCGTTTTACTCTTCTTACTAACCACATTCCGACGCATGATTCCGACCGATGGAATCACGCATCCCAATTCTAGACAATACACCCGTCACTGCCTCTATGTATCTTAGTCCTTACTACATCCTCATTCCCATTCATACAAGCCACACGGCTCTAAGCCAACTCTGAGGCTTAAGAACCGTGCAACTATACTTAGGACAGATTACCCATTACATATGGTGAATCTGTCCGGCACATATGTCTCACCAGTTTTCACATGTACCTTACCCCTTTATCACCTAAGATCAACATACAACACGTTGATCACCTACTTGTGTAAACAAACACCATACTTCGATACCAACTTTCTCTTAACCTGGCTAGCATGACTCTTCATGCTGCCCGTCCCTTTTGACAGTTCATCCCAACACTTAATACGACAAGACTTCATTCACAACTACGTCTTACGTCACGTCATATAGCTCGAGACTACTCCCAAGCTACACCGTGACCTTGTCGCATTACCTAACATCCTGCTACGTCAACTCCTACTCATCGTGAGTACGGTTCCTCACGTACTCCCGTCACATCGTGACATCTAGTCACGTTCTCGTTACCCCATTCCTACACTAACTTTTCACCCATCACATGCACGACTGTCAATAGTCATGTCACTTTGTGACATTCCCCAGTCATGCTTCCACTGCGCACTCTCACACTTGTTCTGCTACTTCATCCGTACTCCCTAGCCATGAGTCAACTTCACGGTGACACCTATCACCTTAGACTACAGGCTACACCATAACTATTTCAGGACACTGTTCCACAGTTCCCGACACTACTCACCACGGCCTACGCCCATCAATCACTCAACCATCTTTATCTCTGCGACACACCACACGGTGTATCACTGCATCTTATGGAGTACACTTCATGCATACTCTCTTCTCACATGCTACGCCACATCACCACTATGGCGTACATGCCATATGGTGCATCAATCCACCACATGGAGTACACTCTGCATGTACTTTCCTCATACACACCTTGCCACATCACTATTATGGCATACCCACCATATGGTGCATCACTCTCCCATATGGAGTACACTCCGCGTGTACTCCCTTTACACATGCTACTTCACTCAGAGTACACTCTACGTGCACTCTTCCCATTCCACAATACTCCAGGAGGGTATATTTTACATACTCTCCTTATCCCAAACTACGCCACGAGATTACACACTCTCTTCCCAATCCACACAACGCCACGTCACCATTACAACACATACTCCACAACCACACTTCACACCATACTACACAGATACGCCTACACTTCACATACACCGCACATCACAATACAACAGACTCCACAATACTAACAGCACAGTCCACAACCTAGTCAACTAATAACATAAATAATGAGGGATAGAGGGTTATACCATCGACGGAATAACCTGTGCGTTGCTCGCTGACCGTCACAGTCGATGACGTCAGAAGGGTCGTACGTGGCTGCTAACCCACGTATAGTGGCTGTTTGGGCGTTGGGCTAGGCTAGGGGAAACTCAAGGTGGCATCGTGGTGATCTCGGGGTGGCAGTTTCGTGGTGGTTGAAGGCGGCTTACGACAGCGAGGGGTGAGGCCGTGGGTCTCAACTATGGAAATAGAGAGGGAGGGCTTGGCTGGTCATGGGCTGGCTATGGGAGGCTCAGGGAGTTGTAGGTGGAGTTGTGGTGGCGTCGGGGTGGCGCCACGGTGGCCTATGGCGGCGGATCTAGCTACACGGTGGAGGGGAAGCCATGGGAGAGTGAGGGTGTGTGTGGAGGCTAGGGGGCTCGACTGGGCATGGGGAGGCTACAGGGAGGTCGCCAGTGAGAGAGAAAGCTAATGGTGGTGGTGCGGCGACCTGGGTAGCCGCGCACGGAGGTGCAAGGGTGGCAACCCGTGCGTGAGGGAGGGAGAAAGCCCGTGCGGTGGAGGGAGGCTATAGGCCTCGGGTCAAGTGGAGGAGGAAGGGGGAGGGAAGGGGAAGCTCATGGCGGTGCTTGGTGGCAGTGGGTGGCCGCGTACGGCGGCGCAAGGAGGAGAAATGGGTAAAAACCCATTTCGGTCCACTTACTGTGAAAGGAGAGGGAGGGCTGCGCGTGGGGGCTTGGCTCCGACGGTGGGAGGTCGCCGGCGTGAGGGGAAGCTGCCGTGGAGGAGGTGGTGGCGCCGGAGGATGGCGCATGGCGGTGCAGCAGCATCACGCCCATTCGGGCTGTGCACTGCCGAGAGAGAGGAAGAGAGAGCGTGAGAGAGAAAGGCCGGCATGAGAGAGCTCACCGGAGGGAGGAGGTGCTGGTGGAAGGGGTGGTGAGGCTCACCGGCACACGGCGGCGCCGGGCTGGGCAGTGGAGGAATCGGGCATGGGGAGAGCTGCGTACGACATACGCTTGAGGGAGAGGAAGGGGAGAGAGAGAGGGGAGGGAAAAGTGAGGGAGAAAGAGAGGGGGTCTAGGTATTTAATCCAGTCCATTCGTCCTGGGATCTTCAAAACAATTTAACGGTGGAGGATTAAAACACTGATTTGAAAATACGTAAACATTAATTAATTAAAAGCACTTAAATAAATTAAGGTAGAATATTATTTAAACTAATTTTAGTTTATAAAATAATATTGCTTCATCATTAATAAAATGATGAAGTCTTATTTAATACATTTAAAAGAATAAAACCATTTAATTAATTAAAACTTTCAACATAATTTAAATCTTATAATATCTTAAATAGTTGAAATCATTTTAATAATGATGTTAAAATGATTTCCGACAATTATAATATTTTTAGAGCTCTTCAAGAATATTATAATTGTCGTATTTAAAATCAAGCTTGGTTCAATAACACTGGAAATACTCCTTATAAATATTTCCAGCACATTTAAAACACTGGGCGTGCCTTAGAAGTCACATAATATCTTTTGAAACACGCCATCGTGGTTCGGCACGCATGACGAGTCTCGCAGTCGCTAGATAGAAGGGCCAGACGAATCACATAATCTCTGTCCTCAGAATTTGCTTACGTTAGAAAGAAGGAAGGAACGGGGTGTTACATAACATGGAGTGAAACACTATTGAGTCCGTGTTTCACTTAACTAGCATTACATGGAGTGAAACACGCTTGAGTCCGTGCTTCACTTAACTGGCATAAAATGGAGTGAAACACGCTTGGGTTTGTGTTTCACTTAACTTGTGGTTAACCACGCTTGAGTCCGTGGCACCGTAAAACTTCTTATCTTCTTAATGCATGAGAAATTATTAGGCTTCATGAACTTTTCTAACATGGCATACTCTTGTTCATGACGTAACATAACATGACATGTTTTTGTACATGGCATAGCATAACATGACATTTTCTTGTACATGGCATAGCATAACATGACATATTCTTGTACATAGTATAACATAACATGACATGACATAACGTGGCATATACTTGTACATGGCATATTCTTGTACATGACATAGCATAACATGGCATATATAATCTAAGTATTACATGAACATGGTTTGCATAATCTGGCTGTTCTATTACATGGCATACTTGACTTGAATTACTACATGAGCATCTCGTGGCTTTCATATGATTTTAGTAACATTCAATCAATCAAACAACAAATTCATTCATTCAAGCATAATCTCATAGTTCATCATAGATCGTGAAAGGGAATCTAACCTGGACTTGTCTCTTAGCGTAGCGTAGATAACCATCATAAACACATCATATTTTCATACATAATAATAATATTCACAGTACTCATGCATTTATATGATCATACTATTTACCTCTTAGTGTTGCTTCCTGATTTCCAACTTGTAGCGCGTTACCTATACGAGGTACTAGATGTTACTAATTTATTAGTGAACTTGTCTAGCATTCTAACTACTTAAAATCATACTATAGAGATAATATAATACATATTCAATTAAAATTACTACATATTAATATTATTCAAAACCCATAACATATCATTTAAAATATAACTTAATAATTGTATTAAAATATAGGAAGGCCCAAGGCCAATTGGGGAAAACAATCCACTTTAAAAGAACAAAGTTTCTTCAAGAGGATTTACGGAAGCCTGTAAAACAAGCTATCGGAGGTTTTAAGGGTATTTTGGGAAAACATCCTAATGGGCATAGGTATTTTGGGAAAACTGGATATAAAGGAAGATGTAAGTATTATGGGGGAGAGGCTCTCATCGTGTAACAGAGGAACTGGACTAGAAACAAAGGGAGTGGTTGTGCGATGCTCACCGAGAGGAGGCTGAGGCGATGGCGGCTCTGGGGTGGTTGGAAGTGACTGGCGATGTGATTGGGTCCTTTGGGCAGTGGTGCGATGCAAGAGAGAGAGAGTGAGGGAGTTAGACCAAGAAGTGAACATCACGGGAAGAGAGAGATCCCGTCGGGGACTTACTGGAAAGGAGTGGGTTCAACGGGGTTGGGCTGGTCGGAAATTTCTGGGCAGCCAGGGTAGTGCTCTGACGTCCTAGGGTGGTTGGCGGTGGCTGGGCAGAGTATATATGGCTTATGCGAAAGTGAGTTCTTTGTATCTTTGTGTGTATAAAACAGAGGGCTTTTGTGGGATTTTATAGACGATGGGGAGGGGAGTGGCGTGAGTCTTCAGAAGATTGGCTATAATTTGAAGTTGCCTAGACTTTAGGAACCTATTCCTACGAGGATACAGATTCTGAGAGGATTTTGAGGAGTTTGAGTTGGAGTTAGTCTCAAACTAGGAACCAAATCTAATATGGGAACCTAATGGATAAACTATACGAAGGTTTTGATAGGGAAGGAATCACTAATTTAATCTATCTGTTAGCATATTTCCTAAGATGATAATAAAAGTAAAATAAATAAATAATAAAGAAAATAATACTAGTTTTAAGCCCAAAATTTGGACCCTTATGTTACATATTCTTGTCACTATGGCCTTAACAATATAAATATTATATCCATGCACATAGATACACGAGGACTTGCCAAGTTATTTTCATGTTCATGAACACCTGTTGCATTGCTTATTATCAATAACACTACAAGGAGTTGGTTCTCATAAGCTTCAGATGGTGTGCTTTGTCATGTATAAAGTTGTTCTGTTTTGCAGTGAGGAGGGGAAGGTCAGGAAGGTGTTGAAGGTGGAGCCTCTTCCAGACGGTTCTGGCCACTTCTTTAACCTCAGTAAGCCCCATTTTCATAAAGTCTTTGCTGTGAACTGTTGGATATTATTTGCTTTACAATGCTGTAATATGTGACTATGATGCTGAAGTTGTCAATTTTTTTATGCACTTGAAGTCTGGAATTTAATATTCTCAAGTCTAATAGCACACAGTGAATACGCTCTTTTCTTGTTTAAAAAATTTTCCATGTATTACCACAATGAAGATCTAAATATTTCAATTATTACTTGTTCAAGTTTTTTCATGTCTTCAAATGGTGTGTATCACATATATTGCCAGAAATCTGGAGGTAAGTTAGTTTTGTCTGTGGATATTCACTATTTATAAATCATGCGTACAAGTTTCCCAATTGATCTTTTCCTCAGTTATTTCCCTTTATATATCAATATATATACTGGTGAAGTGCCAATGGAGTTTAGCACATCACCATAGTATTTGACTTTAAAAAAATGGTATTTGACTTGGATAAATATATCATTTCCACCCATAGTATTTTGAAGAGTGTTTCTTTTATTTGTCTAGAACTTCATCTATCTACCTAGCAAATAACTTCCTGCATATTGATTGCGCTATTTCACTTTTTGAAGGTGTTCAGAACAAGCTTTTAAATGTAGATGAGAGCATTTATATTCCTATCACCAGAGCAGAGCTCACTGTCCTTATCTCAGCTTTCAATGTACGATATGCTTCTTGCCCCCTCTCTCTGAGTGTTTTGTTTGTGTGTGTGTTTTTTTTTTTTTTTTGGGGGGGGGGGGGGGGGGGGGTGCTGTCCTGCATGCTCATATGTTTAGATTTTGTGTGAGAAATTGTGAGGAAGGATATGGTATGTCTGCTTGCCTTTGATGTGAAAAAACATAAAAAATAAAATAAAAAATTTATGGATCTAACGAATATATTGGTGGGACATGATCAGATGATCCTAATATGTTCTGGGTCAGGTTAGTGGCCATGTTTTGACCCAAACATTCCTTAGACTGTACCAGTAAGGATGCACGATAGTATTTAAAGATAGACTTGCTTCTGTGAGCCCTTTAAGTGACTCCTGTGGAATACGGTATAAGTATGTTTGGTGCACTATTCTTTATTTTAGTCTGCTTTTGTGATAATTATGGCTCCTTTGAGTAATGTCAGAAACATTTAGGGGAGGTTTGGATAGTAAATTGAGATGAGATGAAATTTGAAAGTTGAATAAAATATTGTTAGAATATTATTTTTGTTTTGGGGTTTGAAAAATTTGAATTGTTTATTGTATTTTGTTTGAAAATTTGGGAAAGTGGTAATGATTAGATTAGATGAGATGAGATGAGATGAGGGGCTTTTTGTATCCAAACCTCCCCTTTCCCCCCTAGCTGAACAACTTGGTTGCTATGTTAGTGCACAAATAGGCAGGTATCAATAAGATCTTGGTCATGTGAAGATACTGTGTAATAGATTGATTTCCAAAAAAATGCTTTTCACAAATATGATCTGTATTTTTTATGAAGTGAACCTCCAAATGTAATTTTTGACCCCCAGACAACTTTTAAATTAACTGATAAATAAAAATATAGAACTAACCTTTGGCTGTATAGGAAATTTTAGGCCTTTTGATATGGCCCCCAAAATTGTAATATAATATTAGCCTTATTAATATGGGCGCTAGGTGAAACAATCACTATGAAGCTCAAAAGTAGCTTTTTCTGCCTTGAAACTTGTCAAAACTAAGTTATACGCCTTTTTTTTTTAGTAAGTAAAAACTAAATTACACACTAGAATGGAAAATGTTTTCCTAGTAAATCATTTGGTAGGTTATATTAAGAAAGAAATTGTTAAGAATTTCAATACAAACATGATAATATAGGAATTTTATTTCATGAAAGACATTCGTCAAGAACAATCTGAAGGAGATACTAAAGTTGTTTTTTGGAATTTTTTTTCTCTTTCGGTTATATTGCAAACTAGGAACTTTTGTATTCTTTTCTAGTGTATTTAAAAGAAAATTTATATTCTAAGATGATTTTATAGACATGTATTTCTTGTATATAATTATAGCTTACTATTAACTATGAAATTAGATTTAAAAACATGTTCGTTTTATAATGGATAACAAACATGCTCATATTACACATATAGAGAGAAGCTGTATGCATTCAGATAGGTTTCCACCAAAAGGATTCCTAATTCTGCACTTCTTGTTGCTCTTCACTTTTTATGTGAACTCTGTTCCGCATGTTGTGTATATTTTTAAATATCTTACCATTTATAATGCTTTTCGATTTGTTTCTATGCAGTTTATCTTGCCATATCTTTTAGGTTGGCACGCTTTTGCAAATTCCATAAAGCCAGAAGATTCTGGCCGTGCCAATATTGCTAGTTCTAGATATGGTGGAGACTTTGAGTGGAGCAGAAAGTGAATATTGCGTAGTATGATGGAAGTGGTGAAGAAGAGTAAGAGTGTCTTGTAATTTCTGGACCTTCTTTTGTGGGGATCATCCTCTTGTTGGATGAATTGATCTGAGAAATTGGCTGTACCGTTGGATGGAGGATTGAAATGACTATGAATCAGCAAAAAAGTGCAACTATCTTCTGTTAAATTGAAGTGTAATGTAACTACAGGGATGAATTCAGGATTTTTGTGGCCAACAATCTTCAAGTTATGGAAGATGACCCTTGAACAATTCGAAAAAGGAATGTGAAAACATTGGGTGGTACGTGTTCCCCTTCTGTTCTTACTCTTAGAAATGATGTGAAAACATCGTTGATACCATAAAAAAAAAATATTGAAATTATAAAATAATAGTAATAATAAATTAATTAAAAGATCTAATATATATATATATATATACATATATTTTATTAAATAAATTTAATTTACATTAAGCGTGGATAACAGATAAAAGTATAAATTTGATGCATCTAGAAACAACGAGCGTATAGCCAAAAACACTTATGGACAAGCCTAATATCTTAGAAATATCTAATATTATCGCTATTTTATTTTTGATTTTCCCATATGGATCGCTATTTTAAAACAATCTACTCTACTGAAAGTGACCGATAATTACAAGCATTGGGATCTTCCTGCGGCAGATATATGCCATTGGCATCTAGTTCTGCTACATCTACAAAAGAGTTACACAAAACAATCTTATAATTTGATATGGTTTTATCTGATGATCTGTTAGATCTACTTTAAAATAAAATTAATTTTACAGTCTGACGAAACATATTAAGCCATATCAGTTTGTGAGATTATTTTTATATAATCTATTTATAGCTAGAGTACTTTTCTATACGATTTTGGCATCTATGGCTTTATCTGATCTATTAGATTTACTTTACAATAAAAATAATTTTACAATCTGGTAAACTATATTAAACCACATCAGTTTGTGAGATTATTTTTATATAATCTCCTTATAGTTAAGAGTGTTTTCCTATACGATTTTAGCATCTATATACGCTATCCAAACGAAGCCTTCCAATTTTTACGAGTCAATGATACTAATATAGAAAAAATAATTTATTTATCAATTTTTCAATCGAATATATATGATGCATACCGTATGAATGATGTCTAATAAATATAGAAAAATAATTTATACAGTTTTAAAATAGGTAAATACTGCACATTTTCTTTAAAAAATCAGAAACTTTAATGAAAAAACTTATTAAATTTTAATAGTAGTTTCCATTTTTTTCTCGAAATGAGTAAACTTTCATATCCTTATCTTTATTTTAATTTATTGCAAAAAATTGAGAAGGAATTGAGTTTTAGTTACAAGTTGTTATCATTCTAATAAGTGCCTAATCAATTATTAATTGGCTATATTCTTGAGCATGATCTTGCTCATTGACTCGTCTATTTTGAAAGGAGTAATGCTAGGTTGCCGTCCAGCAATGACTACTAGGTGTGTAAAACTCAAGTTTTTTTTATTTTTTATTTTCACATTTTTTTAACATCTTTAAACATTTTTAAAAAATAAAAAAAATCAATACACTAATAGTCATTTATTTAATTAGTAAGTAAAAATAATAATAATAAAAAAATAAATATATAAGTGGTAAAAATGAGTGGCAAAATAAGAATTGATTGTGTTGAAAACAATATAAGATTAAATAAGTGGACATTTAAAAGTACTAGACTTCGAATTAATTCCCATTAATTAATAGGTACTGTTGACAGCTGAGGGAGGTGCTTCAATTTCAATTTTAATATGATTTAGAGCATTCACATTGGGTTTATTAAAGTTTTTTTCCAAATCTTATTAAAAATATCTTCTCAAAATCTCTTAAATCTCAGTCTTTATTCTTTCATTATTCTATTAAAATAATCATTTTTTATTTCGATAATTATTGATCATAGACTTACTATAAAAATGAAACAATTTTAGTCATATTTTTGACATATATATGATCAAATCACATGATGAATGCATTCTTTGAGCATTTGAAGGGGCGTTGACTTACATGAAATAGATGGACCAATTTCATAATATTTAATTTGTAGCATAAATTAGTAGACTGTTGGAAGTTTGCTACATATATATAAATATTAATTTAGCTAATTAATTTATGTTAAGTGGGCTGTTTAATTGGTTGATGATCACATGATGATACTCCAATATCATCTTCAGCATGTTGTCCTTTTTTATTAAAGAGAAATGATAGTTACAGTCGTGAGTGTGCAAGCATCATGCAATCACTTTGAAAAAAATGAATAAATACGGAACCACATGAAAAGAAATTAATTTTTTAATAGTAGATCCTACTCTTTTTCAAAACGACTGTCAATACTTGTACACTCCACAAGTACTACATGTATCATTACTCATATATATATATATATATATATATATATATATAACAACTACGTACCACTTGGCCTTTTAGTTTACTAAAGAATATGCACAAGGTTTCAAGGTTTAATTTGAACAATCAATCCAGTGCTTTGTCACGCCATTAAGCTGTCAACAGCATACCCTACATCTGTTTTATATATATATATATATATATATATGTTTGTATATATTTTATGTACAATATTATACGTATAAAATGACAGTTATTTTATCAATTTTTTTAATTCAAATCTGAAATTTAAAATTTTAAAATTTTCATGATCAGTATGTATAATCACATGAATAAGATTATAAGTATAAATAGAATCTTTTATATATAAATAGGTGGATAAAAGTTGTTAATTGTATGCGTGTGGTATCGAACAAACAAACAAATTAATAAATATGTAGGCTAATAAGACCTGCACATCAGCACCTTTCACATCAATTTGCCATTGAGTCTTACTACTTTTATCATATATATAGTACGAAAGCTGCATTAATAATTTAATTTAATTATTCATTAATTAATACAATACATTTTTCAAATTTAATTGACAGTTAACTCCCGGCCTTATCAATTACACCTAATGATAACACACTTGCCCTTAAAATTAATTAATAACAAGTAAGTACTCTCCGCACATTCAAAGAAAAAAAATCACTCACCTTTCGTCTGCAGATTTATTTGAATATTGCCGGCCAAAAAATGGTTACGTTTGGATTCGAAACTTATCTCAATTTATCTCATCTTATAATTATAAATTTATCATATTTTCACATAAAATATAATAAACAATTCAATTTTTTCAAATCTTAAAACAATAATAATATTAAAAAATAATATTCTAATAATATTTTATTCAACTCATCTAAAACTATCTCAACTCATCTCTGAATGGAAACGGTAAACCCCTTTCACCATGACTGGTCTCGTTTGTTTTCAGGAAACATCTCATCTCATCTCATTTCATCATTATAATTTTTCCAAATCTCCACACAAAATAAAATAAACAATTCAACTTTTCCAAATCTTAAAATAAAAATAAAATAAACAATTCAACTTCTAAATAAAAAATAATATTAAAAAATATATTCTAACAATATTTTATTCAACCTTTTAACTTTAATCTCAACTCATCTCATCTCATCTCTGAAAATAAACTAACCTATTTAATTGATTAATGTCCTTTTAATTTCTAATTCTAAGCTTCAAAATTCTAAGCTTCAAAAGTGTGAGAAACACGTTTAGTTTTAATTAATTTTATTTATCTATTTTAAATTAAAGAATTGCGCGCGGGGAAAGTCTCAAGAAATTACGTACATCCTAGGTCAAGGTTGCTTGTCTTATTACTCGGCACGCAATGTTTTTCTAATTAGTACTTAATAATTAATTAAGCTGTCTAAACTTGTAGAGACGTGCTACGTCCACCGCACCAGCGGGACTACTATTAAGTAATTTTTTTTTTATTTTTTTACATTTATTTTTAAATACTTTTAAATATTTTTTTAAAAAATAAAAAAATAACAGTTTTATTAAAAAATACTTTCTTAACTATTAAGTAAAAAAAAAAAAAATTTTAAAAATCACAACAATAAAATAGAGCTGTAGAAAGAAACGATAAGAATAGTATTTTCCAAACTTTCTAAATGGTGTTGAATTAAAAAAAAAAATTTAGACTTATCAATGTATGATTTTAATTTTCCATGACATTATTCAGAAACTGAAAGCTCCATGCATTGACCAAAAATGGAGGAGTGGTTGCGCGCTTTACGCAGTTTACGCTGAAAAATGCTCACAATATATTTTTGAAGAATCTAATCTAAGACAAAATAAACGTACAACGTCGAGGTCGTGGCGTTTTTATCCACCGTTAATTATTTTCTGTCATTTTCCTCTTAAACTAATTAATGGTAGAGAAAAGGAATTACAAAGAGCATGCATGGCAAATTAAGTTCTTTCCTAATTATCAATTTTAAAATGTACGTAATAATTACTTAGAACTTATCGCTTTGATCTAAACAAACGCTGGATTTTATTATAAGTTGATCATGTAATTAGCTATAATCAATTCATGAGTTTGATCAAAATTCAGATATGTTTCAACCTCGTCGTAACATATATATATATATATATATATATATATATGAGAAATGATACTTGCAATCGTGAGTGTGCAAGCGTCGTGCAGTCGTTTTAAAAAAAGTGAATAAATATGAGACTCACATGAAAAAAAATTAATTTTTTAATAGTAGACCCCACTCTTTTTCAAAGCGACTGCATGGCGCTTGTGCAATCTACGACTGTATGTAGTATTACTCTCTATATATATATATATATATATATATATCTCGATGAGCTATTGGGGTTAGTGCAAATTGAAGTTTCTATATATTATATATAAATAAATTAGACGTAGAAATTCATCGATCAGCATTGCAAAATGCAAATTAAGTTGCAGACAGTGCATGCGTTGCCGGAATTACCTCGTGTGGAGACAATATATATATATATTAACCCTCGTTGATTGGAGATGGATGGCCATGCCAGCCATCAAATCGAGATGCAATAATATTCAGCCCGGGGCTACAAATTGTCAACCAAATATTCCATCACTTTTAGATAGGAGAAGAATTAATTAACATGCATGATTTTGTTACTTGGAATAAATCACATGTGCTTGTAGAAAAAAAATGTTTGACAGCTTATCTCATTCATGTTGAATTAATCTTTTGTCAATTCCCACTTTAAGATCATAATTAACATGTAATTATTACCAGAGAAAACGATCATTTGACCATAACGTGCTTAGCTTTGCCTTATGCCGTTCTGTATTCCTCGTCTCTTTAGCTTTAGTTAGCTTCTTTGCTTATTTATTATACCCGGATTCTAAACTAATTCTTTCTTCAACAAAGCTCAGTTTAAATTTTTGGTCAGGTAAATAGTAATTTCACATGTTAAACCACTACATATACCTAAAATTTAAACAGGTGGTGGGAGGACGTGGATTTCACTATACACATCAGGCCCTCATGTGTAGGCTAGATTCTTTCTAATATATAAGTGAACCCTACCCGTAAAATATTTAATTAAATAAGTGAATTTGAAGTATTCATGATCAGTCAATATTTGAATTTATAATCTCTACTCACTACAACATAATTGTTTTTTAGTGACGGTCGGAAAATTATGACAATTCCCAAACTGTCACTAAAAATTATTTTTTGTGATAGTTTTTGGAAACCATCATTAAAGACAGATGAGTTTTTGTTTTTACGTTCGAACAGAGAGCAAATTTATGTTTGAACGTCACATATATGTTCGAACACTGTGGCTACCTACGTGCGAACGTGAAATGGTTTGGTGCCAACGTTCGAACGTTAAACGTTAGTAAGTAACGTTCGAATGTTAACTGTAAATTTAAATTAAATGTGACTCTAATTTAAAAATGATGTGTTTTTATAGTGCATAATTTGTGAACAAGTCTAAAAAATTATAATATATATTTATATACACACAATTTGTAAAATATAATTATATAATTATATGTATAAATATATTTATGTTTATATATATAAATATATATTTATCTTTATATATATTTGAAGTGCAGTGATTTAATATTAAAGTAGAGAATCTAACATTAAAAAAGATTGAGAATTGAAATGAAAAAATAATAGATATATTAAATAATATTGTTCCTTACATATATTAAAAGCATAATAAAAAAATATGATAGAATTTCGTAAACAACACTCACGTGAACGCGTTGTTCACGAAATTCGTACTATGTATCTCCTCAGTCAAGCTATCAACCTTCTCGTTGAGGATACCTATTCGATGGACTATCTCGGCGACAGACAACGATCTGTCGATCGATATGTGCAGTCAACTGTGAGATCACTACATCAACCCAAGCAGGCCGCACATCTCCCGCAGATGTACTCGTCGGCTGCTGACTACTACTCCCCACACTAGGCCCGTGCTGCGTCGGAGGAACTGGATCCACTACAGGGGGTGGCTGACGTCGAGGATACCCCTTCGCCTGTCCAATGCTACGTCGATACGTGCTCATGTCGAGAGGGCTAATCTGATTTGTGACCCGCTCCTCCAGCTGGAGTGGCACTCTTCGAGCAAGTAATAGACGGCTGATGATGACATTGTATAGAAGGTTATCCGAGGAGACGATGCTCGCCTCATAACGGATCCTCTCAAAGATGTACAGTGGCAAATCGATGGGATCTTCATGTGCCACTTGTATAAAAAATTATGTCCGAGTTCGACTAAATGTGGTCTTATGTACCATAGGATCCAGGTTTGTTGCAACAATAAGCTGCAACATGCAGAAGAAAGGTAGCAGATGTATTTGGAACAAAGTACTCGTGATCTCGGATTAATTTCTCCTGAATTGTATGTATTGACCCGTGGTCCCTCAAATAGAGCACTTCGATATACATCATGCAAGGTTCGAAGTTCTAGATTCCATACTCTGGACCGTGAACGTAATAGAAAGATTCAAAACTCTGGTGTG
Organism: Juglans mandshurica; assembly: GCA_022457165.1. Lineage (NCBI taxonomy): Eukaryota > Viridiplantae > Streptophyta > Magnoliopsida > Fagales > Juglandaceae > Juglans > Juglans mandshurica. The sequence continues at coordinate 13,432,219 of CM039621.1, read as the reverse complement.
TTGGTCGAGGGGAGTCATGAAACAGATGATATTGACTATTATGGTGTCATACGTGATATTATTGGATTGAAATATCTGGTGGGTCTATAACATATGTCTTTAAATATGATTGGTGGGATCTAGGCGGTGGTCGGGTTTCGATACATAGGGATAATCACTTTATGAGTGTCAATACTGCATCTAAATGGTACGAAGATGATCCATTCGTATTGGCTTGTTAAACTACCCCAATCTATTACTTGATTGATCTAATGAAAAGCGCTGCTGAAGATAGTGGAGAGATAACTTGGTGAGTCGTACAAAAATTTGTCTCTTGAAATATATATGAAGTATGAACGAGTACAGATTACGATAATAGTAGAGATGAAGATGACACTCCGATTGTAGAGGCATACCAGGAAGATGGAGAGGGTATTAACTTATTTGTTGACCTCGGTGCACTCGAGTTGCTCTCTTTGTGTAGAGATGATGTCCCACCCATCCATCCCGACTTGCCCGTATTAAATGATCATTCAATTCAAGTAAGTGAGAAGGAAGAAGAAGAAGAAGAAGAGTCAGAAGATGAAGACGAATCAGAATCCGAGCAGAAGATGGATAAGGAGGACGAAGAAGAGGTTGATGATGATGTTATTGAGAGAGATTCTGAAACAAGCATGAAAAACACATCCGAAGATTAATAATAAAAGTACTAAATATTTTATTCATATAGGTGACTATAAAATATTATACTTTTCATAATTTCTTCTAATTAATTTACTTTAATATAATTAATCATTTTCAAGGATTCCGCCAAAAAGACAACGAAGAAATGTGCCTCCGCCAAGTCCAAGTCCCGAACCCATTGAGGACTCCCCACCCGAGGAATCCGCTCCAGAAGATCAAGTTAACACGCAAGAGAATAACAGCCAGTCGACACCTATCAATAAAGAAATATTGTGGTTGATAATTAATTATATAGCTAATATTTTTATCTCAATAACTATATAACTATAATTATACTATTATCATATAGTTTATGCATCTATACGTTGTGATCGTGGCTATACAGGAAAAACTCAAGATCTTCTTGATAATTCTACTGGAGGAGTGGATGATAGTGCAGCAGCGCTTTCCTCCTATATTGGCACAGTAGTTCGAGCTTATGCTCCATTTTATGTGCGCTCATGGCGAGATGTTCCGAATGAGATTAATGAGCACATTCGAAGTCGTGTGCTGGTGAGTTTACTTTGAGAGTACATTTTTTTTCACCTAGATTAGTATATCATATTTTTTACCTGATTCACTTGTTAAGATGAATTCAACCTCGACTTTGGCCGTAGCGAGGATTTGAGAACCTTGAATGAGTTGATGGCTACACTATTCCGACGTTACAAGGGACAATGTCATGACCACTTCAAGAAGTTTGAGACGTTGAAAGAGGCTATGCAATCTCTTTTCCAGCAGATGAAGTTAGATGATTGGAGAAAGTGTTGTGATCTTTTCGCATCTCCAGATTATCAGGTATTTTACATTTATATCCTTTAATTATTTACATTCATATTCGTTCTATATGTTATATATATATATATATATATATTACAATTAACATTCTTAATTAATTTTGTAGCACTTGAGTTCTACAAATGCACATAATAGATCCGTTCTGATTGTCCACCATCGTGCCGGTTCAAGGTCATTCCACCGTCTTGCTGAAAAAATAGTAATTAAAAAATTATAGAATTCATTTATTTTTCTGATATTATTTTATTTAAGTACTAACATTATTTTTTTAAAATTGATAATGTCGCTTTGTTAGAAACGTGATGATCCTGAAAACTTTTCTCTCATTCATGTCTATGCTGCTGCTCACACTAATGAGCGTAGTGAGTGGATGGATCCTGCCGCTGCAGATAATTATGTAAGCAGTGTTAATTTTGTTAAATAAATTATGCAACAAGTGAATAATTTATTTTTTATTTCTATTTATTTTAATACGTTACTTATTAACGATGTGTTTTCTTTCAAATTACAGGAAAAAATGATGGTGATGCAGTCAGCTTCTGGGGAATCCTCTCCAAGTGACATAGAAATATTCAAGTACTCGGGCCGCAGTCTAGTATGACAAGAGGTTTGGGACGATCTTTCAAGCATAGATGTTCATCTTCCTCAACCTCATCGACTTTACAAATTAATAATCTTACCAAAGATTTAGAAGCTACACGGCAAGAGAATGAGTATATGAGGTCGATACAGCAAGAGTTAGAGTCTCTCTTAGAGCGACAATCTCATTTAGAGACGCGTTTGCAGGACCAACAGAGAGACCAGAAGGAAAGAATACACTGTGAAATCCAAGAGCAAGTGCAGCGGGAGATGATTGTGCAAATGGAGCGTGTTATGTCATTGCAACAGAATCGCAGTGAGAGAGGAAAGAAGAAGAAATGAATTTTATCAATTTTATCAGGATATATAACTAATTTTAATATCTAATTTTGAAATTTTATAAGACATTGTTAGTTGTTAATTGATGATGTGTAATATGATACAATTGATATATTTTTTAATTTTATAAAATTAGTATTTTTGATCTGTACGTTCGAATGTAAATTAAAAACGTTTGAACATTGATTCACATTTGAACCAACGTTCGAACTTGAATACACAAAATTATATAGTAACATTCGAACGTAGGCCTTAACGTTCGAACTTACTCACCCTCAAACGAACAAAACGTTCGAATGATGAAACGATTAACGTTCGAACAAACCTCCGAACGTACCACTTGCATTCGAATGGTTTTTCGTTAACATTCGAAATAACGTCCGAACGATAAGCCCGTTACCTTTGAACATTGGTCTGTTAATGTTCGAATGGAAATTTGAACGTTTATTGCAATAAACGTTCTGACGCATAAACGTTCGAAGATAAATATGATACGTTCAAACTTGAATCAACGAACGTCAACTTCTGTCATTCGAACGCCAATCGGTTGGATTGCCGTTCGAACGTTACTTTTTGTGATAGATCTCAACCGTCACAAAAAAAATAGAATGTTCGAACATTACACCAAACGGAACACCTCCAACCGTCACTAAAAATATTTTTAGTGACGATTCAACAATAAATCGTTTTAGTGACGGTTCAACAATAAATCGTCACTAATTGTTTTCTGTGATGCACATTAAGTGATGGTCGTGGTGACGGTTTCAATGTCTTTAGTGACGTTTTGGTAATTTTTTATGATGGTTTCCTCTATCATAAAAGACAAATTGTGTTAGTGACTAGTATAACAGAGGCCGTAGATTAAATGATATCTTTCCACGACATTGGTAGACAATTACGTACTGCGTGCTGAACAATATTATGTGATGCATAGTATCCTGCTTAATTCCCTAGCTAGCATGCTAGTAGTCGTAGCAGAACAGTTTGTCCAAACCAATTGGCTAAAATTATTCAAAGATTCTGATCTCTGAATAGTAGATGCCATGCATGCATACCATTTGTTTGTTTAATTAACAACATGCACCTCCAAATTGACCATGGGAGTACGATTTGTACCTGCACTACATGCATGCATGCATGCATGGTGATGATCTCGTTTCTCCCGTACATGCATGTTATCTCTTTCATTGAACATAAGGGAAATTAAAATTATACGTACGTACCTTATTATACGACCGAGCTTAATTAATACTTGTGGATTATTATCTGTTAACGTTTATTGACTTTAAATTATAAATTTATAACGTGCATTTTAAGTTATCAATAAATTTTAGTACGCATAAAAAAATAGATTGGATGACATAATTTTAATGTCTAGATCTCAGTTGGCCGGGTGAAGTTCATCGAAAATAAATAGAAAAATGCTACTTTGCCCACTTTATTTGCCCATTCATTTTGACACCTCATATATTTTAATTTTTTTTTTTTACTTAGAAATTAAGGAAACGACTATTAGTGTATTGATTTTTTTTTTTATTTTTTAAAAATGTTTTAAAATGATAAAAAAATATAAATAAGAAAATTGAAAAAAAATAAAAACAAAATTTTGAAATAGCGATCAAAATAAGAGGAATGCAAAATATAATTAGATCTCCATTAATATATTATGTTAATTTGCCAAAAAGTCACAATCTTTCGGCTTAATTCATCTGTGCCCCAATATATGATCCCTTCAAACCAACCATTATTGACCAAATTAAGATGTTATAGAGACATGCATCAAAGGAGCGGCCTCTCGTTTCATGATTATTAGTACTGAAAGCTGCATGATGACTAGAAAATAAAGGACATGTACATGGATTACGGTAAGGTCAATCTGAGCTTGTGATCAACAATCGATTAATTGTTCCTATCCTTATTCCAGATTAATGGTCATATGTTTACGTACCTTAATTATAACTTTGTGAAATCTTGACAGATAATTAAATAAATAATGGTCACCCATTGATCGACTAATAGCAATGCTATATATCGCTACAAGAAAAATATTTATATGTTATCATGAATTATTTGCGACAAAAATAAATTAATATTTTTTATTAAAATAAATATACTCTCGCCGTAATATTTATTTATTTTTATCGTAAATAATTCATCACAAATAATATCTTTTTATGTAGTAACTATATATGCAATATGTCGTTAATATATAAATATTGGAAATGAAGGGACAAACTTGAAATATATATAAAAAAAAGAGGGAAATATTAATAGTCCCTAACCACTTCTTAAAAAGCTAGCCCACAATGGTCATCCGAGTCAATGATGATTTCCGTGGCTGAACTTTGACCGAAATGGTTTCAGGCCAGTCATGTCTGTGAGACATCTAATGTACGTACACCACAATTAATAATCTTCAACATGTTTAATATTTAAACAGTGTTAATTGAGAGCGGGCTAGATAGCTTAGAATGGATTAATTCTATCACCACACAGACACACAAATATATATATATATATATATATATATATAATTATTAAGGGTCAATTTGATCAATACTATTAATTTGTTTGTGAAATTACAAGTTTATTTATTTATTTATTTTTAAAGATAACTAATTAAGAAATTATAAAATAAAATAAGTTTATTTTGTTGCTTCTTGGAGTGTATTTAATTACACATTAATTTGATATTTCTCTCTGATCGTCGTCATAACATTGCCAAGGATGAGCTGGGAATTGGGATTTTTTAAAAGAGCAAGTCAAAAGTCTTGAGGTCTGCCTCTAGTCCTTATATAATAACAATCAAAACTACTCCGTCGATTGGAATGGTACAGAACCAGAATTTTTTCAAAAGCATTGATGGAGAACAATACTTCGGAAATATCTTTTCTCGGTAACATGCAGGATAGGGAAGACAGAACAGTGGAATCTATTGGTAAATTAGAAGCTGGTAGCAGTGGTTCCACCGAGATCAACAAGCTGGTGAGTTTCTTAATTTCTTGCCTAGCTAGCTAGCTGCTGCTTGCAAAGGATTATATACACTTGGCTAGCTATGATCATGGTTTTCAGCTCCCTGATTTTCTTTTCCGGTAGAGTTTGATCCTATATGATCGTGGGTAAAGTTGGAATCTAGAGTAAAGCTTTTCTATTATTTTTATTTATTTATGAGCAAGGTTGGGGGACGAATCAATCATTTTGGTTGCTTTTTGGATAGAGTTTTGAGTTTTGTGTTAGCAATTTCCAGGCTTAATTTGAACGTTCCCAAAGATCCATGATGAATACCTAAAGATATCGACCAATACAAATTCTTGAAAATCTAGCTTGGAATTTTCATAGATGAGTCTTCATGATATGTTTGACTATTGTTGGTGTTCTCCTTTTTTGTGGCCTGATGATCATATTGATCTTCTTTTAAAACGCGATTATTTTGAATTCAGCTTCATATATATATATATATATATATATATATGTAAATACAATCCTTAATATGCATGGTGCTTTACCCTTCTGTATTCCAGGAAGTTCATGGGAAGCATATAATTGATCAAGAAGCGGAAAACAGTAGTCGATCGATGCCTTCTTCTCCTAGTAGAAAAAATCTAAACAGTGTCAAACAGGTAAAGAAATCGGGAAGTCGATCCGAAAATGAACTATCTGAATTAATGAAGATGCATGCAATATATAAATAATTAATTTTTTTTTTTTTTCATTTTCCGTTCTTCTTCTTCTTGTTTTTTTTTTCCCCCTAAAGCTATATATGCATAAGTTTCTATATATATATATATATATATATATATATATATATATATATATATCAAGATAAGCTAATAATTCCCGTATGATGATCTATTGGGCACAGAGAGATCAGTACTGTACGTATATTCACTTTTACTGTGACAGATATATATGTACAATATCATGGCAGATTTGTCTCAAAATTAGTACTTAAATTAGTATATATATATTGATATGTCTATGCATGTCATGTACTATTTGATTGTCATGCGTATTATAAGTACCTCATGAATTAAGTAGAAGATTGTTAATTATAGCTTCCAAAAGCCATAAATATTGCCGGCCAATGGTACTGAATCCATATGATTTAGTGGATCCATCACGTGGTAGCTAGATCTGATTTAATATCACAACCTACGACTTAAGACCAATTTATAAGGATTTCCAGGCTGGTCTTCAAAGTCAAAATCCTTTTATCTATCACCAAATGCATGTCGATTTTATCTTTCTCTCAGTCCCTTTTTCTTTGTCCTTTTTTTTTCACTTTCTTCCTCGTACGTCTGTTCGTTTATTTTCAGCAAAGCAAAATTTGTAGCTGCTGGGGCCTACATATCCTCTGTCATCTATATATATATATTATTACGATAATCAAGTAATTAATTAATTAGTTTCTCTCCAATATTCGCAGGTGCCTTGTGCAATGGCGAAAAATACCAAAGACTTGCATACCAATTCCACAAGAAAGAGTCAGGTAAGATGATGATCTTCTACGTACGTACTTACTCGATCGGGGGCAGATATTTTAGCATAACATTGTGAATCCTTCTCATGATATCTAACGTACATATATAGCTCATGCATTTATCGTAAGATTGCTCCTAATTTAGCAGCACATGATTTTTTCTTTTTCCCAGGAGGAGCAGCTAAAATTAGCTGAAGCTGAAATGGAAGAGGTTAAAGGAGAAAACGAAAGGTTAAAGCTGTTATTGGCACGAATTGCAAAGGACTACCAAACCCTACAGATGCATTTCTTTGACATTCTTCAACAAGAAAAAACCAAATATACAGATACAGCTTCTAGCAATCAGCCAAAAGAGGAACCTGAAGTACTTGTTTCCCTCAGCCTTGGGATAAGGTCAACTGATCATGAGGAGGTCGAAAACGATGACAAAAAGAATAGTAACTTGAGTAATGGCCGACTAGAGAACGAGAAACTCAGTGGAGAACTTTCACTGGGGTTGGACTGCATATCTGAGCCAAGCTCAACCGAGAATATGAGGAACGCAAGCTCCAAGAATAGCATTGATCAGGAACTGAAGGAAGCGCAGCCCACTGAAATTTGGCCACCGAATAAAATTTTAAAGACAGTAAGAAGTGGAGACGATGAAGTTTTAGAACAAAGCCCGTTGAAGAAAGCTAGGGTTTCTGTCAGAGCAAGATGCGACACCCCAACGGTTAGTATCAAACTTGATATGTGTAAGATACGTTTGAGAACAACTGTTTTAATAGGGTTCCAGTGTCACCGCCTGATCATATGACATGCAACAAATTACCTTTTGTATTTCATGATAACTACATTATATAATGTTATAATACATCATCAGGTTGTGTGGTTTAGACAAAATTAATGGAATTTTTTTTTTCTGATTTTTCTTGTATATATAGATGAACGATGGCTGTCAATGGAGAAAATACGGACAGAAGATAGCTAAAGGAAATCCATGCCCTCGGGGATACTACCGTTGCACAGTCTCACCATCTTGTCCTGTGAGAAAACAGGTATATCTTCTGCCTGCATTGTGTGGAAATTTATATGGTATGGTCAGTTGGCGTTATAAAAAAACTATATATGCATCTAATAGCTGATCATGATCTAGCTTGTCATAGAGTTTTAACATGCATGGCCATCATTTGCAACTTAGAAAGGGAATTTCGGAATTAGAAACTTCATTTATATATTAGATTCTTTCTCAATTTTCAGGTGCAAAGATGTGCTGATGACATGTCCATCTTGATCACTACCTATGAAGGAACACACGATCACCCGCTTCCAGTTTCAGCCGCAGCCATGGCTTCCACCACTTCTGCTGCTGTTTCTATGCTTCAATCCCGCTCATCGAGCTCAACAGGCATCGGGATCTCAGCTTCTGTCCCCATGTCCTCCTCCATGGCTACTAACCTCCATGGATTCAACTTCAGTACACTCTCCCAAACTTCAAGACCACCGCAATTCTATATTCCAAACTCTTCAATCTCAACTTTAAATTCACATCCAACAGTAACTCTTGACCTCACCAGTACTGCACCATCCACCTCCTCTCCTCTTGGAAGGTTTTCTTCACCAAGATATTCCTCAACGTGTCTAAACTTTTCCTCATCATCTTCCGCTTGTTTAGAGCCTAACGCCCTACAACCATTTTGGCATGGTTATACTGGCTACAACAATTATGGAACTTCGGCTTACAATCAAAACCATATCGGGTATTTGAACAGTACTGGAAAGCAACCTGCATTGCAAGAACATCTGTTCCAAACTTACATGAACATGAATCAGAATGCTTCTCAGCAGCCGGTTTTCAAAGAAACCATAGAAGCAGCAACCAAGGCTATCACATCAAACCCGAATTTTCAATCAGTTCTAGCTGCAGCACTCACATCATTTACTGGAGACGGTGGAGGGAATTCCCGAGATCAAAAGCAGGGTGTAGGAAATAGCTCATGCCAGAAGATGAAGTGGGATGAGTCTCTTAGGGCGAATCCTATGATCTACCAGTCTAGCCAGAATGGCATAGGGTGTGGGTCAAGCTACTTGAACATCAAATCGTCCTCTTTAAATTCTCCACAACAAAGTGGCTTAACCTTGTTCCCGACTTCATTGCAACTTTCTGAAACGAAGAGTAGTGCTGCTTCCGCGGCTTCCGCTGACAATGGGGAGCTTTCCAAGTTGTGAGAGTTAAGGTTAGTGGTGTCTGTCATATTTTCCAGCTTGCTATTAGTGAAACGACCCAGACGATGATCTTGTTGTTTTAAGGTTTGCTAAATCTTCTGTGTAATGAAAATCTGGATAAGGTTAATTTCATTTTTGCGCAATTGCATGTAACTCTGTAAGAATAGTCTTCTTGCCAGCAGGGTTTCCACCGACAGTAAGCAACGACTTTGAATAATAGATTATAGGAGCCGGAAATTCAATGAAGAAATTCCAATGTAGGTATTGACATTAATGGATAAAAGGGAAAAAAAAAGGTAAAAGAAGGTATTGAAATCCCATAGCTTCCTCCTGTTTCTAATGGATTCAAATAACTTTTGTTCAAAATAGTGATGTCAGATATTTACTGAATAAAACATTTATTTACGCGCGTAGATCTCTCGGATATTTTGCATTTGCGGACGTCCAGATTTTGATTTAAAGTTAGTGACATATAGGGCTGCAAAACGACCAACCCGGCTCATATATGGGCCCTACCCGACCCGACCCGACCTGCCTCAAATACAAACAAAACCTATATGGGCTGACCCGTCCCGAGATTGGAAGCAGGTAATGGGAACTCAAACCGTATACGCAGATCCAAAAAAAACCATACAAATCCTACTATCCCTATACAATCCGATCATAACCCAGCATCATCCAATACAAACAGAGCCCATTTTCTCGAGAATCCATGGGTAAATGCACAATTAGGCAAAAATTACAAATCCCACTATCTCTATACAATCCGATCAAAACCTTACTCCGTATGATCTCTAACATACATAATGTGAATCTAAAACAAAAAAAAAGGGGGGAGAGGAAGAATAGCAGTGAACCAGATCAATTGGTTTTGAGATCTGGCATGGGGAAGAGGCCGGAGCTGGCGCCGTGTGATGGTGAAAACCCTAAGAAGAGTGAGTTAAGAAGACTAAAGAAGACGAAGAGGATAAGAGCGACAATGGCATATGAGGAGCCTTGTCAATTGAGGACCTCAACGGCATATGTAGGTATTGACATCAATTGGCAGCCTTGTCAATTGAGGACCTCGACTTGTAGGAGTTGATGCGATAGATGAGGAGCCAAGAGATAGCCTTGCAGACTATGGTAGTGCAGAACGACATGGCCACGACGGTGAGGCTATCGGAGTAGAAGATTTGAGGTCATGAGGCCATGGGAATAGGTGGTTGTTTGGCAGATAGGAAAGGGCGAGAAAGTGCTTTCTCTAGAGTTCTACGGGGTTCAAATAGTTCAATGACTTAACTGAGTCTGAGATCTTTTTACAATATTGGTTTCAGCGGGTTTGACCCACAAGTTACTTCAACCCGCTTTTTTGGTCGGGTCAGGTCGGGTTCTAACGTTTTTTGCACAGGCCTAGTGACATATATAAAGAAAGATAAATATTATTTTTCTCACCTTAAGAGTAATGCTACATACAATCGTAGAGTACATAAGCGCCATGCAGTCACTTTGAAAAAGAGTGAGATCCACTATTAAAAAAATAATTTCTTTTCATGTGGGTCTCATATTTATTCACTTTTTTTAAAACAACTGTACGGCGCTTGCACATTCACGACTGCAAGTATCATTTCTCATATATATATATATAGTCATTTAATATGCGCTATATATCTTCCTATATCTTAAAAGCATGTATAACGTGAACAGTAATGAACAGTGATTACTGTTCACATTAACATCTCTCCATGCTTTGTTTCTCTCGCCCTCGTTGATGTTCTCTCTCTCTCTCTCATGGTCATTCTCTTCTCTCTCTCTTTCTAATTTTATTGGTACTAAATGATAATAGAATTTTGTTAAAATACTATTATAAAATACTAATCTTTTATCGGTAAATAAAAAATAGAATTTTGTTAAATATTTTTAAGAGAATAAAATCATATAAATAATTAGAGTTTTTAATATAATTTAAATCTCATAATATTCTTAATTAATTAAAATCATTTAGATAAAATGATTTTTTTAGTGCTCCTTGAGTCATTGAGTAGTGTAGTTAAATTCTACAATTCATATATTTTGTTAAGAAAACTATTGCTAGAATATCCAAAATCTTTTAATTTTCATATTACTCATATTACTGTAACATTTTGTTATCATTATCATGCTTGTTAAAATTTATTTTTCTACTCCTGTATATTAAATTATGACTAATTAATTTTATTTAAAAAAACATATTATTTTTACATTTTGTGGATATTAATCACTAGGAAAACGTGCATTACTCGTCACTCACTGCTAGTATATATATATATATATATATATATATATATATATATAAGTATGTCTTATTGAATTTCTTTAATTAACATATATATATATATATATATGATTGAAGTTAGCAGCAATTAAAGAGATCTAGTACTGTCAAGACAATATTATTAATTAGGGTCCCTCTACGTACACTACAACAGAATGTGTGTTTTGTGACAGAGGAAACTGTCACAAAAAAATGGCAAACCGTCACTAAACATATTTGGTGACAGTTTGAAACCGTCACTATGACCGTCACCTAAAGTGCGTCACAGAAAATATTTGGTGACGGTTTACTGTTCAACCGTCACAAAAAATATTTTTAGTGACGGTTGGAAGTGTTCCGTTCGGTACAACGTTCGAACATTCCTTTTTTGTGACGGTTATGAACTGTCACAGAAAATCACGTTCGGACGTAAAATCAAACGTTCGGACGTTATACCCGACCGATTGGCGTTCGAATGAGAGAAGTTGACGTTCGTTGGATATCGTTCGAACGTATCATATTTACGTTCGAATGTTAATGCGTCCGAACGTTAATTACAATAAACGTTCGAATATTTGTTCGAACGTAAACTTAAATATTCAAACGTAGCGCGTTTAATGTTCGGACGTTATTTCGAATGTAAACGAAGGAGCGTCCGAATGCAAGTTCTTTGTTCGAACGTTAGTTGCTTTAACGTTCGAACGATTCAATTGTATTTACATTCGAACGTTTGTTACAGTGTGAACCAACGTTCGAACGATTTTTATTTACATTTGAACGTACAAATCAGAAATACTAATTTCATAAAATTTAAAAACAAAATACCAATTGTATCATATTACATACCCAATTAACAAGTAACAATGTCTTATAAAAGCATAAAATTAGATATTAAAACTAGTCAGAAATATTGATAAAATTTATTTCTTCTTTTTCCCTCGCCCACGGGGATTCTGTTGCAACGACATAACACGCTCCATTTGCACCATCATCTCTCGTTGCACTTGCTCTTGCACTTCACTGCGTATTCTTTCCTCCTGGTCTCTCTGTTGGTCCTGCAAACGCGTCTCTAAATGAGACTATCGTTCTAAGAGAGACTCTAACTCTTGCTGTCTGGACCTCATATACTCATTTTCACGCCGTGCAGCTTCTAAATCTGCTGTAAGATTATTAATTTGTGAAGCCGATGAGGATGAACATTTATGCTTGATAGATTGTCCCAAACTTCTTGCCATACTAGATTGCAGCCCGAGCACTTGGGTGAATATGTCTATGTCACTAGGAGAGGATTCCGCAGAAGCCAACTGCATCTCCAACATTTTGCTCTGCAATTTAAAAGGTAATGATCGTAAATAATTAGTAACGTATTAAAAGAAATAGAAATAAGAAATAAACTATTAAAATGTTCTATAAAAAATTTATTTAACAAAATTAACACTGCTTACATAATTATCTGCAGCGACAGGATCCATCCACTCACTATGCTCATTAGTGTGAGCAGCAGCATAGACATGAATGAAGGAAAAGTTTTCAGGATCATCACGTTTCTAACAAAGCGACAATATTAGCAATTTTAAAAAGATAATGTTAGTACTTATCAGAAAGAATATCAGGAAAATAAATGAATTCTATAATTTTTTAATTACCATTTTTTCAGCAAGACGGTGGAATGACCTTGAACCGGCACGATGGTGGACAGTCAGAACGGATCTATTCTGTGCATTTGTAGAACTCAAGTGCTACAAAATATATTAAAAATGTTAATTGTATAATATGTATACATATAATATATAAAACGAATATGAATGTAAATAATTAAAAGATATAAATGTAAAATACCTGATAATCTGGAGATGCGAAAAGATCACAACACTTTCTCCAATCATCTAACTTCATCTGCTGAAAAGGAGACTATGCAGCCTCTTCCAACGTCTCAAACTTCTTGAAGTGGTCATGACATCGTCCTTTGTGACGTCGGAATAGTGTAGCCATCAACTCATTCACGGTTCTTAAATCCTCGTTACGGCCAAAGTCGAGGTCGAATTCATCCTAACAAGGGAATCAGGTCAAAAATATAATATATTAATCTAAGTGAAAAAAATGTACTGAAAAGTAAACTCACCAGCACACGACTTCGAATGTGCTCCTTAATCTCATTCGGAACATCTCGCCATGAGCGCACATAAAATGGAGCATAAGCTCGAACTATTGTGCCAATATAGGAGGAAAGCGCTGCTGCACTATCATCCACTCCTCCAGTAGAATTATCAGGAATTGTAATATTCAGTTTACCGTGCCTTCTATTTTTTTCAAGAGAGATTCCACGTGTATAGCCACGACCACGACGTGCAGATGCATCAACTACATGATAATAGATATACTATAATTATAATTATATAGTTATTGAGAAAAAAATATTAACTATATATATAATTATCAACGACAATATTTCCTTACTGGTAGGTGTTGACTGGCTGTTGTTCTCTTCTGTGTTAGATTGATCTTCAGGAACGGATTTCTCGAGTGGGGAGTCCTCAATGGATTCAGGACTTGGACTTGGCGGAGACACATTTTTGTTGTCGTTTTGACGGCATTCTTTAAAATAATTAATTATATCAAAGAAAATTAATTAGAAGAAATTATGAAAATTTAAGATATTTTATAGTCACCTATATAAATAAAATATTTAGTACTTTTATTCTTCAGATGAATTTTTCCATGCTTGTTTCAGAATCTCCATCAATAACATCTTCATCATCATCATGCACCTCTTCTTCATCATCTTTATCCACCTCCTGCCCGGATTCTGATTCGTCTTCATCTTCTGACTCGTCTTCTTCATCTTCCTCCTCACTGACTTGAATTGAATGATCATTTAATACAGACGGGTCGAGATGTACGGGTGGGACATCATCTCTACACAAGGGGAGCAACTCGAGTGCACCGAGGTCAACAAACAAGTTAATATCCTCTCCATCTTCCTGGTATGCCTCAACAATCGGAGTGTCATCTTCATCTCCACTATTCTCGTAATCTGCACTCGTTCCTGCTTCATATATATTTCGAGGAACAAATTTTTGTACGACTCGCCAAGTTATCTCCCGACTATCTTCATCAGCATTTTTCATTGGATCAATCAAGTAATAGACTTGGGTAGCTTGACAAGCCAATACGAATGGATCATCTTCGTACCATTTAGATGCAGTATTGACACTCGTAAAGTGATTATCCCTATGTATCGAAACCCGACCATCGCCTAGATCCTACCAATCACATTTAAAGACATATGTTACAGACCCACCCAGATATTTCAATCCGATAATATCACGTATGACACCATAATAGTCAATATCATCTATTCCATGACTTCCCTCGACCAACACACCACAGTTTTGAGTCTTTCTATTACGTTCACGGTCCAAAGTATGGAATCTATAACCTCGAACCGTGCATGCAGTATATCGAAGTGCTCTATTTGAGGGACCACGGGCCAATGCATACAATTCAGAAGAAATTGATCCGGGATCACGAGCACGTTGTTCCAAAATCTATAAATTGAAATAGTATATATTTATTATTTCATTATTCAGAGTTAAAAATTTCACAATATAACATATATATAATTTTAGTTCATACACGTTCTTCAAACCATCCGGGAAATTCTTCCTCGTGTCTTGCCTCTATATTTTCTACGTCTTCCGTTCTAAGTTTGTCCATGTGGTCACTGTTATAACATGTTGCAAAAGAAGTATATTTTGAGCACAACAATTCTAATTAATTTAAATAAAACTATAATTATTCAAAGAAATGAAATGACATACCTAAGATAATCATCAATCTCTCGGCAGTTATTTAGCACATACCACCGAACTTTACCCAACTCTCCATCAATTAAATCGTAACCTGTTTGTGCACCCAAGGGTCGTACATTCTGGGAAAACACTGATTGCTCACGAGGAGGCGGAGTAGCAAGATCAGCATTTCGCTCTTGACGACTAAATCGTGTCTCAACACCACGAAGATATAGAGAGCAAAATGTTAACCATTTATCGTGTATATAAGCCTCTGCTATTGAACCCTCAGCTTTGACTTTATTCCCAATAGTGCGCTTCAATCGACCCAAATATCTTTCAACTGGATACATCCAACGGAACTGCACCGGTCCACCCATAAGTACCTCTCGCGGTAAATGTATTGCTAAATGGACCATGACATCAAAAAATGATAGTGGAAAGATCTGCTCGAATTTACATAGTATAGTAGCAATGTCTTCTTTCAATTTCGACAACACATCTCGATTTACTACCCGAGTGCACAAATCCTTGAAAAACATACATAGTTCAGATATGGCGACACATACATTAGATGTCAGCTTCCCACGAATTCTCACAGGTAATAACTTCTGCAAAAAAACGTGACAATCATGACTTTTCAATCCATTGATTTTCCAATCATCAAGACTCACGCATCTACCAATATTTGAAGCATAACCATATGGCAACTTCACACCTTGCAAGCATTTGCAGAAATCCATCCTCTCCTCCCTCGTCATCGTAAAACATGCATGCGGCATGACCACCATGTTGCCTTCCACCCGCAAATGCATATTATGTTTAATTCTCATTCTCTCAAGATCTTTCCTCGTCTTGATCATGTCTTTCGTCTTTTTGTTAATACTCATCAATATACCCAGTATATTATCACAAATATTCTTCTCTATGTGCATTACATCCAAACTATGTCGTAACTTGCATGATGACCAATACGGCAAATAAAAAAAAATACTACGCTTTGTCCAATTCAATTCTGGTACGGCTTGTTTTCTCTTGTTCTTTCCCCGACCTTTGCCAAAATTGTTCGCTCTAACATGTTGCAGTTGTTCCACTATCTCTTCTCCAGACAACTCTTTTGGTGCAATCCTATCCTCTACTCTCCCATCAAATTTGGCACATTCTCTTCTCCATGCATGATTTGCTGGTAAATAACGTCGATAACCCATGAAACACAACTTCTGAGAAAATTTTAGCCACTCACTAGCAGTTTCTTTATTACACGTCGGACATGCTAACTTCCCTTTCGTACTCCAGCCGGAAAGATTCCCATACGCCGGAAAATCATTTATGGTCCACATTACCGCAGCATGCATCTGAAAAGATGTCGACTTAGATGCATCATAAGTTCTAACCCCTGTTTCCCATAACTCTTTCAGCTCTTCAATCAACGGCTGCATGAATACGTCAATATCATTCCTAGGTGATCTAGGGCCAGGGATGGGTAAAATTAACAAAAAGTTTGACGCCTTCATGCACCTCCATGGTGGAAGATTATACGGAATCAATACCACGGGCCAAGTGCTATAACTTGTACTCATATTCCCAAAAGGGTTGAATCCATCGGTTGTGAGTCCCAGGCGCACGTTCCGAGCTTCTAACCTGAACTCTGGATACTGATTATCGAAAGACTGCCACGCAAGTGAATCAGCTGGATGCCTCATATACCCGTCATTCTTAACTCTTTTCTCCTCTTGCCACCTCATATCATGAACTGTTTTCTTACACATATATAGTCTTTGCAACCTAGGTTTCAAGGGAAATACCGCAACACCTTAACTGGCACGTTTTTCTTACCTTTCCACCTCGACTCTCCACATACAGGACATGCTTGTTTCTCCTCGTTCTCCTTTCAGAACAATACACAATCATTCTTGCATGCATGTATGGACTTGTATTCAAATCCTTTCTCAACTGTTTCGCTTCATAAAAGTTCTTGGGCAATGCAGACCCTTCGGGAAGCACCTCGTTAAATAAGTCCAATACCATATTTATTGCTTTCGTCGACATCCCACACAATGATTTTATGTGAAGCAACCGCACAATAAACGATATTTTGGAATGTTTTGTACAACCTGGGTAAAGCTCGCGCTTTGCATCTTCCCACAGTGAAGGAAAATTTTCACAATCAGTCCATGATCCACCACTTGAGGCATTGTCGTTAACCTCAACCATAAACATCCCAGCTCCAATGTCACCCAACATCTCCTCCATCTCATCATGCAAATAATCATCATCCATGTGCCGTAAATAATTGTGATGATCGACCAATACATCTGCTGACCCTTCATATGGCTCACCATGCAGTACCCATCGCGTATACCCCAGATCCATACCGTTCACAAATATATGACGCTCTACTTCATCCAATCCTATCGCACACAAATTTTTACACTCTCGACATGGACACTTAATGTAACCACGACTATCAGCAGAGGCCCGTGCAAAATCAATGAAAGTTCTTACTCCACATGCATAGGGTACGTAATCCTTTCCAAGTCTATCGTCCAAACGCATCCAATTTTTGTCCATTTCTAAAAACATCTATATATTAATAACACGTACATTGAAAATTCACATGCATATCATGCTCCAATTCTCATTACTTTTTTTATAAGGTAGTTGGTCCTATCCCATTCGAGATTATATTCTCCATATTACACAAATCTCGTCACTCTACTAATTTCCACGTTAGTAGAAATTTCGGCAGCACCTCCCCATAATTCTCCAAGTATACATGTTCAAATATCGGGATTGTGACTCTACGAACAGTATACCCGAAGAACAATAGAAGAAGATACCGAAACTTCATATTAAACGTGGAAAGTAGCGAGTAACAAAAATGTGTAATACAGATAATATAATCTCAAACTGTCCACACTGGACAATTCAGGAATCAGTGGACACATAAATGTACACTGATTCCCAAACGGGTCTAAGGGTATTTATGCAATGTCACACGCATCTAGCAAAAAATCATACAACAATATCTTCATGTTGTTTAAATTAACAATGTCACATTCAAGTAGTGTTATATTGTTAAACTAAAGAGGGATGAAAGATTATGTGACCCTACGTTTCGTGTCTTGTACACAACGAGGGAGAATGATCTTGAAGAAATGTTTAAATTTTAGTCTAATTACTTAACCGTCACAAACTGTTCGACCTTGACAACTCTCAAGGCCGAAGAGACTATGACAGTCAAGCAATTAGACTAAAATTTAGAGATTATAATTGTTATATATAATTTTAAAGGTTATTATATAATTTTAATTATTATCATTCCACAATTAATGTCGACTTAATTGTTATACTTAATTGAGTGAGTTATTTACTTATATAGACAATAAGTATATAATTTTTATATAAGAATCTATTTGATCCTTATTTTCTTTCTCTTTAGTTTATAATAAATAAGTATATTTACATATTCAAATTCTACTTATTTAGTAGGTTCAAGACTTTTTTATTGAAGAGTATTTTAAAGGTTATATTATAATTTTAATTATTATCATTCTTAAAATATAATTTAATTCTTATACTTAAATTGTAAAAGAAGTATAATATAATTTTAAATATTATAATTCTTAAAGAGTTACTTTTATTTGTTATTACTTAATTTCAAATATTATTATAAATATTTAATTATCATACTTAAATTTCAATGGTTATACAATAATTTTAATTATTATAATTCTTAAAGAGTTACTTTTATTTGTTATTATTTAATTTGAAATATTATTATCACAATTTTTCAAATCCATATCACAACATATTCACAATGACTCACAAACTATTTACAAACTATATAAATAATAATCACAATATTTCAATTGTAAGCATAAAATAACATGCCACATGTATTAACAAAGCTTAAGGACAATATATTTGTAACAATGTAAACATATTCAAACGTCATTCACAAATAATAATTTAAATATTTCAAGTCCATATCACAATATATTCATAATAACTCACAATATATTCACAAAATAACATGCCACATGTATGAACATATTTCTAAACTTGAGTAAGCAATAAATATGTATTAACATAGCCTAATGACAATATATTTCTAATAATAAACACAATATTTCAAATTTATATCACAACATATTTAAAATAACTCACAAACTATTTACAAACTATACAAACAATAATCACAATATTTCAAGAGTAAGCATAAAATCACAACAATATATTGATAAAGTTTAGAAATATACCTAGCACTCACAATATCCTCTTACAAGTCAAAATCTTCCAACTTCCCAAAACAAGCAATCCTTCAAAAAAATACAATACTAACTTATTAGAAATATTCTATAACAAAAACACATTCTATAAATATCATAAAATTCAAATAAAGACAAGAAATAGAAATTTTTTCTTACCAAAACTCAACTCTCTCTCACTCTCCAACTCAACTCTCTCTCACTCTGCAACTCAACTCTCTCTCTCTCTCTCTCTCTCTCTCTCTCCTGCAGGACCCTCTCTTTCTGTTGCGCGCACGGGAGAAGAAGAAATGATCCGCTTCCTCCCGTGCGCGTACTGATTAAGTTCTAAAATTATTAGTTTAAACGTTCGAACGTTTAAGTTGTACGTCCGAACGTTATATTCTAAAATTATTCCCGCCCAGAACGTTCGGACGTTTACAATACACGTTCAAACGTACCCTTCTTATGATATAACATAAAATCTAGCGGAAAGTTCCCGCACTTTCCTCATATATGTTCGAATGTATCACAATTTTCCGTTCAAACGTTCGTAGATTTATAGATGAACGTTCGAACATTTAACTTAAACGTCCGAACGTACATTTCATGAAAGTGTTACCATATTTGAGCGGGAAATTTCCTGCACTAATTTAACTAACGTTCGAACGTTAACAGATTTGGTGTTCGAACGTATAGTATAAACGTCCGAACGTCTGAATAATCACACAGATACCTTAATCGAGCGGGAAAATTCCCGCCTCTTAGTTTAACGTTCGAACGTTAAATTGAAACGTTCGAACGTACGATTCCTACTATACTAACTTATAATATAATATATATACTACATTTTATATATCTATAACTATATACTACATTGTATAGTATGATAGCATAATACTTTAAATGAGAACATCAATGTATATAATATATAAACTATACCATATATATAAATCAATAATATATATTAAATTGTTACTTATTAAATTCTTTATTATATACTAACTTATACTATAATATATATACTACATTTTATATATCTATAACTATATACTACATTGTATAGTATGATAGCATAATACTTTAAATGAGAACATCAATGTATATAATATATAAACTATACCATATATATAAATCAATAATATATATTAAATTGTTACTTATTAAATTCTTTATTATATACTAACTTATACTATAATATATATACTACATTTTATATATCTATAACTATATACTACATTGTATAGTATGATAGCATAATACTTTAAATGAGAACATAAATATATATAATATATAAACTATACCATATATATAAATCAATAATATATGTTAAATTGTTACTTATTAATTCATCAATAAACACCATAAATTCATAAACTATTCACAAAATTCACAAACAATAATCACAATTATTTCAAGAGTAAGCATAAAATCACAACAACATGTATAAACATAGTGCTAAATTTTAGAAATATAACAAGCACTCAAAAAAAAACCAATAATCTAATTGTCAATAATATTATCTAACATCCTAATATATAACTTAAACATTTATAATAAAATATATTATAGATAAAATTTTGGAAATTAAATTGACAAACGTTCGAACGTAATAAGTTCTGTGTATATAAGGCCAAAACCGAACGTCGAAACGACATTTCCAAAACATATCCATCGTCTTCTTCGTTGCACGCCGCCACGCCTCCGAAACCGCCGCTGTCAACTCCGCCACAACCGTCACTAAAAGGTAGGCATTCATCTTTTATTCAAATAACATGTATTTTATTGAGATTTGGATTGAGATTTGGATTGAGTTTTGTTTAAAACCGGATAAGTGATTGCCGGATTTTCAACTTCATTTTTCGGCCACCACGGCCAGTCATTGGCCGAATAGTCACCGTAGAAATGTTTCTTGAAGTGTATACTTAATTTCCACGGTGACATTTCGGCATTTAGAACCTTGTAGAGAAATTTTCGAGATTTCAATAATGGCTAAGTCGACTCAGCCATTCTGCGTCAAAACGTTCGAACGTTTCCCCAAGACATTCGAACGTACGACGTTTAAATTACAGAGCCGTTACGGCTTCCACGTTCGAACGTTAATTGTCTTACATTCAGACGTGAATATTATTAAACGACATACGTTCGAACGTAAATATTTTACTTTCGCACGTAAATCACATATGGTCAGACGTTTAATTATAACATCCGAACGTAGTGATTTTCTATATTATTCATGCTTCAACGTTCGGACGTTCATATTTACGTTCATACGTAAAACAAATACGTTCGAACGTATTTGTTTTAACATCTGAACATACGTCAGCCAATATTTATTTACTGCTTATGTTCGAACGTACATTTTTACATTCGAACGTATTTGTTTTATGTTTGAACGTAAATTTATTTACATTATTTTACGTGCGAACGTATAAATTAACTTCCGAACGTTTTTATCTTTAACGTTCGAACGTTAAAGATAAAACATTCGAACGTTAATGCATAGCATCTTAAAATTAATACAAAAAAATGCATTATTGTAAATAATTTTTTTCCCTTTTCTATTTTCAGGATATGGCTCTTCCACTGCATACTAGGAAACGAGGGAGGGAAGGAGCCACGTCGGACACTGCCCGTATCGGAGCTCGTACTGTTATGGTAGAGCGAGAGATCTTAATTAATGAGTTCGATGAACTTTGTTGGCAGTAGACGAACCTGAGAGATGTTTTCCTCAGTAGAGGCTGGGGAAATATCTGCACATTGAGGGGGAATGTATACCCCTCAATAGTTCAAGAATTCTATATGGGATGTGTGACATGCCTCAGGATGCATCCTCTCACACCGTGACTGTACGCGGTGTTTCCATTGAGGTATCAGCAGATGTCATCGGCGAGCACCTCGGGATTCGTCGAGGAGTTGAGACATTTACACACTCAACACCCCATGAGGATGTAGGCACTTCTACATCATCTACTGGCCGGGGATGTGAGCCAGCATCAGCCATAGATGCAGGCCAATCAGAGGCTGAGGATACTGGCGTCGAGGCTCGGGATGATGACCAAGACGAGGATTTCTACATCCTCACCGGGAGGGATCGCATGCAGATCGAGCGGAAGAACGCCTTCAACCAGAACCATCTGCTACATTTCGTCCGCATGTTGCACCTTATTGTTGCAACAAATGTCGATCCTGTGGCTCATAAAACCACATTTAGTCGGCTTCGGGCACAATTTTTGATACGAGTGGCACGTGGAGATCCTATAGATTTGCCACTGCACATTTTTTAGAGGATCCGTTACGATGCGAGCATCGTCTCCACGGATAATCTCCCATATGGTGTCCTCATCAGCCAACTATTACTTGCACGGGGAGTGCCGACCTAGCCAGAGGAGCGGGTCAAAGGTCAGATGAGCCCCCTCGACATGACCACGCATCGACGTAGCATTGGACAGGCGAGGGGACGTCAGCCACCCCCTATAGAGGATCTAGTTCCTCCGACGCAGCCTCAGCCAGGTCATGTCGGGAGTAGTAGTCAGCATACGCCGAGTACATCTGCAGGAGATGTGCGGCCTGCTTGGGTTGTTGCGGTCATCTCACAGCTGACTGCGCATATCGATCATAAGATCGATCGATCGCTCGAGGCTATATCGGCGTCTGTTGCCGAACTCACCCATCGTGTAACTATCCTCAACGACAAGGTTGATACCTTGACTGAGGAGGTACGGAGTTCGACTTTTGCGGATAACGTTATCATTTGACTGTTGTTTACTACATTCTATCAAATTTTGTATTTTATTTTTAATATTTGTAACGAAAAATATTATTGAATATTTCTATCATTTTTTAATTTCAATTTTTAATCTTCTTTGATGTTATATTTTCTAACTTTAATACTAAATCACTGCATTTCAAATATATATAAATCAATAATATATATTTATATATTACAAAGTGTGTATATATAAATATATACAATTCAATTTTTTAGACTTGTTCACAAATTATGCACAATAAAAACTACATAATTTTTAAATTAAAGTCATTTAATTTAAATTTACAATGAACGTCCGAATGTTATTACTTAACGTTCGAACATTGGTGCAAACATTTTACGTTCGAACGTAAAATTAATAACATTCGAATTGTTGCGTCAAAACATTTTACGTTCAAACGTAAACAGACATAACGTTCGAACGTATATGTGATGTTCGAACGCATATTTCCCATACGTTTGAATGTAAAAAAATCTCATTCTATCTTTAGTGACGGTTTCCAGAAACTGTCACAGAAAATGCCTTTTAGTGACGGTCTAGGGACTGTCACAATTTCCCAACCGTCACTAAAAAGCAATTGTGTTGTAGTGATGTACGTACGTGCACCAATGATGCGTACCGATTGTGTATTTTATTTTTTAATATTAAAAATAAAATAAAATGTAAAGTCGGTCCATATTATCGTTACATCATCGATATTGTAATTAGCATTTTTCATATTATTCATAGGAATTATCAACAGTACTGCTGATGGGATAGTACTGCCGAGGCGCCATCTTGCCATATGCACTTGGTGCTTTAAGTTTATAGAAAAAATCTATTCTTATTTCTTAAATCTATTTTTTTATCATCTTCTCTCATCATCTTATAATATGACATTAGATGATAGGTTCACAAGTAAGATAGATCAATTAATAATTTCCAATCATCTAATGTCACATCATGAAATGATAAGAAGATGATGAGAATTAAGATAATGAGTAGCATTACTCATTGTGAAATTATCACTTGTTCCATTTGATATCATGCATCTAAAATTATCATTTATTTTAAAAAAATTAATTTATAAAAACTATAAATATAAGCATTTATATTTATCAAGAGAAATGCAATAATTTGTTTAAAAGACCATTATTGAAAGACCATTATTTTATGGATTCAATTCTCGATGGAAACAGATTTTTGTAATTTCTCCCCAAAATTGAAAGACCATTAAATTGTTGAGTACTGTGAAGTCTGTCCACACCACTCGAGCGGAGACAAGTCAGAGAGTTCGCTCAAGGCAGCTCAACAGTGAGCTTGAGCAGATGCAAGTCAGAGAGTTCGCTTGATATCGCTCGACATACCGCTCGAGCGGAAGCAAGTCAGAGAGTTTGCTCAAGGAGCTGCTCGACACATGGCTCGAGCAGTTGCGAGAAATAGGTTCGCTCGAGCGAACATCACTATTATTTAGATTTCACTATTATTTAGAAATAGGATTTTTCTGTATATATGTTATATTATGACATATGGCCGTACAATGTATGCACAGTAGTAGCCCCCACTATAGTATTGTGACTCCTCAACTAATAAAATCCTCTGCAGCTGACGTGGATGTAGGCAATTTGCCGAACCACGTAAACCTTGTGTTGTGTGTGATTGTTCGATTGTTTTTCGTGTTTACTTTTACTTTATTGTTATCATTTTTCACAACAATTGGTATTAATAGCTAAGATTTGGGTCTAAGGAAAAAGGATGACTGGAGAAGAAGTGAAGGTATCAAGGATTGAGAAGTTCGATAGCATGAATTATGGATACTGAAGGATGCAGATAGAGGACTACCTCTATAGGAAGAGACTCCATCTTCCATTGTTGGGGAAGAAGCCGGACAACATGGCAGTTGCTGATTAGAACCTGTTAGATCGACAGGTTTTGGGGGTTACTCGGCTAACCCTGTCAAGATCCATTGTACACAACGTCATCAAGGAGAAAACGACTGCAGATCTCATAGTGGCTTTGTCAGGTATGTATGAAAAGCCATCAGCGAATAACAAGATACACTTGATAAAAAAGTTATTCAATTTGAAGATGGCAGATGGTACGTTTGTTGCACAACATCTAAATGATTTTAATACTATCACAAATCAATTTTCGTCTGTTAAAATTGAATTTGATGATGAGATACATGCATTGATACTATTTGCCTCACTGCCAAATAGTTGGAAAGTCATGAGAATGACTGTTAGTAATTCTGCCAGTAAATCAAAGTTAAAATATGATGATATTCGTGATTTGATTTTGGCTGAGGAGGTGCACATGAGGGATTTAGGCGAGACCTCAGGTTTGAGTTCAGCACTGAATGTTGATTCACGGGAGAGATCACAAGACAGAAACTCAAACAGAGGCAGATCAAAATCAAAGAACAGGGGCAAGAGCAAGTTAAGGCCTGGCCAGCAGGCAACTTGCTAGAATTGTGGCAAAGCTGGCCACATAAAGAAGAATTGTAGAAATCCTAAGAAGACGGAGTATAATAGTGCTAATGTGGTAATTAAAGAAGTACATGATGCACTATTGCTTGCAGTTCATAGTCCAATTGATGACTGGATACTGGATTCAGAGACTTCCTTCCACACATCTTCCCATCGGGAGATATTGCAGAACTATGTTACAGGTGATTTTGGGAAGGTGTACCTAGCTAATGGAGAGGCTTTGAATATGGTGGGAATGAGAGACATCAACATTGCACTTCCTAACAAGAACAAATGTACCTTACAAAAGGTCAGACACATTCTTGAGTTGAAAAAAAACCTCATCTCTGTTGGGCAGTTCGATGATTGTGGCCATTCAGTGGTGTTCTCAGATAACACTTAGGAGGTCACTAAAAGGGCATTGGTACTGGCTTGGGGTAAGAAAACTAGTACACTCTATATGACTACTGGTTTGATAATACTATTGCTACTACCGTTGCAGAGAGCACATCAGATTTGTGACATTACAGGCTTGGCCATATGAGTCAGAAGGGCATGAAAGAACTTCTGTCTAGAGGCAAACTACCATAACTGAAGTTAGTTGATCTCAGTATGTGTGAGAGTTGCATTATGGGGAAACAAAAGAATGTCAGTTTCTTGAAGAGTGGCAAAACACTGAAGACAGGAAAACTAAATCTTGTGCACACAAATGTGTGGGGACCTTCTCCAGTGGCATCCATTGGAGGTTCTCGTTATTATGTCACGTTCATTGATGACCACAGCATGAAGGTATGAATTTATTTTTTGAAGCATAAATCTAATATATTTAATGTGTTCAAAATTTGGAAGGCCATGGTTGAGACATACAAACTTGAAACTGAAACGTTTGAGGTCTGATAACGGTGGTGAGTATATTGATGGTGGGTTCGATGAGTACTGTGCAGCTCTGGGTATCAGAATGGAGAAGACCATTCCTGGAACACTACAGTAAAATGGAGTTGTTGAACGTATGAACAGAACCATAAATGAGCGCGCTAGAAGCATGAGTCTGCACGCTGGATTACCACCTACTTTCTGAGTAGATGCAGTCAGCATTGCTGTCTACTTGACAAATAGAGGGCCATCAGTTTCGTTGGATTGTAGATTGCCTAAGGAGGCTTGGAGCGGGAAAGAGGTCAAATTTTCTCAGCTTAAAACTTTTGGTTGTCTTTCTTATGTTCTTGTTGATTTTGATGCTAGTAATAAACTTGAGGCGAAGTCAAAAAAATGTTATTTCATTGGGTATAGAGATGAGGCATTTGGCTATCGTTTCTGGGATGATCAGGGTTGGAAGATTATAAGAAGTAGGAATGTGATTTTCAATGAGAAGATTATGTACAAGGACAAGTCCAGTATAGTTGCTGAAGCAGCTCCTCAGGAGTTTGAGTTCGTGAGATTGGATGACCTACCAGAGGCCACAATGTAGTGTAGAGATGTGAGTGACGGGGAGAGTGGGTTCAGTGCACCCATTCCTATTATTCCGAAATCAGATTCAGAGTCTTCCACTCCTGCAACTGCAACTGCAGTTCGTAGGTCAGTTAGGACTATTTGTCCTCCACAGCGTTTCTCACATACTTTGAATTATATTCTGTTGACAGATGGTGGAGAACCGCAAAGTTATGAAAAAACCTTGCAAGATGAAAATTCTAGCAAGTAGGAGCTGGCCATGAAGGATGAGATGGATTTCTTGTTTGGGAATCAGACATGAGACTTGACAGAACTTCCATCAAGGAAGAAGGCATTGCACAATAAGTGGGTGTATCGGGTAAAAACTGAGCATGATGGTAGTAAGAGGTACAAGGCCATGCTTGTTGTAAAAGGCTTTCAGCAGAAGCAGGGTATTGATTACTCTAAGATCTTTTCTCCTGTGGTGAAGATCGCAACCATCAGGTTAGTACTGTCTATGGTTGCTACTGAAGCTTTATTTCTTGAGCAGTTAGATGTGAATACATCCTTTCTTCATGGAGACTTTGAATAAGATATCTCTATGCACCAACCTGAGGAGTTTGTAGTACAGAGAAATGAAAATTCAGTTTGCAGACTGAAGAAGAGCTTGTATGGCTTGAAGCAGGCTCCTAGAAAGTGGTACAAGAAATTTGACAGTTTTATGTGCAGTGCAGGGTACATTAAATGTTAGGCAGATCACTGCTGCTATATCAGGCATTTTGACAATTCTTACATTATTTTAC
Source organism: Juglans mandshurica (assembly GCA_022457165.1). NCBI lineage: Eukaryota > Viridiplantae > Streptophyta > Magnoliopsida > Fagales > Juglandaceae > Juglans > Juglans mandshurica. The sequence continues at coordinate 13,404,355 of CM039621.1, read as the reverse complement.
TGATGTATGTGGATGACATGCTTATTGTAGGGGCTAATAGTGATGAGATCAATAATCTGAAGAAGCAGATGTCAGAACACTTTGCAATAAAGGATTTTGGAGCTGCAAAACAAATCCTTGGCATGAGAATTGTCAGAGACAGAGTCAGAGGCACGTTGAGACTCTCGCAGGCTGAGTATGTGAAAATGGTACTTAGTAGGTTCAATATGGACAAGACCAAACAAGTTGGCACACCCTTGGGCAGTCATTTCAAACTCAGCAAGGATCAGTCACCAAAGTCAGTGGAGAAACAAGATTACATGAGTAAGGTTCCTTATGCCTCAGCTATCGGTTCACTTATGTATGCTATGGTTTGCACTAGACCAGATATTGCCCATACAGTGAGAGTTGTGAGTAGATACATAAGTAACCCAGGAAAACAATATTAGGAAGCTGTGAAGTGGATTCTAAGGTACCTAAAAGGTTCCTCAGAAATGTGCTTGTGTTTCTCATAAGAAAGCTTAGAGGTGCAAGGCTATGTTGATGCTGATTGAGCTGGAGATATTGATAGCAGAAAGAGTACCACAGGGTTTGTTTACACTCTGGGTGGTATTGCAGTGTCATGGGGTTCTAATTTACAGAAAACAGTTTCTTTATCTACTACAAAAGCTGAGTACATTGTAGTGTCAGAAGCTGCAAATGAGATGATTTGGCTACAGGGTTTCTTGGAGGAATAGGGTAAAAAGAATCAGAATGGCACTCTCTATAGCGATAGTCAGAGTGTCATATTCCTTGCCAAGAATCCAGCTTTTCATTCCAAGACTAAGCACATTCAGATTATGTATCACTTTATACGATTATTGCTAGATGATGGACATTTGTTACTTGAGAAAATTTGTGGAAGTAAGAACCCTGCTAATATGTTGACAAAGGGTGTTACACTTGAGAAATTGAAGTTGTGTGCAACTTCGGTTGGTCTTCTAGCATGAAGATAGGGCCGGTGAGTTGCAGTGGTGGATGATATCATGTTTGAGGCAGAGGGCGATGCAGTGGGTGTACCAGTCTCCAAGTAAGAGAATTGTTGAGTACTGTGGAGTCTGGTCCACATCGCTCGAGCAGAGGCAAGTCAGAGAATTCGCTCAAGGTAGCTTGACAGTGAGTTCGAGTAGATGCAAGTCAGAGAGTTCGCTCGATATCGCACGACATACCGCTTGAGTGGAGGCAAGTTAGAGAGTTCGCTCAAAGAGCCGCTTGACACATGGCTCTAGCAGTTGCGGGAAACAAGTTCGCTCGATGTGAGCTCGACAAACCGCTCGAGTGAACATTGCTATTATTAAGATTTTAGGGTTTTTCTGTTGTTTAACTATATATATGTTATGTTATGATATATGGTTGTATAGTGTATGCACAGTAGTCGCCTCTACTATTGTATTGTGATTCCTCAAGTAATAAAATCCTCTGCAGCTCCCGTGGACGTAAGCAATTTGTCGAACCACGTAAACATTATGTCGTGTGTGATTGTTCGATTGTTTTTCATGTTTACTTTTACTTTATTTTCATCATTTTTCGCAACATAAACATAAACATAAACGTTATCATCTCTCTTTTAAGTCTTAAATTTAAAAAAAAAAAACATTTAAATAATCTTATTTTAATCAAACAGTTGTAGCAATGCTATTTCTTATTTATTTATTTATTTTATTATCTTTACTTGCATTAATTGATACGACACATTTAATTAAGTATTTAAATAAGATTCACACAACTGGAATGATCTAATAATATAATATATGGTCCAACCCAATCAACTTCATGTACCAGTACTTCATGCCAGGGGACATACATAGGATTTTGTAGCAGGTGAAAATGCCTCCCAGACTTTTACAAACTGCCGCGTGCCGAGTTATTACCCTACCATGCGTCCACCACCTACACATGGCAAGGCTAGAGGCCTAGAGCCCATGCATGCAGTTATGAACTTATTAGAACCCGTATAACTGAAACTTTCAGGAGATGAACAGGGAGCTTTACCTTTGCATAACCGAGTCTTCATCTGTAAACACGACGTTTTGAACAGGTATATATCTCATTCCGAACATTTTCATTGCAGATCTCCTTTTCATGTCAAGTTATTTCTTTCTTCTTTTTTTTTTTTTTCAATTTTAAGATGCGGAACTTGGACGTGAATTCCATCTCGCCCTTTTCTTTGCTATTGGTCAAGTATTTTTTTTTTTTTCTTTTTTGAAGGTCAAGAAATTCAAACTTTTTAGATCACTGAACACGATTGTAAAAACAAAGTTCATTGTACAACACCTCTTTATGATGGGCGTGTGAGATACCATGATGATTTGGTGTTGAACTCTAATTATTTACAAAGGCTAAAAGGAAATATAAGATATTAAGAGTTAAAAAAGTAGCACACCCAATTGGATTTTACCCATGGTTGTCCCCTTCAGATGGTGAGCCGTCCGTTTTGTGTAGAAGTAATCACACCATTTTGTTTTTGAAAGGAAGAATTTGGGATATTGGGAAACTCTAGTAAGTGTCTTTGGTGTAGGTATGGCAGCCGAACAATTGATCAAAGACAGTTCTTCACTTTCAAGCTGTGATGCTTATTTTGAGAAGATGCAGTCAAGGAAGAAATTACCACGACCTCTGCAAGAGATTTTAACAAATGCATTTTCAGATATTCCAGTTTCATCATTCCCACAAGTTCCCCGTGGTAAAGGTGATTATCAACAAAATTGTTGTGTTCTAGTCATGTAAAGTTTTAGCAGTACTTGGTTCATTTACTTAGCATGAATTGAAGGAAAGCATATCTGAATCACTAAAGACAGCGTTGCACATTGCCTATATATCCTGCAGTGATTGAAATTTCAGCAGACACTTCCGTTGCTGATGCTGTAAAGATTTTATCTGAATGCAACATTTTTTCGGCTCCTGTGAGAAACCCCGACAAAGGAAATAGTTCACATTGGAGAGATAGGTACCTAGGGATCATAGATTACTCTGCCATTGTTCTGTGGGTCTTGGAGAGTGCAGAAGTTGCTGCTGTTGCCCTATCAGCTAGTTCAGCAACAGCCGCTGGAGTTGGTGCAGGCGCAGTTGGCGCTCTTGGGGCACTAGCATTGGGTGCGACAGGGCCTGCTGCAGTGGTGGGGCTAACAGCTGTTGCAGTTGGTGCTGCTGTGGCTGGTGGTGTTGCTGCAGATAAAAGGATGGGAAAAGATGCTCCCACAGCTGCTGACAAATTGGGCGAGGATTTTTACAAAGTTTTATTGCAAGATGAACCCTTCAAGTCAACCACAGTAAGCTTGTCTTTGCCAAGAGCATAATTTGTAGAGCCTAAGTTGCCTTTAGTACCTTATATAATATTGTTTGTTTGGACTAACTTAAGCGATAGGTTGTTTGTCATTTTTATTGTCTGCCCTCCTTTTCTCCTTTAATTATGAGGAGTTTTAATTTTATTTGGTCGTGAAGTGCCTTGATGGAACCAAGTGAGACATAAAATCGAAATCAAATCATATTAGAAATGATGTTTCTTTCTTCTTCTTCTTTTTTCTTTTTTGTTTCAGGTGAGTTCAATAATCAAATCATTCCGTTGGGCTCCTTTCATTCCAGTTTCAACAGATAGTTCTATGTTGACTGTCTTACTGCTACTCTCTAAGTATAGGATGAGGAATGTACCTGTAATTGAAATAGGCAAGCCAGAGATAAAGAACTTCATTACTCAATCCTCAGTCGTTCAGGGGCTTGAGGGTTGTGCAGGACGGGACTGGTTTGACAGCATTGCTGCACAGCCTATATCTGATTTTGGACTTCCTTTCATGTCTTCTGCAGAGGTAAGCTTTGCACTGTTAAATGAGTGTTCTTCTAGGTCACTATTGAATTCATACTTCCAAAATGTTCCTTTGTCTTCTTGGCCAGGTTGTAAGCATCCAGGGCAGTGAGTTGATTCTACAGGCTTTCAAGAGAATGAAAGAGAAGCAAATTGGTGGTCTTCCAGTAGTAGGACCAAAGAAGAAGATAGTCGGAAACATAAGCATGAGAGACATCCGATACTTACTGCTGAAATCTGAGCTTTTCTCAAATTTTAGGTAGGGTAAAAGGCAAAGCTTTGAAATTCAGGAGTCCATTGTTTCAATTTGATACATTATCAAGATTTTCAAGTGTCAAGTGTGAACATAAGAAACCGTAAGAGTTAATTTTGGGAAGAGACATAGGTTGCTGTACAGAGAAATTACTCTTAGACCTTATTAGTGGGACTTACCATATCAATTTATCCTCCTTATGTTAACTTGCTCCTCCATGTTAGTCTTGACTGTCGACTTTATTCTATTCGCCGTTTCATTCAGGAAGCTGACTGTGATGGATTTCGTGCACATCATTGCTTCCCAAGAAGCCGGCAAAGTCGTCCCTCCAATTACATGCAAACCCAATTCAACTCTGGGCAGTGTGATCCACAAACTTGCTTCAAGATCAGTCCACAGGATTTATGTGGTAGCTGGAGAGGAGGATGAAGTTGTTGGCGTCATTACACTTAGAGATGTGATTTCTTGCTTCATTTATGAACCACCCAACCACTTTGATAACTACTTTGGGTTTGCGGTGAAGGAAATGCTAGAGTAGTGATGCTTCAGGTGCGGAAATCCTTTTAAATTTATGGAAGTGGAGATATGTAACAAAATCTGGTTTAGGACCAGAGAACAACAGCTTAAATACCATGCATGTACTTTTCATATTTATCCTCTAAAGCTAAAGCAAAGGTGCATCTTTTTTTGGGCAAGTAAAACCAGGGTGCTTTCTCAACCCTTTATGATTTTATCCCTCATTATAACCTTAATCATTTCACATCCCTACACCTTCCAAATGCAGCATGCATATTGTAAAGGATTACAAAAGGAGTTGGATTTTCTGGCTCTAAATCCGAAATCTTTATTGCCATTTGTTCGGGCAACGAAGCAAAAACAGATGCAAATGCTTGGTAATTTTTTGTATTAACCCACAGAGCTTCATTCAAACGACCATAATCACTAGATCGGCCAAACAGATCCACCACGCAACCAGTTTTGCTCCTATTTTGGTTTCAAACGATCGCCTCTTACTCATCATCCCAAGAAGTTGCCGACATCAAACGATCGCCTGTGGCCCTGAGCGTTCCAAACCCATCTTGTTTTTAGATTTTTATATTCTGGGTCTCTACGATACCCAATCTAAAAACCAGAAAGTACGGCATTCAGTGAAACCAGATTATTTTTCTTTCAGGCATTTCATCGAAAAGCTTGAGAGCACGTGTGGTATAGGCAGTTTCAGAGACGTGAAGCGTGGGAAGTGGTTGCGTAAATAACCATGTAGAGCTGAAGTGAACTTGGCACGGGCTTTGATTGTAGAACCCATCCGTGACCAGCTTCGCTATATTGGGATTCATGGGATGGTTCGAAAATGGGCAAGTAATTAGGCTCCGGAGATTCCTGTACGAGGGAAAGAAGGTAGAGTTGGTGGGGATGAGTTTAAGAGGCTACCTCGAACTAGCCCAGCATGACAACGCTTTTTTCTCTCAGTTTTTCCATGAAAGACTTGCTGTGCCTTTCTTGTATTGTTGTTTCCATCGTGTGCTTGCTTTTCCTTTTACCAGATTACAACCAACACAGACTGGTCATTAACAGAGAAGGGTTCTTTACAACTGGTATCACAGAGCCATCGATCCTCTATGGCTAAGGGTACTCGTGGGAGGCAGCAACATGAAGGTCTTCAGAAACAGGTGGATGTTCTGGAGGAGAAAATGGAGTAGCTTACTGATATGGTCCGCATGATGGTAGCTACCTAGCAAACAATGGCCAACAGAGACCTGCAAGTAGCGAATGACATTGATCAGATTCATCAAAGGGGCCCTACTCAGAAAGGTATACGTTTGATTTTCCTCATTTCGATGGGAGAATCCCTCGGGTTGGATATTTAAAGCTTCACAATTTTTTGAATTCTATCAAACAAACCCCCAACAGCATTTGTTAATGGGCTCCTATCATATAGAAGGTGAGACTCTTGTGTGGTATCAAAGATGCCTTAGACATAGGCCAGTTTCACAATTAGGAGATTCTTACTCGAGCTATGTTGATCCGTTTTGGACTAACGTCGTATGATGATACTATGGAGACACTCACTCATCTTAAACAAACATCAACAGTAGCAAGTTAGAAGGCTCAATTCAAGGCACTTTCCAACAGGCTACGGGGACTCTCGAAACACCACAAGTTAAGTTGATTTCTAAGCGGCTTAAATGATGAAATCAGGTTGTCGATTCGGATGTTTAACCCCATTAACTTAAATGCAGCATTTGGTTTAGCCCAGATTCAGGAGAAATATCTGACAAGCACTAAGAAACCATTGAAATTCCACATGCAAAAAGGGGTTGGATTTGGAGGTGCCTTTTCTAATGTAGCATGTCATGCGGGAGAGGGGAATACTAAAACACAGAAATTCAGTCCCTATGCCAAACAAGTTTCATCGGTAACGATGGATGAGAAACGTCGAAAGGGTCTTTGTTATCATTGTGAGGAAAAGTGGAACCTGGCTCACGTGTGTAAGACCCCTAGAATTTATCTCTTACAAGCTCAGGAAGATTTTGATGAATCTGAAGGGGAAGGGACAATAGTACCAGTGCTAAACTATGAAAGGGAGTTACCACCTCAGGCAGTGACCGTGGAACCTGAGATTTCCCTTAATGCAATTACGAGTACACCCAGCTTGGGTACTATGAGATTGGTTGGCAAAGTGGGAAAGGAGCAAGTGGTGATTTTGGTCGATGCGGGAAGCACGCGCAATTTTTTAGACCCATCCATTGCCAAGAAAAATAGCTTGCTGATTGAGGAGTCTCAGAAAATTGCGGTTAAAATTGCAAATGGCCAAATTATCAAAAGTATATGATATTGCAACATCGTCACAATGAAGATACAAGGTACGAGATTTGAGCCTTCTTTCTATATACTACACCTTGGTGGGTGTGACGTGATTTTAGGTATTAAATGGCTGGAAACATTGGGGTCCATAGTTTGGGATTTTTCCCAACTTACCATGAAATTCTTGTACAAGGGAAAGAGGGTAGAATTGGTGGGGTTGAGATTAAGTGACCCCACGGTGGAGAGCAGCAATAAGGCTATGCTTAATTCTGTCATGAAGGGAAAGGCTTTTTTTCTACAGATTCTGGTGGAGAAGCAAGGGGGAGCAAACTGACTGGAGAGGGGATGTGCAGAAAATTTTATCTAGTTTAAGGGAGTCTTTGAAGTACCAAAAGGGTTACCTCCTAGACGGGTACAAGAACACAAGATTACACTCAAGGATGGGACCCAACTTATAAATGCTAGGCCCTACCGTTATCCCCACTACCAAAAGGCAGAAATCGAAAAAATTGTTGCCGAGTTGTTAGAAACCAGGGTATTGAGACCTAGCACCAGTCCTTTTTCGTCACCCGTTTTGTTAGTCCGTAAGGAGAATGGAAGTTGGCGTATGTGCTTGGATTATAGAGAATTAAACCAAGAGATGGTGAAGGACAAATTTCCTATCCCGGTTATTGATGAGTTACTAGATGAACTTTATGGATCAGTGGTTTTCTCAAAATTGGACCTAAGGTCTGGATACCACCAAATAAGAGCAGTCCTAGAAGATGTGGCCAAAACAGCCTTTAGGACCCATAAGGGACACTATGAATTTTTAGTGATGCCTTTTAGGTTGACTAACGCCCCTTCAACCTTTCAAGGGTTGATGAACCATGTATTTCGAGCATATTTGAGGAAATTCGTGCTGGTATTTTTTGATGATATACTAGTATACAGTAAATGCTAGGCAGAACATGTAGAACACTTGGAAAAGGTGCTGGAAGTTTGGGGTACCCGAGATAGATTATTTGGGGCATGTCATAAATGCAGCAGGGGTAATGGTAGATTCCAGCAAGGTGGCTGCAATGCTTGATTAGCCAATGCCGGTGAATGTAAAATCATTAAGGAGTTTCCTAGGATTGACGGGATATTATCGTAAATTTATAAAGAATTATGGGACCATTGCTACCCCACTCACAGATTTACTTAAGAAAAATTCATTCGTGTGGAATGAGGAAGCAATGAGAGCTTTTAATGAGTTTAAATCAACAGTAACCCAGCCCCCAATCCTTAGGCTATCAGATTTTTCTAGACCATTTACCATTGAGTGTGATGCTAGTGGAAGAGGAATGGGAGCAGTTTTGATGCAGTCGGGGATAACCCCTTGCATATATGAGCAAGGCACTTAAGGGAAAGGCCCTTCTTCTCTCAACTTATGAGAAGGAATTGTTAGCCTTGGTAACAACTGTGAGGAAATGGAGACCTTATCTTTTAGGACAGTCTTTTATGGTGAAGACAGATTAGTATGCCTTAAAATTTCTTCTGGAACAAAGAGTTGGAACAACGGCTCAACAAAAATGAATTAGTAAGCTTTTGGGGTCTGATTTTGTAATTACATATAAGAAGGGTAAGGAGAATCTGGTTGCAGATGCTTTGTCCAGAAAAGGGGAGGAAGAAGAGTGGATTGAAGGTTCCCTAGCTATGATTTCTTTCCCTCACCCCGAGTGGGTAGTTGAATTTAAAAAGAGTTATGAAAAATCTGCTGAAATGCAGGAAATCTTGGAGAAGTTGCAGAAGAACCAATCACCCCCAAAGGGGTATCAAACACAGCAGAGGTTAATACTCAAGAAGGGCAGAATTGTAATTGTACCTGACTCTTCATTTAAGAGTAAGGTAATGCATTTTATTCATGACCACCCCTTTGGTGGCCACTCGGGCTACTTAAAAACATATCAAAGGGCTAAGAGAGATTTCTATTGGAAGAGGATGAAAAAAGACATAAAGAGGCTCATCCGAGAATGTGACATATGCCAAACAGTGAAATACTAGACAGCCCCACCAGCAAGGCTATTACAACCCCTGCCAACACCTCAGCAAGCGTGGACCGACATCTCTATAGACTTCATAAAGGGGTTGTCTATGTCTCATGGTCAAAATGTTATCCTAGTGGTGATCGACAGGTTTATCAAATTTGGTCACTTCACAACTCGATCTCATCCTTATACAGCCTCTGTGGTGGCCAATTTATTTTTGAATCATGTTTTTAAATTACATGGGCTTCCCCAAACTATTGTCACTGACAGGGACCCTATCTTTGTGAGTTCTTTCTGGAAGGCTTTTTTTCTCATTATAGAGATCTACTCTTAATCACAGCTCTGCTTACCATCCTCAATCAGATTGACAAACATAGGTCTTAAATAAATGCGTGGAGAATTATCTAAGATGCTATGCAGGACTAAAATCTAAAAAATGGGCACAATGGCTACCTTTTGCAAAATTGTGGTACAACACTTCGTATCACACAACAGCTAAGTTAACCCCATTTGCGGCCTTATATGGCTACCCCCGCCCCGACTCTTATCCTATGTTCCAGGTACATCATCAAACAACTCAGTGGACCAAACATTAAAAACAAGGGATCAGATCATCAAACTATTAAAGGAGAATTTAGAAGCAACCAAAAACAGGATGAAGGTACAGACAGACAAACATAGGTCAGAGAGAAAATTTGAAGTGGGTGACATGGTGTACCTGTGGTTATAGCCATATCGCCAACGGTCCCTAGCCACTTGCCTGAATTTGAAGCTGTCTCCCCGCTATAATGGTCCCTTCCAAGTGGAGCATAAGGTAAGTGAGGTGGCGTATCGCCTTAGGTTGCCAACGACATAAAAAATTCATCCCACCTTCCATGTCTCATGTCTTAAATGGAAGGTGGGAAACCAGATTCAACCTATAGCAACTCTTCCTCCAGTAGATGCGCATGGCGAGATACAACCAGAACTGGAGCTTATTGTTGATTGGCGTATGAGGCGCCATGGAGACAAGGCAGTAACGAAAGTTTTGGTGATATGGACCGGTGCAACTGATGAAGAGAACACGTGGGATATTTTGTGGAAGCTTTAGCAACGATTTCAACACCTTGTGGGTAAGGCGCTGTAATGGAGGGGAGAATTTGTTGTGAACCCTAAGTGAAATTGGGGGAAAATGGCAGAACTGAAGTACAAGGATTCGGGAAGTCAGTTAGGAAGTGAAGTGGAAGAAGGGTTGAAGCTCGTAACGACGCCGTTGCAGAATTGATGGAGTGCTGTGTTTTGGCAAGGGTGAAACAAAGCGCTTCATTTAAGCTGAGAGTGTTGTTGTCGTTTAAATAAGCAGTGTCGTTTTTTGTATGTATGAGTCTGTCGTGTCTTAGTGGTTATAGCCAACGTTTTGGTGAAATATCAAACAATGTGTTTTAATACTGTTATTTTAGTATTGAGTCTGTGTTGGTGAGTTTAGAAAAGTTAAGAGTCTGTTAGAGTTTGTTACTGAAGCGGAACGTGGGAGTGCACTGCGTATATGAGGAAAAATGTAAGGAGGGAATCTCATTTGAAATTGTACAGAATTTCTGGTTTCCATTTTGGAGGAAGGGCTGCCTCAAACTAGCCCAGCGTGACAAAGCTTTTATCTCTCAGTTTTTCCATCAAACACCTGTTGTACCATTCTTGTATTGTTGCTTCCATCGTGTGCTTGCTTTTCCTTTTACGAGATTACAACCAACAAACTGGTCATCAACAGAGAAGGGTTCTTTACAGTTAAGCCATGACCAAACTCAGTGTGGACAAATTGTTAAAGCTCCATCGATGTTAAGAAGGAAGACAGAAGCTGAGTTACGAAAGTCAACTGTTTGCAGGATCTGTTGAAGTGAAGAAAGGAGACTTGAAGCAGTTCAAAGAAGGCTGGAACCACGTCGTGGAAGTCTGGGACTTGAAGGACAAGACGCGTCGTATTGCTGGGTGTTTTTATTAGCTGTAGATGGGTGCTACGCACCGTTTCAATTGTCTTTATTATTATGAGGTCTGTAAACACAGCGTTTGAAATTATTCCAAACGATGCGTTCATTTATCAACAGTCTGTTTTCATATTGGTCTGTCATTTAATTTCTGCAAACTGTGAGGTCAAGTTAGTTTACTTGGAATTCTGTTAGAGCAACGTCTTAAGGTAGGGAATGAGTGGAATTGAACATCAGAGAATATTATAAGAAGGAATTCTGTAGGAGGTTGGGAGCCCTCGAAGTTACTCCCGTAGCAATACAGTTCTTCTAGCCATTTATCCAAACACCTGGTGTGCTCATTCACTTTTGCATCTATCCGTAGCATTCCATTCCATTACATTCCTCAATACAACAACATCCAAAATAATTCATACTACAGCTGCATTCTTCCATTTCCACCATCTTCACTATTACAGTAAATTACAAGAGGAGTCTAACAGTGGTATCAGCTAGCAGTCGTTCCTATGGCAGAAAATACACGCTCAAAAAATCAGCAATATGATGTCCTCAATCAACAAGTTCAGGATATCCAGCAGCAAAAAATTCATCATCATCAAACAATGGAGGACCTGAAAGTAGACATACAACAGTTTAATGATTTGGTACATACCATTGTCATAGCCCAAAATACCCAAGTTCCCCAAAACAGAGACCATCACCAAGAACATCCCCATTTCCAAAATGACCATGACCAAAATGACCTCAGAAGGCCTAATCTGAGGGGAGTTAAACTTTATTTTCCCCATTTCCATGGTGATAATGCAGCAGCTTGGCTCTTTAAAGCCAATCATTATTTTGAATTTCACCAAACACTTTTATCTCACCGTTTACTTATGGCCTTCTATTATATGGATGGAGAAGCTCTTGTGTGGTACCAAGAGGCTTTGGAGGGGGCTAGTTTATAGATTGGGACACTTTTGCAAGATCTTTGCTGATTCGGTTTGGACCAACAACTTATGACGACCCCATGGAGGCATTAACTCGTTTGAAGCAAGCTGGTTCTATAGTTGTTTATCAAGCACAGTTTGAGGCCCTTTCCAATCGGTTAAGGGGTTTATCCGATGTGCACAAGCTGAGTTGTTACCTAAGTGGATTGAAGGATGAGATTCATCTTCCCATTCGCATGTTCAACCCCGTTAGTTTAAGTGCTGCATACGCGTTGGCTAAAATACAAGAAGAATACCTTGCAAGTTCCAAGAAATCTAGCAAGGTTGTGTTGGATAAAATCATTCCAATGGGAGGAGGAAGTTACAGCGGCGGACCATATTCGGGGGAAGGAAACAGCAACAAATGGCAAAAGTCGTGGGGGGGGGGGGGAACGAGGAAGGTTTCATCCATTCAAATGGATGAAAAGAGAAAAAAGGGTTTGTGCTACCACTGTGATGAGAAGTGGAACCCACATCACACGTGCAAGAATCCTAGAATTTACTTGATGCAAGTTGATGAAGAGTTGCCTGAAGCTGAAAGGGAACCAGTAGTGGAAGAAATCACTGACGATGAAGTTGTAAGAGTGGCTGAAACTAGTGTTGAAGCACCTGAAATTTCTCTAGCAGCTATTACAGGAACACCCACCATGAGTACCATGCATTTACTAGGAACTTTGATGGGGGAACCTGTCGTAATCTTAGTGGACTCGGGAAGCTCACACAACTTTGTGGAGTCCACTTTGATAACCAAATTGAAGCTGCCTGTTGATATTTCCAGCAACTTGAATGTAAGGGTGGCCAATGGGCAGAGTTTGAGGAGCGGTGGTGTATGCAAGGAAGTGAAATTAAAGGTGCAAGGTATAATGTTCCAACCTCTCTTCATTTATTAAATCTTGCTGGTTGTGACATTGTGTTGGGCATTCAATGGCTGGTTACTTTAGACACTATAACGTGGAACTTTTCTAAGTTTTTGATGGGTTTTACATATGGAGGGAAAATAGTGGAATTAAAGGGATTAAAATTAAACCCATCTGTGGTAGAAGACAGACACAAGCTGCTCAAGGCCACCACAGCTAAGAGCAGGGGAATTTTGCTACAAATTATGACCCAAGAAGTGAAGGAGCAAAAAAAAAGAGTTGTTAGATCCTGAATTTACCAAACTGTTAGCTAAGTTGGGAGGGGTTTTTAAAGAGCTTGAAGGGTTACCACCACCCCGTAAACATGACCATAAAATTGTCCTCAAGGAGGGCACCCAACCCATTGCTAATAGGCCATACCGATACCCGTATTACCAAAAAAATGAGATAGAAAAAATTGTAGCAAAGTTGTTGAAGTTTGGAGTTGTAAGACCAAGTATGAGCCCTTTTTCATCTCCTGTTTTACTAGTAAGAAAGGCGGATGAGATTTGGAGACTTTGTGTGGACTACCGGGCACTTAATAAAGAAACTGTGAAGGCAAAATTTCCCATTCCCGTGATTGACGAACTGTTGGATGATTTGGTTGGTTCAGTAGTGTTTTCTAAGCTTGACTTAAGGTCCGGATACCACCAAGTGAGAGTGGCAGTGGATGACGTTCCCAAAACAACCTTCCAAGCACATGAAGGGCATTACGAGTTCTTGGTAATGCCCTTTGGCTTAACTAATGCCCCGGCCACGTTTCAAGGGTTGATGAACGATGTGTTCAAACCTTTTTTGAGGAAATTCGTACTTGTTTTTTTTGATGATATACTTGTGTATAGCCGGTCTCGGGGGGAACATTTGGACCATTTGAAACAAGTTTTATCACTGCTGGAACATAATTCATTGTTTGCTAAGAGGTCCAAGTATATGTTTGTTGTGGGGGAAATTCAATACTTAGGCCATGTCATTAATGCTAAGGGGGTAATGGCCGACCCCTCTAAGATTGCCACTAAGATTATGAAGAATGAGACAATACATCCAGCTGGGTTACTCCAGCCACTTCTCATTTCCAATCAACCTTGGACTGATATATCACTTGATTTTGTGGAAGGGTTACCAGTGTCGAAGAGTTTCAGTGTAATATTGGTGGTAGTTGACCGACTCTCTAAGTATAGCCATTTTATACCCTTGGCCCACCCTTATACTGTTCAAGTAGTAGCGGAGGAGTTTATGAAGAATGTTTTTAAGCTACATGGGTGCCGTAGGTCTAGAGTGTCAGATAAGGACCCAATTTTTCTAAGTAATTTCTGGAAGGCCATTTTCACTGCACAAGGATCTTCACTGGACTTCAGTTCAGCTTATCACCCGCAATCGGATGGCCAAACGGAAGCAATGAATAAATGTGTGGAAGCCTACTTGCGTTGCTATGCTAGTTCCAAACCTAAAGTATGGGCTCACTAGCTCCCAATGGCTGAGTGGTGGTATAATACCACCTATCATACAACAACAAAAATGACCCCCTACCAGGCTGTCTACGGCTACCCCCACCTACTCTTTTATCCTACAAACCAGGCACAGTCACAAATGAAGCAGCAAATCAGTTCCTCAACAACAGAGATCAAGTTATTAATTTACTGAAACAGAACTTAACAGAGGCACAACAAAGAATGAAGCATTACGCTGACAAGCAGAGAACTGAAAGGGAATTTACAAAAGGAGATTGGGTTTACCTTAAGCTTCAACCATATCGTCAAAAAACCCTAGCTTTGAGGAGGAATTTGAAGCTCTCTCCCAGGTACTATGGGCCTTTTCAGGTTGAAGATAGGGTCGGATCCGTGGCCTACAGACTGAAACTCCCCTAGTATTCCAAGATCCACCCCACATTTCACGTTTCTTGTTTGAAGAGGAAGTTGGGATCACAGGTTCCCATACTTCAGACTCTTCCTCCCACTGATTCTTCTGAAGAGATACACCAGAACCTGAGGAAATTTTAGAGAGAAGGATGAGGAGACATGGGGATCGTGTGGTTACAGAGGTGCTAGTTAAATGGAATGGGTTACCTACTGAAGAAAGTACCTGGGAATTTTTGTGGAAGCTTCAAGGCCTTTACCCACACCTTGTGGGCAAGGTTTTTTTGAAGAGGAGGAGAATGTTAGAGCTCCGTCGATGCTAAGAAGGAAGACAGAAGCTGAGTTACGAAAGTCAACTGTTTGCAGGATCTGTTGAAGTGAAGAAAGGAGACTTGAAGCAGTTCAAAGAAGGCTGGAACGATGTCGTGGAAGTCTGGGACTTGAAGGACAAGACGCACCGTATTGCTGGGTGTTTTTATTAGCTGTAGATGGGTGCTACACACCGTTTCAATTGTCTTTATTATTATGGGGTCTGTAAACGCAGCGTTTGGAATTATTCCAAACGATGCGTTCATCTATCAACAGTCTGTTTTCATACTGGTCTGTCATTTAATTTATGCATACTGTGAGGCCAAGTTAAATTACTTGGAATTCTGTTAGAGCAATGTCTTAAGGCAGGGAATGAGTGGAATTGAACATAAGAGAATATTGTAAGAAGGAATTCTGTAGGAGGTTGGGAGCCCTCGAAGTTACTCCTGTAGCAATACAATTCTTCTAGCCATTTATCCAAACACCTGGTGTGCTCATTCACTTTTGCATCAATCCATAGCATTCCATTCCATTACATTCCTCAATACAACAACATTCCAAATAGTTCATACTACAGCCGCATGCTTCCATTTCCACCATCTTCACTATTACAGTAAATTACAAGAGGAGTCTAACACAAATGGCCGGTGGTCCCAACGATTCTTTCCAAGGACGGTGGGTCCACCGCCCATCGGCTTCCTCAACAGCTAACAAACGCTATCCATGTTGCATAGAGAACGCAAAAAATCTAGCTAATAATTAAGAAAGAGACGTAAGAGACCACACTCTCATATATCCAGGCCTTCTCACGCTCATCAGGATATACTAGATATTACTCCGGTAAGCTAATACCATGGAGAAGAAAGAGACCCCATATTCTCATTGGCACTATCACATCCATTATTTCTAGAGGTGACGTTGGTGAAGAAAGTTATTTTTTTTTTTAAGAAATGATATTTAATATTATATAGTGCACAACTAGCGCATATTTCTTTTTTAAAAAAATAAATAAATACTAAAATTTAATTAAACTTTGGCTAATCCAATACTATAAGAGTTTTAGTAGTGGACTCAACAAAATTTAATTAAATTTTAGTTAGAGAATTTACTTTTATAAATTTAACTAGCCACTTTTCAATTTGATTTTGACATTTTCATTTATTTTTATTCTAATTTTAATTTGAATATTTATTCGTTATTAAAAAGTATACATTAATTTTTTAAAGTTCATATTATTCCTAACAGATATAATTTTCTAACGGTCTTATTTTTACAACGGTCATATTCTTTCAGCTGATATATTTTTTCAATAGTCATATATTCACAGCGAATATATTTTTTCTGTAGTATTTTTGCCAACGGCTTTATTTTCAATGGCTATATTTCTCCAACTAATATTTTTTTTAACGACTATATTTTTCTGACGGTTATATTTTTTCAACGGTCATATTTTTCCAACAGTCATATCTATCTAACTGAAACTGAAAGACAGAGGCTAAAAGAACTCAAAGTAGAATCCATAATAAAATGCAATCCACCAACAGGCAGCGGGAAGAGAATTGTTTATGGTGAAAATAATATTTAGCCAGCTCAATGGGCCAGCCAGATTTGGCTAGTGAATAAATCTTGGGCTAAAATTATTGTTCATTTATTGACTCTATTATAGTGAATTTTTGTGCAACCTAACTAAATTTTGACAAAAATTTAGCTAAGTTGAGTCCACTACTAGTGCTCTAATGACTAATATGCTAATTCAAGGGAGAATTGATATTAAAATTACTTTTAGATGAGCTCCGAGCTCTATGTTCACAAATGGCTTTTGATCATGTTGAATGGTCTTTTTTGTCACAAGTTCTTCTAAAATTTGGTTTTAATGTCACTATGGTTTCTCTTTCACAACATTGTTTTTCAGGTCCACTTTTCTCTACTTTTCTTAATGGAGCTCGTGACGGTTTCTTTCATTCGAGTAGATGTTTGAGGTAAGGGGATTCACTCTCACCTTTACTCTTTATCTTAAGTGAAGAAGTCTAGAACAGGGGATGTTGCAATTGCTTCAAGAGTCTTCTTTCATTCCTTACAAGGTGCCAAGAGGTTGTTCTGCTATATCTCACATTTTATTTGTTGATGATTTGTTGATTTTTTCTAATGGATCCAAAAGGAGTGGAGATTCATTAATGAAGTTTATCTCCAAATATGAGCAAACATTTGGGTAGAGAATTAATCCAAAAAAAAATTGTGTTTCTTATGCACAACTCTACATCTCAAGCCAGGAGACAGATTGTGGCTAGAGCCACTGGTTTCAAAGAAGGTAATCTTCCTATCACCTATTTGGGAGCACTCATTTATCATGGAAGATTATATATAGATTTGTTTAATCCTATTTTTGGAAAAATTAGAAAAAAAGTGGTTGGTTGGAAAAGTAGATTTTTGTCTGTCGGAGGAAAATTAACTCTGATTAAGGCAATGTTATCTTCCATTTCGGTACATATTTTTCTATAATTTGCCCTCCTAAAAAGGCACTAGATTTAATCCAACAAGCTTTTTCATCTTTCTTTTGGGGGGAAAGTGAAGGGCAATAAAAAAAAAAAAAAAAAAAGTGTTTTCTGGGAAAAGATATGCAGACCTATTGAAGAGGGTGGACTAAGAATAAGGAGTTTTTATGATGTTGTAAAAGCTTTACAATGCAAGCTTGCTTGGAATCTAGTAAGTTTAACCTCTCTTTGGGCAGTTTATACGAGGCAAAAAGATTTGACTAATGTTGATCAATTTAAGACTGTAAAATGAGAGGCTATGTGAGACTGTAAACAAGTTTATTATAGTGGAATCTCCCCTCCTCAGACTCCCGTGGACATAGGCCTAGTACTGAACCACGTAAATCTGTGTGTTCATCTCTCTTTATTTTTTACATTTAAATACCGTTCATCGCTATGGATGTACGAACCGACACCGTACAACCACACCGAATCACTGTCGGGGGCTCCATACAGCACTGATCGAGGCCCAACTCCTCTCAGTGCGTCTCAAGAATGGATCTCTCTTCCTTTTCGGACTGTGCACGTTTTTTGACATTAACACTCATATTTGGAGATCTATATGTGTATATTTGCCCTTCGTACAATCTAAAAGTCAGTGGAATATTAGATGTGGTAATATCAGTTTTTGGCATTATAGTTGGATGGGTAATGGGTCCCTTGCATCCTTGGATTTCCCTGTCACCATATCAAACCTGAGATTAAATGATTTATGTTCTACAGTTGGTTGGCGAGGGATAAGCATGAAATTCTTTCAAAATTTTATATTGATGCATCATGTTCTTAGTTTTCAAATAAAGCTAAGAAGTGGTGATGATGATAGATATTGGAAGCATATAAATGATGGTAAATTCACTACTCAATCAACATGGAGCATTCTTAGAATTCAGCATGCTCGATTTTTTGCTTCTAAATATATTTGGAGTAAGAATCTTCCCTAAATTTTTGTTTTTGTATGGAAATTGTAGAATAATGGGGTAGCTTTAGACTTTAATGTTAAAAAATGTGGCATAAGCTTGACTTGAAGTGTAGTTGTGGCTGTGAGGCTGTAGAGTCTGATTTACATATTTTTAATGATTGTTCTCTTGTTGTATCTGTAGGGCATCATTTCTCATAGATTTTTGGCATATTAGATCTTTCAACTTTAGGGTGGAGAGATAAACTACTAACTTGGTGGTTGGTTTTTCATGGCACAAATCAGATTCATATAATTACTCAGCTAGTTCCCTGTTTAATACTTTGGGAGTTGTGGCTAGCAAGAAACTCAGTCAAATATGAAGGTAAAATCAAACATGCTTCTTGCATTATTTGGAAAATTGTGAAGTGGTTGCAAGAATTAAATTTGATGATTAAACCATCAAGGGGCATAACAAGGTAGGATGATGTTTATATTTTAAATTTCTTGAGAATTCCATTGCTGAAGGCTAAACAAAAAATATTTAGTTTAATTCACTAGCTGAATCTCCCTACTTGTAGAATGAAACTTAATATCGATGGGGCCTCAAAGGGCAACCTCGGACTTGCTGGCTATGGTGGTATTATTCGATATCACTATGAGCAATTTATACATGGTTTCTCCATTCATTTGGGGATTTGTACAAATATTTTTGTAGAGATTTTGGCAGTAAAAACTGGTCTTTCTTTGTGTTACCACCTTGGTTTTTATGTTGTTATTGTTGAATCGGATGCATTGCTTGTGGTTAATTGGTATAGAAATAAGAAAATGTCCCCTTGCAGGTAGGGGTGCAAATCGGTCAATCCGGTCCGACGATGGACCGAACCATCATTTTGCCGGACCAGACCAGACTGAACACCCATAGGGATCGGACCGGACTGGACCGGTAGCTATTGGTTCGATCTAGTCCGGTCGGTCCATTCGGTTCGGCCTAATTTCTTTTTTCTTTTTTTAAATCAATTAATAAAAAAATTTATTTAAAATACTAAATTAAACTAAGTGACTTATTAATGTGGATTATGTAACAAACTCAATAAAAAAATATTTTATATGGTCAATGATAATAAATTAGATGAAAACTACATTATTAATTTATATAATTACTATATAATTAACTAATTGATATTATATATTAGTTAATTCATAGAATATTAACAAGTGTTAATAACATATTTAAATTTTTATATTGTTAATAGTGATAGGTTAGATGAAGATATATATAAAATATTGTTAATTTATAGAATATTAACAAGTATTAATAACATATTTAACATTTTATATTGTTAATTGTACAATTATTATATAAATAATATATATAAAATATATATTTTTTTTATTTTTCATTCGGTCTGGTCCGGAAAAACCCTGGACCGTGGACCGGACCGAAACTTTTCGGTCCTCTAAAACATGGACCGAGACCGACTGGTCTCAGTCTCGGTTTGGTCCGGTCTAGACCGAAACGATAGGTCTAGTTAGTCCGTTCGGTCCGGACCGACCGTTTATCACCCCTACTTGCAGGTATGTGAATATTTGGGAGGATATACTTGACTTTAACAAGTTTATAGGTTTTGATGTGCAACATATATACAGAGAAGGTAATGGTGTGACAGATGGATTAGCTAATCTTGAAACTTCAGGTATTACTCTATCATTTTCCTCTATTTTACAATTATCTAAGCATGTATGAACTTTTTGTTATTGATAAATCTGGTTTACCAGATTTTAGATGGAAATAGTACTTTTGAATATTTGCTTTATCTATGTTATTGTAATAGATACTTTGGAATAGTCAATGTGAGTAGTAGTTTTTGCTTAGAATGCATGTTTTTACAAGAGTTTTGGTTTTGAGATTTATATAACCCCCAAAGCTCTTACACTGCTTGTAAAATGTATTTATCCACCACAATGGAGTATTGTCCCTCTTCCTTTAAAAAAAAAAGGATATTATTTTCTTCAAAGAATAAAAAGGATGACAAAAAACAAAGAGAAGGAATGGATGATGAGAAATCGAACCAAAAGAGAGTGGTTTTAGAAGAAGAGACAGTTGAAATCGTGGAAAGTGCAACATAGAGCGGGAGGAAGAGGTAAGAAACATTTCAGTACTTGTAAGAAACCAAACAAAAAGTAAATATAAATAACGAAACAAAAAGTGCCACTTTTAAAGACTTACGGAAAATTGCAGAGGATTGAGGACGGTGGGTGTTGGTGCTGGGAATCCAAATGTCAGGAAGGTTGGGACCGAGGTTAGTAGGATACTAAGGAGATCTAGACGAGGAATAGCAAAGTCTGCTTCTAGTCCACACCTGACCACACACACCCAGTTCCCAACCCATGGAAGAAGAGAACCCCTTCCAACAGTCGAGCAAAAGAGAGAAAGTAAGAGAGACTAGTAACCTGGGCCAGGAAAGTAGCAACAGAGGGGAGAACGAGACGAAGAACGCGACGGAGGCTAGGGTTTGCAGTGGGAAAAGAGACTGTCTAAAATCGATTTCGACGGATTCAACTTTATAAACCCGTTTTTATGTTTTGACTCGATGAACCCGACTTTTGTCGGGTGGGCCCAATCGGGTGGGTTGAGCGGCCCATCAGGCTTCTTGCACAGGCCTAGTAAATAGTTCCATCAAGTTTGAAATAAACTGTCCTTTTTTCTGAAAATTGAATAAATCACACAAATGAGGTGGATTTCATTCAAATTGTTATAAAAATTTGACTAACGGTGAACAACAGCACACATTTCAATAAAATAAATATTATATATATTCAAGATCCATATCATGAGATTATTATAAACTAATACATTTAAGACTTTGAAAGAAAAGGGCATCAATAATCTAAATCGGATATTTATGACAAATATAACATTTGAGTCTAAGATAATTCTAATATTTTCCAAAGTTATTAACTTGGAATATTGTTGTCGAGGACGTGATCTGTATTGATCTGGTGATTGACTCAATCAGTCTACACCAAGTAGCGTAGTAGTTCGGTGTGCCTGATTCACCTCTTTTACTTAAGTCAAAATCCAAGATAGAGAATTGCTATAGAAGATATATTGAAAAATGTTATTTGGAATTGCTAGTATCGGTTTATATAGGAATGAATCTTATTCGATGATAATCAAATAACGGCATGATCTTCTCCTTTAATCTCGAGATCTTGCTTATTGGGACTGGGAACTATATCCACAGAAGGAAAGGATTGCCATCCTCAGGCGAGTATCTTGCCCTTTCCTTTTATAGGAGATCGATTGTTATTCGTAGCGGTTATCATATTTATCTACTATTGGAGAGCATGGTCCTCTGAAGACGGGTGTACTGTATACTTTTTATTCGCAGGCCTAATGGATCGTATTAGTGGACTTTAACGAACATAGCAGGCCAGATGATGGGGATAAAAGCATGAGAAACGCTGCGGGACGGTCGGGCTATTAAAGGTAGAAAAGCAGCCCTCCATTGAGATGATGACACGTAGGAAAAAAAATACAATAGACTAATTAGACCTCACCACACATAATTACCACACGCAAGACCAAGCTCTTCCTCATTTCGTCTCTGTCTGGGTCTCTTTGCACCGCCACCAAGCCCACCGCCCCCCCCCCCCCCCCCTTGCCATTTCCTAGCCGCTTCTCTAGGAATCGCACTACCCTTTCTCCAGGAATCACACGACCCACTCTCGGCAGGGAACCCCCCTCTCGCATGGCAGCCTTCGCACTTCGTCTCCACCCACTCCGTCTATCTCCCTTTCATCTCCAGTGACCCACTCCGTCTAATGCCCCTTCATCTCTTCCGCTCTCCGCCTCTTCATCGTCTTACTTTTCTTTTTGCTTGAACCAAATCTAGTTGAAGATTTATCGCGGCAGTCTCCACTAGAAGGCATCACTACAGCTGTAAGAGAATGGCGGCCTCTTCACTACAACTATACATGCATGTGTGCATGCGATTCTATTTTCTTTCACCTTTCTTTACATTAAATGCTCTAGTAAATGTATATAAATTCACTCTTTCTTTACTTTCTTCCTTCACTATTGCCTTTAATCTTTCCTTTTCTTTTTGCCTTTTCGGTCGTTCATATGCATCACAACAATTATGGGTGGAGGATTTTATTGGAGGAGAAATAGGTCTTGAGCCATGGAGTATATAAAGGAAAATTAAGAAAATGAGAGAGTAATATTCGCGAGAGAGAGGGGGCAGTAGGAGGTATTTGAGAGGGGGGAGAAGAAGATGAGAGAGAGAG
Source organism: Juglans mandshurica (assembly GCA_022457165.1). Classification (NCBI taxonomy): domain Eukaryota; kingdom Viridiplantae; phylum Streptophyta; class Magnoliopsida; order Fagales; family Juglandaceae; genus Juglans; species Juglans mandshurica. Next base: position 13,381,768 of record CM039621.1, on the reverse strand, counting down.
AGGACATATCCAGATGGAAGATAGAGTGGGAAGGAGAGAGAGAGAGAGAGAGGAGAGAGAGAGAGAGAGAGAGTCTAGGTCGAGCACTATCAGGGATGAGTGTGGGGTGAGATTTCGTTTGGGTTGGAATCTCCTGAAAAAAGACGGAGTGAGGGAAGGGGTAGGGGTGCTACCCGCCCCCTACGGGGCGGGGGCACCCCTTCCCCGCACCCCGCCCCGCATGGGGCGGGGTTTTCACCCCCGTCCCCTGCCCCCGGGATGCGGGGGCGGGGTGCGGGGCGGATTGGGAATCCGTCCCGCCTATTTTCACTTAAAAAAAAATTACTTTTATTTAATTTAAAAATTATTTATAAGTGTAAAAGTAATTAAAAATACATTTTTAGATCCAAATTATAAATTTAAATTTTGTAAATATGGCTATAATTTAAAAACTATGTAATTTTTAAATTTGTTAGTGCATATTTTGTGTAAATTGTAGTGTATTAGTTTTTAAATTATGTAGTTTTTAAATTTGTCAATGCATATTTTGTGTAAATTGTAGTGTATTAATGTTTAAACTATGTAGTTTTTAAATTTTTCAATGCATATTTTATGAACAAGTCTAATAAATTGTAATATATATTTATATATACATAATTTTTAAAATATAAATATATATTTAATAATATATATATAAAAAAATGAGGGCGGGGGCGGGGCAGGGTTGGGCCCTCCCCGCCACCCGCCCCTGCTAGGTGGCTTAGATGCGGGGCGGGGGGCCCCGCCCCCACATGGGCGGAGCGGGGTTGCCCGCCCCGCCATGCAGGGGCGAGGCGGAAGCGGAGCGGGGGCGGGGGCGGGGGTGGGGGCGGGGGCGGGGCCCCGCTGCCCACCCCTAGGAAGGGGTGTATGAGTCTTTGATCGGGAGTATGCAAGTGTAGACTAAACACTAGAAAGTGCTTACGTAGTGCACAACCATTGGAGGGCTACTTAATGAGGGGAGCAGCCGGACCGCTACCCAGCTTTTCTCTAAAAGCATCCCTCCAATTGTAGTATTGCAACAAAGGATATGGTCCCATGTCTTGTGGTCTTGTCTCCACAGAATACGAATTTATACAAAGGTGATCATGGAATCATTATTTTTGGTAAAAAATTGACACATTTTTTCAAAATTTCCGATTCGTTTCTAATGGCTTTCCAAATCAACGAATTTCATATTAATAATCTTAAGAAACTATAACCCTTCTTTTTCTTTTTTCTTTTTTATTAGAAAAAATATGTTTTTGGTTTTCAAAGTCCTTGCACACAACCGAAAAATAACACATAAATATTGGTGGCATCCATAGTGCAGTGTAGTGCTCCGGATTTGAATTTCTTACTATTGTAGGGATTCAGAGAGATAATATATATAAACTGAACTCTATAATATTTATTTAACATATTATGTATTTATAAATTAGGGTTTAAAAGGAGGTAGAGATTAGGGGTGACAATATGTGACACAACTCATAAACTCAATACGAATACGATACGAAATTAGCAAGTTTGAGTTTAATGTTAACGAGTTCAGTCAAAACGGGTTGACCCGTTAAAATATGATTTATAAGCGGATTAATAACGAGTCAACTTGCTTAACTTGAAATCAACTCGTTTTGATCCGTTTAGATTTGATTTCAAAACTAAAATTTTATTATTGTTAAGTTGTAATATTAATATTTCTCAGTATGCTTATGTTTTGATTATTCTGATTGTAATTTTGGACCTATGCTCTTATTTGTTATTGTAGGGTTTTTAATAGAGAAATTCTATTTGCAGTCTTAGTGGAGGACTGCGTATGCAGTCTAATTGATAAATGGGGGTAAAAGGAGAAAAATCATCATTTTAAAAAAGATATTATATTAATTTTAAAATTTTTTAAACATAATTGTATGGGTTTGCATGATCTGTCTCCATTTGGGGACTGTATGTAGACTAACTCTTTGTAATATTGCTTATGTTAAAATTTTGAAAAATATTGATATTTTTTGTTAGTAGGTAATCTTATTTTTTTAAGATATTGTGACTACTAATAAATATAAATTTTAACTTTTATGTGAAATTATGTTAATATGATTGAATGAGTTATGCATGTTAGTTCAACCCATTTACATGAAATGAATTTCAATGAGTCGTGTCATGTTGATCTATTTCTAATTTATTATTAAACGGGTCAAAACAGATGACACGGCACGATCTGCTTTTAAATGGATTGTGTTAGGATTTGAAAGTTTGATACGTTTAACTTAACCGGTCGGGTTCGGATTGAGCTATATAGTAGAATATTATGATTTGACACAATTGGAACATGACTTGAAAACACGATTTGCCACTCCTAATAGAGATAGATATCCAAGGTTGATTCTATAATATTTTATTCAATATTGTGTGCCCCTTTTTCTCTCACTTTAAGCCTTGTTTGGATAATGAGTTGATCTCAACTCAACTCATCTCATATAATAATTTCAACTTTCTCAAACAAAATGTAATAAACAATTCAACTTTCTCAAACTTTCAAACAAAATGTAAAAAATAATTCAACTTTTTCAAATCTCAAAACAAAAATAATATTAAAAAATAATATTATAACAATATTTTATTCAACTTACAACTCTCATCTTATCATCTCAACTCAACTCACCAACCAAACCTCCTTGTTTTTTCCAACAAAAATTCTAAAAAAATTTAAATCCTGTGGGCATCTGCATTAAATATCATTGACCACCTTAGAATATGTAAATATCATTTTCTTCCTTACAGATTAGTTTCTAAAATATGTAAATCTACTTAAGGTGTCATGCGATAATCAAGTTAGGCCATAAGTACAGAAGTAAAGGCTTTTGGAAAACTTTTATAAGTGGATGCTGGGTGTGATAATGTGTCTAGTTGAATTTACTGCATATTTCTTTGTGGATGACCACCTTAGAATATGCTGTGTGTCACCTCTCGCATTATTCAACGAGAACTGCTATAATCACAATTTTTTTTTTTTTTACAAAAGTATATTTTCAGAGTGACGAAATTTCATGTGATCCAATGATCTATTTTATATTGAAGATTTTTTAAGAAATAAGATAAGATGAAAAATCTGTAAATAATATTGAAATAGCTTATAAATAGTAATAAAATAGTTTAAATTAAGATGTTTTATTGAATTTTTGTAAATAAGAAAATATTAAAAATTAAAATATTATTAAAATTTAATTTTGAGTAATTCTACATACAACTGTAAATTGTGCAATTGTTACGTAATCGCTTTAAAAATGAGTGTAGTTCACTATTAAAAAATATTTTTTTTATATAGATCTCATATTTTATTTATTTTTTTCAAAATTATTATGCAGCGGTTACACAATTCACAATTCTAAAACTCTTTTGTCATTAATGTAATATATTAGTTGTATAGTCAAGATATCGATAGCTAAAAGTCTAGAAACCGATTTAATATTGAATGATAATTATATGTTTTCCCCGCGCAAAAAGACAATAATAATAAATAAATTTATAAGGAAATAAATAAATAAATAAATACACATACATACAGTGCATGGCGTAGCCACTGGCCAGTAGCAACCACAGGTCAGGAGAAAGCAGCAGTGGAAGTCGAGAGAGAGTAATAATCTCAACCCAAACCTCTCATTGTTATTTCTAGCCGATCAGGCCGTCACCGTTATATTCATCTGTTTCTTCTCCTATAAAGTTCTGGGGAGGGACAAGATTCTTCTGAAGCGCGGTTAGGACCTCACAGGACGATACTGGGTTTTATATACTTATTTGATTGGAGATAGCCCTAGTTTTGGTTGCTAAATTTATTTAGAATTTGCAAGTGCTTGGCGCGTTTGACTGGAAAAACTTGGGAGAAACTCTCGATTATCGATATGGGGTTTTTTGTCTGTTCTATGTGCGTGTGCTTGATAAGAAATCGGCCTTTTTTTTTTTTTTTTTTTTTTTCTAATGAGAATTTCTAATTAATTATGGGCTTCGTATTTGATGTCAGTGGTATTCTTAATTACTAAATAATTAAGAAACCCCATGACACATTTTTTTTTATCTGGGGTTTATTTAGTGTTTTGATATAATTAACACGTTAGTTAAATTTTCAGTTGCCAATATGTGGGGAGGCCGGAAATTAGCTATCCCAGTTGGGATTAGTTTGTTGGATTTTCTCAACCTGTATCTTTTTTGAAGGATTAATTTAGTACTATATCTTTCATAGACCCTTCAATGCACTGTTATTGTTGCAATTTTGTTAGATGGTTGATCTAGCGCTCTACTTGTCTCTGCGCACCCATATGGGTACGGAAATTACTAACTATTGTAGTTTGGCTTGAATTTACAGGCGCTCAGGATGTCGACTCCTGCGAGGAAGAGGCTGATGAGGGATTTTAAGAGGTTGCAGCAAGATCCTCCCGCAGGCATCAGTGGTGCTCCTCAAGACAACAACATAATGCTTTGGAATGCTGTTATCTTTGGGTACGTTCCAAAAGCATAACTGTCTTTGTCTCTGTTTCAATATATGCTCTTTTTTTTTTTTCTGTGTAATGTATATATTTATTTTGACTGTTCTGAATGAGTATAGCTCTGATATAGTTGTACTTATGCCCCTTCCTATTGTTGAATTGCAGGCCTGATGATACCCCATGGGATGGAGGTAAAGTTAATTGTTGTGCCTAATCTCATATAAATAGGACTAATATGTTTTGATGCTTTTAGTTTTTTTTTCACCTGCAACTATTCAAGTGCATGGAGAGGTTTCAAAGATACCATAATTTATTATTAGTGAACTGTCAAAGCATATTTTGAAAGCTAGACCTGTTGTTTGGTTGGTTGCCACTTTCTTTCTATATAGGTAATTTGATCCCTGATTGTGTTTAGGAATTGATTTGGTAGCCCACTACCTTCTGAGTTTTGCTATTTCTGTAAAGATTTCCTGGGACTTTTATGGGGAAAGAACCGTGCATGATTGGTCCTCCATACATGGTGCAATCGCATGCATTGGTCACATTTGGCTTGGTACACTGGTGTGCTGGGGACCATCCCATCTTAACTCATGCTGCAGTGAATTATTTACTACCTACTCCTTATGGTATTACTTGCATCCATCACTGTTCACATTCTAGTTTTGGGTATGCTTTGGGAGGCAACAAATTCATATCTCAATAAACCTTCCAATTCAGAAAAATTGGAAGGTTTGAGCTAATCCTGGGAGATGGGTGTGATTGTTGTATCTTATGTTGTCAACCATGCAACACGTAGTTGCGTGTGTGTGTTGTCGTTAATATGATATTTTTGAACTTTTAAGTATGCTTAACATGGGTATTACCAAAAAAAAAAAAAAAAAAATCTGCAAAATGGTATTTCTGTTATGCTAATTGTTTATTGGTGTTCTCGTTGAAATTTTCATTTGTATGACTGAAGTTATCAATATACAGGCTGTAATGCTAGCATGGCTTTTATTGAGTATTCTATGTTCATAATGATATCTTCGAGTCCTCTAGGTACGTTTAAATTGACACTCCAGTTTACAGAGGATTATCCAAACAAGCCACCAACAGTGCGCTTTGTCTCTCGAATGTTCCATCCAAATAGTAAGTTGACAAAAAAATTTTAACATCTACAATTTCTTGATATTCCTGATATCCTTTCTGTTCACTTTGAATGTGTGAAAGTCACTTATAAAAAAAATAAAAAAATAAAAAAATAAAAATTGTGTAAGTCTAGACATATGCAATGATTACAATTTCATAGCGGTACGTCCAGGGCATGGCTTATTATTCCTTGTTCTGTCTTTAATTATTTTTGCTCCATAGATAGATACAAAGAAGGGTTCTCTTGGACCCTTGGTTATGTCATTTATTCCTGTTGCTCAGCGGGGGTGTGTCTCCATGAGGGGTTTTCAATATTTGACCTTTCTATAATATCCTAACTCATGATCACAACCTATTTCCTTGGAAGGGCATTTGGCGGACGAAGGTCCCCATGACAGCTGCAATTCTGTATGGACAGCCTCTCTGAGTCTCTAAGGAAGATTCTCACAATGGATAATCTAAGAAAAAGAAAAATCTTTGTGATTGATTGGTGTTGCATGTGTAAGAGGAATAAAGAGTTTGTTGATCATCTTAAACCCCATCGTGGGTTTTGTTTTTTGCTAGGCAAGTTTTAAGGGACAACACCCTAGTAGTTGGGGGGTTTTGAACCCCCAACCTTAGACCCCATGGCCCCAAAGGACCAGGGTAATGCCAATGGCCTTATGGCCATTGGCACCCCATTGAGGGATTGCTAATGTTTTGTGGAATGAATTCTTCAGCCAGTTGGGTCTGACTTAGTGACTTGGGTAGTGATCAGAAAAATGTTCTTGGAGGGGGTTAAGTGTTAGTCTACAAATTGCAGCAGTGTGAAAGATGGTCTCTACTTGCGTCATATGGTGTATTTGAAGCACAGACATTGGATATGATAAAAAACTCCTTTTTAAATAATTTCCTCTTTTCTACATGTTGAACCTTGGTTGTGCCCCTTGTGCTTTTTAATGAGTTTATTACTTATTTAAAAAAAAAATTAGAAATTGAGTGTATTTATCCTTCATCTTTCTGTAAATACCTGTCTTTTGATTTCTAATGTCCATCAGACTGGCCATGCAATGGTATTAGGTATTGAGACCGAGTAGGAAACAAGTTTGTTGGGGTTGTGGAGCATCTTTTCATATCTTTCATGATACTATTCTCTGTTGGGAGTAACTTTAAAAAGTTCGTTGAGATCTTTTGTTTGTGAACAACTTCAAAATTTCTAACGAGAGATTTTGTTTGTTGGCATGAATTTCAGCCATTTATTGTTCTAAGTTCCTGTTTCTTATTTTTTTGTTCAGTTTATGCGGATGGAAGCATATGTTTGGATATTCTACAAAATCAATGGAGCCCTATTTACGATGCGGCAGCTATACTTACCTCTATCCAGGTATTAAATCGATACAAACTTAAGGACTGTGAATTATTGGTTAACATGTCATGATCATTTTGGTGTGGATCTACTGATGCTTATGTACGAGTCCCTCCCCCCTACCTTGTCTCTCCCTTAGTTTTCTATCTAATGCATTTAACTATATTTTCAGACCCAATGTTTCTCTTGTATTACATGTCTCTCCCCACAAATTTTTATGTTGTTGCTTATTTGTGTGCTTAGCTTGTTCAAATCATCTATACATTTGCAAAGGATAGGGCTGGGTAGTGGGTCCCCATCACCCAGCCAAACCGCCTGGCCCGCCTGTTACCCCAGGCTAGGCAGGTGCCAAAGACTAAAATTTTAATTTTTATTTGGGTGGGTGGGGGGGGGGGGGGTGGTGGATGGTCGGTAATAACCCACCCTTCCGCCCGCTCGGGTTATATACATATTTATATAAAACCTGAGAGTACTCTCTTCAGCTGTTTCTCCCTTCTTCTCTCCTCCTCCTCCTCCTCTCTCGGTCATGGGTCTTTAAGGCACGGATCTATAACTATAACCGTGGGTCTCAAACCTGATCTTTGATCAAATCTGATCCGACTAGATCTGAGATCTTTTGTTGTAGTTTGACTGTTTGAGTTTGATTGCGATTGGGATTGTTTGGCTGCTTGCAGGATGTTGAATCTGGATCTGATACTCTAGTCTTGTGTGAGGGCTCTGGACTGTGAGTTTGGCAATCCGCCTGCTCGTTTAGTGGGTATGGGCATGGTTGGGGTCGGGGGTGAGATCAGTGAGGATAGAGTCCACCCCGCTCAGGCGGGAGAAGTGGCCTTCCACCCATTTTATTATGGCATACAGATATAAATACATGCTTGCTCGAGATGTATATTATAGTAAATGCAATTGCCTCTGTCTGTGTTATAGAAAGAATTGAAATATTTGATTTTAAAGGCTTTAGTTTTTCTGATGATGTTGCTTGGATCTTATTTTAAACCAATCATCATTTTCTGGTTGCAGTCATTGCTTTGTGACCCAAATCCAAATTCTCCTGCAAATTCAGAAGCTGCACGGATGTTTAGTGAGAACAGACGTGAATATAATAGGAGAGTACGTGAGATTGTTGAGCAGAGTTGGACTGCTGATTAGTTATTGTAGTTCAGGTGCTACGGAACTTCAAATATATTCCAATGGCCTGTTTAAATAACAATGGGACTCGTCCATTGTGTTGTGAACTCATTCGACATGTTTGTGTGTTTGCCACTTTTCTCTGAATTTTTCTTGTATCTCATATAGACTTCATATATAAAACTCCTGGTCACTGCGTCTCATTCTTACAGCTTTTTTTCTGTTTTTTTTTTTTTTGGGGGGGGGGGGGGGGGGGGGGGGGGGGTGGGGTTGTGGAGGGGGGAATGATAGATTTGTTGGAACTTGAAAAGAAACAGTTATTCGAAAACTAGTTGTTGCAAATGGTTCCTGCAATGTTACTGACCATCATGGCGCTCTGACTGGAGAGGTAGGTGAGATGGAAATACATGTATATAATCTCTGGTCAAACCATAGGAAAATTGGTAGCAAATAATATGGTAACAAATGCAGGGCAAGGGAAGTTCTATTTACAATAATTTTTATGATAAATGAATTGTAGCACAAAAGCAGCATGAAATGCTGACAGCCACAGCATTATAATAATCTTCAACTAAAGCACTACATCTGTGTGCTTAGGTTTCCACTACTGGTCCATCCTTCTTGCACTTGAATTGAGTACTGCAAGTTCCAGAGAACGTCTTCTATTGAAGGCCGCTTGCTCGAATCCTTGCACAGGCAGTTGAGAGTAATTTCAACTGTGGTCTTTAATGATTGGTATGCGAAAGATCCCTGGATAGAGGGATCGGTTGCAGCCCTTAATTTTGATGCTGTTTCTGTCAGGCCATCCTCAAGCTGTGAAGGGAGCAAGCAATATGACCAATGAATTCCAGGTTAGCAATGTATGATTGTACCAGCAAAGGATAGTTTCTCTTCATCTGAAAGTACTTGACAAAAGTAGATGAATGGTTGTATGAGTACCTGATGCTTTAGGTCACTCACTTCAATGGCTGATGTGATCCGTTTACCGGTTATAACCTCAAGTAGGATAACACCCAGCTGATAAATATCTTCTTTTTCTGCCGTCTCGGTGCTGCATATACAGGGCACATGAAGATTGTATTGGGATTGTCAGAGCAGTTGAGGAAACAAGAAAAGGAAGGGGAGAAGAGGATCAATACCTGCTGATATGATTGCCTTGTCCATGGAGAGGGCTCTCTGAACCTACCTGGAAATTATATCAGCAAAAATTAACAGGGAAAATGGTTGAAATTCAACTATGATGACAAAAATGCTACAGATGAAAAGGGTTATTCTCTTTCAACCTTAAATGGCAAGGAGAAGTTATAGCTACTAATTTTTGCGGTGAGGCTGTCATCCAACAAAACATTGTCGATCTTTAAATTATTTCCAAACACGCCAGGTGCAGTCCCTGTGTGCAAGAACTGGACACCTCTCGCGACGCCAATGGTAATTACCATTCTCTGTGGCCATTTCAGCATCTCCTTTTTTCTCCAGTCTGCCAAAATCAATTTAAAAAGCAGTTCATTGAGAATTTTGAGTTTGTTAAGAAAAGAAAAAGGTGTTTTCTGTTGACTTTACCACTAAGATAATCCCTAAGTGATCCATTTGAGACGTATTCGAGAACAATAAAAACGGCGCTAGCTGCATTGGAATGGTCTTGATAATTGACAATGCAGTGTCCAAGGATGCTGGCCAAATGCCGATGTCTCATCTGGGATAACACTTCCATGTGCTGCGCCAAGCTTTGAGGCAAGAGCTTTTGCTTCAATTTCAGGCACTTCACCAGGACCACCGAACCATCTCTTAGCCAACCTTTATAGAGCTGTTAATAAAGCAAGTACTTTCAGATGGGGAGAGAAGTGAAATAGGGTTCCATCAATACATGATATTCTCTCAGTATATGCTAATCCGACTAACAGTTAGAATCAAATGCTTTTACCTGTCCTTGAGATCCTTCCCCAATCAAATTTGATGGGTCAAAATTATTTGTCAAATCTTCAATCTCCTCCAATGTGAATACACGATATGGTGGGAGCCCGAGTGCTGCTGCTAACCTCATTGTCTGCGGCAAGCGCCCTATAAAAAACAAAATCGAATTCTTTTCTATTGAAGGAACAAGAAATATATAAAAACCACCCTTCAAGGAATTTATACAATGGTTCAAAGCACTTAGTTTAAGCAGTATCTGCATCATTCTCAGATATTTGACAGAAAAACTAAGCTAAAAAATTCCTTACTTGCATCCATGTTTGATCTTGGGGAGCTACGAATGGACATTTTATCGGCTACAGATCTGTCAAATTTATTATCTCTGTCTCTCCTCTCATCTGTCCTTCTGACAATGACCAAGATCAGCAGTCCAAGAATTCCAGCCATGGCCACGACACCTCCAATGATAGCGAGTATTAGGCCTAGTTTGATGCTCTTCTTACTTTTGATTGGAGGCTTAACGGCCAATGCTTCTTTGTGGCAAAATCTATATGGATGCTGATACTTTGAGTTCCCGCTAGACAAACAGTTCCATGAGTAGAGTACAGTCCGGTTTGAAGACTTTGATGCCAAGCAGGATGGCAGTTTTCCAGTCAACAGGTTGTGTGAAATGTCTACAAGCTTAAGCTCATCATTGCACGATATATTTATAGGAAGAGTCCCCCTTAGTTGATTTTTGGCCAAACTAAGATTCTGAATCAAAGGCAGAGAGAACAGAAAAGATGGGATTGGTTCAAGAAATTTATTCCAAGAGATGTCAAACTGCTGGAGCTGAGCAAAGTTCCTGACTTTTGAGGGAATCTGAGATCTGAAGGAATTGTTGCTCAATATAATACTCACGAGACTGTTGCTTAGTGAGGGAAATCCCGGTCCTAGATGATTGTCACCCAAATTCAGTTCTTGAAGAACTACGAGACTTTTAAGATCTGGAACACTACCATTGAACAAATTATCAGCCAAAACAAGACTTCTCAGATTCTTCAACGAAGCAATTGATGAAGGAAGCTGTCCGTAAATAAAGTTGGAGCTAACATTTAGCACTTCAAGTGACCAGAAGCGGTTGATCTTGGATGGTAAAGGACCCCACAATCCCAAGGAAACAAGTGACAACACTTGCAAGCTGGAAAGCTTCGTTAGAACAGTAAAGAAAGAATCAATGGAGAATCTTTCAGATAAAGTTTGCCGGGAAACTTTGAATTTCCCCGAAGCAAGTTTTGGGCTGTGAGAAGGTGAGCTTTTGTTTCCGACAATAGTTAATTCGGTTACGCGATTGTTTGAGCAGACAACCCTGAGAGAAGGTGAGGGAGGGAGGTAACAGAAGTTGATCCAATTTGTCCACCCTTGAAGAGCTGCAGGGTATTCAAGTAGCTCTTGAACTTGGAAAAGAACTCGGGTTTCGCTTGGAGTCAGTTGCGCCATAGAAAATGGAGCAAGCACAGCAAGAATTAATGCCGGAAACAAGAAATGAAACGAAACCCAGAGATTCTCCATTGCTGAGGCAAATATACATATATAGAACTCGAAGCTTAAAGCCTCAAATTCCAATTCTATATAAAGAGAAAATGATTGGGTTGATCATGCAAATTAACGATATGAAAGAATCATAACATTTATCGTACAGAAAAAATGGGTTTTATCACAGAATTTAACAAAACAGAAATGATAGTAGGAGAAAGTAGGGAGCAAATAGATCATTGCTTAGTTGTTCATACACTATGAGGAAAAGGTTTTCATGGGGAAAGTCTGAGGCCATGATTTGATCGAGAAAGATTTTAAATCGAAAAAATTGGTGAAAAGAAAGACAAAACTATGCTTGTGGATTGAAACAGAGATCTGACAGACTGAGTATATATGCACAGAAAATAGAACCAAAACTCATATACGCTGCGGAGACATAAGACTGCCATCGGGGTGACATCAAACCGCAATCGCCGTCGATTTCAAGAATCCAAAAACTTTTTTTTTGATAAAGTCAAAAGTCAACCCAGCACTGACTTCAAGTGGCCGAAACAATGCGAGAACCTCGGTGTCGACCACGTTAATTACCGTAGATCCGCGGGTATAAAAAAGTCACGTGCCAAAGGCAAGTGAAGTCTGTGAAGGACAAGCCTCCTGTATTTATGTTGAAGAAACCCACGGGCCACGAGGGGTACGCAAATTGAGATATGACCAGGAGAAAAACGCTAGTATGCCACTCCATGAACAGCTCGGTTTGACCGTTCGATGATTTTTTATTTTTATTTTTTTTATCGAATGAAGAAGGAATTGATTTTAAATATATTGATGTATTTTTTTTATTTTTTAAAAATATTTAAATATATTAAAAAATATAAAAAAAAAATTCAAAAAATATCGTACCACTTGAGCGGATACTCTGGGCAGAGTAGCCCGACTCATGACCAGAATGCCCTACGAATGTTCATATCAACCAAAGAACAACGGTCCAGAAGTGGTTGCAAAAAGTTACATAAACAGCCTTGGTGTTTGTGATAACAACTAACACCTGTGGTTGTGTCGGTAAGGGGTGTCCTCCAAATGAGGGTATCGATCCAATGATCCTAGAGGCATGCAAGAAAGCTTTTCACACACGTATTAGTCATGTACCTAATCCTTTATCCAGGGTAAGAAAATTATTTATTTATAATAAATTATTTTTTATAAAAATAATTATTTCTTATAAAAAATGAGTATGTATTTATTACAAATAATTTATCACAAATATTTATTTTTCTTGTAGTGATCTTCCATATTTTACTCTCTCTTTTTTCAGCTTAATTTCTAAATTGTAATTAGTTATTTTAATTTATAATATATTATTCACCTTATGCTTTGCATACGATTGGATATTTTGTTAAAAAAAATCATTTGTTAATAAGGAGTGACCAGATTATATATACATGATATGATCAGATCTTGAAACACTTGTTTTTGTTTAATTACAAGGAGTAGCTAGAAGACAGATAACAAAACAATTCTTTATATATATAAAGATTGTTATAAACTGATTTAGCGATGGGATTCTATGGTCACCAAATAGGCACATGGCATGCCTTGAAAACAATGCCTTTCCAAGTATTCGCATATTTAAATGTATACAATGTGTCGTATTTAATTGATCCAAATACTTGATACTTGATTGACTATATTTATATCTTATAAGCAGCACATATTTGATCAATTATGCACATCCACATTATACAAACTCATGACAAAATCAGTATCCATGCATGCATATAACCCTTGTAATACCCCATATTGATTGATAAGTGACATTACAAGAAAACTGCTTATTTGTAGCCAGTTAATTCCAGCGAAATGACTATTTATAGCTAAAATGAGTATGTTTTGATCACAAATAGTCTTTTCACCGTAAACAAATGGCCACATATACTCGTTTTTCTTGTAATATGATAATGGTAGGTGAAATTATTATTCTTTATAATAGTTTTAATGGTGGAGCTCCAATTGTATTACTGATTAGGCCTTTTAAAATATAGGCTTAGATATGACTTGAGAGCCTCCCTTGAAGCGTTACAATTACCAATAAAGATGATCAATATTTTAATATTGCATATCGAATTAGAATAATGTTGTAAACCAGTAGCATATTTTAAACCAACAAACACCTAGCAATAAAAGAGCTTTTAAGTTTTAAAGGTACAATATTAATAACAAATAATTTTAATTTAATTATACATGAAGGTGATAAAAATAGAATGCCCAGATGTACCAGGCTCAACCCATCAAAGGGCCACAGTGAGAAAGAGGAAAAAGACAAGGGACTGACAAAAACAAAAAGCAAAAGCTGAGGGAGGAAGGCAAGTCAGACACACAAGGGAGGAGTGACATAAAGTTGATTTCCTCATCTACCATTGGCAGGGTCACAATAAAAGGGGTTTGAAATCTGAGGGAAAGAGACTAGATTTCTGAGCGACTATTACGAGAATAGATCAGTTTTCTCGATCGGCTCAATTCTAGCAGCTTGAGGATCTTATATAATTGAGTTGCATACCAATTACGAAATATTGCTCATGACCCTCGATTCTAACAATTAATCCTAAAGATGGAATATGAACAAAGAAATATATATTCTATTATGCCTTTGCATGTCATAATCAGATCGATCGATTGTGTGTGTTGGCATGAAGATTTGGTGGGCTATGATCGTGATCGATGAGCTCTGTCTTCGTATGAAAAAGTATTCTGAACATATATATTCAAATGGGAAATTAAAGATGATTGTGATCTAGTCTAATTAGTATGAAGATCTGAATTCAAAACTCAAAAATGTATGGCTAGTTTATTCCATTAATTGGAGACATATATATAGAGCTTTTGATCCTAAAGCAAGTGTCTGTGCCATAATATTAAAAGATACGCCAAAACATGATGAGAATCCAAATAGTTTTGACATGATGACCGTGTAAATTAAGTGCAGAAGAATCTCATAATTTCTTTTCCTCATCTATGTTGATTTGCTTCTGACGGTAATATTGTTCTTCCGTGTCGATGCTGATCTGTTTCTGACGGCACCTGTGGCTGCAAAATGCCTGAAATTCTCTGCATTGCATAAACTACCACCTTTAATATCTAGTCCATAAAATGAACTCTGGCTAATGACATGAAATACGGATCTATGATGCATGCATCGAATGCTTCAACAAGTAGAAACGAAAGCAAGAAAAAAGTACTGCAGATAGTGTAATGCACATGATGGAATTAAAACATTATAACGATCGAGTTTAAGTTCTGCAAAATCCTGTTTCTTGTACTGCGTCTCGATCCATCTCATGAACAACAATACAGAAGTACTCTAGAACTTTATTAAATTCTCCTTTTAATTTCCTTTAAAATAATTGAGAAATTATTTTACAAATATTTCTTAACGAGAGTTAGAACGATCAGAGGTTTATTACATGATCAAGCTGTAAATACCAGGTCAATCTAAATAATTAGAGAGAAGAAAAGCTCAGTCTTAGAATCTTCTCTATCTCTTTTCGTTGTTTTTCTGAAGCACGTACGACCGATATAGAGAATCGATTGACTCAGTCATGATCATATTGTATAGGAATGGTGCCCCCTTTGTCATATAAATAATTAAAAAAGTAACGAAACTACAGTGGTTTTTGCATGCATGCATTGAAAGAACAGAAAATTGGAGACTAGAGAAATCCTACTTACCCATACAAAAACAATTCAGCGCCATCTTTAAGTTCACTCTTACAAAGGCAACATATCTTGAGAAGAGATCCAAGGTCTGTCGACTTCTCCGTTTCAGATGATGACAATGAAAATATACTTGGCTGCTGTGAGTCCTTCGCCATTGTTAGGGTTATCAAGGATTCGGTTGGAAACGAGAGTTAAGGAGGGACAGGAAGATTGTGGGTTGGACTAGGGCGCCGCGGCAACCTTAGAACGACGTTTCAGACATAAGCTTGGGGTTTATAAAGAGAACACCGTAGGCCTCTAAAAGAAAATTCTGAGCAAGTGCGAACAGTAGTAATATTGCAGGAAAAAAAAAAAAAAAAGTGTAGAAATTTGGGAGTTGCAAAGTCAGTTC
This sequence comes from Juglans mandshurica, assembly GCA_022457165.1. NCBI lineage: Eukaryota > Viridiplantae > Streptophyta > Magnoliopsida > Fagales > Juglandaceae > Juglans > Juglans mandshurica. Next base: position 13,366,164 of record CM039621.1, on the reverse strand, counting down.
TAACCTTGGCATTTTAAGTTGACGACCTAATTTTCGACGATCTTCAACGAACGAAAGTTTTGTCTAATTTGTTTGTACGCGGATTTTTACTTCTGTTTTTTCTACTTTAATATTTATTTTACAATTCACCTTTTTAAAAAGGAAAATACTACTTTGTCTCATAGTTTTGCCATTTCATTTTGGTGGTTCGTATATTTTATTTTATTTTTTAATTTTTAATTTAATAATTAAAGAAGTGACTAATAGTAAATTTGTGTATTTTTTTACAAAAATTTAAAGATACTTAATTAAAATATGTTTAAAAGAAAAAAAAAAGTGCAAATATACTAAGAGCACGCCGAGCATTATATGTTGGGAGGCTGAGTAGCATTACTCATATCGTTGTATTTTTTAGAATATAGTAATTATTTATGGGTGAGTGATTTCTACCACACACCGCTAGCCGCGCGCACAATATATTTTCATGGTGGAGGTGTAAATTATTAAATCCATCTTTTTATATCGATTTAAATTTTTAAGATAAGCATAGTATCATAGTACAGATATTCCTAAATTTGAACCCTGAATTAAATATTCTAATATTGGATTATTTAATTAAATTTTTGGAACAAGCTAGCAAATATTTTCCAGGAATGCCTAACTAGCTAGCTTCCTTGTGCTAAACTAAATGATGCCTCGTACGTACTGAATCTCCTTCGTAACCTATTGATTGGAAGTGAATGCCTTCCTAAGCCTTACTGACAGAAAGTCCACCATTTGGGACATCCGGTTTCCAAAGCACTTGATATACTTACGAATGGTTTAGCCTCGCTAGCTAGCAGAAGTACTTCACTGGAACGACATTTTTATTGAGTAATGCTAGAGAGAAACTACTATAGCAGTGCACACTTTGTACTCACTGCGTGGCTGCTTCTAATTGATTGTCCCCAACACTCACTTGGAGAGATGTGTGGTCTAAATGATGCCACATCATGTGTGCAAAATGGATGCTCTCAATAGTGACTTCTATCTATATTTATTCCATTTTTAATTTCTGGATCTCCAATCCAATGGTACTTGGCCGGTAGCAAACATGGTCCCAAGCAACTTTGGCTCCTGTTTTAATCAAGTTTCTGTTTTTCCATAGAAAAGCTCTTAGCTAGGATCCACTCGATCTATATTGTTTTGCTTAAAAGTAATGCTACTCTTTATCATAAATCTTGTCATGCATCTGATCAGTTTTGTTATCTCAAGTCACATGACATGGTGATGTGTTATATCTTAAGATTACGTTTGAATGTTAAGTTGAGTTGGGTTCTTTATAAATAATAGTGAGTTAAGATGGTGTAGTGAATTTTGTAAATCTCACGTGTAAAGAGGTCTTGAGTTGAATGATATTTAGTAATTTAGAAGTTGTGTGTTTGGATGACGTTAGGCTAGGCTTAAATTTGAACTAACTCAGATGAGTTGAGATGAGTCCATATTCCTAACAAAGCCATTTTCTAAAAATACATAGTGATGTGTTACAGCTTCCATTTTTTTTTTTTTATAAAAATAAACTTATTAATTATATATATATAGAGAGAGAGAGAGAGTGTAAAACTACTCTCACCGCTCCCAGTCCCGCTGGGAATTACCACTATATTTTTTTATTTTTTTAATATTTTTTTACTTAATAATTAAGTAAGTATTTTTTTAATGATGTTATGATTTTTTTATTTTTTTTAAAAATATTTTATATAGTTAAAAAAATATATATACAAAAACGTAAAATAAAAAAATATAATATTTTATACTAACGGTACCTCCCAGCGGAACTGGGAGCGGTGGCTCTACAGCCAATATATATATATATATATATATAGCCGTAACTTTATTTTAGGCAGGTCGATCGATCCACATATAATATATCTCAACATGATGAAATGTGACTTAAATCTTGAGGTTTATATATATTATTCTTTGCCTTCAATTTACTGTCTTATTTATTAAGGATCGTTGGGACTCTCACTGAACGCAGAAAGCAAAGAGTGAAGTTCCGGTAGTCCATGTGGGGTGGAATCGTGCCAGGCCAATTGAATATCCACTCCCAATATAAGCACATCCGTAACTCACTGCTGCACCCCCGAACACAGTAGCACCCGTATTATTTGACCACAGGATTTTCCCAGTTTTTGCATCCATCGCATATACCGGACCATTTGGAGCTACAGACCCAGCAAATAGAACTCCATTCGCTAGCGTGACAGGTCCACTGGCAGTCTCATTACTGGGGTTCGCCGTCGACCACAATATTTCTCCAGAATTTGCATCAAGAGCCACCCATGCGCCGGCCGTCGTTGTCTGGTTTGATGGTTGGAGAGTGAAGAGTGTTCTGTTGCTGTTGGCTATGTTTGTGTACACCCTTCTCTCATCTGTTGCTGCACCCCAATAACCTCCTCCTTCCAATCCACCCGGTCCAGCCAACTGCAAAATTCATGATTACCTTTAGATCAGTTTAGATCTATATAACTGAAAGTTACTCGTTCTACACATTTGCTACAATGTAAAACAGCGAACTTTGAGATATTCCACTACTTCGATTAGAATCATACCTTAAACCAGACTATGTTGCCATTATCGCGGTCTAGAGCCCATGCAAACCCACTTTTCTGCACGGCAACCGCAACGTCACGTTTCGTTCCATTAGCATTTATGCTAAGCAGCATGGGAGCCGCGCTAAAGTCGGCATCTAAGTTAGGCCCTGGCGGACAATCAGGGTTATTAGGGGTTAGGCATGCGAAATAGAATACGTCATAGCCCCCAAGTTGCCTGGACCAAACGATCCTCCCGGAATCCAACTCCAAGGCCAAAATTGAATTGTAATGGATATCTTCCCCAATGCACTGATCAGGTTGACTAGGTTTTGTTGTCTGATTGTTCTGCTTCGCTTGACACTCTGCCACCTCGGGTGGAGTTGTGTAAAGTTGCCCCGTTCCTACATAAACATGTTTCCTCTTTACGTCGATAGAAGGGCTGCTTCCCCATATAGCAGCACCTGAATAACCTCCTAATTTCCCACCGTTATCGGGAAGCATGTAGGTCCGCCAAACGACTCTACCGGTTTGAATATCAAGCTTCGCCAAGCTGCCTCTGAATGTGCAACATTGATTTGCTGGTAATCCTACTTCCAGTGATGAGACCCCAACATAGAATGCCCTGAACAAAAGAACAAATGAAATGAAAACAATTTAAAACCAATATTATTGAAGCTAGTTATTATTTATAAATATGAATGTAAAGAATTATTAATATATTTCAATGGTTGAGTACTAGCTATCTAGGTACCCCATGTGAGCTGTGCCAGACATGGTGATCTGTGATCGAGGACGCGAATCAAGTTGGGTCAACCAAACGCGCCTCCCATTTGATCGATCCAGAGCAATCACAACAGCCGGTCCATAAATTCCAACAATCAAAAGGTTACCGTATATCGTCGGCGTCGATCTCGATACGGTTACGTTTACTACGATTCCGGTGCCCGTCAGTCCGGTTAATTCAGTAAGGTTCTGCCTCCATATCAATGCACCATTGAAAGCATTAACAGCGTACAAATATCCATTCCATGATGGGAAATAGACCGCACCATCGGCCACTGAGGGTGTCGCAGATATGTCTTTACCGGCAAAGAATGTCCATTTCAGCCGCATTTTTGACATTTTCATCGGGTTGATCAGAACCTCTTCATATGCGTACCTCCGATTTCTAAGATCTCCCCCGTGATTGAGCCACTGAAAATATATATATATATATATATAAACCGTTAGCTTCATTAGATTTAATTGCATGAGAATACGTGAAAAAAAGAGAAAATTCTTCTAAAAACATTATATAAATGGACGTTGGAAGAAAAGCGATGCTCACGACTGCGACTGTGTTCTCCACTAGTGTAAATGAACATAATACTATTATAACAAGGCTACAGATGATGCGGTGATCATTATGGGCTCGAGTATTGAAAGCCATGACTATAGAAATGTTAATGTTTGACCTGCATGCAAAGGTTATGGATGGAGATCAAGTACTTATGTGACTATCTAGCTTAATTTATAGTACTTTCACAGCAAATTGTGAAGAGATGTGGGTGGATGAAGAAGATCAGTTTTGCGTGGCAAAAGCCATAGCTAGCTACGCATGCAGCTAGCCATCTAGCACATTATTCCGAAGGTTGGTTTCACGCTTACTGTGCAACCTTCTTGACAAAGTCCAGCGTTTTACATGATGTAGTAGTGCATCGAGTCACAGACAGTTATTTTGGCACTTTCCTACAAGCATTAAATGCGCTTGTGGGCGGGCGGACTTCTTTGCCTTTCTTTGTTTATTTATTTTTTTATGGGGGTGTTGGTTTTCTAACTAGCTAGTAACCTCAACGCGTGGGAAAGCCAGCTGACTATAGTGATGTATATATAGATGGCATGACATATATTGAACGTAGGGGGCTGAGTAAAATATTTGAGATTCGGAAAGGTCACCTTTTTTTTTCCTTACCTGAGATAACATCTATCCAATAAAATTGTTTATTCAGGGAAAGAAAATTATATATTTGGGGAAAAAATTTGGGGTCTATTGAATTGTTCCAATGTCATGATTTCTTGATAAGAGAACGCCACTTTCATGATTTTTTGTACACATGATTCCGGCCAATGGGCCATGCATGATAGGCATCCGAGTTGAATTTTTTTGGACCCGGTCCGGAAAAATTTGAGGTCGGAATCCAAGTTATAAATTTGAGTATCGAGTTTTAAACTCGAAACCTGGATTTACAATGAAGTACCTGGTTTTATTATTATTATTATATTTTATTTTTCTTCAATTTGAATGCTTTGAAAAAAAAAACATTTTGCGTGGAAATCCAAGAATCCTCTCAGCCCCATAAATAATAGCCCATTTAACTATTCTTTTTAATAATATCTTACCGATAAAATCTCTTTTAAAAAACTTCCTCCCCATCAATAAGGATTTGATCATGTTACAACTTAGAAAGATATGAAGTGAAGTCATCGACTGAGAAAAAGAAATTCTGAATTGTATTATTGTGTAAAATCTGAAGTTACAGCTCTGCTTTTATACATGAAAAATACTGAAGGCTATAAAGGTAAAAGCATCATAACCAACGTAACTAACTAATAGAACTAGTTATCTAATAGTCCCCCTCAAGATGAATTGTATATATTAGGCACAATCATTGTGGCGCCCCCGATCCCCATGTAAAGAAATACAGGAATCGAGACGCTAGGATGATGACAACACGGTCATGCATCCCAATGAAGTGTCAAGTGTGTGTACATGTAATAGTGTACAAATAAAAACAACGCAGCGGATTAGTCAACTAAGTACCATAATTTAAAATACAATTTAAATATCAGTAGAAGTTTAAAAGCAGTTATACAGTCATCCCAAAATAAAGTTTAACACATGTCCCAAAATACAAAAGGGTAAAATAAAATAACAATAACCAGTGATCCCAGATCACTCCTCGGGCGGAGCCGTCTCCTTAAGCTCGCCCTCCTCCTCCTCATCTACATCAACATCTGCGTTACTACATAATGATACTGCAGGTAAGTATAACCCAAATAATCCCCAGGAATAAAATACATTTAATACAACCAACATGCATGCATATGATGAAATATGCATTTTTCCTCAAAACATCATTTTTCCCGAAAATGATAATTTTTTCAACACACGCCAAAATCCCATTTGGCCCAAAAATAATTCGTAAAACATTTTCCCAGAAAATGATTTACACAAAATTCAACACACACTATTTTTCCAGAAAATAGCCAATTAATCCGTTATTACCCCATGCACCATGGCCTCCCCTAGGGACCATCCGCACGTCTTGGCTTCGTAGCGATGCTCAGTTCCGCGCCCAGCGCGTACGTAGCCAAGCACCCACTACGCAACGAGCGATGCCCAGTTCTGCGCCCAGCGCGTACGTAGCCAAGCATCCTCTAGTCCCCGCCAGCAGAAGGACCACGGAGTCGGCACGAATCTCTCGTCCTATCCCATTGTCGCCTGGCGACAATCCAGAGGACGTTACTCAGTTTATTTCGCTCCCGAGTAACCAGAGGAGCTCCACCGAGATAATGCCCCATCTCGGCTTGGGGTCGTGATACACACGCACCCAAAAAATATTCTCACATAAAATCATAACTTTTCAAATCACACATGAGCATGAATGCAATACACGAAAACCCAGTTTTCTTTACAAACATGATCATGCATGAAATAATGAAATGCACATGTACCAACACCAATCCAAAATCCATCAATAGCCAATCCCAACAAATCCAACCAAACAACTCCAATCAACAATCCATCTGACCCCCGTACTCCTCGGACTCAGTCCGGCAAAACCAATCAGCAGATTAAATACAGTAAAATGCGTTAGTGCAAAAATACATTAAATTCACAAGAATTCTTTGGAAAATACTTACAGCACTATAAAGTAATTTCTGAAAGATCACGAAGCTGCAAGAAGTGGAAAAACAGCTACAGAACAGTGTAAAATACACTGTGACCGTGGGTCACAGATACCCACTTTTCAACGGAGGCAAACGAAGACCAAAAAATGATAGGGTAGGGCCTAGAGAGGTCGGTGAAGCCAATGGTGGTGGTGGTGGTTTGCCGTGGATGATGGCACAAAGGGTGGTTTTAGGCCAAAAATGCCGAAATCGGAGATGGGCTTGGTTGCGCTTCACTGGTGACGGATCGGAGGTGGGGTTGGGTCCAATGGGTTGCCAAGAGGTCGATGATGAAGTGGTAGGAAGATGGTGGCCGGAGGTGGCGCGACGGCGGCGCAGTGGTGCATGGAACGCCGCGGCTTCAATGAGTTTGTGGTGGCTAACGGCGGCGCGAATGGAGCTGGAAACGGAGGTGTGGCGTCGCCGGTGGCTGGGGGACGGGCGGTGTCGACCACCGCCAGCGCACGGCGGCGGGCTGGGGGATAGGAAGAACAGACGGAGAGAGAGTGAGGGAGCTGGATGCGCGCGGGAGAAAGCCAGGAAAGAAAGAAAAGAAAGGAAGAAAAGAAAAAGAAAATAGAAAAGAAAAAATGTAGGGAAAGAAATGAGGTCCAATCCTCATAACTTGGGTCACAAAAATGATCTAATGGAAACGATTTCAAAACCACAAGTTAAATAAAATAATTTAAACGTAATGATAAAGTCAAATTGAAATAATTTAATCTCGCAATAATTAATTAAATATTAAAAGTAATTTAAATGCATAACAATAAATAAATACTAAGAAAGCACATAAAAATAATTTTCACCAAATTAAAATCATAGAAATAACTCACTAAAAATCGAACCAATTTTAAAATAAGAGAATAAGTTTTTGAATACATAAAAATAATTCCTTCAGTAAAAATACACTAAAATACGGGGTGTTACATTCATCTTGGAAAAAAGAGAAATAAAAGAATTTAAATCCAATGGTTTAGTTAGGATGTCTGCAACTTGATGAGCTGAAGATACATGTAAAGTTCGAATGATGCCAGCTTGTATTTTCTCTCTTATGATGTGACAATCTAACTCAATATGCTTTGTTCTTTCATGAAAGACTGGGTTGAAAAGAATATGTAAAGCAGCTTGGTTATCACAGAACAATAGTGAAGACTTGGAAAGTGTTTGATGCAAGTCTGAAAGTAGAGAAATAATCCAAGTGATTTTACATACTGCACATGCCATGGACCTGTATTCAGTTTCAACAGATGACCTGGACACATTTTTCTGCTTCTTTGATTTCCAAGACACAAGTGAATCTCCAATGAACACACAAACCAGAAACTGATCTTCTTATGTCAGGGTAGCTAGCCCAATCTGAGTCAGCAAAAGCTTTTAATTGAATGGAAGAGGATGCTGAAAAAAAAAAGTTCTTGTCCTGGAGCCTTTTTAATGTATTTCAAAATTCTCATAGCAGCTTGCATGTGTGGCACTCATGGTTGATCAAGAAACTGGCTTAGATGATGCACAGAAAATGTAATGTCTGGTCGTGTCTTGGTAATATACAATAATCTTCCAATAAGTTTTTTATAACTTATGCTATCTTCTATTAATTCCCCATCTTCCTTGTTGAGCTTACAGTGAGAGTATCCATAGGAAAATTTACTGATTTGGAACCAAGTAAACCAGCACTATCTATCAACTCCAAAGCATACTTTCTTTGACATATGGAAATACCTTGTTTGCTTCTAGCAATTTCCACACCCAAAAAATATTTGACAGGTTCAAGATCCTTCAATTTAAACTGATCATTAAGAGCAATTTTAATTGATTCCACAGTTGCCATGTTACTGCTAGCTAAAAGTATATCATATACATATACTAATAAATCAACAAATTCAGTTCCTTTTTGCCTTGTAAATAAAGAGTAGTCTGACTTGGACTGCTGAAAACCAAGTCGAAGTAGGGCTGCTGTGAATTTGGAATTCCATTGTCTAGAAGCCTGTTTCAGGCCATAGAGTGACTTCTGTAATTTACACACTCTAGTGTACCCCTTTCAAAGATATAGGTGGTAACTTCATGTAAACATCCTCATCTAAGTCTCCATATAGAACTGCATTGTTGACATTAAGATGAATAAGATGCCAACCATGTATTGCAGCCAATGATAAAAAACACTTTGCTATCACCATTTTTGCAACAGGAGAAAATGTTTCAAAAAAATCAAGACCTTCTCTTTGAGTATATCTTTTTGCTACTAGCCTTGCCTTATATCTCTCAATTGAACCATCAGCCTTATATTTAATTTTATAAATCCACTTACAACCAATTGGAATTTTATTTGGTGGGAGTTTAGTGAGTGTCCAAGTGTGATTTGATTCTAGAGCAGCTAGTTCAAGGGACATAGCTTCTCTCCAATGAGGATGATGGACAGCTTGATGATAAAATTTGGGTTCTATTTAAGATGAAATGGATACACTAAATGCACGATATGAGGATGACAATTTTGAGTAGATATAAAATTAGAAATGTTGAAAGGAGTACCTGCTTGCTTACAGAACATACCTTCAGGAGATGTGTTGGAGGTAGAGGTTGCAAGATGGCAATGATAATTCTGCAAATATCCAGGGACTTTATGCTGTCGAGTAGATTTTATCAAGTGAGGAAATTGAGTTTCATCTTGAATATTGGGCTGGTTTGGTGTGTTTGAAGAAATAATATTTGGTGAATCAATGATGGTAGGTTCAGATTGAGATGCTGTTTCAGGCTGAGGTGTGGGCTGTCTATTTGTAGTAGATATTGTTTATGGAATGTACTTAGGTATTACAACTTTAGATGGAGTAGAAGAGGATTTATGATTAGAAGAAAATGGAAAAACTGTTTCATGAAACACAACATTTCTAGAAATGAGGAATGGATTTGTCTTGAGATCAAACAATTTGTATCCTTTTGTGCCAAAAGGATATCCTATGAATATACATTTTCTAGCTCTAGAGGCAAACTTGGATTTGTTTTGAGTAAGAGTTGAAGCATAACATAATGAATCAAAAACTTTCAAGTTTGTATATGAAGGAATGTTTCCATATAAAACTTCATGAGGTGATTGATTATTTAGAAGAGGAGAAGGAATCATTTTTATTATATATGTGGCTGTGAGTATACATTCACCCTAGAAATTCAAAGGCACATTTGATTGAAACCTCAAAGCTCTAGCTACATTGAGAAGATGTTGATGTTGGTGTATACCTCAAAGCTCTAACTAATTCTGTTAGTTAGTTACGTTGGTTATGATGCTTTTACCTTTATAGCCTTTAGTATTATTTTACATGTATAAAAGCAGAGCTGTAACTTCAGATTTTACACAATAATACAATTTATAATTTCTTTTTCTCAGTCGATGACTTCACTTCATATCTTTGTAAGTTGTAACATGGTATCAAAGATTTGTTCACTTCCAATATGTGTAACTGGAACATTTTCACCATTTGGAAGTTGCAGAGAAGAATTGAGTTTCTGAGTAATGTTTGTAAATAATCAACATAATGAATTATGTGGTCTATGGCACCTGTATCGATGATCCAGGTGTTTGGAATTGAATTGCTTGGCATGCTTACATTAAAAACCAAGTTGGAAATAGATTTCTAGGATGAATTTATACCTGCTGAAGAGGATAACAGGTTTGGAATGGAGGAGACAATTGCTGCTTGGTGATTATCTTGAGATGGTTGTTTGTTGTGGATTAAAACAAGTAATTGCTGACATTCTTCTTGAGAGAAAGGCAGTGAATTTGTGGATTCAAAAGAATTACTCGCAGATTGAGCCATGACTTGATTAGCTGTGGAAAACTTCCCTTTCTGCTATCTATAGTTGGGAGGATACCCATGGATCTTGTAGCATTTATCAACCGTATTGTTGGTCATCCCACAGTGAGTACACAACAATTTTTCTTTTCTTCCTTGCTGCCTCCCAAAATTCTGTCTAGGATTTTTTGTCTTCTTACTCAAGAATGCAGTTGTTTCAACATTAGATGAATGTGTAGATCAAACTTCTTGTTGTTTCTCCTCTTGGATAATTAGAGAAAATACTTTGGTAATTGGTGGCAATGGATCTATAAGTAAAATCTGTTCTCTAATGTGAAAGAAATTTTCATTCAATCCCATAAGGAACTGAATAACAAGCTGTCTATGTTGATATTCTAAACAAAATTTGACAGCACCACAACTGCAAGATTTTAATGCTTCACACGTACAATTGGGAATCTGATTGTAGTTAAGTAGTTCATCCCATAAGCACTTACATTTTCAATAGTAAGCACTTACAGATAACTGATCTTGTGACAGTGAAGCAAGATCCTTCTGTAGTTGAAAAATTCTTGGCCCGTTTCCATGAGAAAATTGATTTTCTAATTCTTCCCACATTTCTTTTGCAATTGTTGCATATATAATTGTTCATGCAATGTCCTTTGAAACAGAGTTCAAAATCCAAGACAGTATCATATTGTTGCATCGCTCCCATGATTCATACAAATGATCAGAATTAGCTGGCTGTTGTATGACTCCACTGATGAACCCCATCTTGTTCTTTGCCTTCAAAGTAATTTGCATTGATCTACACCATGTGGGGTAATTATCCCCCATGAGGACTTGAGAAACCAATACAGAACCAGTCGAATCTCCATTCTGCAGATGGTAGGGATCTGCTAGTTGATCACGCATGTGAAAAGAATTAGAGTTTGGAACAGAATTAGAGTTTGGCACCACATCAGCCATCGCAACGAGAGAAAAAAGATGGAATGCTAGAGTTTCATCTCTGATACCATGTTACAACTTAGAAAGATATGAAGTGAAGTCATCAACTGAGAAGAAGAAATTCTGAATTGTATTATTGTGTAAAATCTGAAGTTACAGCTATGCTTTTATACATGTAAAATGCCGAAGGCTATAAAGGTAAAAGTATTATAACCAACGTAACTATCTAACATAATTAGTTATCTAATAGATCATTTGTCCTAAGCTATAAAATGGAGGAAAGAATCCCTCTCTCACTTGTGTCTAAATTGCTCTGACGTCTCTTGGATCTTATGGAGGCAATCCCCTTGACCTCTCAACATTTCTTGCTTTGTTGATCAAGGCATCTCTAATGGGATTAAAATGGTTCTATATTTCCCACCTTCACTAAACCTCTCTCGTGAAGATAATTGCAGGTCCCAATTGTTTGCTATCTTGGTTGTAAGTGGGATCGAGTGAGAGTTAGAGAGACACGAAAGAAAAAGAAACTAATCATTGGCTAGACAAGACAGCGACAGACGCGGTAGCAAGTAGATGGCTTGTGGAGGGGCAACATTTTCAAATATAGAGAAGAGAAGACAGGCCATCCGGCTCGGAGGAGGAAAACATAAGGGGGAGGGGTTTACTTGTTTAGGCCTTATGCTACAACGCACCGTTTTGGTGTTTTTAATGGTGAGCTTCTGCGGCGAGTTAATGTTGCCGCAAATAGTTATATACTAATTAGCCGCTGCAAACAGTTAAATAGCTACCACAAGTAGTTAAATATTATGCAACACATTTCACAACAAACAAATGTCGCCTTAAGAGACACAAAATGTGTTAGAATTGATTTTTTCAGTCAATATTATTTGCAGAGACATGTTCTTACCAGAAAAAGAAGTACGGAGAGGTTTGGATTCAGAGATGAGTTGAGATGGTTTGTAAATAGTAGAATAAAAGTTGAATTATTTATTACATTTTATGTGGGAATTTGGAAAAGTTGTTTTGAGATTTGAAAAAGTTGAATTGTTTATTATATTTTGTGTGGAAATTTGATAAAGTTGTAATGATGAGATGAGATGAGTTGAAGTGGATTTTGAATCCAAACCTCTCCTGATGAATTCGTACTTGCGGGAAATTAAATGACGAAAATGTAAAAAATTAACTTTTTATGTCCAGAATTAAGCCTCGCAAAAGAAGTTGGTCGCAAAAAGCTATATATCTTGTAGTGAGATTTGCTTTTTGCGACTCAAATATATAACATATTCGGACGCATTTCCCGCATTCAAGTTACTCCATGCTTATTGGGTTTTTAAAGTGGCAAATCCCTCCTTATTCATTCATGCTTGGAATTCTTTCCTTTGATTTCTCATGTCTCAAACTTCGTATCTCTTTGTTTGCTTGATCATCAATATTACTTTCTTAAAAAACTATTTTTTTACTTGATACCCATTAAACTATTTAATTTAGACATTTAGTGATCTTCTTGTATCAGTATCGGCCTTTAGAATTAGTTTTTTTATATTTTAAATTTAAAACTATATATAAAAATAGACACATAAAATTATAACTTGTATAATAGTTATTGTGTATTTAAAATATTAATATAAATAATAATAAATACCTTAAAGTTTATTATAATATGTGCCATCTATCTCTCTTTTATATATTTGAAAGGAGATTTGCATTCTTTTTATATTTGGAAGGAGATTTGGAAAGCTAGTAATTCCATTTTAAAGATGGTTGCAGGTGGCATGTGGGGAATGGAATGAATATAAAAGTTTTTAAGGATCCTTGACTATTGGGAATTAAACTGTCAAATGTTGATTATTCAAATGTTGATGTAGATATGATGGTTAGTTCTTTGATAGATGAGAACACAAGATGGTGGAATGTTAACAGCTTAAGAGCTCTCTTCAATCGAAATGAGGAGAGCCAAATTTTGAAGTTGAATGTATGTGAAAATGTAAAAGATTTTGTTTTCTAGATACATGAGAGAACTAGTATGTATTCGGTAAAAAGTGCATATAGGATACTTCAAAAATCTGAAACTCAGTGTAGGGGGGAAGGTTTAAGAAATTGTTATGCAACAATTTTTTGTAAATGTATGTGGAATTTGAAATTGCCTAAGAAGATGAAGATTTTTGCATGGAAAACTTGTTTTAAAAAGCTGCCAACTTTTCAAAAGTTAAAAAACAGGCATGTTATTGATAATGAGACTTGACTGTTTTGTGGGAAGGAAATAGAGGATCTTGCTCATGCAGTTTTTTATTGTTAATAAGTTATACATGTTTATTCACAGCATATAAAGTTGTATAGGAATGTGTTGTCAAACAACAGTTTCTGGGAGCTGACCAATATGGCTCAGGATGAAGGTTCAGATGAGACTTTGGTAACTTTCATTGCTATTGCATGGGCTCTATGGTATAGAAGAAACATGTACATTTATGAGAATGTCTCTTTTGGAATACAGATGGTGGTTAACAATGCTTTATCTTTGAAGTCTGAATTCAAGCAACTCTAGGTTTTTGATGTTTCTTCTTCTCAAATTACTAAAGTGATTTCTTGGAAACCTCCTCCTATAGGCTTCCTTAAATTGAATGTTGATGGGATAATTTTTCATGATCAACATACAACTGGTATTGGAGTGTTGTTACGAGACCAAAATGGTGATGTATTAGTTGATTGCAGTAAGTTGGAAAGGGAAGTGGTCTCTTCTGAGTTTATAGAGTCTATTGCTATGTTAAGGGGGTTGCAAATGTGTGTTCAATGGGATACTCCGAAGATATTGTTTGAAACTGATTGTTTAATTCTTGTTGATGCTTTGAATAATCATGTTGAATACTACATGATTTTTATTTTCTTCTTCAAGATATTCGGAGAATGATGAATTGTTTTCAATAGGTTAAAGTTTTGCATGTCAATATGATAGGTAACTCGACAGCGCATCAACTAGCAAGACATGCATAGATTATTAGTGATATTGAGATGTGGTGAGAATGTCATTTTATAACTCAAGCTATTTTAATTATTCACAAGAAATCTCTACATTAGATTATACATTTATTTATTATATAGTAATGAACAACTAATAATTTTAAAAATATTTAATTTTTTTAATTATTAATTTATTTTATTTTATCATATTTTACTATTCTACCTATTATATATTAATTAATAATCATATTCTTATTAAATTAATATATCACTAACTCAAATTAATATATCAATTTCAAAAATATTTTAATTTTTTTAATTATAAAATTATTTATTTTATCATATTTTACTATTCATAATATTATATATTAATTAGTAATGATATTTTAAATAAATTATGGATTAAAAATAGAAACTAGAAAAACGTTGATGGAGATCTCGGGAGAGAGAAATAAATGATATAAAATAGATTTAATTAATAAACAGTGTCTTTAAAATTTAGAAATAACTTTAGAAGTTACTGTAGATATTTAAAAGATAACTATTTTAATATGATATATTTTATAGTTTAATAGTTAAATTCTTATTAGATTTAATTTTTAACTAATGAGAGTGATCTAAGAATTTGTTTATTGGTTCAATGAATGAATTGTTGATTATCAAATATATATATATATATATATATATATATATATAATATCTTGGTCTTAAAACTCTGACAGCCAGTAATCTTGAAAAATCTTAGTGCGTCTTCTATTACTGCAATTGCCGTACTTCTTAATTCGTACCTACCTACAAATTCGTAGGTCTGACTAGTACATGATGCAATTTCATTCCCATTTCTGAGCCATTAATAGTAATTATGTTGTATTAATTTCTGACCTTTAGAATTTTGGGATTATCGCTGGGTAGTTAATGCATGCTACCGTATTCGAGGGTCCTAAGTGCCGGATCAAGTACTACATCGATCAAGTCAATGCTATTGATCGTCAAATTAAAATTGTATTAATTTGAATGTTCGAGCAAGTGGGGTGGTGTCGTAATGGTATTTTTCTTTTTTTCTTTCTTCTTTTAATTATGATATGATTGAACTTAATTAATTTGGTTGCTACTGCAAAAAAAATAAAAAAAAATACATGGTGTGACGTTGGGAATTACGTGAACTTTAGGGTCAGCTTTAGAGCAAGAATAATTGAACGTGCGTCGAAGTAACGACGAGGTCCACAATGACCTGCTGCTTCTTGTTCAATCCAGAAGTTGTCGTTACATATAATTGAAATTTGGTCCCGAGATCTCTCAAAACTCATAAGGACACGCTACAACACAATTATTTTTTTTTTTTAGTGATGGTTGAAAAATCATGACAATCTCCAAACCGTCACTAAAAAATATTTTTTGAGATAGATTCTAGAAACCGTCACTAAAGACAGATGAGATTTTTTTTACGTTTCAACATATAGGAAATTTACGTTCGAACGTCGCATATACGTTCAAACATTGTGGCTATTTACGTGCGAACGTGAAATGTTTTGGTGTAAACGTTCGAACGTTAGTAATTAACGTTCGAATGTAAAATGTTTTGCGCCAACATTCGAACGTAAATTACTAACGTTCGAACGTTAATTGTAAATTTAATTTAAATATGACTTTAATTTAAAAATTATGTGACTTTTATAGTGCATAATTTGTGAGCAAGTCTAAAAAATTGATTTGTATATATTTATATATACACAATTTGTAATATATAAATATATATTTATGTTTATATATATTTGAAGTGCAGTTAATTAGTATTAAAGATAGAAAATATAACATTTGAGAATTGAAATTATAAAACCATAGAAATATTAAATAATATTTTTCTTTACATATAATAAAAGTAAAATACAAAATATGATCGAATTTCTTAAACAATACTCAGATGATAGCGTTGTTCGCAAAATTCGAACTCCGTACCTCCTCAGTCAAGGTATCAACCTTATCGTTGAAGATACCTACACGATGGGCGATCTCGGAGACAGACGCCTCTATAACTGCGAGCGATCGATCGATCTTACGATCGATATGCGCAGTCAGCTGTGAGATCACCGCATCAACCCAAGCAGGCCGCGCATCTCCCGTAGATGTACTCGACGGCTGCTGACTACTACTCCCCACATGACCTGGCTCAGACTGCGTCGGAGGAACTAGATCCTCTCCAGGGGGTGGCTGACGTCCCCTCGCCTATCCAATGCTACGTCGATGCGTGGTCATGTTAAGGGGGCTCATATGATCTTTGACCCGCTCCTCTGGCTGGGTTGGCACTCCCCGTGCAAGTAATAGTCGGCTGATTAGAACACCGTATAGGAGATTATCCTTGGAGATGATGCTCGCTTCATAATGGATCCTCTAAAAGATGTGCAGTGGCAAATCTATAGGATCTCCACGTGCCATTCATATAAAAAACTGTGTCCGAAGCTGACTAAATGTGGTTTTATGTGCCATAGGATCCACGTTTGTTACAACAATAAGGTGCAACATGCGGAAGAAAGGTACCAGATGGTTCTGGTTGAAGGCGTTCTTCCGCTCGATCTGCATGCAGTCCCTCCCGGTGAGAATGTAGAAATCCTCGTCTAGGTCATCATCCCTAGCCTCGAGGCCAGTATCCTCAACTTCTGATAGGGGTGGGCAGCGGGGCCCCATCCCCCGCTACCCCGCCCCTGATCGCCCCGCCCCGCATGGAATATCCCATGCAGGGGCGGGGAGAGGATTGACTCCTGTAGGGCCCCGCCCCGCCCGCCGCTCCACACTCCTCCCATTTTTAATGTAAAAATTTATAATTTATAATATTTATATAAGTAATTTATATAAATATATTGTATATAAATATATACAATTTGTTAAAAACTTGAATTTAACTTCAAGTTAATGGATTACCTTGGCCTCCTAGGCCAACCATTATATAGGAGGCCAAGGCATTACAATAGTGATAGTTAAGCAATGTGGGACTTACTGTTAAGTCCCACATTGCTTAACTATCACTATTGTAATGCCTTGGCCTCCTATATAATGGTTGGCCTAGGAGGCCAAGACAATCCAAAATATAACTGTAATAAGTTTGTATTTTTTTAATGTATAGATTTTAATTTATACTTTAAATTATATTATAATTTGTGTCTAAAAAAATTTTTAGACAATGGGTTAAGCGGGGGGCGAGGCGGGGTGCGGTTTCTACCCCACCCCCGATAGCGGGGCGGGGTATGAAACCCCTCCACCCGCATGGTGCGAGGCAGGGGGAGGGGAGGTGGTGCCGCCGCCTCGCACCATGCGGGTAGCACCCCTAACTTCTGACTGGTCTCCATCTCTAGCTGATGCTGGCTCAAATGGACGGCCAGTAGATGATGCAGAAGTACCTACATCCTTAAGGATGTAGCGTGTGCAGATGTCTCAACTCCATCCCGAGGTGCTTGGAGATGAAATCTAGTGAAATCTCAATGGAAACACAGTGTACAATCACGGTGTGAGAGGATACGTCCTGAGGCATGTCACATATCCCCTTATAGAACTCCTGAACCATTGAGGGGTATACATTCCCCCTCAATGTGCAGATATTTTTCCAGCTTCTACTGACGAAAACATCTCTCAGGTTCGGCTGCTCCTATATGAGTTCGTTAAACTCATTAATCAGGACCTCTCTCTCTACCATAACAGTACGAGCCCCGATACGAGTAGTGTCCTGAGTGGCTCATTCCCTCCCTGATTTCCTAGTATGCAGAGGATGAGTTATATTTTAAAAATAGAAAAGGAAAAAAATTATTTACATTGTGTATTTTTTGTGTTAATTTTAAGCTGCTCTGCATTAACGTTTGAACATAGTAAAAGAACCTTTCGAACATTCAGAGAAAACGTTCGGATGTGTATCCTTTACGTTCACACATAAAACACATACGTGCGAACGTACAACATACACGTTCGAATGTAAGCAATAAATAAATTTAAATGACGTACGTTCAGACGATTAAGTTATACGTTCGAAGGTATGAGTTTTACGTGCGAACGTAAAGGATGCACGTCCGAACGTTGAAGCATAAATAAATTTAAAAAGTAGTACGTTCGGACTTTATAATTAAACGTTTAGACGTAAATTTTATGAAAAATAACCTCCAAATGTAAAACAACACACGTTCGAACGTAGAAATCTTAACGGCTATGTAATTGAAACGTCGTATGTTTGAACGTCTGGGTGAAACATTCGAACGTTACGACACATAATGGCTGACTCAACCATTATTAAAATCTCGAAAATCAATCTACAAGATTCTAAATGCCTAAATGCCACCGTAGAAATGAAGTATACACTTCAAGAAACTTTTATAAGGTGACTATTTGGCCAATGATAAGCCGTGCTGGCCGAAAAATCGAGTTAAAAATCTGGCCACCACTTGGCCCGTTTTAAACAAAATCGAACCCAAATCTCAAATAAAATACATGTTAGATGTTAAAAGATGAATGCCTACCTTTTAGTGAAGGCTGTGATGGAGTTTGACTGCCGCAGCGACGGAGGAGTGGCTGCGTGAAAACTGGAACGAAGTTAGATAACGGTGAAAATGACGTTTCGCCTTTCTGTTTTGGGCTTATATACACAAAACGTTCGAACGTAATTCTTAGTACGTTCGAACATTTTTTGATTTATTTTCCAAAATATTGATATAATATATTATATTATTAATATATGTTATATATTATAATGTATACTATAACATATAGCATACTATATATAATATTAGATTAATTGGAATCAAATTATTCTTCCTAATGAATGACAATTAGATTAATTGGTTTTGTTGAATTTGTGAGTACTAGTTATATTTCTAAAGTTTAGCAATATGTTTATACATGTTGTTGTGATTTTATGCTTACTTTTGAAATAATTGTGATTATTACTTGTGAATTTTGTGAATAATTTGTAAGTTTATGATGTTCATGGATGAATTAATATGTGTAGAAATATGGTTGTGAGAATATTGTTGTTGTTGTGATATGGATTTGAAATATTGTAATTATTGTCTTTGAATTTTTATTGAATATGTTTAACAAGAAAATTATAAGTTTAAGATCTTAATTTAAGTAAAGATTAAAAACATTTAATATACATTTAATATGAGAATTAATATTTAACATTTAACAAGTATATATAATATATTCATACTGATTTAGTTAGAATATTTTTATTATTCAAATTATAAGTATAGTATAAAACTTAATCTTAAAAAAAAGAAAAAAAAGGTATATAACTTAACTAATATAAAGTATAATACTTTTTTCATATAGAATGAGATCAAAGACGGGGCTGGCCATTGGATCAGTAAAAAGTAAGACAGTTTTAGTGGGAGGATCGATCCCTTTTGTTTTCAAACTAATGTTCAAACCTCCTCCATGATTGTGTTACAAGTAATAAATATATAGAGGACTAACTAGCTAGATAGCTTGGTGATAACGTTGTAGTTGTGTACCTTCATTTGTTGCGTTTGTGGCTATGAAATGGGCCGTACGTATCTTCAGACATCGATATAGGTGTCCATTAAGTGAGTCTCAGTCGTACGGGTCTCTACTAATAGTCGTGGTTACATTAAGTGTCCATGTCGAGGGTTTAAAAATTTGTGTATGATATGGTTGAATGAAGTTGAAAGTCATATATTTATGAACGTTATGGATCTGAGTTGGATGAAGTTGAAAGTCATATATTTAGATGAAGTTGAAAGTCATATATTTGGATGAAGTTGAAGGTCATACAAATTATGACCCTTAGATGATGTGATTCCAGAAAATTATTACTATATAGTATATATATAGTGCATTATATATATAATGTATTATATACTATATTATATATAGACTATATATAATACTCTTATATATATATAATACAATATATATGTTCACAAGTAGTTAGAGATGATGCCTAAATATATACTCTGAATAAAGAAGAATTTAAAATTAACAAATAATAGTCACAAAAGATTCGTATTTTTCTCAAGTTTTACATAAATAAAAAAATATTATATAGTACTATATATATAGTGTATTATATATATATATATTAGTTTTGTTGTTAGTTTTATTAATTATATATTATTGATTCATATATATAGTATAGTATATATACTATACTATAAATATAGTATATAATATAGTATATTATATACTATATATAGTCTAGATTACTCACCTTGGCATCCACCTCTCATAATTCTAAAAATGAACATTTTTCTCCAACATATTCACAAGTGATTGGAGATGATGCCCAAATACACACCTTGAGTAAAGAAGATTTTAGTAAGTAACAAAGAATATCTCGAACAAGCGGTTATATGAAAGAACTTTTATGTCACAAAAAGTTAATATTTTTCTCAACCTTTCAAAAATAAAAAGAAATTATATTGAAGAAAAATATTATGAGTATCTAGAAAAAAATACATATATATAACTATTATATTAATAAATACTAACCTATGAAGCTAAAAGTAACGTTTGAACATGTATTTTTTATGTTCGAACGTTAATATTATATTCTCGCTCGATTTTCTCATATCTGTGATGATCTTTCCACTCGATTTTAATATTATATTCCCGCTCGATTTTAATCTAACGTTCGAACGTTAATGGAGATATATGAGAGGAAATCGATATTATTCGAACGTACAATTATAATACGTTCGAACACAAGAAGAAAAATGCGAGAAATTTCCTGCTCGACCCGCTCGATTTAGGCACCTCTTTGATGATATGAAACGTTCGGACGTTAAAAGTTTACGTTCGAACGTTAGAGTAAAAGTTCGAACGTAAATTTTTAACGTCCGAACATGCAAAATAAAAGTACGGGAAATTCCTTGCTCGATTTAGGCACCTCTAATTTGAAATGTTCGAACGTTAAGAATTTACGTTCGAACATGCAAAATAAAAGTGCGGGAAATTTCCCACTCGATTTAGGCACCTTTATGATGATCTGAAACGTTCGAATGCCAAATTTCTTACGTTCGAACATGAAAATAAAAGTGCGGGAAATTTCCCGCTAGATTTTGAAGACTGTCATAGGAAGATACGTTTGAACTTGTATAGAAAACGTCCGAACGTTATCCGCAGAAAATTTAACTGAGTTTTTTAACGTTCGAACGCCATCTTAAAATTGGGTGGGATAATATAACGTTCAAACTTACAACTTAAACGTTCGAACGTTGCATCTAAAGATTTTGTGATTTAATGAATACACGCATGGGAGGCAGTAGACTCATTCTGCTGCTTCTCCCGTGCGCGTAACAGAGAGAGAGACGGTGAGAGAGGGTATTCGTGGGTTAGAGAGAGAGGGTTAGAGAGAAAAAGAGTTGAGTGAGAGAGTGTTGTGGGTTAGAGAGAGAGAGTGTTAGAGTGAGAGAGAGTTGAGTGAGAGAGGCTTAATTAATATTTTCAAACTCTAGTTCCATTGATTTTGGTAAGTAAAAACTATTTGTCTTTTGTATTTTTTTGAATTTTATGATATTTGTCTTGTATTTTTGTTATATATATGCTTCTAATAAGTTAGTGTTATATTTTTTTTTTAAAGATTGGTTGTGATTATTGGCAAGTTGGAAGTTTTTGATTTGTAAGAGGATATTATGAATGCTAGGTATATTTCTAAACTTTAGCAATATGTTTATATATTTTATGCTTACTCTTGAAATAATTGTGATTATTGTTTGTGAATTTTGTGTATAGTTTGTGAGTTTATGGTGTTTATTGATGAATTAACATGTGTAGAAATATTGTTGTGAGAATATTATTGTTGTTGTTGTGATATGGATTTGAAATATTATGATTATTGTTTGTGAATTTTTATTGAATATGTTTATATGGTTAGAAATATATTGTGTTTAGGTTTTGGATTGATGTGAAAATCTTGATATAATATTTTTTAGTTTTTTTGAATTTGTGAGTGCTAGTTATATTTTTAAAGATACTCAAATATGTTTATACATGTTGTTGTGATTTTATGCGTACTTTGGAAATAGTTGTGATTATTATTTGTGAATTTTGTGAATAGTTTGTGAGTTTGTGAGTTTATGGTATTTATTGATGAATTAACATGTGTAGAAATATTGTTGTGGAAATATTGTTGTTGTTGTTGTGATATGGATTTGAAATATTGTGATTATTGTTTGTGAATTTTTATTGAATATGTTTATATGGTTAGAAATATATTGTGTTTAGGTTTTGGATTTATGTGAAAATTTTGATATTATAATTTTTTATCCCTTTTTTGAATTTGTTCTTTAACAAGAAAATTATAAGTTTAGGATCTTAATTTAAGTAAATATTAAAAACATTTAATATACACTTAATATGAGAATTAATATTTAACATTTAATAAGTATATATAATATATTCATACTAATTTAGTTAGAATATGATATTCAAATTATAAGTATAGTATAAAACTTAATTTAAAAAAAAGAAGTATATAACTTAACTATATATAAAGTATATCATATATAATAACTATTATTAATGAACCGTCCATTAAATATTCTTACCATTGTGAGGTTCCAAACCATTATATTATTAAATATATATATATATATATATAAAGAAAGAAAGTAAAATACTTTTCATTAAAAAAGTCTTGAACCTACCAAATAAGTAGAGTTGGAATAAATAAATATATTTATTTAAAATAAACTAGAGAGTAAGTAAATAAGGATAAAATAAATACTTATATAAAAATTATATACTTATTGTCTATATAAATAAATAACTCACTCAATTAAGTATAACAATTAAAATCATAATTTAGGAATGATAATAATTAAAATTATATATAACAATTATATAATAACACGATGGAGAATGATCTTGAAGAAATGTCTATCAATTTGCTTGACTGTCATAGTCTCTCCGGCCTTGACAACTCTCCTCTGGTCTTGACAACTCCGACCTTGAGAGTTATCCGGACTGGAGAGTCTATGACAATTAAGCAATTTAACTAAAATTTAGACATTTCTTCAAGAGCATTTTCCCTTGTTATCTACTCATGATAGGAAACTTCTGAACATATTGTTCCATCTCTCTCTAGTTTAACAATATAGCATGCAATACTATTTGTTTGACAATCTAGACACAGAACATGAGGATATTGTTTGTAGTGTTTTTTGATAGATATGATGTGACATTGCATAAATAATCTTAGATCCGTTTGGAAATTTGTGTACATTTATGTGTCCACTAATTCTTGAATTGTCCAGTGTGGATAGTTTGAGATTATATTATCTGTATTGCACATTTTTATTACTCCTACTTTCCACATTTAATATGAAGTTTCAGTGTCTTTTTCTACTGTTTTTCGGGTATACTGTTCGTAGGGTCAGAATCCCTCTATTTGAACATGTATACTTGGAAAACTATGGGGAGATGCTGCCGAAATTTCTACTAACGTGGAAAGTAGTTGTGACGAGATTTGTACAATATGGATAATATCATTTCGAATGGGATAGGACCAACTAGTTTATCAAAAAAACAATGAGAATTAGACATTGACATGCATGTGAATTTTCTATGTACGTGTTATTAATAGATATATGTTTTTAGAAATGGACAAAAATTGGATGCGTTTGGGCGATAGATTTGGAAAGGATTACGTATCCTATGCGCGTGGAGTAAGAACCTTCATTGATTTGCACGGGCATCTGCTGATAGTCGTGATTACATTAAGTGTCAATGTCGAGGGTGTAAAAATTTGTGTGCGATAGGGCTGGATGAAGTAGAAAGTCATATATCTGTGAACGGTATGGATCTGGGGTATACCCGATGGGTACTACATGGTGAGCCTATGAACAGTAAGTAGATATATTGGTCGATCATCACAATTACATTGATGAGAATTAAGAAAAAGACGAATGACACGATTAAGACGAGGAAAGATATTGAGAGAATGAGAATTAAATATAATCTACATTTGCGGTTGGAAGGCAATAGGGTGGTCATGCCGCATACATGTTTTACGATGAAGATGGAGGAGAGGACGGACTTTTGCAAATGGTTGCAAGGTGTGGAGTGGCAGATGGTTATGCTTCAAATATTGGTAGATGCGTGAGTCCTGATGATTGGAAAATCAGTGGATTGAAAAGTCCTGACTGTCACGTATTTTTACAGAAGTTATTACCTATGGGAATTCGTGGGAAGCTAGCATCAAATGTACGTGTCGTCATATCCGAACTCTGTATGTTTTTTAAGGATTTGTGTGCTCGGGTAGTAAATCGAGATGTGTTGCAAAAATTGGAAGAAGACATTACTACTATATTATATAAATTCGAGCAGATATTTCTACCATCATTTTTTGATATCATGGTCCATTTAGCAATACATTTACCGCGAGAGGTACTATTGGGTGGACCGGTGCAGTTCCGTTGGATGTATCCAGTTGAAAGATATTTGGGTCGACTGAAGCGCACTATTGGGAATAAAGCCAGAGCTGAGGGTTCAATAGCAAAGGCCTATATACATGATGAATGGTTAACATTTTGCTCTCTATATCTTCATGGTGTTGAGACACGATTTAATCGTCAAGAGCGAAATGCTGATCTTGCTGCTGCGCCTTCTCTTGAGCTATCAGTGTTTTCCCAGAATGTACGACCCTTGGGTGCACAAACGGGTTACGATTTAATTGATGGAGAGTTGGGTAAAGTTCGGTAGTGTGCTAAATAATTGCCAGAGATTGATGATTATCTCAGGTATGTCGTTCCATGCTTCGAATAATTATAGTTTTCTTGAAGTTTAACTATAACTGTTGTGTTCAAAATATATTTCTTTTGCATTTATCTATAATAGTGAGCACATGGACAAACTTAGGACGGAAGGCATAGAAAATATAGAGGCAAGACACGAGAAAGAATTTTCCGGATGGTTTGAAAAACGTGTATGAACTAAAATTATATATATGTTATATTTTGAAACTTTTAACTCTCGGTAACTTTTAATAAATATATATTATTTCAATTGTTAGATTTTGGAACAATGTGCTCGTGATCCCGGATCAATTTCTTCTGAATTGTATGCATTGGCCCGTGGTCCCTCAAATGGAGCACTTCGATACACTGCATGCACGGTTCAAGGTTATAGATTCCATACTCTGGACCGTGAACGTAATAAAAAGACTCAAAACTCTAATGTGTTGGTCGAGAGGAGTCATGGAACATATGATATTGACTATTATGGTGTCATAAGTGATATTATCAGATTGAAATATCTGGGTGAGTCTATAACATATGTCTTTAAATGTGATTGGTGGGATCTAGGCGGTGGTCAGGTTTCGATACATAGGGCTAATTTTTTTACGAGTGTCAATACTACATCTAAATGGTATGAAAATGATCCATTCGTATTGGCTTGTCAAGCTACCAAAGTCTATTACTTGATTGATTCAATGAAAAGTGCTGATGAAAATAGTGGAGAGATTACTTGGCGATTCGTACAAAAATTTGTCCCTTGAAATATATATGAAGCATGAACGAATGCAAATTACGAGAATAGTGGAGATGAAGATGACACTCCGATTGTAGAGGCATACCATGAAGATGGAGAGGGTATTAACTTATTTGTTGACCTCGGTGCACTCGAGTTGCTCCCCTTGTGTAGAGATGATGTCCCACCCGTCCATCTCGACCCGTCTATATTAAATGATCATTCAATTCAAGTAAGTGAAGAGGAAGAAGAAGATGAAGAGTCAGAAGATGAAGACGAATCAGAATCCGGCCAGGAGGTGGATAAGGAGGATGAATAAGAGGTGCATGATGATGATGAAGATGTTCTTGAGGGAGATTCTGAAACAAGCATGGAAAATACATCCGAAAATGAAGAATAAGAGTACTAAATATTTTATTCATATAGGTGACTATAAAATATATTGAATTTTCATAATTTATTCTAATTAATTTTCTTTGATATAATTAATTATTTTCAAGAATGCTGCCGAAACGACAACGAAGAAATATGGCTCTGCCAAGTCCAAGTCTCGAACTCATTGAGGACTCCCCATTCGAGGAATCCACTCCTGAAGATCAAGTTAACACGCAAGAGAACAACAGCCAGTCGACACTTACCAGTAAGGAAATATTGTCTTTGATAATTAATTATATAGTTAATACTTTTGTCTCAATAATTATATAACTATAATTATACTATTATCATGTAGTTGATGCATTTGCACGTCGCAGTTGTGGCTATACACGTGGCAACTCTCTTGAGAAAAATAGAAGGTACGAAAAACTCAAGATCACCATTCCTGATAATCCCACTGGAGGAGTGGATGATGGTGCAGCAGAGCTTTGCTCCTATATTAGCATAGTAGTTCGAACTTATGCTCCATTTTATGTGCGCTCATGGCGAGATGTTCCGAATGAGATTAAGGAGCACATTCGAAGTCGTGTGCTGGTGAGTTTAATTTTTAGTACATTTTTTTCACCTATATATTAGTATATCATTTTTTTTACCTGATTCACTTGTTAGGATGAATTTGACCTCAACTTTGGCAGTAGCGAGGATTTGAGAACCGTGAATGAGTTGATGGCTACACTACTCCGACGTCACAAAGGACGATGTCATGACCACTTCAAGAAGGTTGAGACGTTGGAAGACGCTGCGCAGTCTCCTTTCCAGCAGATGAAGTTAGATGATTAGATAAAGTGTTGTATTTTTTCGCATCTCCAGATTATCATGTATTTTACATTTATATCTTTTAATTATTTACATTTATATTCGTTTTATATATTATATGTATACATATTACAATTAACATTCTTAATATATTTTGTCGCACTTGAGTTCTACAAATGCACATAATAGATCCGTTTTGACAGTCCATCAACATGCCGGTTCAAGATCATTCCACCGTCTTGTTGAAAAAATGGTAATTAAAAAATTATAGAATTCATTTATTTTTTTGATATTCTTTTATTAAGTACTAACATGATCTTTTTAAAATTACAGATGTCGCTTTGTTAGAAACGTAATGATCCTGAAAACTTTTCCCTCATTCATGTCTATGTTGCAGCTCACACTAATGAGTATAGTGAGTGGATGGATCCTGTCGCTGTAGATAATTATGTAAGCAGTGTTAATTTTGTTAAATAAATTATGGAACATGTGAAGAATTTATTTTTTATTTCTATTTCTTTTAATACGTTATCTATTAAGAATCATTACCTTTCAAATTGCAGGAAAAAATGATGGAGATGTAGTCGGCTTCTGGGGAATCCTCTCCTAGTGACATAGACATATTCACACAAGTGCTCGAGCCGTAGTCTAGTATGGCAAGAGGTTTGGGACGATCTATCAAGCATAGATATTCATCCTTCTCAACTTCATCGACTTCACAAATTAATAATCTTACCAAAGATTTAGAAGCTGCACAGTGTGAGAATGAGTATATGAGGTCAAGACAGCAAGAGTTAGAGTCTCTTTTAGAACGACAGTCTCATTTAGAGACGCGCTTACAGGACCAACTGAGAGACCAGTAGGAAAGAATACGCAGTGAAATCCAAGAGCAAGTGCAACGGGAGATGATTGTGCAAATGGAGCGTGTTATGTCGTTGCAACAAAATCGCGGTGGGCGAGGAAAAAAGAAGAAATAAATTTTAGTAGTAGTAGTGGCTAGTTTTAATATCTAATTTTAAAATTTTATAAGACATAGTTAGTTGTTAATTGATGGTATGTAATATGATACAATTGGTATGTTTTTAAATTTTATGAAATTAGTATTTCTGATCTGTACGTTCGAATGTAAATTAAAAACGTTTGAACGTTGGTTCACATTCGAACCAACATTCGAACGTGAATACATAAAATTGTATAGTAACATTCGAACGTATGCCTCTACGTTCGAACGTATTGACCTCAAACGAACAAACGTTCGAATGATTAAACGATTAACGTTCGAACAAACCTCTGAATGTACCACTTGCATTCAAACGCTCATTTGTTTACATTTGAAATAACGTCTAAATGTTAAACCTGTTACGTTTGAACATTGGTCCGTTAACGTTCTAACATAAATTCGAACGTTTGTTATATAATTAACGTTTGGATGCATAAACGTTCGAATGTAAATAAGATACGTTAGAACTATAACCAACGAATGTCAACTTC
This sequence comes from Juglans mandshurica, assembly GCA_022457165.1. Taxonomy (NCBI): domain Eukaryota; kingdom Viridiplantae; phylum Streptophyta; class Magnoliopsida; order Fagales; family Juglandaceae; genus Juglans; species Juglans mandshurica. The sequence goes on along the minus strand of CM039621.1, from coordinate 13,337,843 downwards.
TCTCATTCGAACGCCTATCGGTCGGGTTGTCGTTCGAACGTACAATTGGACGTCCAAACGTTACTTTCGGTGACAGTTCTCAACTGTCACAAAAAAGGGAACGTTCGAACGTTCAACCAAACAAAATACCTCAAACCGTCACTACAAATATTTTTAGTGACGGTTCAACAGTAAACCTTCACCAATTGTTTTCTGTGATGCACATTAGGTGACGGTCGTGATGACGATTTCAATCTGTTACAAAATATTTTTAGTGACGTTTTGGCAATTTTTGATGTTCCTCTGTTACAAAAGACAAATTGTGTTGTAGTGACAATTGCTCTATCAGAAATTAGACTTATTATTTTTCATCTTCTTATTATTCTATTCTTTTATTTACTTTATTCATTTTTATATCACATGATAGTCACATGTTATTTTTTATTTCTTCATTTATTCCTATAAATAGGGGTACTGTACACGGATGTAAATATACTTTACATTTTATTTTTTCACTTCAATTCTAGAAGCTTCTTTTCCTTTTCTCTCGACCTTTGGTTTGCTAGGGTTTTCACCCTTTCCTGTGCTCTGCTAGGGTTTACTTTACATGGTATCATACGTTCTTTTATCTTGCTTCTATGGCACCGTCTCCGAGGATGCCACTTCTCATTTCTTTCTTCATTCTAGTGACAGTCTTTGTGATCTCTTGGTGACGCAACCTTTTCTCGGTGAGAACTACCATGCCTGGCCTCGCTTGATGATTATGGCTCTCTCGACGAAGAACAAACTTGTATTTGTTGATGGATCCATTACTAAACCTTTGGATTCAACATATTCTCTTTTCTCTTCATGGCTCCGATGTAACAATATGGTGATATCTTGGATCTTATCTCCTGAAATTTCTTCTAGTATCTTGTATATTACAATTGCTTGTGAGATCTGGTCGTATCTTAAGGAATGATTTTCTCAGAAAAATGGACCTCGCATTTTTCAGTTACAAAAATCGATTTCCTCCCTTTCTCAAGGTTTTCTTTCTGTGAATAACTATTTTACTCGTCTTAAAGGACTTTGGGATGAACTTACTAATTACAAGTATTTTCCTGCTTGTTGTTGTGGAGCTGTACAAACGTTAAACCATTATGTTCAACAGGCCCATGTTTTACATTTTTTGATGGGATTGAATGAATCTTTTGCACCTACTCGTGCATAGATTCTACATATGGAACCCTTGCCTCCTCTTAATAAAGTGTTTTATCTTGGTTTATAAGAGGAACAACAATGAGAAATATCTTATGTTTCTCTTCCCTTTGTTGACTCACATGTTTTTGTTTCTCAAAATGATGCAACTAGATCTTTTAAACCCTTTTCTAAGAAGGATAGATCAGTTTATAAGCATTGTGGAATTACTAGTTATGTGGTTGAAAAGTGTTATAAGTTGCATAGCTTTCCCCCAGGCTACAAACCGAAACAGAGGCAACAGTCTATGGCTAATAATGCTATCCTCAATGATAGCAATTCCTCGACCGTCTCTCCTTTTTCATTGACTGAGAATCAGTATCAGCAGCTTCTAAATTTACTTCATCCTTCTAAATCTGCTGATGAATTTCCTTCTATTGTTAATGCAGTTGTGTCACATAAGTTTTCTGGTATTATTTTTCTTCGAAATAATACTCATTATTGTTTTTTTCTGTTGCTCAATCTGTTCCTTTTAATTCCAATTCTTGGATTCTTGATACTGGAGCCACTGATCATATGGTTCCTTCTATTGATTGCTTTACTTCTATTACCAGCTCTGTTAATACCTTTGTGAAGCTTCCTAATGGCCAATCTGTGTCTGTTACACATATTGGTTCTGTGTCTATTTTTGAACATCTTGTTCTACATGATGTTCAATTCAAATTAATATCCATTACCAAGTTAACACAATCACTAACTTGTTGCCTTTCGTTTTCCTCTGACACCTATCTAATACAAGACCTAATTCACTGTAGGCTGATTGGAGTGGGTAGATTGCAAGGAGGCCTCTATATATTGCAACTGTCAGGCCTTTCTTTTTCTAAACCTAATTTTTTTTTCTAGTACATATGTTGCTTGTTTACCTGAAACAATATATTCACATGTTTGCTCCATTTCTTCCAAATGCTCTAATTATGAGCTTTGGCATAATAGACTTGGTCATCCTTCTAATTCTAGGATGCTGTTTGTGAATACTTTTGCTCCTAAATTGAATGTTCCTTGCACTCCTTGCATGATTTGTTCTTTAGCTAAACAAATGAAGTTACATTTTCCTAATAATGTTCATATGTCTGCTGCCCCATTTGATCTTGTTCATTGTGATGTTTGAAGACCATATCTTGTACCAACTATTGAAGGTTACAAATATTTTCTAACTATTGTTGATTATTCAACTCGTGCTACATGGCTTTATCTTGTTGAATATAAATCTGAAATTTCACATACTTTTAGAGTTTTTTATAAAATGGTTAAGACACAATTTCATTTAAAAATAAAGTTACTTCGCACTGATCATGGCACTTAATTTTTCTTTGCTTCTTTTTTGCATTCTAAAGGCATTATACATCAACATAGTTGTGTTGAGGAATACATAGTTGTGTTGAGATTCCTCAACAAAACTCTGTTGTAGAAAGAAAGCATCAACATATTCTTAATGTAGCTAGAACAATGATAATTAAGTCTCATTTGCCTATTAATTTTTGGGGTGATGCTGCTTTAATAGTAACTTACCTCATTAATAAGCTTCCTACTGATTCTTTAAATCATAAATCTCCTTTTGAGCTCTTATCCAAATCTTATCCGTCTTATACTGATTTAAGAACTTTTGGTTGTCTTTGTTTTGCTTCAACTTTACGAAGATCTTGAACCAAATTTGATCCTAGAGCTCGAACTTGCATTTTTCTTGGTTATCCTTTTGGCATAAAAGGTTACAAACTTCTTAATTTAAAAACAAATCAATCTTTTATTTCAAGAAATGTTATTTTTTATGAACATATTTTTCCTTTTACTTCTTAAAACAATACTAATTTTCTTCTATTTTTCCTAAACCAGTTGAATGTCCAACTTTAGATTCTTTAAGTGTGCCTTCAACAACATCCTTTGTTGATTCATCTCTTAGTTTTTCTTCACCTTCTCACCCAAATGATTCTTCACCATCTTTTGGTTCTTCAACTTCTCATTCCAATGATTCTTCACCTTCTATTGATAATTCTTCCCACTGCCTTCTGTCAATGTTCCATTACCTTCTGATATTCCTAGAAGATCTTTTAGAATCAGAAAGGTACCTGGTTACTTGTAGAATTTTAATTGCAATTCTTCTTCTACACACTCTACATCAGATCCTTCAACAATTTCTGATTCATCAGGTTCTTCTTCATTTTTGCCTTCATCTCTCAAATATAATATTTTCAATTTTTTTTATCTTATGCTAATCTTTCTCCTTCACACAAGTCCTTTGTCATGCCCATTTCTGCGGATACTAAACCTGAGTTCTATCATCAAGCTGTCAAGTACTCTCATTGGAGAGATGCCATGTCAGCTAAGATTATAGCTTTGAAAATTAATAATACATGGATTGTTACTTATTTACCTCCTAGTGAGAAGCCTATTGTTTGCAAATGGGTGTATAAGATCAAGTATCATGCTGATGGTTCAATTGAAAGATATAAGACAAGGTTGGTTGCCAAGGGTTATACTCAAATTGAAGGGTTGGATTATTCTGAAACTTTTTCAGTTGTTGCTAAAATGGCTACTGTTAGAACTCTTTTGGCCATTGCTGCTGTGAAAGGTTGACATCTTACACAATTTGATGTGAATAATGCTTTTCTGCATGAGGATTTATCTGAAGAAGTATACATGGTCTTACCTCCTAGTTTCCATATAAAAGAGGGGTCTCAAGTTTGCAAATTGAATAAATCACTCTATGGCTTGAAACAATCCTCACGACAGTGGTTCTCCAAGTTTTCAACCTCTATACTCAGTTTGGGTTTTCAGCAATCCAAATATGATTATTACCTTTTTACTAAGATTGAGGGTTCCTCTTTCATTGCCCTTCTTGTCTATGTAGATGATATTTTCATTGCTAGTAATGATATGAAATCTATTGAGCGTTTAAAGTCCTTGCTTGATGAGAAGTTTAAGCTTAAGGACTTGGGTAAGCTCAAATATTTCCTTGGTTTGGAAGTGGCTTGATTTCCTGTTGGTATTTCTCTGTGTCAAAGAAAGTATTCTTTGGAGATTCTTCAAGATACTGGTTTACTTGCTTCTAAACCAATTGCTTTTCCCATAGAACAAAACATTAAGTTGAGTAAGGATGTGGGAGATTTGTTGCCTAACCCTACAGTTTACAGAAGACTTGTAGGTTACCTTCTTTACCTTACATTAACCCGGCCAGACTTATGTTACTCTGTCAATAGGCTTAGCCAATACATGGCTCAGCCTAGGCAGCTTCATTTACAAGCAGCCTATAGAATTTTACAATACATCAAAGATAGTCCTAGCCATGGTCTTTTCTTCTCTGCTGCAAATACATTGTCCCTCAAAGCCTCCGCTGATTCAGATTGGGCTTCTTGTCCTGACAGTAGAAGATCTACAAGTGGTTATTGTGTTTTTCTTGAGGATTCTTTGGTTTCATGGAAGACAAAGAAACAGACCACTGTTTCTATGTCTTCTGCAGAGGCTGAGTATAGATCCATGGCTTCTACCTCTTATGAAATCATTTGGTTTTTCACTCTTTTGTCTGACTTTGGTATTTCTCATCCTCATAGTGCTCAACTTTTTTGTGATAGTCAGGCTGCCCTACACATTGCTGCCAATCCAGTCTTCCATGAACAAAGAAAACACATTGAGCTGGAATGTCATTTCATTCGGGAGAAAATTCAAAATGGCTTTGTCAAGACTTTCCACCTAGCTTCCAGTCATCAACTTGCTAATGTGTTAACTAAACCTATTAGTTTTCAACAATTTCATCATTTAGTTTCCAAGATGGGAGTTCATTCTATATACACTCCATCTTGAAGGGGGTATTAAGAATTACACTTATTATTTTTCATCTTCTTATTATTCTATTATTTTATTCACTTTATTCATTTTTGTATCACATGATAGTCACATGTTATTTTTTATTTCTTCATGTATTCCTATAAATAGGACTACTGTACACGGATGTAAATATACTTTACATTTTATTTTTTCACTTCAATTCCAGAAGCTTCTTTCCCTTTTCTCTCGACCTTTGGTCTGCTAGGGTTTTCACCATTTCCCGTGCTCTGCTATGGTTTACTTTACAATGTAACGTCGTATTAGGACACATGACTTATCGAGCTCCAAACTAATTTCTACTTTTCATAATCCATCTGTTATTTTTGTTTGAAAAAGGGTAAGACATAAAATCATAGTTTAACACTTTCTATATATACATGTTAGGATCCCCTTAAAGGCATTAGATCATGATGGGAAGTCGTAAATGTTCTATTAACACGAATTAAAGTCATAATCGGATCCCATTCTAGTATTCTACAAAGGAGAAAACAATGGTACTCAAGTCAATATTGGATAAGGATAATGTACCTGAGTCTCATGCATCCTCTATTTCACTATATGAAATATATGCTTATTGGTGGTCAGATATTTATGTCGAAACGACTATTTGCTTCTCATACTAAATGGTCGTATAGTCACAGATACATGATCATGAATAAGAATTTTTTTAGTGGCTCTAATATCTATGGGCATAAAGTATGTATATATTCATGAAGTACCTCACATTCACCAAACCATACGAGAGTAAGGGGATGTTTGGAGATCAAGTTTTATAAATAATAGTAAAATGGTTTATAAATAGTACTAGTGAAGGGTCTATAGCTTGCCTCCAGTTGTCTAGTAACAAGACATGATCTCCTGTTATATTGCCACTTCACTCACTTTTCAAATTAACACACGTACGGTTAAGATTAGATTCCATGAGCTCCTATAGATTTTAGCAAAAATGGACGTGTTCTTCTAAATGAAAATAACAGGAGACTTGGACAATATGTTTGCACCATGATTCCGTGAGCAAAACAAGAATGAAAAGAAAAAAACAAAAAACAAAATGAAGAACAACGTTGCAAGGGCGCACGAGTGAACTATAATCTTTCTCAGAAAGCACAAGTACTGTAAAGGATATATCTCAAAAGCATGGTAACCAGAAAAATAAATAAGTAAATAAAGTGCTCAAGGATTAGGTTCCAAGGCAATATGGAATCTGAAGTGCTTGGTTGATCATGGGGTAGAGGTTCACGGAGTTGCCGCTTTGCTGAAAATTGTAACACCACAGATAAAATAGTAAAAGTAATAATAGAAATAATAAGTAACAATGAGGATAGTAGCTCTCTTCGAGAGGAGGGCCTCTAGAAAACAGGGGGGAAAAGAAGAGATTTTAGGGTTTCAATACTATTTAGATAATAATTCAAAAATGTTCCAGGCTTACAAATAAAATCATGAGTTGAGATAAAAGTTAAAAGTTGAATAAAATATTGTTAGAATATATTTTTTTACTATTATTTTTAGTTTTGAAATTTGAAAAAGTTGATTTTTTTTAAAAATTTTGTGTGAAATTTTGAAAAACTTGTAATGATTAAATAAGATGAGATGAGATAAAAATAATTGTGAAAACAAACAAGGCACTCCACTAATGGACCTAACTATGGTCATGAGCCTAACTGACAGACTCTTGTAGGAAATGAAAAGAACAAGGCCTACGGCCTAAAGTTCACAAAACCCCAAATACAAAATAAAACAAGGCCAGAGGCCTGCTTATTAGCACTGACTACTAACATCTAACACGAGCTCTTACTGACACAGGCCGATAAGACCCACAATCCATCACGAGTTCAGAACCAATTCAGAACTAAGGAGTTCAACAGTTCACTTCAGAACACAAGTCCCTCCCCCATGTGTGCTAGGGTTCCATTCTTCTTCCACTTCTCCCATCTTCACAAAATGAGGAGAGATTTCTATTTAGAAGGTCTGAAAACAGATGTAAAAATCTTTATAAGAAATTGTAACCTCTGCAGAGGGTTAAGGTAGACAATACCCTACCTAGTGAGCTACTTCACTGCCCATACCGACTCGACCATGGACCCACATTATCATGGATTTTGTGGAAGGGCTTCCAAACTCCCAAGGGTTCAACAGTCTTTGGGTATTGGTCGATATGCTGACCAAATACAACCACTTTATCCATCTGAAACATCTTTATACAACTAGGGACATTATTGAATTATTTCTCAAGTATATTTTTAAATTGCATGGACTACCACAATCTTTAGTTTCTAATCGTGACAACATGTTTACAAGCCAATTTTGGCAAGAATTTTTCACTTTGTAGGAGTCCAATTGTCTCTAAGCTTGACATACCAACCTCAGGCCGATGGGCAGTTTGAAGCCGTGAACAAAATAGTGGGGAACTTCCTCAGATACTTCAGTGGGACAAACCTAAAGATTGGGCTAGTGGATACCCTTGGCTGAGTGGTGGTACAACTCCAGTACTCAGCACTCATCAACCAGGGTGACCCCGTATGAGGCACTCTACGGGCAACCACCACCTATGCTATTGGATTATGTGTTGGGAACAACATGCGGGGAGGCTGTGGAGAACACCCTTTAGACTTGAGACCATATCACAAGGCTACTCAAATAGAATTTACATAAATCACAATAAAGAATGAAGAAATACTCAGATTTGAAATGGAAAAAACAAGAATTCGATGTGGGAGATTATGTATACATGCGGCTCCAACCATTTAGACAAACTATCGTAGCACAACAGTGCAACCTCAAACTTTCTCCTCAATATTTTGGGCCATTTCGAGTGATATAAAGGGTGGGTCAGATGGCTTACAAGCTAGATCTACCGAGCTCCTCATTGAGTCAACCCATTTTTCACGTATTCCAACTCAAGCACAAGATTGGCTCCAAGATTACTACTCTTCCAACACTGCCACTCGTAGATTACCAAGGGGTTGTTCACCTAGAGCTTGGAGAAACCTAAGCCGCCTTATGACTAAGGCTGACAACTGAGCTAGGGTAGAGCTCTTGGTCCATTGGCAAGGCCAACGACCCGACAACGCCACCTGGGAAATCTACTCCAGGTTGAAGGAGTTCCCACACATTGGCAAGGTGTTTTGATCAGGGGGATGTGTAACAAGTGGTGGCCAAGACTAGGGTTTGGAAGCATGAAGAGCAGCAGACATGAAGATGGGAGAAGTGGAAGAAAAATTAACTTAGCGTAAACAAAAGTTTCCTCTCTTCCCCTATAAGATTATCCATTTTTTAACATTGGTAACTCATAGTTGTCGTTGCTTCTTCTCTTCTGTTAGTGACAAATTCTTTAGAAAAAATGTCTCTGCTTTGTCCAAAATCTTACAAAGTACTATTGTAGTGAAACACATGAACTGTTGGAATCATGAATGGAGTGGGTTTGAGAGAAACATTAATTTGTACGGATAAACAGAAACAAGCTTAGCTGCTTCTTTTTCTTCTTCATTTTCTTTTATTTGTACAAATTTTATAAGCTTTTGGATTTTGCTTATTCTTCCCGTAGGCAAAAAATTAAGATTTGCATAAACTCATAACAATATTTGGTTTCCATCTTTTACCGTCCATTTAAAGATGTATTGACATGTCAATTTAAACAAGAGATGTCCAGTTAGTTTATAACTGGATGAAGCTGAACCAATAGTGAAATGATTTAAGTTAAGATGTTTTATTAGATTTTAGAGAAATGAGAAAGAAAAAGTTGAATAAAAATATTATAAAATTTAAATATTGTTAGAATATAATAATATATTATTTTTATTTTTGTTTTAAAATTTGAAAAAGTTGTATTATTTTTTGTGTTTTGTTTGGAAGTTTGAAAAATTGTAATAATTAGGTGATGATTAGATGAAAATTTTAAAAATTTAAAATTGAAAAACATTTGCATTTAAGCAATATTTGGAAATGAAATTATGGTCTACATGCATTTTATTAAGCTAACATCTTAACATGAGAAGAAGTATGAAAGTCTATAATGCAGCTCGTAATTTCAGTGATCTCCTCTTGATCAGTACTATTAGCGAAATTGGTTGTTTTGTGAATTTGGTCAATTCATGAATTTTTCTCAGTTCTAGGACGAATTTCAAATTTCATTCCAAGAAAATGACGGAAGGTGTTTTCCATTCGAACACATTCAAATGGAATATTTTGGAACGAAAAATTTTGTCCCTAATATGATAACTATTTGAACATCCAGGAAAAACATTCGAACAGACTAAAATAAAAATTCGAACAAAAATTATATACGGTCAAAACATAATTTGGCGCGTATAGTGAAAAAATTTAGTGGGACATTAAATTAACATTCGAACAACATACAAAAACGTTCGAACTTTAAGGTTAAATAATGTTCGAACATATATATATTATTTATCATCGAACAGTAAATTGGCAGGTTAAATCAATAAATTTTGGCGGGACATTGACTTACCGCTCTAACATATTCCTGTGCCATTCGAATGGTAAGTTAATCAATGTTTGAACATAAAATAAAGTGTTCGAACGGTGGTTTGAGAGGAATGCTACTTTACATATTTTAAAATTATTATTTTTTATTTTATTCTTATTAAACTAATTGAATTGTTCTGCTTATCATCCATAAACCATATAATATAAATCAATAATTAATCTAGAAAAGACATAAACATTTAATTCATAATTAAATTAAACTTACAAAACACTAGATATTGTCCATTCCAAAAACAAAAACAAATAAATAAATAAATAAAAGATAGAAACTACTATGATCCCAACTCTCTGCACACATCCTCGACTACAGCTAAGCGTGTCTCTACCTGTGTCAGTCGAGTACTGAGCGTGACCTGAGTTGCAGTAATGGCATGAATCTCTATACGTAGCTTAGAGATGCTAGCATTAATATCTGTATGTAACTTAAAGATGCTAGCATTAAGCTCTGTACGCAACTCAGACATGGCAGTACGGACCTCCGTACGCACTGCATTAATCACCGTTGATGTGTGTTCGTTGATCTCTACACACAATATGTGCGCGATGCCTTAGCCTGTGTGGATGCCTCACCAGTCGATACTCTAGGATCTCCTGGCTGTGCATCTCTTTGAATATCAACATGGTCAGGAATAGGTCCACGAAGACAAAGTCTAGAGTGTAACGTGCTTCGTGACAGGGTGGTGTTATTAATCGGTCTCATCGGCTGCTGTGCACATTCGGCAACATCTGGCACAACCCTGGAATATAGCATAAATCGAGTGATCAAGATCCTGAATGGCAGTATATCTGTCATAATGGGCCTCTGATCGAATCCTATAAAATATATACCCCACAAGATCGATAGGAATGCTATGAGCAACCCGTATCATAAATTTCGCTCGATCCATTCCAACCTCGGTCTTGTGTTGTTGACGATTATCAGATTCATGATCTTGAAAAAAGAAGATAAATTTGCCCGCTTGATGCCCTTCGTCCCATCATATAGAGGAGTATTTGGACCAACAATCAAGTCCCAAACCTCATGATCATCGAGGGTATCAAGCTCATATGTATAAACTGTTCCATCGTCGTGAGTCATCTCCGCATCACCCGAAGGATTAGACTCTCTAGGCAGCACGTTCGGATAGGCATCGTGCAATCTAGGAATACTGAGATATTCAATGAGTCCATCCGCTGAAAATATAACTAAAGCTCTTCGGACAAAGATCATGTTTGCCTCTCCGTCATTTGAGTTGGCACCACTGAACTCTTTTTAGAACTCAACGACGCTGCCAATATAGGATACTTGCTCCCATATTTTTTTTCTTTGATCTATGATTGGTGCCCAACCATGATCTTTGAAGACTGATTGCAGGTAATGACCCTCCCAGATAGTAAAGTATTATACTATGATAGTATATAATACTATATATATATATGAGTTTATACTTTACTAATATATATCATACTATATATTCCTTTATACTTTATTATACTATAATATATATGAATATATATATATATATTATATATATATATATATATATATATATATATATGATGGTATATATTACTATATATATGAGAGTATAGATAACTAATATATATGATACAATTTATTCCTTTATACTTTACTATACTATAAAATATATGATACTATATATTACTAAATTATAATATAATATATATGTCTATATTATAGACATATAGACATATGTCTATATATATGTCTATATGTCTATATTCAAAGAAAAAATCCAAGGATATTTCTGTTTCTGATTTACAACATGAGATAAATTCTGTCAAAAAAGAAATTGTAGAACTCAGATCTGAAATAAACAACCTCAAATCTGAGAACGAAGTTTTAAGACAAGAATTTTTATTAATCAAGATTGACAAACAACTTGATCAAGATATTCCTTCTGACAATGAGCAAACTGAGGCTGGTTCTAGTCAACAGGATATTCCTGCCGACAACCAGATATGTTTAATTCGTCATACCATTCCTCCCAAATGGTTTTCACGTGTTAATATTATTGTTGCTCATGATTTTCAATTCTCTGTTGTTGCTATGATTGATTCCGGATCAGACTTGAATTGCATTCAAGAAGGACTCATTCCTAGCAAATATTTTGAAAAATCAACCGAAAAATTATTCTCGGCAAATGGCTCAAAGATGACCATTAATTATGAGCTCAATAATGCTCATGTTTGCCAGGATAATATTTGTTTTCAGATTCCCTCTGTTTTAGTCAAAAACATGTCTGATAAAGTGATTTTGGGAATCCCTTTTATATCTTCTTTATATCCCTTCATGACTGAAAAAGACGGTATCACTACCGACCCTTTTGGTCAAAAGGTAAAATTTCATTTTGCCTCTCGTTTTGAAATTGACACGGATAAGAGCAAGAAATCTTTGTTTTTAGCAAAACAAAAACATTTGAATTTCCTCCAACAGGAAATCAAATATAAAAAGATTTCTGAACAATTATCCTCTTCTATTTTGATTTCAAAAATCGAAGATTTTAACAAACGTTTAATAACAGATGTTTGTTCGGATTTACCTAATGCTTTTTGGTATAGGAAGAAACACATAGTTTCTCTCCCATACATTAAAGGTTTTGATGAATCCAAAATACCTACCAAAGCTACTTCGGTTCAGATGAATAGAAAGACTTTGGAATACTGCAGAAAGGAGATACAAGATCTTCAAGATAAAGGCATTATCAGGAAAAGCAAGTCACCTTGGTCTTGTCTTGCCTTTTATGTCCAGAAAAATGCAGAACTAGAACGTGGTACTCCTCGTCTAGTTATCAACTATAAACCTTTGAACAAAGTCTTAGAGTGGATTAGGTATCATATTCCCAATAAGAATGACTTAATTCATAGGTTGAGTGATGCTGTGGTCTTTTCCAAATTTGACCTTAAGTCCGGTTTTTGGCAAATCCAAATAGCCGAGTCAGATAGGTATAAGACTGCTTTTGTTACCCCTTTTGGTCATTTCGAGTGGAACGTCATGCCTTTCGGCCTTAAGAACGCTCCCAGTGAATTCCAAAATATCATGAACGATATCTTCAATTCGTTCTCTGCCTTTACCATTGTCTATATTGACGATGTTCTTATTTTCTCTAAATCTATTGATGAACATTGGAAACACTTGAATTCGTTTCTTGACATCATTAGACTCAATGGTCTTGTTGTTTCGGCAACAAAAATAAAATTGTTTCAAACCAAGATTAGATTCCTTGGTTATGACATCTCTGAAGGCAAAATCAGGCCTATCCAAAGAGCTATTGAATTTGCTGACAAATTCCCTGATGTCATTCTTGATAAAAAACAATTGCAGAGGTTCTTAGGATCTCTCAATTATGTTGCAGATTTCTACAAGGATATGAGGAAACAATGTCGTCCTTTGTTTAAACGACTTCTTTCTAATCCTCCTCATTGGACAGAAATCCATACAGATTTAGTAAGGAAAATCAAAGCACATGTCAAAACTCTTCCGTGCCTTGGTATCCCTACTCCAGATTCCTTTAAAATTGTCCAAACAGATGCCTCAGACATTGGTTATGGTGGCATTCTGAAACAATGTGTTTCACCAGGTTCATCTGAACAAATTGTTCGCTTCCACTCTGGAACCTGGAATTCTGCACAAGAAAAATATAGTACTGTTAAAAATTTTTTTTTGGCTATAGTACTATGTATATCTAAATTTCAATCTGATCTTTTAAACCAAAAATTTTTGGTCAGAATTGACTGCATGAGTGCTAAATTTGTTTTAGAAAAAGATGTTAAAAACATAGCATCAAAACATATTTTTGCACGGTGGCAAGCTATTTTAAGTGTTTTTTATTTTGATATTGATTATATCAAAGGCACACAAAATTCTATCCCTGACTTTCTCACCCGTGAATTCTTGCAGAAACCTCATCATGGCCAGCAAGAAAAAGACAAGAGAGAGAGAGAAAAAGGTGAATCCACCACCACCAATGCCCAGTATAAACCTCATCAAGAATGAGGCTGGATCTTCTACTACTGGTGCTGTGTCTTCAGCACTAGAAATTGCTAACAGGTTCCAGCCACTTGGCAAACCTGCCCAAATACAGACTTTTTCGTCTGCTGTTACTACCACATTTGACCCATATGCGAAAGCAATTGAGTCAAAAAATCAAAATGCTATTGTCCCTCAGTTTTTCCTCCCAAAAGGAAAATCTGAATATCTGAAAAAGAATTTTGCTTCATATCTGTTCCATATTGAGCCTAACAGCACAATATATACAGATGTTTTCAAAATTTCTTCCTCTTATTTCCCTACTTTTTTCCACTGGATTCCTGAAGATTCCTCAAAAAATCTCCAGTATTACTCCAGTATTTTAATTCAAACAAATTCCTTGGTTATCAAACCTATTTATGACAAGGTTGATACCAAAAAATTAATTTTCCACAGTGCCTATATCCATCAAGTCATTACTCAAGCAGAATGGGGAAACCCATCTTCTTCCAAACGACTTGCTCAAATAGACACTCCTGTTTCTTATTTTGATTATATTGATGCCTGGAAGAGGTTCATGTTCTTCCAGACTCCTGACATGAGCCACTCTTGGTTCATCAAATTTGATATCAAATTCAAAGGAACTCTTCCACTTTGGTTCATTCAATGGTGGAACCAATATGGATTAATTTCAGAAAATCTTCCTGGTCAGCTCTTTACAGCTTACCAGCATTATTCAAAAATTGTTGATTCAACCTTGGATCAACACTCCAAAAAATTTCATCATTCCTTACATTTCTGTAAAAGATACCACCTCCCGTGGATCTTTAAATGGAACTATGAAAGAAGTGGTGATGTAATGACACGAGTTTATTTCACCAAATGGTGGGATAAATTTGCAAATGTTGAAAAAATTGTTGATTTATTGATCAAAGATTTTCCACAAGCTGCACCTAATCTGCAGGACAAAAAGGAATTTCCCAAGATCATGGCTGGACCATCCAAAGCTCCTGAATATCCCTTAATTCAGGCCCCTGCATCTCCAACAAAATCCGGGGGGTAAAGGACAGTTCATCCTCCAAATCCTCTAAGTCTAAAAAGAAAATGGACATCTTTGATGGACTTAATAAGAAGGATTTAATCAACATATTAAAAGAATCACTATCAAAGTCTCAAAGCAAATCTGAAGATGAAGATTCAGACACTGCATCAGAGGCTTCCTATAGCAATGTCTTCGGTAACTCTGGGTTCTACTCAGAAGAAGATTAATTGCTACCTGACAAAAAAGACTAATGACAAGTCCTTTTGCCAGACCACTACTGGAGTCCAAAGAAGACCCACTGACCGGTCTCCTTTATCAAATTTGTCGTTTTGTGCCGAAAGCAGCAGCCGCCGCCAGACACAATGATGACACTTGTGGTTGAACAGTACTAACACTGTTCACTCACAGACTTACTTTTGCTTTTTGCTTTACCCGTGATTAAACAGTAATGACAACTGTCATTCACGGATGCTTTGTAAACAGGGACTCCTTCCTCTATAAAAGGAGTCTCTCATTTCATTCTTAGGCAGAGATCTTTCTAGAGAACAATTCCCTTGTAAGTTCTGCCTACCTTCTCTCAACCCAATCAAGAGCAACTAACGCTCTACCTTGTGCCATAACCCTGTAATTATTTTGAAAGTTTATGAATATGTTTATGTTCATTTACTTGTTGAATTTATTTTTCATATCATATATGCATATGGTCGGTTCTACCGCCTGCCTTTTCATATCATACATGCATATGGTCGGTTCTACCGCCTACCTTTAATTGTGCATCCTTATCAATATTTGCTTTTCCTTCTTTCTTCTCCTTTCCTTCCGCTGTATTGGTATCAGAGCCAATCTGGTCCTAATTGTTGAGTTCTATTTTCCTTTGCATTTTCTTCTGTTTGTTCTTTTTCTACTCGGTGCGAGTTTGTTTCTTGTACCCTGTGTTCAGGATCGGGTCAGAGTAGCTTAGCTGAATCCAGGTAAGTCCCTTGAGAAGCCTAGGTTGGCGTGTTGGGCAGATAGTGGTTCAGTTGGGGTAGCCTCTCAAACGGTAAGTTCCCAGGTGAGAGAGATGATATCCACCCTGTAGATGGCGGACAAACATAGGCGAATGTGGGGGAGGTCCAACTCCTCAGTTAGTTCCAGGTCGACTATGCCTACTGATATAGTCAATGAAGAAGATTGCTCTTATGGAGAAGAGCTATCTCCTGCTCTGGGATCGTGGAAGATTCCAGAGATTGATCCAGATTCTATTTATCGAACCACTTGGTTAAAGAAGACTTTTTCAAAAACCATGAATGTTCGAACAGTCGAACAAACTTATAGTATATCAAAATCCCAAGAAAAATGTTTTTTTTTAAAGAAAAACAAATTTTAGATTATATTTCAGAGGGATACAAGTATATACATATAGGTTCTGTTCAAGTTGCTGCTAAACCTCTAACAAGGTTAGGCATCAACGCCTCTGTTCTTTTTTGTTTACGAGACGGCAGATTCCTCAAATTTGAGGATAGCATTCTCGGTATGATTCAATCCTCCCTTTCGGAAGGACCCGTTCATTTTGACTGTTTTCCCAATTTAACTTTGTCCCTAAAAGACAAACATATTTTACAATGTTTGATTTTAAACATACTTACTTCAGGTTATCAAATGCTTGAAGGAAGTCAACCTCTTGCTTTAATTTTCAGGATTTATTATCGTCTTTTAAAAACGAATTTAGATCCAAAAGCCATTGCAAAACCATCTGGGAAACATACTCTACTGATCCAGAGTAGTTCTTCAGATGTTGACATAAAAGTTCCAAAAAGAATTTATTGGGAAGATATAACCCTTCCCACTGAATGGACTTTGGAACAAGAAATACCCATGCCCCCTCCTAGAAATATTGTTTCGGATGCTAATGTTGATATCATCCAACAGTATTTAAATGGAACTGTTAAAATTTCGTAAGAGCCTTGGGGGCCAAGGCACCCCATGCCCCCCACCCCACCCCACCCCACCCCACCCCCCGGCCTCTTCCCTGGATGTATACATAAGCCATATTCTTTACTACAATTTTTGCAAAATGGCGGAGTAGTTGATCTTGAAAGGGTTAGATAAACAATTAATATATATTTGGTTCAGTGAGAGAGATCAAAAGTATTCCTAATTATGACACAGTCATTATTAAAAATTTACACCGGCAAAATGCATGAAAATGTTTAAAATTGACCTGCTAAATGACTGTAAAACAATAATATCCTACAAAACAGGGAAGCAACAACCAACAGCTTGACTGTAAAATTTATTTATTGAAGCCATATTATATCTTTAAATGGTATATCTTCAAAGTTACTTTTATTATAAAGCAGATCTAATAGATCACATGAAACTACGTGAGATTATAGGATTACTACAAGGTGATTACGAATACAAAAAATTACAATTTCAAGAGTTTGCTTCTAATCGATCACCGCACGTCAACAATTATTTCAAGTGCAAGCTGCATCTTTTACAACATTTTAACTTAAAGTTAGGTATTTAATGTATGCATTTTCTAATTGCAACTTAAATCATTTTGCTAGGTATTTAAGTACAAATTAAACCACCCATAAATTAGAATGGTGCTGCTAGATGCACCGATCCATTTAGTCTATACACACCTCCCGTCATAGCATTATTCAAACTAGAATCTGTCATTCTAATTTTCAAATTAATGTACATATTCGCGACCCAACGTTGAGTCTCTCTTGGAAGTGAGATCATACGGCCAAGAACAAGCAGCTCTTTACCTGACCATCTGGCTAGATCCGAGCTGCAGTACACTTGACGATAAGGTGACGTTTTTGGCTGCGAAATAAGCACGCTGGAAGAAGAATCCAAGGACGACCTCGATCTCTTGTTTTTGCATAAAAAGAGATCAAAGGGCATGCAGCTTCCTTTCTCGGGCCTGAGCTCGGCGAGTAAGATCATTGACAATAAAGTTATCATGAGATAAAAATAAGCCTAGAGAAATCCCAAAGATATTTGGCATTGTTTGTTTTCACAAATCATCTAATCTCATCTAATCATTACAATTATATTTTTTAAATCTTCACACAAAATATAATAAAAAATTTATTTTTTCTAAATTTTAAAATAAAAATAATATTAAAAATAATATTATAATAATATTTTATACAACATATTAAAAAAACGAGGTTGAAGAAAATAAAGTAGCTAGGCCTTTGAATGAAAAGAAAAAGGAGAGGAGGAGAGAGAAAAAAAAGCAGATGTCTGTGAAGAGGAAGATGTCGCGGGAGGATCATGTAGCTGAGCTCGAAGGCACAAATAGACGGATCAGTCCAATACATAAATTTTTATCCCAACTCGATCAAAACAACATTACTGAATAAAATAAGGGCAATGTCGTCCATCTGTTCACAACAACATTAATAATATTCCCGCGGCAATTACAATTAAGCCAGCTCATGTTTACCCTCATGTTACATTTACAAAAAATATTATAAAAATAAACTTATAAATTGACTTAGATTTATGTGATACGTCAAGTCTATTTTATTATAAAAATAATTCTACAATCTAACATATGATGATATAAAAATATATCAATTTATGAATTTATTTTTGTATATTACCAAACTAGTTTTGATAGTTTGATTTACGAAATAAATTAAAAAGGCAGTAATATATAATAGCACCTTTGAAGTGAATAATAATATTATACAGTGAATGGTATAATTTCGATCAAAAGGGAATCGTATTATAATATATACGGACATCCCTAACCTTGCCCTTAGTACTGACAATAATGCATATATATATATATATAAGAAGTACTGCATGCATGCGCACCTTGTTTTGCTAAGTGCTAATCAAATGCCATCAGGAGTTCCCCCAAACACTTCAGTAGAGAGCAGCTGGATGACCATTTCATTCAAAGACAGACGTCCGACGTCCCCAATGAAGTGGTCAAGGGAACTCTCGGGGACATTTGATCATGTTGTTCTGCCACTTTCTATTTATTTTGTTTGGATGAGTACGTAAGGTTGGGGCACTCACTCAACAATTTATAGCAAGAGATCAAGCACTGCCCATCGATCGTTTTTCATTTCCCTCTTTCATTTGGTCTTCTATATTATACAATACGCCTACGCTAGGAATCAAAAGGAAACAACTGTAAGCTGGGGTAACGATCGATAAAAGGTACGTAGCTCATGTAGCTTTAATCGAAAAAAAAAAAAGTGAAATAAAAAAGAGGGAATATAGTACTGTACGTAGTCATGAGTGAACCTAGACGGCATAGGGGCTACATTAATTGAGGTTAGGGAATATGAAGGTGAGTGGTCATATATATGCCATTCTATCTTTTTACACACCGCGTACAGCTGATCTATATCCTCTGGACCCAATCCTTTCCTGCATTTTGCATCGATACAGAGCCACTAGTGACTGGACTCGGCCATATACACACAACCTTTTGTGATCACAGACACGTTCGTACAGGATCTAATTAATGTAAAGCAGAGGTATTAGAATTAAAGTTTTTCCGAGTTGAGCGCTATAAAACGATGAGGCCATGCTTGCAGTACTGACAATTCATGATATTTATCATCTGTTAAATAGAGCATTAATAAGTGCTTTGGTATGTAAGCAAGCTTTTGGTCATGCCGTAAAGTTTATGGCCACTCACCGCACGCAGTACTAGGATATTGTAATATATATTTTCAAGTATAATATCTTTTAGCTGACCCATTAATATTATTCTTGCTCTGAAGTCAAGAATCATGCACTGATCTCCTAATTTTATTTGTTCTCCAACCTACTTTCTATTAGCACTATCAGATGATGACGAGAACGCCTCTTTTTCAGATTTTCTGTCGGTGAAATTACTTGCTAGCTAGATTCTAAAAATGATCCCTTTTGTATGTACCTGAAAAGCAGAATGGCATGTGGCGTCTCGATTTCAATTGACATCCAAATATTCTCTAGCATGCATTTTCATCTAGCCATAGTTGTGTCTAGGTTCACTCGGTATAGCTTTAGACTTTTTGTCTTCTTGATGAGGGCAACATATGCAGCTAAATGCAAAGAGATAGAGGAACTGATCCCTATAAATAGAGGGGTTCAGTGGCCACTTTGAATCAAGCAAATAGTTGGAGCAAATTAGATTACAAACGTCGGGTGTCCCCTAGAGTTCCCCGGAACGCTTCATTGGGGAATCTCTTTTAATAAAAGAGCTGTGTTCTCCTGATCTTCCCACTGAAGTGTTTGGGGGAACTCCGGGTGTCATTTGATAATATTGTTAGGAATGGTGGTTGATCATGACCATCTTATAATCAGGCCCCTGCTTCATGAACACGTACATGCAGTACTATCCTTTTACACATATATTAGTTGCCTAAATGGTAGGGCTTTTCGTTTATTTTACATCAATGCTCTTTAAGGAGCCATGAGTTCCTTTTTTCCCCCTTGTTGCTATATATCTTTTGCTGCTTGTAGATTGGTAATGACTATAATGCGAAATGATATTTCTGTTAACCGTCAACTCTGATTTGATTTCAGCTTGATTCTTGCCTTGGAGAATCCGTCAATTAGTGCAAGATTACAAAAGATTAGCAAAAAGATAATTCTGCACGAAACTCCATGCATCACATGATGAGTTAGGTACATCCATATATAGTATCGTTTGTTCCTGATGCAAGCTGCTGGGCTCTATGATCACTTTTAAATTATTTACGTACCAATAATCGGAAATCCCGATCAATCGTTTCAGGATCCTGCTCCCCGCATATGAAAAAGAAACTCTTCTCTTGGTTTGGAGTAAGTCATGCCATCCCTTTCGATTATTGGAGCAACTCTTTAGCAAGGGATAGTGAAACTGTAGATGAACAAGGTGACTACCCAAAAATAGTCATGTGCAGCCCCTGCATGTGCACGCTCCCCATGGTGACAATTCTCCATGGAGGTGTTGGTTGAGATTGTATCAAGAGACAATTATTCAACAATTGCAATACTAACTTTGAATCCTTTGTTTATTACCAACATGTGAGACAAACATACTAACTGAATTCTCACCAAATTGATCCACAAATTCTATTAGTGGTATCATAACCGAGAAGCGAGCCACATACCGAGCTGCTGACCAAGTTGTTGAAGTTTCCAAAAATAGGTTCACTATGCCAGAAACAGGTTTACTATGCCTAACTCAGATTCGAACCATTTGACCCTTTTTCTGACCTAGTTTGGACGAATTTTGGTGTTTTTAACATGAATTCTAAGTCGTTTCAAGTCCAATTTGGTCCTTTCGAAAACTATTGCATCTCTGATTTTGTGTCAAGTTTTAATAAAGCACACATTGCATAGAATAATCGTAAAAAACTTACATAATTTGCTTCTACTTCGAGACTGATCCAAACTCCATCACGATTTTTGTGTTTTATCATATAATTGGGTCATATGATAGTCAATAGTACTTTTTTCTTGCAGCAAAAGGGAATTCTAGATTAGAGTTTAAATCAGAAAAATATATATGTTAATATTTAATGGGGACTAGTATAACGTTACCATTTTTTTAGATAAACGATAAAAAGATCAAGAACCAGCATTATGATTTATGACGTATGTTAAATTTGATCTATTTGTATGTTCGCAACACTCCGTTGCTAAAAAAAAACATTATGTTTATATTTTTAATACATCTATCGTCTTCTATAAAAAAAGATAGCAGCGAGATTACCTGATAAGTAGAATCTTCAAACTTATCACAAATCTTCTCCCATTCGTTTGGTGACATTGCTTGGAATGAATTTTGATGCGCCTCTGTTGTAGTACTGAACTTCTGATAGTGTGCATGGCATCAACCTTTGTACCTTCGGAATGCAACAATTGAGTTAACTTCTGCAAATTCTATTTCTTGTACTCTTCTTGATCCATCTCATGAATAACAATACAAAAGTACTCTAGAACTTTATTAAATATTCCATTTAATTTCCTTTAAAATAATTGAGAAATTATTTTCCAAATATTTCTTAATGAGAGTTAGAATGATTAGAGGTTTATTACAGCAAGCTGTAGATGCCAAGTCAATCTAAATAATTAGAGAGAAGAAAATGGATGTAAAGACTTTTATGAGAAATTGTAATCTATGAAGAGGGTTAAGGTAGACAACACCCTACCTAGTGAGCTACTTCAGCATCTGCCAATACCGACACGACCATGGACCCACATCACTATGGATTTTGTAGAAGGGCTTCCA
The DNA here is from genome assembly GCA_022457165.1 of Juglans mandshurica. Lineage (NCBI taxonomy): Eukaryota > Viridiplantae > Streptophyta > Magnoliopsida > Fagales > Juglandaceae > Juglans > Juglans mandshurica. The sequence goes on along the minus strand of CM039621.1, from coordinate 13,316,063 downwards.
AACTCCCAAGGGTTCAACCGTCTTTGGGTATTGGTCGATATGTTGACCAGATACAACCACTTTATCCCTCCGAAACATCCTTATATAACTAGGGACATTATTGAATTATTTTTCAATTATATTTTTAAATTGTTTGGACTACCACAATCTATAGTTTTTAACCATGACAACACGTTTAAAAGCCAATTTTGGCAAGAATTTTTCACTTTGCAGGGAGTTCAGTCTTCTCTAAGCACGACATACCACCCCTAGGCCGATGGGCATTCTGAAGCCATGAACAAAACCGTTGAGAACTACCTTAGATGCTTCAGTAGGAACAAACCTAAAGATTGGGCTAGTGGATACCTTTGGCTAAGTGGTAGTACAACCCTGCACTCATCAACCAAGGTGACCTCGTATTTGGCACTCTATGGGAAACCACCACCTAGGCTATTGGATTATGTGTCAGGAACAACACGCGGGGAGGCTGTGGAGAACACCCTTCAGGCTTGAGACCAAATCACAAGGCTACTCAAACATAATTTATATAAAGTACAAGAACGAATGAAGAAATACTTATATATATATATATATATATTTTATAACAAAACAGAACTTCATTAAATCAACAAAAGGATTACAGACATAAATCAAACCACAAGGTTTGAGATAAAAAGTCCGGAATACAATCCCCCCACGTAGTAATTCTATCAACCTTTCTTGCATATTGAGCAAGACAATGAGCAGCCATATTGGCTTCTCTATAAACATGCTGAAAAACACATTCCCTAAAACAAGATAACATATTTTTAGCATAAAAACCAACCAGCAATGAATTAATCATGCTGTCCTTTTGAACTGCTTCAATTGCCAAGAGACAATCACTCTCCACTTGAATATTTTCTATGCCCATACTAGCACACAGCTGAAGACCACGAAAGAGAGCAATCACCTCAATATGCTCTAGTTTAGCAACATCTCCCTCTGAAACACTTGTAGCCATGTGAACACTGCCCGAACTATTCCTTAGAATTGCACCTGTCCCAGCTTTCCCCATCTCTGGAAAAACAGCACCATCAACGTTCAACTTGAGCATGTCATGATCTGGAGGCTTCCACCTGAACACATCTCTCATTTGCTGCGTTGAAAGTTTTTGAGCTCCTCTATAACTTTTCAATAGTGAGATTGAATGTGTCGCAACTTGGTGAGGAGGGAGGATCAACTGCTCATGAAAGCACTTATTCCTCCTATGCCAAAACCCCCACGCCAAATCAAAGAAAGTAGCCAACATGTCATACTTTTTAGTACCACAGACAGCCAATGCCACATCAAAAACATTAGAAAAATTACCAATAACCAAAGCTGGAAGATAATTAGACCAGGTCCTCTTTAAGTCCACACAGCTAACCATAGCATGGTATAAACCTTTTCTTTCCACATTGCACATACTACACCTCCCATCATTTGGAACATGCTTTTTTAGGAGATTTTGTTTTGTAGACAAACCATCATGCAAGCACGCCAAGCGAAATTCTTAATCTTATTGGGCACGGGCATTTTCCATATCTGTTTCCACACAACTCTCTAGTCACTAGTAGATGAGGACTTAGCTTCTCGTGAACCCTGCTGCTCCAAAATAAACTTGTAGCAACTCTGAACACTAAACAGACCATTCCTCTCATAGCCCCATACTCTCCTATCAATCCCATTTCTAGCACACACAGCAGTCTTCAGAATATCCTCCACAATACTTGGATTAAAGAGCTCTAAGTTTACCCACATCCCAAGTTCTAGAGTTAGTACACAAAAGGGAACTCACACAATCATATTTGCTGTCTTCACTAATCACATTCCTTTCCTTCACTAGAGTATTATGACCCGGGATCCATTTATCAAGCCAAATGTTAACAGAATTCCCATCACCTATCCTCCATGTACATCCCTCCACCACCCATTTTTTGGCTTCCCAAATATCACGCCACGTTTAGGAAGGAGATCTGCCCAAACCAGCCTGCAGAAAAGTTGAAGCAGAGAAGTATTTGGCTTTGAGCAACCTATGCAGTAAAGTATTCTCGTCTTGAAATAATCTCCACCATTGTTTAGCTAACATTTCCAAGTTAAAAACCCTCAAAATTTTAAACCCCATTGTAGCTGTAAAAGTTTGGTTAGGACTAGGTGACTAAGTTGATACGTTTGTATAGGATTAGGTGACTAAAATGATAGAGTTTATCCTATCATTAAGTTGGTAATTTTGGATGAATGTAAATTATTTATTGACTTTATGATCTATAACAATATTAAGTTTATCTAGGAGGTATTAGAGTTCTTTTAGATAAGCCATAAGTGGGAAAATTGAGTCCCAAAGAATCTGCACTTATCCAGAGAAGAGGTTGATCTGAAATCTGTTACTGCAATGAAGAGTTATATCAAAATGTCAGCATTCCGTCAGGAGATGACTTCGCAATCTTCAGCAAAATCCTACTGTAGATCAAATTCCTACCAGACTCATTTCGTCAGCAGAGTCCTACTGCAGATCAAACTCCTATCAGATTTGTTCCTTAAGTAGAATCCTACTGCAATTGGAATTGATTTTTAGATTATTTATTTAAGGGATCCTATTGGTTAGGATTAGTAGATATTTAGCTCTGCATATTTTCTAGAGCACTTTCCAATGCATGTTTTGGTGAGAAAATTCATCGGAGAATTTCCATATTGTTTCTCTCAAAGAGTGGTACTTGAGTGTGAGAATTTTCTAGTGTTTTATCTCTCTTTTTGAGTGCGGGCATATTCCGTGTCGAAGTTAAGGTGATCGAGTTCAGCCATTGGAGTTCTAGGAGAAAAGCCAATGTTTGAGGATCGTCAAAGGTTCTGGCTGCTACTGCGGTAAAAGACAAATGAGTCATTTGTCTGGTCAAGTAAGAGTGTCAATTGATAAAGGTTTTGTAATTGAGCTTTACTTGTAATTGATTTTCAAATAATAAAATTGATTTTTTTGGGTTTAGCTGCCCCATAGGGTTTTACCTTTAAAGAATTCTTTAAAGGGTCAGATTGTTATAGAAATTGTATTTATACCATATAACATGGAATTCACAAAATTTTTAAATGACATGGGCAATGAACACAAAACAATTAATGCTTGATTCTCTTCTTCAAGCTTAATGTCGATATTCCTTAGATTCATAATAATTTTATTAAATTTAACCAAGTGTTTAGAGATAGGAGTACCTTCTTTCATTTGAGAGTATATAGTTGTTGCTTCAAATACAAATGGTTGGAGAGAGATTTCTTCATATACAAACTCTCAAGTGCAGACCAAAGACTAGTAGCAGTATTCTCATCAGCAACCTCCCTTAAAACTTCATCAGATAATGACAAAAGAATAGCACTATGTACATTTCTTGTTCTTCTTTTGAAGGTGTCGGAGAATCATCGAATACCTTCTCTTCTAATACTTCATACAAACCCTATTGTCGCAGTAAAGCCTTCATCTTGATGCGCCATAAACTGAAACTGTTTTGACAATCAAATTTCTCCACTTCAAACTTAGCTATAGTCATCCCTCCAGATCTCGCACAAAGCCACGCTCTGATACCAGTTTATTGGGATAAACAGAATATCAAAGGCTAATTTGAAGTATCGCAGTGAAAATAAACAAAAGAAAATAATAACAATCACACACAAAACACCAAGATTTAAGTGGTTCGGCTCAATGTGAGCCTACATCCATTGACGGGGTCGATATCAGAGATTTCACTATAAACAAAGATGGAGTATAGGAGATTTAATACAAAAATTCTTCTCAAAGAATTATCTCTCCCTCACGTCTCTCTCTCTCAAGTTGTTGCCTCTCAAAATGCCAAAAAACTTAATCGTACAAATGAGCGTCGTTTCATATTTATACTGAAATGGGGAACCCTACTTTTCAAACATTCGGTCGAGCGAGCGTCAAGCGGTGCTCTAGAGAACGTTAGGGTTTAGCACCTCGCTCGAGCTGACTGTCGAGCAAGTGTTGAGTGAACTCTCAGGTTGGCATTCTGCTCGAGTTTACTATCGAGCGGGATTTGACCGAACTCTAGGGCTGCACCATCTTGGCATCCCGCTCAAGCTGACTATTGAGCAAGAGTCGAGCGAACTCTTGAGTAGCACCATCTTGGCATCCCGTTCGAGCTGACTGTCAAGCGAGAGTCGAGTAAATTCTCGAGTTGCACCATCTTGGCATCCCACTCGAGCTAACTGTTGAGCGGGAGTTGAGGGAACTCTCGGGTTGGTGCTTCGCTCGAGTGGCAGAGACACCACTCAAGTGACCAGACTGAAGAGGCACTTTGAATCAAGCAACTAATTGGAGAAATTAGATTATAAACGTCAGGTGCCCCTATTGTTCCCCGAAACGCTTCATTAGGAAATCTCTTTTAATAAAAGAGTTTTCTCCTCCAGATCACCCCACTGAAGTGTTTGGGGGAACTCTGGGTGTCATTTGATAATATTATTAGGAATGGTTTAGAGCTGGTTGATGACCATCTTATAATCAGCCCCCAACTTCATGAACACGTACATGCCGTATCCTTTTACACATATATTAGTAGCCTAAATAGTAGGGCTTTTCATTTATTTTTCATCAATGCTCTTTAAGGAGGCCGCGAGTTCCTTTTTCCCCCGTTGTTGCTATATATCTTTTGCTGCTTGTAGTCTGTAGATTGGTAATGACTAGAAGGGGAAATGATATTTTTGTTAACCATCAACTCTGATTTGATTTCAGCTTGATTCTTGCCATGGAGAATCCATCAATCAGTTCAAGATTACGAATGATCAGTACAGAGATAATTCTGCATAGAGAAAAGTTCTATTCGTTTCCATCTTTACTCTTCTCATGTCCAGTTGTATGGATTTAATTCGCTAGCAGTAAATATTAGTCAATCTAGTCACTAGTGGCTGTGTATCGATGCAAAAAGCAGGAAAGGAATGGGTCCAGAGGATATATAGCTGTACGTGCAGTGTAAAAAGACAGATCGAATGGCATATATGGCCACTCACCTTCATTTTCCCTAACCTATGCCGTCTAGGTTCACTCATGACTACGTACACTATTATATATCCATCTTTTTTATTTCACTAGCTACGTACCTTTTATCGACCCCTCACAGTTGTTTCCATTTGATTATGTAACCACCCAATTCTATATTTTTAGAAATAAATTACTGATAATTTTTTTTAAGCTCAATAAATAAGTTAAAAACCATTAAAGAATTTATTGGATAGATTATTTTTTTAAAATTAAGGCTCCATTATTATTATTATTATTATTATTATTTTCTCTTCACTCTCTCTGTCCAAATTCTGGCCCAGTTACATTGCAGCCTCTGCCTAGCACGTCGGAAACCTCCCACCATTCCCTCCACTGTAAACAATAGAAAATAACCTCACTTGCTGAATCGGTCCTCGTCGATTTCTCCACACACAGCAAACTCACGATATCTCCACTGCCAACCACACTCAACCACTTTAACACAGCACAAGAACCCCAAACGGAAGCCACCCAACGTGCCGACACCCTCCATAACGCTGCCCTCCACCACCGTCGCTTGGCCAAGCCAACCACGTCCGGCGATATCCGCCAACCCACCGCCCAACCATGACACGGACAATACTTTGTTTTACTGCACCGAAACAGAGGAAATATCTTCGCCCAAACCAAGAGCCACGTTCTGCCACTGTTGGGCCATGACGCCACCGTCGCCAGCAACAGATGACGCCGGAGATCTAGCCTCCACCGCCTAGTGATGCCAAATGCCACTGCCTGAAGCCCCTTGCACGCTACGTGGTGCGTAAACCTTCTCGCCGTAATCTCTCTCTCTAAGAATCAGTTTCTCTCTCTCTGTCATAACTCTCTCTCACTCTCAGTTGCATAGCAACCGCTCGTCGGAGTTGACGCCGTGCCCAGCCACTAGACCCACCGTTGCGATTGCCTTCTTCCTCTCTCGGTGAGCATCACACCACCCAACCCGAATGCATGCAACCCATTCACGCGTAAAACCCAACCCAAATACATGCAACCCGTAAAATCAATTTTAGGTGGGTTAGTTAAATTACAAAAATGCCCTTTGTATTGTTTTCCAAAAATACCCAAGCCTATTTAGGATTAAAAGATGAGAATATTTTAGTGCTAGGAAGAATCTAGGTTTAGGAAATATAGATTAATTTAATATTTTAGGTTTTAAATAAAATCACATGTTTAATTAGAAATTTATGCAAATTATGTGTTTATTTTTATAGGCGACCAATTACGTGCCGAAAATAGTGGATTAACATTGCAAGGTAAGTAGCATGATCATATCCTTACACATATGTACGGTAAACAGCTTGTCTTTTTATAAAAGATATTATGCATGTATGCCCTTCATTGGAAGCCCCTTTTTACGTACCTAAATCATGATTTTATGTGAAGATTTATGCATTAAAGTATTTTATGAAAGTCATGATTTTATGTGAAGGTTTATGAAAATTGATGATCTTATGTGATAATTAATGCATTAAAATAGTTATAGAAAGTCATGCATGATTTTAGGTGAGAGTTATGCATAAAATTATTTATGAAAAGTCATGAATTTATGTGAGGAAACATGTATCACGACATTTATGAAAGAATGCGATTTCATTTGAAATCTATGATATGATATGACAAGTATGTATGTGATTTCTTTTGAAATCTATCATACGACAAATATGTATGCAATTTCTTTTGAAATCTATGAAATGAAAAGTATGCAAGTATAATTATGAGAAGATATGTAACGGCCTATGTTATGATATGAAGACGGTACCTATGTTATGGGCATATTGCATTGCCAGGTCGTGCATGCTGGTAGTGCACCTAGTATGTCTTCCTTATGTATGGATTCCACAACCCACGGCCACGGGCGGAATCGGAATCTACCTAGATTCGCTAACCCTAACTCACGGGGGTCAACAGTGGGTAACGGCCTATGACAAGTGAAAGATAAAGTTCATGTTCATGTTCATGTTACTTCTGTTTGTATTTATGAATATGCACTTTTTTCAAGAAACCTTATATTTATTATGTTTACTGTATGATGTGTTGCTTATTGAGTATTTGACTCATTTTAGTTTATTTTTATGTTTATAAAACCACCCCTGGTGATGACATTTATGAAGATGAGACTGCAGGACAAAACTTGACGCAGGGAGGTGAGGTTGAGGCCTAGACAGATTATGCTATAACTATTTATGGTTTATGGTTAAATAAATTATTCTGATAAGCACATAAGACTTCCGTATTTTCTTTAATAAGTGCTTTCGCCGACTCTAGATTGGATTTTCAGTATTTATTAAAGTTTTTTTATTTATGGAAACTTTCGTATCTGGCGCGTTGTTAAAAAGAAAAAGTTTTTAAATTCAAGTTTAGTAGTAGCACACTAGCTCCCCGAAAATTCTAAAATGTATTTTTGGGAAACGGGGTGTTATAGTTGGTATCAGAGCCAGGTTTGAAAGATTCTGTAGACTTTTCAAAATAAAGAGAGGAAAATCTTTTCAATGATTTTTTTTTTAAAAAGCATAGAATTTTTTGGAAAATAGAAAAATGATGGAAATGGATGTGTAGGTCAAGGTCTCCCCAAGGCAGGTCCTGCTCTGCAGTAAGTATTTTTAACTGTTACTATTTTTTGTTTTAATGAAAAATTATGAATGAAATATTTGTTAGATACATGCATGTTAAAGTACACCTATTACGTGAAAGGTTTTTAGCCCATAAGGTAAGGAAGCTTCTAAATATGAGTTCAGGAACCCTTGGTTTTAAGATTGATGATGCATCTTATTCATGAGAAAATAGTCTTATATTTTGTAGAGTTTTATTTAAAGAAATTAGGAATGAATTTAGAGAAATTTTGAAGCTATGACATAGATTTATATATGATGCAGGGTATTTCATGATAATCGGTGGTACTCTTATGCTCTATAGGTAACAAGATTTTATCGCCAAGTATGAGTTGTAGGATTTAGGATCGGAACTTTGGAGAGTCTCAGGTAACAATTTATTTGAGGTTATTATTGCATGTGGAGAGTTTTAATTACTTTTTGAGGAGTTCATATAATCATCTAGTCAAATCATTTTAGGCTTGTAATCGAATCCATTATCGAGGTTTACGATTTTAGGAGAATGTGGAGAATAGGTACGTTGGTTGTTAAGGTCTAGCAAATTCCGAGGACAGAATTTTATAAGGAGGGGAGTTTGTAAGGACCCAATCCTATATTTTTAGGGATAAATTACGGATAATTGTTTTTAAGCTCAATAAATAAGTTAAAGCCCATTAGAGAATTTATCGGATAGATTATTTTTTTAAAATTAAGGCTCCATTATTATTATTATTATTATTTTCTCTTCAAGCTCATGAGTCATTTTCATAATAAAACTCCTCCCTACCGGATTTTTTTTTTCTCTTTGAATTTCAACAATCCACCCACATGCACATTCACTCCTCCCTCACCAAAACTGCACGCGCGCCACATGTCCTCCACCGTGAGTCTTCCAATCACGTATCAAAAAAATGCATGCACGGCTTCATCTGTTTCCTTCGCTTGCACGTCACTGTGTCTATTTGTACACTCATGCACAGCCTTGCACACACTGCCTTTCATATATCCTAGGGTTTTCAGAACTGAAACCAACCCCACGTTTAATCCCACAGCATGGCTACCCCATTGCACCACCTTGCCGAAGCCAAACAAACCACGTCTCAGCTCTCTCTCTGTCCAAACTCTGGCCCAGTTACATCGTAGCCTCTACCTAGCACGCTGAAAACCTCCCACCATTCCCTCCACTGTAAACCATAGAAAATAACCTCACTTGCCGAATCGGTCCATGTCTATTTCTCCACACAAAGCAAACTCACGATATCTCCACTGCCAGCCACACTCAACCACTTTAACACAACACAAGAACCCCAAACGGAAGCCACCCAACGTGTCGACACCCTCCATAACGCTGCCCTCCACCACCGTCACTCGGCCAAGCCAACCACATCTGGCGATATCCGCCAGCCCACCACCCAACCATTACACGGAAAATACTCTGTTTTACTGCACCGAAACAGAGGAAATATCTTCGCCCAAACCGAGAGCCACGTTCTGCCACTGTTGGGCTACGACACCACCGTCAGCAGCAACAGATGACGCCGGAGATCTAGCCTCCACCGCCCAGTGATGCCCAGCGCCACCGCCCGAAGCCCCTTGCATGCTGCGTGGTGCGTAAACCTTATCCCCGTAATCTCTCTCTCTAAGATTCAGTTTCTCTCTCTCTCTCTCTCTCTCTCTCTCTCTCTCTCTCTCTATCTCTGTCATAACTCTCTCTCACTCTCAGTTGCATAGCCGCCGCACGTCGGAGTTGACACCGTGCCCAGCCACCAGACCCACCGTCGCGACTGCCTTCTTCCTTTCTCGGTGAGCATCGCACCACCCAACTTGAATGTATGCAACCCCTTCATGCATAAAACCCAACCCAAATACATGCAACCCGTAAAATCAATTTTATGTGAGTGAGTTAAATTACAAAAATGCCCTTTGTATTGTTTTCTAAAAATACCCATGCCTATTTAGGATTAAAAGATGAGAATATTTTAGTGTTAGGAAGAATCTAGGTTTAGGAAATATAGATTAATTTAGTATTTTAGGTTTTAAATAAAATTACATGTTTAATTAGAAATTTATGCAAATTATGTGTTTATTTTTATAGGCGACCAATTATGTGACGAAAATAGTGGATTAGCATTGCAAGGTAAGTATCATGATCATATCCTTACACGTATGTACAGTAAACTGCTTGTCTTTTTATAAAAGATATTATGCATGTATGCCCTTCATTGGAAGCCCCTTTTTACGTACCTAAATCATGATTTTATGTGAAGATTTATGCATTAAAGTATTTTATGAAAGTCATGATTTTATGTGAAGGTTTATGAAAATTGATGATCTTAAGTGATAATTTATGCATTAAAATAGTTATGGAAAGTCATGCATGATTTTATGTGAGAGTTATGCATAAAATTATTTACGAAAAGTCATGAATTTATGTGAGGAAACATGTATCATGACATTTATGAAAGAATGCGATTTCATTTGAAATCTATGATATGATATGACAAGTATGTATGTGATTTCTTTTGAAATCTATCATATGACAAGTATGTTTGCGATTTCTTTTGAAATGTATGAAATGACAAATATGTAAGTATGATTATGATAAGATATGTAACGGCCTATGTTATGATATGAAGACGGTGCCTATGTTATGGGCATATTGCATTGCTAGGTCGTGCATGCTGGTAGTGCACCTTATGTCTTCCTTATGTATGGATTCCACAACCCGCGGCCACGAGCGGAATCGGAATCTACCTAGATTCGCTAAACCTAACTCACGGGGGTCAACAGTGGGTAATGGCCTATGACAAGTGAAAGATAAAGTTCATATTCATGTTATTTCTGTATGTATTTATGAGTTTGAACGTTTTTCAAGAAACCTTATGTTTGTTATGTTTAATGTATGATGTGTTGCTTATTGAGTATTTGACTCATTTTAGTTTGTTTTTATGTTTTTTAAACCACCTCAGGTGATCACATTTATGAAGATGAGACTGCAGGACAGGACTTGACCCAGGGAGGCGAGGCAGAGGCCTAGACAGATTATGCTATGACTATTTTATGGTTTATGGTTAAATAAGTTATTCTGATAAGCACATGAGACTTCCGTATTTTCTTTAATAAGTGCTTCCGCCGACTCTATTTTGGATTTTCAGTATTTATTATACTTTCTTTTATTTATGGAAACTTTCGTATCTGGCGCGTTGTTAAAAAGAAAAAATTTTTAAGTTCAAGTTTAGTAGTAGCATACTGACTCCCCAAAAAATCGAAAATGTTTTTTTGGGAAGCGGGGTGTTACAGATTCCCAGCGTAGGCGTATTGTATATATATAGAACTAGACCAACTGAAAGAGGGAAATGAAAAATGATCGATGGGCAGTACTTCTCTTGCTATAAATTGTTGAGTGAGTGCCCCAACCTTACGTACTCACCAAACAAAACAAATGGAAATTAAGTGGTAGAACAACATGATCAAATGTCCCCGAGAGTTCCCTTGACCACTTCATTGGGGACGTTAGACGTTTGTCTTTGAATGTAATGGTTATCTAGCAGCGCTCTACTGAAGTGTTTGGGGGAACTCCTGATGGCATTTGATTAGCACTTATAAGAAAAACAAGGTGGGAATGCCTGCAGTACATCATATGTACTTTATTATCAGTACTAATTAGGGCAAGGTTAGGGATGGCCGAATATTATAATACGCTTCCCTCTTGATCGAAATTATAGCATTCACTGTATAATATTATTATTCACTTCAAGGTAGCAGGGTTTTGCGTTGAAGTTGCTATATCTCTCCTTTTTTTTTTTTTTTGAAAAAGTTTGTTTCATACCCTCGTGCTATTATTGCTGCCTTTTTAATTTATTTGGTCACTAGAAATTGACATCCCCAAATTAGTAAATTAGTTTGGTAATATACAAAAATAAATTCACAAATTGATATAGTTTTATATGATCATATGTCAGATTATAGAGTTATTTTTACTATAAAATAGATCTGAGGTATTACATAAACCTAAGTCAGTTTGTAAGTTTATTTTTATAAGATCTTTTTGTAGATGTAACACTTCTCATTTTTATATTGTTGGGATAAAACTTTATGTGTTGGACTGATCCGTCTATTTGTGCCTTTGAGCTCAGTGACATGATCTTCCCGCGAGATCTTTCTCTTCACAGACGTCTGCTTTTTTCTCAAACTCTCATCCACTTCTTTTTATTTTCTTCAATCTCATTTATTTATACAAATGAGATGAATGTTGAATAAAATATTGTTAAAATATAATTTTTTAATATAATTTTTATTTTGAGATTTGAAAAAATTAAATTATTTATTGTATTTTACATAAGAATTTGAAAAAATTATAAAGATGAGATGAGATAAGATAAGATAATTTGTGAAAACAAATGACGCCGAATATCTTTGTGGTTTCTCAAGGCTTATTTTCATCTCATAACTTTGTTGTCTATGACTATCCTTGTTCATTTGCACAAAACTTTTCATCTCATCTAATCATTACAATTTTTTCAAATTTTCACACAAAATAATATAAACAATTCAACTTTTTTAAATTTCAAAATAAAAATAATATTAAAAAATATATTTTAATAATATATTATTTAACTTTTAACTTTTATCTATTCTCGTCTTATCTTCAAAAACAATCGAGATCTACTTGCCGAACTCAGGCCCGAGAAAGGAAGCTGCATGCCCTTCTCTTTTATGCAAAAACAAGAGAGGTCGTTGACAATTCTCTATGTTCTCAAAGGTCATTAAAAAGTCCAGAACCTTCTTTTCCTCTCTCTTGTTAGCGTACAGGCTTTTTTCCTACCGTTTGTGTAGGGTGGTGCTGTGAGGCGCCGCGGGGCGCGGGGGGGGGGGGGGGGGGGGGGTTTCTCCTCTCTACTGTGGAGGGTGGGCCTGTACGGTGGTGCTGGGCATAGTCTTCTAGGGTTGTTGATTCCAATTCTTTTTAGGGAGGTTATTTCGACTGGTGGTTTGCTGTCCAACAAGGATGGCGGACACCCTGAGTAGCATGTGTGTGAAACTTTTGCTCACGGAGGACGAATCAATGGCAGTGGTTGTGGATACTGATTTACTGGGAGATGTGACTGCACGAGGGGAGCTTTGCCTGTTCGTTAAGCTGTTCACTGAGCATCACTACAATAGGGACGCTTTTAAATAGACTATGAGGCGTATTTGGCGACCTGGGAAAAGTATCAAGTTCAGAGACCTAACACCAGCAATTATGCTTGTGGAGTTTGAGGAAATCCGGGACAAGGAAAGGGTTCTACGGGATGGCCTGTGGACTTTCGACAAACAATTGGTTCTCACAAAGGAGTTTGAAGGACAACTACAGACTGAAGAGATTATTTTCACTGAAGCCTCCTTTTGGGTTAGGGTTTATGACCTGCCCATGATGGCGTCTAATAAGTATGTGGGAAATCGGATTGGGGAAGTGTTGGGCAAAGTACTCGAGATTGATCTGGATCAAGATGAAGTGGCCTAGGGGAGTACATGCGCATTAAAGTGAGTCTGGATATCACTAAACCTATATTGCGACGCAAGAGAATTGCTCTGGGGGCTTAGAGAGATTGCTTGGTGTGTTTCGCTTACGAACGGCTACCGGATTTCTACTATCATTGCAGCTGCCTGGGACATGGTCACCGTGATTGTCTGAGTTGGAAAGCTTGCAAAGCTATTGATCCTGATGTAACCTTCCTGTATGGGCAATGGTTAAAAGCGGCGCCGTCGTCTGGATGGAGTGGTGGTCGATGTCAGTTGAACCAACAGAGCTGTGGTGGAGGTGGTTTGACAAAGGATAAGGCTATACCGAGTAAAGAGGGTATGGTTGCTGGATTCGAGGAAGAAAATGCGGATACGCCATCTGGTGAAAACCGTCCAATGGGAGGGAATTTAGGGGATAAGGTCCCAAATTAAGCTGGCATTCAAACGAGGATGAAACTAGATAGGAAAGTAGAAGTGGGTGCGAAATTAGGGGAGGTGCAGGAGATTCAGTTGGTTGAGGAGAATAACAGCCATATAGCAAACGTCGTTGTTTATCCTTTAAATGGAAAAGGCCCGAAACTTTTAAAAGATATGGCTGTTGAACTCGGCCCGCCAACAAAAACAACCTCCCTTTCTATTGGGCCCATAGTGAAGCGTTGGGGTTGTAAGCCAAAGCCCAAGCAAGTTGATTTCGTTATGTCTAAGGATATGGGAATGGCAATCACGGCTATGCACTCAAAGAAGAGGGAATCACTTTTACTAGATGAAAGCAATATCAGAGCTTTGAAGAGAAAACCCTCTATCTTACCTCAGGGTTTGGGAGAGTATGTGGAGACCGATGAAGTGGCGAGGGCTGTGGATTAGCCCCGTCGGGAACTATGAAGTGCTTAAGCTGGAATCTCTGTGGGCTTGGGAACCCAAGGGGATTGCGTACGCTTCTTGACCTTATTGAGAAGGAAGATCCCGAAATTCTCTTCTTGCAGGAGACAAAGGTGACTACCAGGTTTATGGAAATATATAAATCCAGATTGGGATTCGCTAATTGCTTAACAGTGGACTGCAAGGGCCGCAGTGGAGGTTTGGAGCTCCTGTGGAAATCTGAGGTAAATCTACAAATCATCAACTACTCTTTCCATCATATTCATGCTTTGGTTAAATGTGATGGAAGGGATTGGATGTTCTCTGGCATTTATGGTAATCCTGTCTCAGATAGGCGATATGAAACTTGGGGATTATTTCGTCAACTGTATACGTCTGTAAGTTGCCCCTAGGCTCTCATGGGGGACTTTAATGAGCTCCTAGAACCAAATGAGAAATTGGGGGGGGGGGGGGGGTAACAGGAGAAATGATGGACTTATGGAGGATTTTCGTTCTACTCTTATTGATTGTAATTTGCAAGATTTAGGTTTCACTAGGGGGTCTCAATTTACCTGGTGTAATGGTAGAGAGGGTGTAGAGAGGATTTGGGAACGATTGGATAGATGTTTGGCATCTCCTGGTTGGGTGGAGGCTTTTCCTAATTTTGAGGTTATACATGTTCAGTGTCATACTCAGAGCATTTACCAATTTGGTTATATACTGAGGGGGTTCCACAACAAGTCAAAAGGGAGAAAATCTTCAGATTCGAATCATTGTGGGTGGGGCATAAAGATTGCGAGGACATAATAAAAAGGGTGTGGCAAGATGGAACGGGCATGGGGAATATGGCTGAGGTCATGCGAAAGAATTGCAGTATTAAACTAAACTCCTGGAACCGTACCTGTTTTGGTTTGGTCCATAAAAACTTAGCCTCAACAAAGGAGAAATTACAGGCCTTGCAGGAAGAGGATTCTATATGTGCAGGTGCTGAGGATCATAATAATGCAAGGAAGATAGTCCAACTCTGGTTGGAAAGGGAAGAACTGTTACGGAAGCAGAGGTCAAGAGTTTTATGGCTGCAAAGTGGAGATAAAAACTCAAAATATTTTCACTCTAAAGCCACACAACGGAAGAAAAGGAACTATATTACAAAACTTCAAGATGCTAAAGGCCAGTGGAGAGAAGGAGCATGTAGGGATCGTCTTATAATTGAATATTTCCAAACACTTTTTTCAGCTTCTACAGAAAGGGGTGCATTGGATATTTTGGAGGCGATAGAAAGCAGACTCACGACTGAGATGACTTTGGAACTGGAAAGGGAATTCACAGCTGATGAAGTGACTTATGCCTTGAACCAAATGCATCCTAGCAAAGCCCCAGGCCCTGACGGCATGTCCCCTCTCTTTTATCAGAAATATTGGCATGTCATTGGTGCTGATATTGCTGCAGCAGTCATTAAGGTACTGAAAACGGGTGTTTTTCTTGAGGGTCTTAATAATACTTTGTTAGTTCTAATCCCCAAAAAGAAGAATGCTATGCATGTTCATGATTTTAGACCAATTAGTTTGTGTAATGTCATATACAAATTAATTTCTAAAGCTATTACCAATCGACTTAAAAGAGTTCTTCCCTCTATTATCTATGCAACTCAGTCTGCATTTGTGGCAGGGAGACTAATCACAAATAATGTTTTAGTAGCTTATGAGTTGGTACACTTTCTAAAACAGAAGAGAATGGGGAATAAGGGGTTCATGTCATTGAAGTTAGACATGTCAAAGGCTTATGATAGGATCGAGTGGGATTTTTTAGAAGCGATCATGTTGAGGTTGGGGTTAAGCAGCAGATTTGTGGGACTCATTATGAAGTGTGTTAAATCAGTTTCCTTTTCAGTGATGATAAATGGAGCACCTTCAAATCCTATCAAACCTTCTAGAGGACTTAGGCAAGGGGATCTTTTGTCCCATTACCTATTCTTATTTTGTACAGAGGGTCTAATTAGGTTGCTAAAACAAGTTGAGGAAGATCAGACCGTGTTAGGGATCAAGGTGTGTAGGGGAGCTCCTCATATTAATCATCTTCTATTTGCAGATGATTCGGTCATTTTCTGTAAGGCTGAGGTGGATACGAATATAAATATCCATAATCTATTGCATAGATATGAATTGCTTCTGGTAAAAAAATCAACAAAGAGAAAACCTCAGTTTTGTTTAGTAAGAATGTTACAGAACCAGTCAAGAGGAGCATTTTATCAATGTGGGGGGGAAGCTCAACATAACAGTATGAGAAATACTTGGGTTTGCCCCTATTGTGGGGAAATCTAAGACCATAGGTTTTGCTGAAATCAAAGGGAGAGTATGGAAGAAACTGCAGGGCTGGAAAGAGAAGTTTCTGTCTATTGGTGGAAGAGAAATTTTGATTAAGGCAGTGGCTCTCTCAATCCCATCATATACTATGAGTTGCTTTAAGTTACCAATGAGTTTTTGTAAAGATTTGGAGACGCTAATGACTCAGTTTTGGTGGGGGTAGAGGGCTAAGGAGAGAAAAATCCACTGGTGTAAATGGAGCCAGCTTTCTGAACCAAAACTAAAAGGGGGTTTGGGGTTTAGGGATTTGAAATGTTTTAATTCTGCTCTACCTGCTAAACACGCATGGAGAGTCCTAAAGAATGAAGAGTCCCTCCATAAAATTTACAAAACTAAGTACTTTCCCCAAAATTCTTTCTTTGAATCAAAGTTGGGTTTTAACCCATCTTATGTATGGAAAGGGATATGGGAGGCAAAAAAGTTTTTGTTGGATGGGTGTCAAATGAGAATTGGAGATGGGAACATGGTAAGAATTTGGGAAGACATTTGGGTACCAGGACATAATGCTTTGAAAACCGAGAAGGCTCTCTGTGAAGGGACTGACACAGCAGTGAATGTTACAAACTTAATTGATAAACATACGGGGTGGTGGGATGTACAATGGGTTTGAACTCTCTTCAATCCACATATTGTTACTGATATCCTCAAGATTGTGCTTAGTCCAGGATGGTAAGAAGATGTTTGGTTCTGGAGACATGAGAGGAGTGGAAATTTTAGTGTCAAGAGTGCATATAGATTCATGAGAATTCTGGACTCACAGGTTGTACCAGAAAGCTCTACAAGAAATGGTGATAAGATGTTGTGGAAAGCTTTGTGGAAAATGCAAATCCCCCAAAAAATTAAGATCCTTGCATGGAGGGCTTGTCATGATGGGTTACCTTCTAAAAATAATTTGTTTAAAAGAGAAATTGTGGACTCTGCCATGTGTGAATTATGTGGGTTCCATTTTGAATATCTCACTCATGCACTAATTAGCTGTCCTGATCACCTTGCTGCTTGGAACATGTTCATGCCTGGGATAAGTGCTCTTAATTTTATGGTTTCCGTTATAGCTAAACAGATATTGGATGTAACACACCGTATTTTAGTATATTTTTACTGAAGGATTATTTTTATTTATTCAAAAATTTATCCTCTTATTTTAAAATTGGTTGGATTTTTAGTGAGTTTATTTCTATGATTTTAATTTGGTGAAAATTATTTTTATGTGCTTTCTTAATATTTATTTATTGTTATGCATTTAAATTTCTTTTAATATTTAAAAGATTTACTGTGGGGTTTAATTATTTCAAATTGACTTTACCATTACGTTTAAATTATTTTATTTAACTTGTGGTTTTAAAATCGTTTCCGTTGGATCATTTTTGTGACCCAAGTTATGAGGATTGGACCTCATTTCTTTTCCCCTATTTTTCTTTCCTCTCCTTTTCTTTTCCTTCATTTTTCTTTTTCCCCTTATTTTCTTTCGGTTTCTTTTCTTCTCCCGCGCACGGACTCTCTCTCTCCTCTCCTCCGCCCAATTCTTTCGTCCATTCCCAGCGCCGCCGTCTGCCGGCGGTGGTCGACACCGCTCGGCCCCTCCGCTTCCCCTGCCGCCGACGAAGCTACCCCTCCATTTTCAGCCTCCCTTGTGCCGCCGTTAGCCACCACGAACTCTTTGAAGCCGCGGCGTTCCATGCGCCACTGCGCCGCCATCGCTCCACCACCGGCTACCATCTTCCTACCACTTCATCCCCGACTTCTTGGCAACCCAATGGACCCAACCCCAGCTCCGATCCGTCACCGGTGAAGCCCCACCAAGTCCATTTCCGATTTGCACATTTTTGGCCTAAAACCACCCCTTGCGCCGCCACCCACGGCAAACCACCTCCACCATTGGCTTCACCGACCTCCCTAGGCCCTACCCTATCATTTTTGGGTCTTCGTTTGTCTTCGTTTGTCTTCGTTGAAAAGTGGGTATCTGTGACCCACGGCCACAGTGTATTTTACACTGTGGTGTTACTCAGACGTCACCACTTGCAGCTTCGTGATCCTCCGGAAATTATTATATTGCACTATAAGTATTTCTCCAAAGAATTCTTGTGAATTTAATATATTTTTGCACCAACTCTTTTTAACTGTGAACTGATTGTGTTGACATTTGTTGGTTGTTGGATATTGGTGTCGTGTCTTGTTCACTGCATTTGCACGCATGTTCATGTTTGTAACTGAAAATTGGGTTTTCGCATGATTGCATACATGTTCATGTGTTTATTTGAAAACTGGGTTTTCATGCGAGAAATGATTTTTGGGTGTGTTTGAAACAATTGGTTTGACTGGTTTGAGAAAAAGAAAAAGAGACTGTAGGGATGGTGGTAAGCAGGGATGGTGGTAGAGTCCCGCCTGTGATTCCAGCCTACGGTGCACGCGGTAGGGATGGTGGTAAGCAGGGATGGTGGTATAGTCCCGCCTGTGATTCCCGCCTACAGTGCTCTGTTAAGCATTCGTTGTGTGTGTTAAGTATTCATTGTGTGGAAAGGAACTGTAGGGATGGTGGTAAGCAGGGATAGTGGTAGAGTCCCGCTTGTGATTCCCGCCTACGGCGCACGCGATAGGGATGGTGGTAAGCAAGGATGGTGGTTGTGTCCCACCTGTGATTCCCGCCTACGGTGCACGCAGTAGGGATGGTGGTAAGCAGGGACGGTGGTAGGGTCCCGCCTGGGATTCCCGCCTACAGTGTCCGATAAAGGGTTTGTTTTGTGTGAATCATTTTCTGGAAAAATGGTATTTTATGGCTATGTGTATTTTGTCATATGAATGCATGTTGGTTGCCTTAATATGTTTTTATTCCGAGAGTTGTTTGGTTTATACTTACCTGTGGTACCATTTTATGGTATCGCAGATGTTGATGCAGATGTGGATGACTAGCCTTAGCTTGGCTCCGTTGGTGGAGTGTTCTGGAATTGCTCCTGTTTATCGAGTTTCGTTTTTATCAATTTATATATTGCCCTTGTAATTTATTTGGGATGACTGTATAACTCTTTAAAGGTAAATTGTTTTGAATATTTGTATTTAAATTCTGGTACTTAGTTGACTATCCGTTGCGTTGTTTTTATTTGTACACCGTTACATGTACACACTGGCACTTCGTTGGGATGTGTGACCGTGTTGTTACCATCCTGGTGTCTCGATCCCCGTGTATTTTTATAAGGGGGATTTGGGGCGCCACATTGGAAGTTGGTGATTTATCACAATTGGAGAGATTCTTCCTCATAGCCTGGGCCGTATGGGTTAGACGTAATAAGTTGATTTATGAAAATCAAATGAAAATACTGCATCTGCCATTAATCACGCATTGAGTCTTCAACAGCAAACCTTAGTTGTCCATAACACTCCAGGTTTGAAATCTGTTCCTTGTTGGATTGCCCCTCCCTCAGGCTTTGTCAAGCTCAATGTGGATGGGGCAATGTTCTATGATTGTCAAAAGGCGGGGGTGGGGGCTGTGGTGCAAGATGAGCTTGGCCAAGTTATTATGGCAGTTAGTAAATCAGAACCTGAGGTATCGGAAGCTGAATCAGTGGAATTACTAGCTATGTTTCGAGGCTTACAATTCAACTCACATATGGGGTTCGCTAAGATAATCCTGAAGAGTGATAGTCTTATATTAGTAGAGGCCTTACAAGCCGAAAGGGAGCCTTTGTCAGTGTTGGGAAACCTTATTTCTGAGGTAAGATGTGGCGCCCCCAATCCCCCTTATAAAAATATACGGGGATCGAGACACTAGGATGGTGACAACACGGTCACACATCCCAACGAAGTGCCAGTGTGTGTACATGCAACGGTGTACAAATAAAAACAACGCAACGGATTAGTCAACTAAGTACCAGAATTTAAAATACAATTTAAATATCAGTAGAAGTTTAAAAGCAGTTATACAGTCATCCCAAAAAAATTTAAAACATGTCCCGAAAATACAAAAGGGTAAAATAAAATAACAATAACAAGTGATCCCAGATCACTCCTCGGGCGGAGCCGTCTCCTCAGGCTCGCCCTCCTCCTCCTCATCTGCATCAAAATCTGCGTTACCACAGAATGGTACCGCATATAAGTATAACCCAAATAATTCTCAGAAATAAAATGCATTTAATGCAACCAACATGCATGCATATGATGAAATATGCATTTTTCCTCAAAACATCATTTTTTCCGAAAATGATAATTTTCCAACACACGCCAAAATCTCATTGGCCCAAAAATCCGTAAAACATTTTCCCAGAAAATGATTTACACAAAATCCAACTCACACTATTTTTCCAGAAAATAGCCAATTAATCCCTTATTACCCTATGCATCATGCCCTCCCCTAGGGACCATCCGCACGTCCTGGCTTCGTAGCGATGCCCAGTTCCGCGTCCAGCGCGTTCATGGCCGAGCACCCACTACGCAACAAGCGATGCCCAGTTCCGGGCCCAGCGCGTACATGGCCAGACATCCTCTAGTCCCCGCCAGCAGAAGGACCACGGAGTCGGCACGAATCTCTCGTCCGATCCCATTGTCGCCCGGCGACAATCCAGGGGACGTTACTCAGTTTATTCCACTCCCGAGTAACCAGAGGAGCTCCACCGAGATAATGCCCCATCTCGGCTTGGGGTCGTGATACACACGCACCCAAAATATTCTCACATAAAATCATAACTTTCCAAATCACACATGAGCATGAATGCACTACACGAAAACCCAGTTTTCTTTACAAACATGATCATGCATGAAATAATGAAAAGCACATGTACCAACACAAATCCACAACCATCAATAACCAAACCAAACAACTCCAATCACCAATCCATCTGACTCCCGAACTCCTCGGACTCAGTCCGGCAAAACCAAACAGTAAATTAAATACAGTGAAATGCGTTAGTGCAAAAATACATTAAATTCACAAGAATTCTTTGGAGAAATACTTACGGTGCATTATAGCAATTTCCTAAGGATCACGAAGTTGAAAAAGTCGACGTCTGAGCAACACCACAGTGTAAAATACACTGTGGCCGTGGGTCACAAATACCAACTTTTCAACGGAGACAAACGAAGACCCAAAAATGGTAGGGTAGGGCCTACAGAGGTCAGTGAAGCCAATGAAGGTGGTGGTTTGCCGTGGGTGGCGGCGCAAGGGGTGGTTTTAGGCCAAAAATGTACAAATCGGAAATGGACTTGGTGGGGCTTCACCGGTGACGGATCGGAGGTGGGGTAGGGTCCAATGGGTAGCTGGGAGGTCGGGGATGAAATGGTGAAGAGATGGTGGCCGGTGGTGGCACGACTGCGGCGCTGGAGCGAAAGTGACGCCGCGGCTTGGGGAGGCTCTTGGGGGTTAACGACGGAACAAGGGGGGCTGAGATTGGAGGGTTACCTTCGTTGGCGGCTGGGAAAGAGGATGGGCCGGGCAGTGTCGCACACGGCGGCACGACGGCGGCGCTACAGGCAGACGAAAAAAAATGACGGAAGGGAGAGAGAGAGAGAGTCTGTAGCGCGTGGGAGAGGAGAGAAAAAAAGAAGAAGAAGAAAAAAGAAAAGAAAAGAAAAGAAAAGAAGAAGAAGGACAAAGAAAAAGGAGAAAAGAAAAAAGAAAAAAGGAAAAATGTAGGGAAAGAAATGAGGTCCAATCCTCACATCTTGGGTCACAAAAATGATCCGAAACGATTTTAAAACCACAAGTTAAATGAAATAATTTGAACGTAATGGTAAAGTGAAATTAAAATAATTTAAATCCCACAGTAATTAATTAAATATGAAAAGGAATTTAAATGCACAACAATAAATAAATATTAAGAAAGCATCTAAAAATTAATTTTCACCAAATTAAAAATCCTAAAAATAACCCAATTAAAATCCAAAAAATTTTAAAATAAGAGAATAAATTTTGAATCCATAAAAATAATTCATTCAGTAAAAATACACTAAAATACGGGGTGTTACATAAGAAGAATGTTACAGCAGTTTCAAGAGTTTAAGGTGCAACATGTTCCACGTATGGGGAATCAAGTGCCTCATTTCTTGGCAAGACATGCTTGGAGAGTTCATGATGTAGAAATGTGGCTGCATTCTATTCCTTCTTTTATTGCTCAACATGTTTGGTTGGACAACTATCAGATGTAATTCAAAGTTATATGAATGAATGAATGATTGCAGTTAAAAAAAAAAAAAAAAAGAGAGGTCGTCCTTGGATTCTTCTTCCAGCGTGCTGATTTCGCCGCCAAAAACGTCACCTTATCGTCAATGGGACTGCAGCTCGGATCTAGCTAGATGGTCAGGTAAAGCGCTTGTTCTTGGCCGTATGATCTCACTTCCAAGAGAGACTCAAGGTTGGGTATGACATTTGGGTAAGAGGAGTACTACAACCACCAAAGGATTATACAAAAGTAATCCCACAATCTAACGTAATTTTATGTGATTCAACAAATCTGTTTTACAATAAAAATAATTTCAAAGATATATATACCATTTAAAGATATAATATGGCTTCAATAAATACATTTTGCAGTCAAGTTGTTGGTTGTTGCTTCCCTGTTTTGTAGGATCACTACAACAGAAAGGGTCTTTTGGGACAAAAATTTTCGTCCCAAAAGACCCCAATTTCGTCCCAAAAAAAGTTTTGGGACGAAAAAAATTCGTCCCAAAGTCGTTCCAATATCACTGTGCCAAAAGGTATTTTGGGACGAAAATTACCAATTCGTCCCAAAAAATTTCTTTTGGGACGAAATTGAAGGAAACCGTTCGAACACGTTCGAACGAAATTTTTTTTTGTCACGGTTTAAATTCGTCCCAGAAAATAGTTCGAACGGAAAAAATTTTAAGTTCGAACAGTAGTGACATGTTTGAACGATTTCGAAATATGTTCGAACACACATGAATTCGTTCGAACGTTATGAATTGTCTTTGTGTTCGAACGTTAAATGGTCAGGTCGAACGGTATATGGGTTCGAACGGTATAGGTTATTTTCGAACAAGACTGAAATTAGTTACGTTCGAACGTTGTGTGATCGTTCGAACTCTACGAACATAAATTTCGTTCGAACAATACGTTTACGTTCGAACGCTATTGTCGTTACATAGAGTTCGAACGTTTTACGTTCGTTCAAACGATATCTCTTTAGTTTAAATCAATAATAGAAAACCAAATGGACATTCATACTATTTGAAAAAATACATTAGAAACTATTTAACACTCACAAAAGTGTTAAAATAAGCGCAAACTAAATAAATAACAGAACGAGACGAGTATTGTTCGTACATAAATAGATAATCTCAAAATCCATCAGTTGCTTGGAGGCCCGTACTGTTGCATAAGCTGCTGCATTTGGAGTTGCATCTGTCTTCTGAACTCTTCTTGTTGTTCTTCATGTTGTTTGAGGCGCATCTCCATATCTGCTTGTTTTGCCAATTGAGCCTCTAACTCATGCTGTCTTGCAGTCAATTCTTCGATTCTGGAATTCGCATTCTCTAGCGCTATAGAAGTCATAGATGCATTCCCAGAAGAAGAGGAAGAGGGACCAGGCTTTACACAACGACCTAAACCCCTCAAATATCCTGAACGTTGACCCAGGACTTGTGTAAAAATGTCCTTATCACTTGTTGAGGAATTTTGATCTGACGCAGATTCAGCACGTAGGGCAACCATTTTATCCTAGCCATATATAAGATAAAGAATTAATATCGTCATAAATATTCTAATATATTTATTTAAAACAGGTTATAAAACTTACATAATTTTCACGAGCATCAGGATGAGTCCACTCTCCATTACGATCAGTGTGCGATGCAGCATATAATTTTGTCAAATCATAATTAGTATCTGAATCTTGCTACAATAAATGTGTTAAGATATAAAGTCATTATGATTCATCCAAATAATTAACTATATCCAATAAAAAAAATAGCAATACCAATTTCTTAGAAAGGCGATGGAAAGATCTTGAGCCTGCATGATGATTAATCTTCAATTTTGATCTATTTGTTTTGTTTATATAACTTCGCTCCTGCAAAAAAATTGAAAATATTATGAAGCGAAATGATAGATAGGACAAGTAAAATAATTAAATTTCATTATACCTGATATGATGGTTCGTCAAACATGTCACAAAGTTTTTCCCACTCAGAAGGTCGGACATCCTGGAAAGGATGTTGGCGTGCATCTTCCTTCTTCTCAAACTTATTATAATGCTCATGACACCTCGCCTTATATTTGCGAAATGCATTACCCATAAGCTCTTCCACAGTCTTACGCTCCTCTCTCCGACCAAAATTTAATTCGAAATCATCCTTAAAAAAATAGTCACAAACACATTATCATTTATAATATTCTAAATTTAAGTAAAATATAGAAATTTATTATACTAAATCAATGTTTTAAACATTACCAAACAACGCTTCTTGATAAGCTCTTTAACATCTTGGGGGACTTTCTTCCATGAAGTCGTTGCCAAAGGTGCGTAAGTTCGTGTAAGAGCACCCACATGTGATGCAAGCCAAGCTGCTGGTTGTCCTTCGCCCCCAGTATGTTCGTCAGGAATGTTAACCTTGATCTTACCCACCTTCCGATATTTTTCCAACGTCACCCCTCTAGTGGTGCCTCGACCTTGACGAGATTGTACTGTAGATTCTATAAAATATAACATTGTAATCATTTTCATTTATATCTCCATTATAGGACCTTAATTAATAACTTTTATGAGTATTAGATTTTTACCTTGTTCTGTAGAATCAATCTCTAATGGTGAGTCTGAAGGAGAGCTTGGAACAGGTGGAGATGGGTTGCGAACTTCCTTCCTCTTTGGCGGCATAATTTCAAACTACTGATACATTCAATAAGTAAAATATTTGTCATCAAGTGTAATGTTAACACATAATTGGTCAATCAGAATCTGTATCAGTTTCATTTGACAATTCGCTCTCATCATCTGTAGATACTTCAGATGATTCAACATTTTCCTCAACTGTCGCATCAACAATTTCAGCCTCAATATCTTCTCTATTTAATGGAATCATCTCGTACTGGCTCAAATCCACAAACAAATTTAAGGCGGGTTGACTCTCTTGGTATGCTTCTTGAGTAGAAGAGTCATCTTCTTCTTTATCTTGTCCTTCCGCCTGAGGGATAACATCATATATATTTCTTGGAGAATATTTTTGAACTACTCGCCATTGATTTCCTAACTTCGGGTCATCTAAGTAGAATACTTGAGATGCTTGAGAAGCCAAAATAAAAGGATCATCTTCATACCATTTTTTTGATGTATTAACACTCAAAAAATATTCATCATCACGGACTCCAGTACGAGGATTGCTTAAATCCCACCAATCACACTTAAACAGATACACCGCAAGCTCTCCCAAATATTTCATTTCAATTATATCGACAATAACTCCATAGAAATCAATATTTTCTCCATCATGACTTCCTTCGACTAGGACACCACTATTTTGGGTTTTCCTATAACAATCTCGATCCAGTGTGTGATACCTACTTCCCCGAGAAATACATGCAGAATATCGAGCAGCGCGTCTCGATGGGCCACGCGCCAATGCATACAGTTCATCAGATATATCATTTGGATTATTCGCATGCAATTGTACAACCTACATATTAAGTAAAGCATATACTATATCAAAGTTGAAATTAATATTTTTTAATTTGTTATTGAGTAACGCATATGTAATTTCATTACCCGTTCTTCAAACCATCTCGGGAACTCCTCTTCATGTTTCTGGTTTATATCATTTACTCCTAGTTCCTTGAGCACGTTAATATGATCACTGAAATTGATGATTACCACAAATATTTTATATTTTGTATTTTTTTAAAAGTAATAAGGTAATTTTAATTAAGAAAAAGTTATAACTTACTTCAAGTAGTTCTCTATCTCAGGGCAATTGTTCAGCACGTACCACTGAGCTTTCTCGAACTCTCTTCCACACAAGTCATAACCACGCACTGCACCAATTGAACGAACTTGTTGGGAAAACACAGAAAATATATTCCGTTGTTTTGCTCGGTCAACGTCAAAGTTTCTTTCTGGCCGATCAAACCGAGTGTCAACTCCGTGGAAATATTTGGAACAGAAAGTATGCCACTCATCGTCAATATATGCTTCTGCAATTGATCCTTCTGGACGGGCCTTATTACCCACTGTACGTTTCAACTTTCCAAGAAATCGTTCAATGGGATACATCCATCTATATTGAACTGGTCCTGCAAGTCGAGCCTCACGTGGCAAATGAACGGCTAGGTGAACCATGACATCGAAGAATGACGGTGGATAAATACTTTCTAGCTTACACAATATTATGACAATTTCTCGTTCCATTCGATCCAAAGCTTCTACATTCAACGTCCTAGCACATAAGTCTTTAAAAAATGCACCCAACTCAGTCAAAGCCACGCGCACATCTCTGGTCAAGTACCCACGGATACCAATAGGCAAGATACGCTGTAAGAAAACATGACAATCATGACTTTTTAATCCAGTTATTTTCCAATCATTTGTTCTCACACACCTTGTTAGATTCGAGGCATAACTGTCCGGTAATTTGATCTTCATTAGCCACTCACAAAATGTAACCCTTTCATTCCTTGACAATGTATACCACCCAATCGGCATGTAGACAGACGAACCATTTTCTTGCAACTGCATTTCCCGTCTTATTCCCAACCGCTTCAAATCCTTCCTTGAGTTTATTGTATCCTTTGTTTTTCCTTCAATTGACATCAATGTTCCCAGTACGGATTCGCAAATATTTTTTTCAATATGCATGACATCAAGGCTATGTCGTAATTTTAACTTCGACCAGTACGGGAGTTCGAAAAATATACTCTTCTTTGTCCAATTCAACTCATTCGTAGCTCGTTTTCTCTTTCGTTGTTTTTTACCAAATTCATTACAACCAACATCTATAAATTGTGCAAGTACATCTTCGCCAGACAAATATGGTGGAGGTTGGCCCCATTCAACAGTTCCATCAAACATTCTAGAATTTCCACGCCATCTATGGTCACCAGGTAAAAATCGACGATGACCCATAAAACATAATTTCCTCCCGTACGTAAGCCATTCAGATTTTGTATATTTGTTACAAGTTGGACATGCCATTTTCCCCTTAGTACTCCAACCTGACAAATTCCCATAAGCTGGAAAATCATTTATTGTCCACAACACCGCAGCATGCATCTTGAACGACTTGCCTGTTGACGAATCAAATGTGACAACCCCATTCTCCCACAAATCTTTCAATTCTGCAATCAATGGCTGTAAGTGTATGTCTATATCATTTCCCGGTGACCTCGGACCTGGGATGAGCAAACTCATCATGAAATATAGATCTTTCATACACTTCCACGGTGGTAAATTATATGGCATAAGTACAACTGGCCAAGTACTATGACTAGTACTCATGTTCCCAAAAGGATTAAATCCATCTGTTGCCAACCCAAGTCTTACATTACGCGGTTCTTCAGCAAACCATGGGTGTTCCTGATCAAATTCCTTCCACACCTGGGAGTCAGCAGGATGTGACAAAATATTATCGTTCCTTACTCTATCTGATGAGTGCCATGTCATATCTACAGCCGTTGCGCGTGACATAAATAATCGTTGTAATCTAGGTATCGATGGAAAGTGGCGTACGACCTTTTGCGGAACATTTGCCTTGTCCGATGTCCATCTTGACTCGTGGCATATAGGACACTCGTTCAACTGCTCATTCTCTCGCCAAAATAATATGCAGTCATTCTTACATGCATGTATTACGTTGTAATCAAATCCGAGTCCTCGTTTCAACTTTTTTGCTTCATAGAAGTTACGAGGTAAAGTATTGTCTGTCGGCAGTGCCTCTTTAAACAGCTCAAGTAACATATTGACTGCCTTAATAGATAATCGACATATTGATTTTATGTGAAGCAATCTTACGGTAAACGACAACTTACTATGTCTTCTGCATCCTGGATATAGCTCACGCTGTGAATCATTCCACAAGCGTGCAAAAGTGTTATGGCTCCCATCACTTGAGCTTGATGTGTCCGTGTCACCTTGATCCATAAACATTCCCGCACCGATGTCACCTAACATTTCCTCCATATCCTCATCGTAATCATCTCCAACAATCTCTGGTTGTACATCTTCATCGATCTCTTCTTCTTCATGTGGAGCCTCAAATGAAGTTGGATATGATTCACCGTGTAAGACCCAATCAGTATAACCCTTATCAATACCTTTGACAAACAGATGCTCTCTCACCAAGTCTATCTTATGAGAACGCAAATTCCTGCATTCTCTGCATGGGCATCTGATACGCCCATCACTATCACATGTACCCAATGCAAACTCTAAGAATTTCTTAACACCTTCAGCATATACATTGTAATTCTGACCCAATCGATCGCTAACTCTCATCCAACTCTTATCCATGCCGACTATATTCATTACAAACAATATTGTAATGCATTAGCAAACAACCATGTATCATGTACCAATTAATGAGTATGCCACCTTTCACCGGGTAGTTGGTCCTATCCCGTTCGGGATTGTAAGATCATAGTCGCCAACCTATGAGCAAATATCTGTTACGTCCAACAAAATTTCGGCAGCATCTCCCCATAGTTCTCCAAATATGCTCGTCTGGTTGTGTGCACTGACGATTAACACGTCGTTGCACCATCACCGAAACTGCATATCCAGAGAACAATGGATGAATCTACCAAAATCATAATGTTGCACGACAACAGATATAGTTCTATAGTTTGCGAGAATGATCTTACAATCCCAAACTGTCCACTCTGGACAATTCAAGAGTTATCAATCAAGCATTCATCCGGATTGATAACTCTCGAACGGGTCTAAGGTTTATTTTGATGAATAAACAATACAAAATATGCTTGAATATGTGAAACAATAACAACATATTATTTATACAACAATACAACAAAAACATAATTAGTAGGTATTATTTCAAGATTTATTCCAGAATTTAATTTAAATATTAGTTTTACCTGTTTATAATTAAGTATTTTAATTTAAAGATTTAGTAGTATTTTAATTTGAATATTAATTTTATTAATTTATAATTAAGTATTTAAGTATTATTAAATCTTAACTATTTATATTTTAATTTACAGATTTAGTAGTATTTTAATTTGAATATTAATTTTATTAATTTATAATTAAGTATTTAAGTATTATTAAATCTTAACTATTTATATTTTAATTTACAGATTTAGTAGTATTTTAATTTGAATATTAATTTTATTAATTTATAATTAAGTATTTAAGTATTATTAAATCTTAACTATTTATATTTTAATTTACAGATTTAGTAGTATTTTAATTTGAATATTAATTTTATTAATTTATAATTAAGTATTTAAGTATTATTAAATCTTAACTATTTATATTTTAATTTACAGATTTAGTAGTATTTTAATTTGAATATTAATTTTATTAATTTATAATTAAGTATTTAAGTATTATTAAATCTTAACTATTTATATTTTAATTTAAAGATTTAGTAGTATTTTAATTTGAATATTAATTTTATTAATTTATAATTAAGTATTTAAGTATTATTAAATCTTAACTATTTATATTTTAATTTAAAGATTTAGTAGTATTTTAATTTGAATATTAATTTTATTAATTTATAATTAAGTATTTAAGTATTATTAAATCTTAACTATTTATATTTTAATTTAAAGATTTAGTAATATTTTAATTTGAAAATTAATTTTATTAATTTATAATTAACAATATTAAATGGTAATTGGTCCTAATTATTTGTGATTTAGTAGTACATATAATTTATATATATTCCAAACTATTTGTATTTTGTATACGGTATTGATGTAATGTCATTACCCGTTCGAACGATGAGAACCTATGTTCGAACAAAATGAATACATTCGAACGGTAATCCTAACCCGTTCGAACGTATTCATTCCAGATTCCAGTCGTCTTCAACAACGCCGAAAATTCCATTAATTACAAACTCTAACAAACACAAACAACAATCTCAAAGCATACAACTTTCTAACATTGCAAAATATTAAGTTCAAACCATACATTTCTATTTTAAAATAAATACCTGAATTTTTGAAGATGAAAATGAAATAATCCAAGAATAATCCAAGAATAATCCGAAAATAATCACAAACTATCCTAAAAGTATTAATCCGAGAATAATGGAGTGAGATGAACAATTTTTTTGAGCTTAAAGACTAGTTTGAGAAAAAAGACCTCTGATATGCGAAGGGTAATCTTCGGGCGACCACAGCGCAGGAGGAGAGAAACAGAATTGTGAGGTTCTGTCGTGTTTTTGAAGAACAATCATGTTCGAACGGTTATTTACTAACCGTTCGAACGTGAAAATATTAAGCGGGAGATAATTCCCTCCTAATTTTCACGTTCGAACGTATAAAAAGTATGTTCGAACGTTATTGATTTATTTCCGCTCAAAAATTAAACGTTCGAACTTTTATTTCTAACTGTTCAAACGGTATTGTAAATGTTTATTTATAATTTTTTTAATTATAAATAGTTTAATTGGCGGGATATTTTCCAACCACTACAATAATCCGTTCGAACTATAACAAATTACGTTCGAACGGTAATCCAGCTGTCTTTAATTGGCGGGATGTTTTCCCACCATTTGCCTTTTCCGTTCGAATGTTTTTTTACGTTCAAACGTTAACATATGTGTTCGAACGGTGTACGAGTACCGTTCGAACACATATCCTTTATGTTTAAATATAACTTTTTTCATCATTAAATGAAAAGTACTATAACATCATATGTATTAGTTATATATACTATCATATATAATGTAATATATACTAAATATATAGTATATATAGTAATATATATTATCATATATATATAATATATAGTGACCTATACTATCATATATATTATTAAGATCATATGTATTAGTAATATATACTCACATATAATATATATCACTAAGGTCACATAATAAAGTGTAGAGAAATTTATAAGATGATAGTATATTAGTAAGCTATACTCATATATAACTTTAGTAGGTAAAGTATAATGGAATATATAATATGACATATATTAGTTAAGTATAAACTCATACCATAGAGTACTACATGCTATTATATGGTACTATATATATATTAATATATCATAAATAACACTTTGATAGTAAAGTATTATGATATATTACTATTATACTATAAAAAAATATTTTATAAGTTATTATACTTTCATTTAAAGTATTCTACTATTATAATATATATTATAATATTACATATATATTACAGTATATATAATCTACTATAATAGTATATATATTATACTAATTTATAGGAATATAAATATAGTATATATTTAATATATTTTTTAATAAACTTCCAAAGCTTCCGTTCGAACTTGAAATAATAACGGTCGAACGGTTTTATATTATCGTTCGAACATTAACTATTACCGTTCGAATGGTTATGCACGTATAAGTTATCGCGGGCAGCGATTTATCTCACGCCGCCGTCCCCACCGTTTGAAAAAGCGAGAAAACGTTTGAACGCACTACATTCACCGCCGTCTGCCGTCGTGATCACCACATACGTCAAACACTTTTCCTCCCAATTAAAGGTATGTATTTTCAAACTCATTTTACCGTTTATTTTATAATTTTATGGTTTTATTTGTTTTTTTTAAAAAAATTACATTTTTTCATCAATAATTACCGTAGAACATCATAAATCTATCGTAGGATGTTTAGAAATGAAGAGTACTTTGTTTTTAGCCGAAGAAACCACGGAATTGATTAATTTTTGAGTATTTTCATGGCCGCTGAGTTGACTCAGCCATGGCCGAGTTAGATCTGTTTTACGTTCGAACGGTATTAACCAGTCCGTTCGAACGAATGAACCTGTACGTTCGAACTTGATAGACACGTTCGAACGTTATTAATTGTCCGTTCGACCATATATTTATACGTTCGAACGATAATTATTAAATTCAATCCATTAACATTTTATTAGCTTATTAAATTGTTTTCATCGTTTAATTGATTATATGTTCTATCAATTAATTTATTAAATTGCTATTAGTATATAATTTTGTAAATCTTTTAGTCGTAATTAGATTTTATCACTAACCTTGAATGTATATTTTATTTTTAAAATTTCAGGATCATAATAATGTCTTATCGGGGCCGTAAACGTGGTAGATCAGGAGAACCTTCCATGCAAACAGTTCGAGAGCGAACCGTTTTACTTGAGCGACAGGTAAAACTGTCTGATTTTGTCGCTCTTATATGGGAGGGTCATTCCCTCCCATCAGTATTCAATGATCGTGGTTGGGCACCAATCTTAGATCAGCGAGAAGAAGGAATGGAGCTCGTTTCCTTCATTGAGATCGTTACTGAGTTCTATAAAGAGCTCGGTGCTGCTAGCCCAGACGATGGAGGGGCATATAGGATCTGTGTCCGAGGAGCTCATGTTATATTTTCAGCGGACGAACTTGCTGCATATATGGGTATTCCTAGGCTTCTTGATGCCTATCCAAACCTGCCGCCTAGAGAGTCTGGTCCTTCAGGTGATGCAGCTATGTCTCAGGACGAGGGACCAGATTACACAGATGAGATCGATACACTTGCTGATCACGAGGTCAGAGACTTGATTGTTGGTCCAGATGGTCCAGTGTACGATGGCTCCAAGAGTATTAGGCAGGCAGATTTATCTTCTTTCTTCAAGATTATGAATTTGATCATTGCCAACAATATTGACCCACGGCAGCACAAGACCGAGGTCGGCATGGATCGAGCGAGATTTATGATACGGGTCGCTCGTGGCATCCCGATCGACCTCGTTGGTTATATATTTGAGAGGATCCGATCAGAGGCACGGTTCATTACGACAGATATACTGCCGTTTGGGATCCTCATCACTCGATTTTTGCTACATGCCGGGGTTGTGTCCGAACCTGCCGAGCGTTCCCGATTTCTGATGGCACCGATCAACAGCACCACCCTATCACGGAGCACGGGACACTCTAGATTTCATTTTCGTGGGGCTGTTCCTGACAGGGCTGAGATTCAGAGAGATGCGCAGCCGGGAGATACTGGAGTATCGACTGGTGAGACATCTACACAGGCTGAGACATCACGCACATATATTCGCGAGGAGATGGCCGACATATTGCGTGCTGAGATCGGTGTACACACATCAGCAGTGATTGATGCAGTGCATACTGCCATGTCTGAGTTGCGTACAGAGATTATGGCTACCGTCGCTGGGTTACGTACAGAGGTTAATGAGTTACGTACAACGATTAATGCCAATAATGCAACTCAGGTCACAGTTAGTACTCGACTGACACAGGTAGAGACACAATTAGCTGCAGTCGAGGATGTGTGTAGAGACCTCGCATCACAATAGTTTTTATCTTTTATTTATATTTTCTTTTGTTGTAATTATGAACAATATATATGGCATTTTGATAATTTGCTTTATTTGGTTGATTAATATATATGTGGTTGATAATATTTATTTAACTAAAAATCTTATTTAACGTAAAAGAAATCATTAAAATATTTTAAAATTAATTACATAAAATTAATTAATGAATTTGTATATATGATAGATATTTTTTATATTTTGAGTTTCGTATCGAGATTAATATTATACATTCGAATGTATAAATGTGGTGCTTGAATATGTTGTAACTAAATATATTCCGTTCGAACGGTTTAGAAACCTTCCTGTCAGGATTTGCCACCAAATATTTTCCGTTCGAACACAAAAAATTCTCGTTCGAACGTTTTTGAACTTTCCCCGCCATAATAAAGTAATTCTCCGCCAAATTTTACTGTTTGAACGTATTTTTTCACGTTCGAACGGGAGAAATTTTTTTAGACGATTTAATTCGTCGCAGAAAATACTGTTCGAACGGTTATTTTGACGTTCGAACGATTTTCTAAATTCATCAACTTTTTGGGATGAAATTTAAATTTCGTCCCAAAAAATGACTTTTAGGGATGAAAAAAATTTCGTCCCTAAATAATTTCGTCTCAAAATCTCAAATTTGTTGTAGTGGATATTATTGTTTTACAGTCATTTAGCAAGTCAATTTTAAACATTTTCATGCATTTTGCCGGTGTAAATTTTTAATAATGACTGTGTCATAATTAAGAATACTTTTGGTCTCTCTCACTGAACCAAATATATATTAATTGTTTATCTAACCCTTTCAAGATCAACTACACTGCTATTTTGCAAAAATTGTAGTAAACAATATGGCTTATGTTTACATCCAGGGACGAGGCCGTGGGGTGGGGTGGGGTGGGGTGCCTTGGCCCCCAAGGCTCTTACCAAAAGTTAAAAAATAATATATATATATATATATATATATATTTATATATATATAGTAAAACCTTGTCTAATTCACAACATCACAAATTAATTCACAATGGACATAAACACACAAACGAATAGCAACTATATATACAAAACATGATGACGAACATACCTTCAATTAATTTCGAATAGCAACTCCAAACACTCCAATAAACACCTACACAATATATATATATATATATATAAACTATAAAATCAATAATTTGTATGAAAATTAGTTAATGTACAACGTAAATTAACAAAAACAATACATTTAATCAATACAAATATGCAACCTTCTTTGTAATGTGCATAGAATAAATGATTGTGTGAAGAAAATGGAAGATTTTCGAGAGAAAGCGGAGACTATGCGGAGGAGAAGAGAGGAAATGAGGGATTGACGGCCTGCTAGAAGTGTTTAAACCTTTTATTTACCATTCGAACGGCAATATTTAGCGGTTGAACGTGGAAACATCTCAGTGTGCATGTTTTCCCGCTTTAAAATTTTTCGTGAAAGCATTCAAACGGTACTAAAGTACCTTCCGAACGGTAGTCCACTGCTCATTGATTGGTGTGATACTTTCCCGCCACTATTTCAGAGATGCCAAAAACCCTAGAAACTGTTTGAACGTTTTTATTCAAACGTTCAACCGCTAATATAGCCTTCAAACAAGAAAATACATACCGTTTGAATTACTGAATGTTTAATTATATTTATTTTTTACACGAAACATATTAAGTAATATATATTATAATATAATATAGACAAATATATGATATTATAATTTAGTAATACATAGTATCATATATATTATAGTATAGTATAGTAAAGTATAAAGGAATATACATATATAGTATTATATACAATAATACTATATATATATATATACTATCATAGTATAATACTTTACTATCTTGGAGGGTCATTCCCTACAATCAGTCTTCAGCGATCGTGGTTGGGCACCAGTCATAGATTAGAGAGAAAAAGCATGGGAGCTCGTATCCTATATTGGCATCGTCACTAAGTTCTAAAAAGAGCTCAGTGGTACCAGCCCAGATGACGGAAGGGCATATAGGATCTTTGTCCGAAGAGCTCTAGTTATATTTTCAGCGGATGGACTCACTGAATATCTCGGTATTCCTAGATTGCGTGATGCCTATCCGAACGTGCAGCCTAGAGAGTCTAATCCTTCAGGTGATGCGGAGACGGCTCAGGACGATGGAGCAGTTTATACATATGAGCTGGATACCCTCGATGATCATGAGGTGAGGGACTTGATTGTTGGTCCAGATACTCCTCTATTTGATGGGACGAAAAGCATCAAGCCGGCAGATTTATCTTCTTTATTCAAGATCATGAATCTAATAATCGTCAACAATATTGATTCTCGATAGCACAAGACCGAGGTTGGCATGGATCAAGCGAAATTTATGATACGGGTCGCTCATAGCATTCCTATTGACCTTGTGGGGTATATATTCTATAGGATTCGATCAGAGGCCAAGTACATTACGACATATATACTGCCATTCGGGATCTTGATCACTCAATTTTTGCTATATTCTAGGGTCGTGCCAAATGTTGCCAAGCGTGCACGGGAGCCGATGAGACCAATCAACAACACCACCCTATCACGAAGCACGGTACACTCGAGACTTCATTTTCGTGGACCTATTCTAGACCGTGTTAATATTCAAAGAGATGTACAGCCGGGGGATCCTAGAGTATCGATTGGTGAGGCATCCACACAAGCCAAGGCATCGCACACATATTGTGTAGAGATCAGCGGTGATTGATGCAGTGCGTACAGAGGTCCGTACTGCCTTGTCTGAGTTATGAGATATTTATCCCTTTCACTCATTTTTCGATAGTTTATATAGATGATGTATTAATATTTTCATCTATTGAATAACATTGGAAACATTTAAATACTTTTGTTCAAATTATCAAACAAAATGGATTAGTCATTTCGTCACCAAAAATAAAATTATTTCAAGACAAAATTAAATTTCTTGGACATGAAATTTATAAAGGAACTATTACACCAATTAGCAGAGCAATAGAATTTGCTGATAAATTTTCAGATGAAATAAAAGATAAGTAACAACTACAAAGACTTTTAGGAAACCTCAATTATGTTGCAGACTTTTATCAATTTCTCAGGCCATTGTGTAAACCATTATCTAAAAGATTAAAAAAGAATCTACTCCCATGGATAGAAAAACATACAAATATTATAAAAAAAATTAAGGCTCATGTTAAGAAATTACTATGCTTAGGACTCCCATCTCCTCATACTTTAAAAATTGTTGAAACATATGCCTCTGATCTTGATTATGGAGGAATTATGAAACAAAAATTATCAACTTATTCGGAACAAATTGTTTGATTCCATTCAGGATGCTGGAATTATGCCCAAAAGAATTTTAGTATTATCAAAAAATAAATTTTAGCAATTGTATTATGTATTTTTAAATTTCAAGATGATTTGTTGAACCAAAAGTTTTTACTTAGAATAGATTGTAAATCAGCCGATGAAGTTTTGATTAAAAATGTGAAAAACCTGACTGCTAAACAAATATTTGCTAGATGACAAGCTATATTAAATATTTTTTATTTTGATATTGAACATATTAAAAGAGAATCTAATTCTTATAGGAAAAGTCATGTCAACTTCAAAATCAAAAGTAAAGTCCAAATCTTCATACGCACGGCCACCATCTCCTCCATATCCTTCACCTTGTCCTTCTGCAGCTCCAAGACCCTAATAACAATTATAATAACAATTATATAATAACAATTAAAATTACATAGGTATCAATTAATAAACTAAGATATATAATAACAATTAAAATTATAATTTAGGAATAATAATCCGAGATTAATCATTTTAATATTTTCATAGGATAGCCCCAGTCAATCCAAGATTACTATAAAATACTTTGTTACTTGTTGAAAAATATGATGCTTCTTTTCCATAACTAATAATTTTTATTTTTTCATAAATTAACAATCACTACAAGAAAAAGAGATTTTTGTGACAATTTAATTGCGGCAAAAAGACTATTTGTGACCAAAATAGACTTATTTTAGCTGTAAATAATCATTTCGCTAGAATTAACTAGCCACAAATAAGCAGTTTTCTTGTAGTAAATGTCAAACAAATAGTAGTATTATATTGTTAAACTAGAGAGAGATGAAAGAATGATCATTCAATTCAAGTAAGTAAGGAAGAAGAAGACGAAGACGAAGAAGAAGAAGACAAAGAAGAATCCGGGGAGGAAGTGGATAAGGTTAACGAAGAAGAGGTTGATGATAATGATGAAGATGTTATTGAGGGGAGATTCTGAAATAAGTGTGGAAAATACATCCGAAGATGAAGAATAAAAGTACTAAATATTTTATTCATATAGGTGACTATAGAATATTATACTTTTCATAATTTCTTCTAATTAATTTTCTTTATCATATTAATCATTTTCGAGGATGCCGCCAAAATGACAATGAAGAAATGTGCCTCCTCTGCCAAGTCCAAGTCCCGAACCCGTTGAGGACTCCCCACCCGAGGAATTTGCTCCTGAAGATTAAGTTAACGCGCAAGAGAACGACAACAAGTCGACACCTACCAGTAAGAAAATGTCGTTGATAATTAATTATATATTAATATTTTTGTCTCAATAATTATATAACTATAATTATACTATTATCTATTAGTTGATGCATCCGCTCGTCGCGGTCATGACTATACATGTGGCATTTCTCTTGAGAAAAATAGAAAGTACAGAAAAATCAAAGTCATAATTCCTGATAATTTCACTAGAGGAGTGGATGATAGTGCAGCATCGCTTTTCTCCTATATTGGCATAGTAGTCCAAGCTTATACTCCATTTTATGTGTGATCATGGCGAGATGTTCCGAATGAGATTAAGGAGAACATTTGGAATCGTTTGTTAGTGAGTTTACTTTGAGAGTACATTTTTTTTTACCTAGATTAGTATATCATATTTTTGACGTAATTCACTTATTAAGATGAATTCGACCTCGACTTTGGCCATAGCGAGGATTCGAGAACTATGAATGAGTTGATGGCTACACTATTATGATGTCACAAGGGACGATATCATGAACTCTTCAAGAAGTTTGAGACGTTGGAAGAGGCTGCGCAGTCCCCTTTCTAGCAGATGAAGTTAGACAATTGGAGAAAGTGTTGTGATCTTTTCGCAACTCCTGATTATCAAGTATTCTAGATTTATATCCTTTAATTATTTATATTTATATTCCTTCTATATATTATATGTATATATATTACAATTAACATTCTTAAGTAATTTTGTAACATTTAAGTTCTACAAATGCACATAATAGATC
Source organism: Juglans mandshurica (assembly GCA_022457165.1). Lineage (NCBI taxonomy): Eukaryota > Viridiplantae > Streptophyta > Magnoliopsida > Fagales > Juglandaceae > Juglans > Juglans mandshurica. The sequence continues at coordinate 13,276,966 of CM039621.1, read as the reverse complement.
CCCTCTGACTGTCCACCATTGTGACGGTTCAAGATCATTCCACCGTCTTACTGATAAAATGGTAATTAATAAATTATAGAATTAATTTATTTTTATGATATTGTTTTATTTAAATACTAATATTATCTTTTTAAAATTGCTAATTTCACTTTGTTAGAAACGTGATGATCCTGAAAATTTTTCTCACATTCATATCTATGCTGCTACTCACATTAATGAGCGTAGTGAATGGATGGATCCTACCAATGCAGATAATTATGTAAGCGATGTTAATTTCGTTAAATACATTATGCAACATGTGAATAATTTATTTTTTATTTGTATTTCTTTTAATACGTTACTTATTGTGTGTTTTCTTTCAAATTGCAGGAAAAAATGATGGAGATGCAATCAACTTCTAGGGAATCCTCTTCGAGTGACATAGACATATTCACGTAAGTGTTCGGGCCCAAGTCTAGTATGGCAAGAGGTTTGGGACGATCTTTCAAGCATTCTGGTTCATCCTCCTCAACCTTATCGACTTCACAAATTAATAATCTTACTAAAGATATAGAAGCTGCACAGCGTAAGAATGAGTATATGAGGTCGAGACAATAAGAGTTGTAGTCCCTCTTAGAGCGACAGTCTCTCTAGGACTCAACATGGATATACACCAATGTCCTACTAGAACTTTAGTCAAACTAATATCACCCATATTTATATCACTACTTAATATCCACCCAACCTCCAATAATATTTTATAATTTTATTAATTTACTCATTTTTTATAAAAGGAAAATAATACTAAAAAATACTAAACATAAAAATAATCCCTTTTTTTCTTTTTAATTATGTATAAACTATGAGGCAAATAACATGCCTAGATGGATCTTAGTTCAATCATAGTATCACACACAAAATAATTTCAATAGAATACACTCTCTTATTTGCAACAATTACTATGGATGTTCACACCTTATAATATCATCAATGTCAAAGTTCATGTGAGTGTGTGAGTGAGCAAACTTATATTAAAAATAACTTTTTATTTATTATTCTCTTCAATATATTTTTTTATAATATTATTCATCAGTATTTTCTTCTTATAGATGTTCCCAAGAGTTTTTCACTTACCACAAAAGTCAAACTTTATGTTTGGGCCTAGATACATGAGTATCTCCTCCAAACACTAGTTTGCGCAACCCCTTTCATGTCCATTTTTGTTCCTCATCTTTTTCCACAATGATTTGAGCTACGATTCCTTCTATAAGGACTTAAGGGATAGATCCGTGTATAGTGTTTGTCTTTTTTCGCAATGATATAATACCAACTTTTTCTAATGGGAACCAAGATGGGCCTAGTCTTAAAGATCATTTGCAACTTCCATAAGGGCCAAGAAAATTAAGGAGACAATGCAAGGATTGATGCAATCCACTTGGGACAAGTTTAGCAAGAGTCCAACATTCAAGATGGGGCTCGAAGGATGAAGATCCAGTTTTAATTCATTTGATTAGCTACGGAAGAGGGCAACGACAAAACTTAAAGGCTTTGGGCACTTGAAGGGTTTCAACTTATTTAATTCATTTAAAGAACTTATTTTATTTGTTTAGAATAATTGAGTTTATTATGGGAAGCACTTAAGGGGGCCTATGAAAGGGCATGTTGGTAAAGTTATTATTTTATTGAACTAGGGTTAGGGTTACTGTAGCCGAGTTATTGTAGCGTGACACTGTAGCCGCGACACTTTGGAAGATGGGGGTTTATTTTGGGCTAGGGTTTCATTAGGTTTTGCTTTAAATACTCTATGTAGCCTCATTCTAATCAGTTTTATGAAGTTTATGAAATTTGATGAATTTATTCATTGTGAGTTGAGTTTATCTCCTCTTGTTCTTAATTGAACATTTGAACTTCTCAAAGGTAAATCACAACCTTTGTGGCGTTCCTCCTTTATAATCTGGGTTCTTGAGACGGGTTCTTCAACGAGTCTAGATTTTAATATAATCTAGATTATTGAAACGAGTTCTCATCGGGTCTAGGTTCTCCATCCATTGACTTGATTTTGGCTTTCTTAAGGAGTTTTCAAATTGACTGTGGGTTCAAGGGAATTCATTCCCGCGGGTTCATATCATTCGGTATTCAGAGCAAGGTTTCCAATCAGGTCTGATTCTATCTTTTAATTTTAGCATCCTTTAATTTAATTCTAGGGCTTCATTGTTCTAGGGTTGCCAAAAAAAAAATAGAAACAAAAAGTAGGCTTCCAAAATTCTTAGGATTTTGGGTTTTGCTGAAATTTGCATCACATAGGGTTTCAAAATTCTAGGGTTTCCTGCATCTCTAAGTTTATCTGTTGCTTGGAGTGTCATTCCATTGATTCTCTTCTACTTGATTGTCGTGCTTGAATTCAATTGCTTGATTTTCACAATTGAATATTGCTATTTGTGATTGAATTAGAGAAAATAAAAGAAAAGAAAAAAAGGAAAAGAAAAGAAAAGAAAGGAAAGGAAAAGAAAAAGAAAAGAAAAGAAAATTCGAAAAAAAAAAAAAAGAAGAAGAAGAAGAGGAAGAAGAAGAAAAGAGAAGGTAATTCAAAGTTGCTACATAGTTTCAACAAAGAGAAAGAAAGTATTTATTGATTGAGCTTTTATCATCATAGGAGCAGATTACATCTTTCTAGTTGGTATTTTGTTTTATAATTACTCTTTCCCTCGTATAACTTACTTGAGTCTCGTGTCATTTTATTCATTCTTTATTTCTTTGATCTATATTACTGGTTGGAATAATACAAGATTGTATTGTCTTGATTTAGTTAAACTAGTTCTTAAAGAACTTGAGTGGGAAAACTATTGAGGTAAAAGGCAAGAGGGTGTGAAACTATTATCGGGAAAAAAGCCATTAAGAGTGAAACACGAGTGGAGTGCCATTATTTGAGTGTAAACACGTAAGGGAGTGTGTGAGGCTTTTCACTAACATTCTTTTTGTGCAGCATATTATGATGTCTCATAGAAGTGACTCATCACCAAAAGGTGTGGCAGATAACTCGTCTTTTGTGTTGCAAGCCATGCAACAACAGTTTGAGCAGTTGAACTTGGTGTTGGGTGAAGTGAGGGATAGGATGAATAATCAAGAAGCAGTGATTAGAAATCTGCAAGGTGAGAGAGGTAGGAGGCGACATGAGCCTAGTATTGAGAATGGGTATGAGAAAGAAGAGTATGGTGAGTCTCTTGTTGCTAGGCGTGCACTCAATACACAAACTAAGATTAATGATACAGAGCAGCAGAATGACAACGTTTTTCATACTAGATGCCACATCAACAACAAGGTATGTAGTATGGTCATTGATTTGAGGAGTTGTATTAATTTGGCTAGCACTACTTTAGTTGAGAAATTGAATTTAGGTACCTTGAAACACCCTAGACCATACATGTTGCAATGGTTGAGTGATTGTGGGGAGGTTAGGGTAAATAAGCAAGTGCTAGTTTCTTTTTCAATTGGAAAATACCAGGACATGGTCCTTTGTGATGTTGTGCCTATGCATGCTGGTCATATTTTGTTAGGGAAGCCATGGCAGTATGATAGGAATGTGATCCATGATGGGTTAAGGAACATGTACTGTTTTGAAAAGGATGGAAAAACAATCGAACTTGCTCCTTTAACTCCAACACATGTCCATGGAGACCAATTGAAATTGAAAAGTGAGGTTGCTCAAAAAAGAAAGAGTGAAAATGAGAGTGATCAAAAAAGAAAAAGTGAAAAGGAGATTGAGCAAACAAGAAAGAGTGAAAGTGAGAATGAGCTGAAAAGCAAGAGTGAAGGTGAGAGTGAAAGTGAGATTGAGCTGAAAAGCAAGAGTGAAGATGAGATTGAGAAGAATAGAAATAGTGAGACCGAAATGGAGAAAGAGAGAAAAAAGAAGAGGGTGAGAATAAGACCTCAAGCACAAGAGAGAATGAGTTGAAAAATAATTGTGAGGTCGAGAGTACAAAAAAAGATGAAGAAAAAGATAGTGACAGAAAAAAAGAGAGTGAAAAGAAAAAAGAGTGTGACAGGAAAAAAGAGACTGAAAAAGAAAAAGAGAGTGCAAAGAAAAGAGAGTGTGAAGAAAGTGAGAGAAAAACAAAGAGAAAAGTGAGTTTTATGCTAAGGCAAGTCTTAATCCTAATGAACTTGACGTATGTTTGCCTAGTATTGTTGTCTCTTTGTTGTAGGGATATGAGGTCGTGTTTCCAAGTGGTGTATTTAGTGGATTACCACCCATTAGGAAGATAGAGCACTACATAGATTTTGTGCCAGGTGCAACAATTCCTAACCGACCTTTCTTGGAAGAACATGAGTCATTGACACACTTAAAGGGACAAGGTAAGTTGTTGACTGTAATGCGTGCTAAGCGGGAGGATTGTATTGAGACTTTTCCTCATGTATTCAAATACACACAAGGTATGGAAACTTTTGTGGTTGATGCTTTAGCAATAAGGTATGTACTTATCTTCATTTTAGATGCAAAATTGTTGAGACTTGAATATGATAAGAAATTGCATGCTAATGATGATGACTTTGCTAGTGTGCATGAAACATGTGAGAAAGCAACATTTGGTAAGTTCTATAAACTAGATTGGTACTTGTTTAGAGAGAATAGATTTTGTGTGCCTACTAGTTTTATGCATAAGTTGCTTGTGTGTGATGGACATGGTTGTTTGTTGGGTGACCTTGGTGTAAGGAAGACTTTTGTTGTGTTGCATGAACATTTTTGGGACTATCATTTGACATTCAATGACGTGTTGCATGGACGTTTCTGGAAGTATCATTTTTCATTCATTGATGTGTTGCATGAACGTTTGGGAGAGTACCATTTGCCATTCATTGACGTATTACTTGAACGTTTGTGGAAGCATCATTTGTCATTCATTAACGTGTTGCATAAACATTTGTGGAAGTATTACTTGCCGTTCATTCAGTTTACAAATAATTGGAGTGGTCATTTTGGTATAAGGAAAGATTTAGGTTTGTTTCATGAACGTTTGCGGGAGTATCATTTGTCATTCATTGAATTGTTACATGGACGTTTCCGGGAGTATTATTTGCCATTCGTTGAGTTTGCATATTGGAATGGTCATTTTGGTTCGAGGAAGACTTTAGATGTGTTTCATGAACATTTGTGGGAGTATTGTTTACCATTCATTGGGTTTACATATTATTTGAGTGTTCATGCTACTACTAAATTTTCACCATTTGAAATTGTTTATGGACTTAATCTATTTACTACTTTAGATTTAACACATTTACCTATTGATGACAGGAGTAGCTTGGATGGTCTTTTCCAAATTCTTGAACAAATTAATGAAAATGCATATCTAATGGATCTTCCAAGTAACTATCTTGTTTCTACTATTTTCTATGTTACTAACCATTTTCCCTTTGATCCAGGTGGAGATTCGAGGTCGAATCCTTTTGAGGAGAGGGGGAATGATGGGAACCAAGATGAGCTTAGTCTTAAAGATCATTTGCAACTTCCAGATGGGCCAAGAAAATCAAAGAGACAATGCAAGGATTGATGCAATCCACTTGGGACAAGTTTAGCAAGAGTCCAACATTCAAGATGGGGCTTGAAGGATGAAGATCCAGTTTTAATTCATTTGATTAGCTATGGAAGAGGGTAACGACAAAACTTAAAGGCTTTGGGCACTTGAAGGGTTTCAACTTATTTAATTCATTTAAAGAACTTATTTTATTTGTTTAGAATAATTGAGTTTATTATGGGAAGCACTTAAGGGGGCCTATGAAAGGGCATGTTGGTAAAGTTATTATTTTATTGAACTAGGGTTAGGGTTACTGTAGCCGAGTTACTGTAGCGTGACACTGTAGCCGCGGCACTGTTCATCCAGGGGCACTTTTGGAAGATGGGGGTTTATTTTGGGCTAGAGTTTCATTAGGTTTTGCTTTAAATACTCTATGTAGCCTCATTCTAATCAGTTTTGTGAAGTTTATGAAATTTGATGAATTTATTCATTGTGAGTTGAGTTTATTTCCTCTTGTTCTTAATTGAACATTTGAACTTATCAAAGGTAAATCACAACCTTTGTGGCGTTCCTCCTTTATAATCTGGGTTCTTGAGACGGGTTCTTCAACAGGTCTAGATTTTAATATAATCTAGGTTCTTGAAACGAGTTCTCATCGGGTCTAGGTTCTCCATCCATTGACTTGATTTTGGCTTTCTTGAGGAGTTTTCAAATTGACTGTGGGTTCAAGGGAATTCATTCTCTATGGATCAACTATTTGTGTTTGGCAATGGAAGATCTCTTTATTATTGTATTAGGTTCCACTAGTATTAGTCAATTCAAGGCATGACTCCCTCTATGGTGAGCATCTCAATAATAAATATGGAACTTAATTATAATAAACATACATATAAGTTTCTCACAGTGCTTGTAAATGAACTTTGTCAAGATGACCCATAAGGTTGGTATGCACAAAGTGAATTACACAAAGTAGAGAGATGCATAAGTTCAAAAATTTATTTTGTAAGAACACACGTGCTCAAAACTTTGACATATCAAGCATGCACTTCCAAAAAAAAAAAGAAACAAACCAGAAAAATAATGTATTTTACACTAAAAAACATAAACATAAAACAAAAACTAAACAAAAATGCATGTCCTAGGCTAATGATATGCAAAAAATGCAAGAACATGCAAGTAGTCCTATTGTTTAATGTCACACACACGTTGATCTAAAGACTTTAGGAAAACCCTCATACGAACTTTCCGATAAGCATAGTTTTCCTTATCAAAGTGTGACGAGACATATAATGATGACGATATGATCTACAGGGACACGGATCACACTCGGTTGAGTGAACTACGCTCTGATGCCAATTGAAATTACCCAAGTACCCCTGTAACGCAGCATAAATATCTACTAATTCACTCGACAAATTGGTTAGTCGTCAAGTATGCAATTAATTTATTAATTAAGAAATAATATAAAATAAACGAAGTGCGTAACATCAAGATTGATATCGAAGGAAAATCCTTTAAAGAACTCTATAAAGGTAAAACCCTACGGGGCAGCTAAACCCAGAAAAATCAATTTTATTATTTGAAAATCAATTACAAGTAAAGCTCAATTACAAAACCTTTGTCAATTGACACTCTTACTTGACCAGAAAAATGACTCATTTGTCTTTTACCGCAGTAGCATCCAGAACCTCTGACGATCTTCAAACATTGGTTTTTCTCCTAGAACTCCAGTGGCTGAACTCGATCACCTCAACTCCGACACGGAGTATGCACGCACTCAAAATGAGAGATAAAACACTAGAAAATTCTCACACTCAAGTACCACTCTCTAAGAGAAACAGTATGGAAATTCTACAATGAATTTTGTCACCAAAATATGCACTGGAAAATGCTCTAGAAAATATGCAGATCTAAATATCTACTGATCCTAACCAATAGGATCCCTTAAATAAACAATATGAAAATCAATTCCAATTGCAGTAGGACTCTACTTACGGAACAAATCTGATAGGAGTTGATCTGCAGTAGGACTCTGCTGATGAAATGAGTCTGGTAGGAATTTGATCTACAGTAGGATTCTGCAGACAGTCGCGAAGTCGTCTCCTGATGGAATGCTGACATTTCGCGATAACGCTTCACTGCAGTAACAGATTTTAGATCAACCTCTTCTCTGGATAAATGCAGATTCTTTGGGACTCAATTTTTTCCACTTATGACTTATCTAAACAACATCTAATACCTTCTAAATAAACTTAATATTGTTATAGATCATAAAGTCAATAAATAATTTACATTCATCCAAAATTACCAACTTAATGATAGGATAAACTCTATCATTTTAGTCACCTAATCCTATACAAACATATCAACCTAGTCACCTAGTTCTAGCCAAAATTTTACATCTACAATGGGGTTTAAAATTTTGAGGGTTTTTAACTTGGCAATGTTAGCTAAACAAGGGTGTAGATTATTTCAAGATGAGAATACTTTACTGCATAGGTTGCTCAAAGCCAAATACTTCTCTACTTCAACTTTTCTGCAGGTTGGTTTGAGCAAATCTCCTTCCTATACGTGGTGTGGTATTTGGGAAGCCAAAACATGGGTGGTGGAGGGATGTAGATGAAGGATAGGTGATGGGAATTTTGTTAACATTTGGCTTGATAAATGGATCCCGGGTCATAATGCTCTAGTGAAGGAAAGGAATGTGATTAATGAAGACAGCAGATATGATTGTGTGAGTTCCCTTTTGTGTACTAACTCTAGAACTTAGGATGTGGGTAAACTTAGAGCTCTCTTTAATCCAAGTATTATGGAGGATATTCTTAAGACTGCTGTGTGTGCTGGAAATGGGATTGGCAGGAGAGTATGGGGCTATGAGAGGAATGGTCTGTTTAGTATTCGGAGTTGCTACAAGTTTATTTTGGAGCAGTAGGGTTCACGAAAAGCTAAGTCCTCATCTACTAGTGATCAGAGAGTTGTGTGGAATTAGATATGGAAAATGCCCGTGCCCAATAAGATTAAGAATTTCGCTTGGCGTGCTTGCATGATGGTTTGTATACAAAAGAAAATCTCCTAAAAAAGCATGTTCCAAATGATGGGAGGTGTAGTATGTGCAATGTGGAAAGAGAAGGTTTATACCATGCTATGGTTAGCTATGTGGACTTAAAGAGGACCTGGTCTAATTATCTTCCAGCTTTGGTTATTGGTAATTTTTCTTATGTTTTTGATGTGGCATTGGCTGTCTGTGGTACTAAAAAGTATGACATGTTGGCTACTTTCTTTGATTTGGCGTGGGGGTTTTGGCATAGGAGGAATAAGTGCTTTCATGAACAGCTGATCCTCCCTCCTCACCAAGTTGCAGCACATGCAATCTCACTACTGAAAAGTTATAGAGGAGCTCAGAAACTTTCCAGGCAGCAAATGAGAGATGTGTTCAGGTGGAAGCCTCCAGATCATGATATGCTCAAGTTGAACGTTGATGGTTCTGTTTTTCCAGAGATGGGAAAATCTGGGACGGGTGCAATCCTGAGGAATAGTTCGGGCAGTGTTCTCATGGCTGCAAGCGTTTCAGAGGGAGATGTTACTAAACTAGAGCATATTTAGGTGTTTGCTCTCTTTCGTGGTCTTCAGCTGTGTGCTAGTATGGGCATAGAAAATATTCAAGTGGACAGTGATTGTCTCTTGGAAATTGAAGCAGTTCAAAGGACAGCATGGTTAATTCATTGCTGGGTGGTTTTTATGCTAAAAGTTGTCATCTTGTTTTAGGGAATGTGGTTTTCAACATGTTTATAGAGAAGCCAATATGGCTGCTCATTGTCTTGCTCAATATGCAAGAAAGGTGATAGAATTACTACGTGGGGGGATTGTTTTCCGGACTTTTTATCTCAAACCTTGTGGTTTGATTTATGTCTGTAATCCTTTTGTTGATTTAATGAAGTTCAGTTTTGTTATAAAAAAAAAAAAAGAGTATTTCTTCATTCGTTCTTGTACTTTATATAAATTCTGTTTGAGTAGCCTTGTGATCTGATCTATATTCTGAAGGTGTTCTCCACAGCCTCCCCGCGTGCTGTTCCTGACACATAATCCAATAGCCTAGGTGGTGGTTGCTGATAGAGTGCCAAATACGAGGTCACCTTGGTTGATGAGTGCTGAGTACTAGAGTTGTACTACCACTTAGCCAAGGGTATCCACTAGCCCAATCTTTAGGTTTATCCCTACTGAAGCATCTAAGGTAGTTCTCAACGGTTTGTTCATGGCTTCAGACTGCCCATCGACCTGGGGGTGGTATGTCGTGCTTAGAGAAAAATGAACTCCCTGCAAAGTGAAAAATTCTTGCCAAAATTGGCTTTTAAACGTGTTGTCATGGTTAAAAACTATAGATTGTGGTAGTCCATGCAATTTAAAAATATAATTGAGAAATAAGTCAGTAATGTCCCTAGTTGTATAAGGATGTTTCGGAGGGATAAAGTGGTTGTATCTGGTCAACATATCGAACAAAACCCAAACACGGTTGAACCCTTGGGAGTTTGGAAGCCCTTCCACAAAATCCATGGTGATGTGGGTCCATGGTCATGTTGGTATTGGCAGATACTGAAGTAGCTCACTAGGTTGGGTGTTGTCTACCTTAACCCTCTTCATAGGTTACAATTTCTCATAAAGGTCTTTACATCCATTTTCTTCTCTCTAATTATTTAGATTGACTTGGCATTTACAGCTTGATGTAATAAACCTCTGATCATTCTAACTCTCATTAAGAAATATTTGGAAAATAGTTTCTCAATTATTTTAAAGGAAATTAAATGGAATATTTAATAAAGTTCTAGAGTATTTTTTTATTGTTGTTCATGAGATGGATCAAGAAGAGTACAAGAAATAGAATTTGCAGAAGTTAACTCGATCGTTGCATTTCGAAGGTACAAAAGTCGGTATGTAGCTCGCTTCTCGGCTTGGCTCGCGGGTTGAAGATTCAGGTTCGGTATATATAGGTTGAACGAATATCTGCAAGTCAAAAGCCTGGTCCTTTTTCCTCTGGGCTTGGGATTGGGTTGATTCCTTAATAAGCTCGCGGGCCTCAGCAAAGTGGGCTAGAATCAGAGTTTGTTTGCGGGCTATTTGGTGCCATTTAGGTCCAGAAGGAATGGCGTTGTTTGAGATTGCATGGGTTTCATTCAAAAGATAGTGTTTCTTCTTATGCATAGCCTCTGATGTCTTCAGAACAACGTCGTTTGTTGCCTTGTGTGAAACAATGTCGTCTGCAACTAAAGTAGGAGTAACAAACGTAGGCAGAACGATGTTGTCCTTCTGGTCAGAATCTTTTACAACTGGCTAAACGACAATATCATTTAGTACAAGAAAATTTGAATTCTTGTAACCGTAGGTCAAAACAACACTAATGCAATGGATGATGAGTCTTCGACACTCTTGAACCCCAATGGTGGTGAAACACTCCGGTGATTAGCCAAAAGTTTTCTACCATATCTTGGTTCACCTTTGTTTTGGCCACTGCCCGGTTACCTTTGTTTGTGAAGATTTTCTAGTAACTTTCCTCAAAATAGTATTTGATAACAAGCTTTTGCAAATTACCAGTGTACTCGAGCCCTCCCACATTGATTTAAAAAAGCTTTTGTGATGGGTTAGAAATCTTCTTTAAGTGATTATAATATGCAAGTGTGGTTACCAAACCAAGCAGTTGCCTATTAATGGTCTTTTCTATACGAGAAAACAATCCCTCCATCACGAAAAGGTTATGATACCACTAATAGAATTTGTGGATGGATTTGGTGAGAATCCAGTTAGTATGTTTGTCTCACATGTTGGTAATGGACAAAGGATTCAAGTTAGTATTGCAATTGTTGAATAATTGTCTGTTGATACAATCTCAACCAACGCCTCCATGGAGATCGAATTGTCACCATGGGGAGGGTGCACATGCAGCGGGGGTGCACACTATTTTTGTGTAGTCACCTTGTTCATCTACAGTTTCACTATCCCTTGTTAAAGAGTTGCTCCAATAATCGAAAGGGATGGCATGACTTACTCCAAACCAAGAGAAGAGTTTCTTTTTCATATGTGGGGAGCAGGATCCTGAAACGATTGATCGGGATTTCCGATTATTGGTACGTAAATAATTTAAAAGTGATCATAGAGCCCAGCAGCTTGCATCAGGAACAAACGATACTATATATGGATGTACCTAACTCATCATGTGATGCATGGAGTTTCGTGCAGAATTATCTTTGTGCTGATCTTTTGTTATCTTGCACTAATTGATGGATTCTCCAAGGCAAGAATCAAGCTGAAATCAAATCAGAGTTGACGGTTAGCAGAAATATCATTCCGCATTATAGTCATTACCAATCTACAAGCAGCAAAAGATATATAGCAACGAGGGGGAAAAAAGGAACTCATGGCCTCCTTAAAGAGCATTGATGTAAAATAAACGAAAAGCCCTACTATTTAGGCAACTAATATATGTGTAAAAGGATAGTACTGCATGCATGTACGTGTTCATAAAGCTGGGGACTGATTATAAGATGGTCATCAACCACCATTCCTAACAATATTATCAAATGACACCCGGAGTTCCCCCAAACACTTCAGTGGGAAGATCAGGAGAACACAGCTCTTTTATTAAAAGAGATTCCCCAATGAAGCGTTCCGGGGAACTCTAGGGGACACCCGACGTTTGTAATCTAATTTGCTCCAACTATTTGCTTGATTCAAAGTGGCCACCGAACCCCTCTATTTATAGGGATCAGTTCCTCTATCTCTTTGCATTTAGCTGCATATGTTGCCCTCATCAAGAAGACAAAAAGTCTAAAGCTATACCAAGTGAACCTAGACACAACTATGGCTAGATGAACATGCATGCTAGAAATTATTTGGATGTCAATTGAAAGCGAGACGCCACATGCCATTCTTTGTTTTCCAGTGTCCTCCGTCCGCCCAGTACTTTTCTGCTTTTCAGGTGCATACAAAAGGGATCATTTTTAGAATCTATCTAGCAAGTAATTTCACCGACAGAAAATCTGAAAAAGAGGCGTTCTCGTCATCATCTGATAGTGCTAATAGAAAGTAAGTTGGAGAACAAATAAAATTAGGAGATCAGTGCATGATTCTTGACCTCAGAGCAAGAATAATATTAATGGGTCAGCTAAAAGATATTATACTTGAAAATATTACAATATCCTAGTACTGCGTGCGGTGAGTGGCCATAAACTTCACGGCCTGACCAAAAGCTTGCTTACATACCAAAGCAGTTATTAATGCTCTATTTAACACATGATAAATATCATGAATTGTCAGTACTGCATGCATGGCCTCATCGTTTTATAGCGCTCAACTCGGAAAAACTTTAATTCTAGTACCACTGCTTTACATTAATTAGATCCTGTACGAATGTGTAACACCAGACTCAATCAAGTTCAATTCTTTTTTTATTTATTTATTTTATTTTAGTTTATTTATTTCTTTTTTTTTCCTCTTTTTGTTTTCATCGCCAATATATATATATATATATATATATATATACACTCACGTACTTGCATGTTGGTTTACCAAGCCTAGCTGCCGCAAAACTCCCACGGCATTCTCCACCCGCGCACGCACAGAATCTCCATCCACAAACCATCGTCCGTTTCGATCTTGTCCCTCCTTCCCTCATCCTCCAGCGTTGCACGTCGCGTGAAGCCCAGCAGCCGCATCTCTTTCTGTCAACCACGGGGCCACCGTGGAACTGCCACCATCAACCTCCGTGCCCAGCCCATACAAAACCGACGCAACCCGTGCACACTGCATCTCCACGGATCGCAACTCGACCTCGCCGTGCGCCACCTCTACTTGACCATCACTGGAAGTCCAGCTCCTCCACCGTACACAACAGCACCACCACCAGAGTGCCGAGAACAACCATCTACGGAGTGAATTGAAACTCCTATGTTTTGGGTCTGAAAAACAGAGCATTTCGTTGCTCCTCCAAGCACGGCAATTTCGCACTACCAACCCTTTCGAGCGTCTCCTCCGCGGCGCAAAGGGAACCCGTAATCCAGCATCTCAGCCACGCCTAGTCGTGCCAATGACGATAGCCACCCCAGGCCGTTGCCACGCATAACTCTCTCGGTAAGGAGCCCTCCGTCTCCTTCTCGGTGCTCTTATATCTCTTCTCTCACTCATCACTTTTTCTCTCAGTGCTCCGCCGCTGGGACAACCACCTTCCTCTCCGCACTGCATGCATCTCCTCCCTTCTCGGTGAGTACCTCGTGCCTGTGTCCTCGCCGGCTATTGCACCGAATCGCATGAAATGTTTTAAGTCTACGTGAATATAGTTTTGCATAATATTTTGGTATAAAATTACAGTATTGCCCTTTTTATTGGATGGTTTTAGTTGGGAGTTTTGTTTATTAAATCTGTTTTTACATGGTTTTTGCGGGAAGTGTAAAATTTTGTACAGAAAATAAATAGGATTTTCAAATTGTACTATTAGTAGCAAATTATTTTAGAAACTGTGTAGTTTTATTTTTCAGACATTTAAATTATGATTAAAGCTATTTGTTTATTATTATTTAATGAAATTTTTACTAGTACTTATCTTAAATATTGATTGATATCAAGGAAATTTAGAGAATGAGGATTTTTTTAAGGTTATGGAATTTTTAGGTTTTGAAGAATTAAAATAGATATAGTAGAAGCTTAGGCTTAAATGGTGTAAATTTGTGATTGATTGGAAATTTACGGAATTACATAATTATTTTATAGGTGATGATTTATAGTTGACACGATATTGATTTGAGCAAAATTCTGAAACGCTAAGAAGTCTAGGTAAGCGGGGTTCCTATACTAGACTTTGCATTAAAATAAAATGAGCTGAGGTTATTTTTGGAAAATATACGTATTTGATTTTGAAAAGAAAGTTGAACTACCTCAGTCATTTGTTTTACATTATTCATGAGATTCTATTTAAGAAGAAAGTATTTTCTGTTATGACTGGTGTAGACATGAGCTTATTTTTGACATTTTGTTTATGAACTTTGAAAAAGAGAGCGAATATGAAATTTTGTGTATAAGTTATGTTTTTGCGATCTGATTCTGTTCAGTACTCTGTGTTGATAAGATGTGGCACTTGAAAAACCTTTGGCATGACTTTCTGATTCTATTCTGATCTGATTTTGATTATGATATGGTGATTCTGATTTTGTTTTGCTCTGTTATGTGGCCCTGTTATGGGATATAATAGTGATCTCTGGCCCTGTCACGGGATACAATAGTGACCTCTGGTTCTGTCACGGGATATAATAGTGACCTCTGGCCCTGTCACGGTATATAATAGTGACCTCTGGCCCTATTAAGGGATACAATAGTGACCTTTGGCCCACCACGGGATATAATAGTGGTTTTCTGTTGTGAGTGCAATCGCTTGGTAACTTGGTGATTTATGTCCTGCTTGATTTTTCGCAGGATGCACAACCCTATCACGGGGGTTAAACATGGTCTCTGTTTTGATATGATGTTCTGATATGTTATAATAAGATGAAGATGTTCAGTCATGTTGTGCCAAAGGAGTCTTTGAATATGAAAAGTTGGTTTTTGAATATGAAATGTTTGAAAAGTCGCACTGATTTTTTGATAATATATATTTTTTTGAGATTTGCATATTGATACTAAAATGTTTTATTTCTGCATTCTGAACTCTGTGAAAATGCTTATGTTTACACACTAGTATATGTCATCTGCTTACAGAGTTGTTGATAATTCACCCCTTATCTCCAATTATTTTTCAGATGATTTTTGAATTGTCCAACTAAGGATCAGGATTATGGAGCATCGGTGAGATGATTATTTAAATATAGTGAATTACTCAGAAGATTTCTGAGAAGTGGTGGATTTTATTAAGAGATTTTGTAGTATTCTGATGACGTTATATTTTGGAGTCTATAAATATATTGATGAATTGTGAGTTTTAAGTTATAGGGAGTAATTCTTCAATCCCTGCGGGAACAAGGCGTTACAGAACGTGCCTAGGTTGTGTGTATATAGCCGAGTCCAGTCACTAGTGGCTCTGTATCGATGCAACATGCAGGAAAGGATTGGGTCCAGAGGATATAGATCAGCTGTACGCGGTGTGTAAAAAGATAGAATGGCATATATATGGCCACTCACCTTTATTCCCTAACCTCAATTAATGTAGCCCCTATGCTGTCTAGGTTCACTCATGACTACGTTCAGTACTATTCCCTCTTTTTTATTTCACTAGCTACGTACCTTTTATCGACCCCTTACAGTTGTTTCCTTTTGATTCCCAGCGTGGGCGTATTGTATATATATAGAACTAGACCGAATGAAAGAGGGAAATGAAAAACGATCGATGGGCTGTACTTCTCTTGCTATATATAAATTGTTGAGTGAGTGCCCCAACCTTACGTACTCACCAAACAAAACAAATGGAAATTAAGTCGCAGAACAACATGATCAAATGTCCCCGAGAGTTCCCTTGACCACTTCATTGGGGACGGACGTCGTCTGTCTCCGAATGAAATGGTCATCCAGCTGCGCGCTCTCAACTGAAGTGTTTGGGGGAACTCCTGATGGCATTTGATTAGCACTTAGCAAAACAAGGTGCGCATGCATGCAGTACTTCTTATATATATACATTATTAATTGTCAGTACTAAGGGCAAGGTTAGGGATGTCCGTATATATTATAATACGCTTCCCTCTTGATCGAAATTATACCATTCACTGTATAATATTATTATTCACTTCAAAGGTGCTATTATATATTACTGCCTTTTTAATTTATTTCGTAACTCAAACTATCAAAACTAGCTAGAAATTGA
The DNA here is from genome assembly GCA_022457165.1 of Juglans mandshurica. Lineage (NCBI taxonomy): Eukaryota > Viridiplantae > Streptophyta > Magnoliopsida > Fagales > Juglandaceae > Juglans > Juglans mandshurica. Next base: position 13,260,643 of record CM039621.1, on the reverse strand, counting down.
CATCCCCAAATTAGTAATTTAGTTTGGTGATATACAAAAATAAATTCACAAATTGATATGTTTTTATATAATCATATGTTAGATTGTAGAATTATTTTTACTATAAAATAGACTTGACGTATCACATAAATCTAAGTCAGTTTATAAGTTTATTTTTATAATATTTTTTGTAAATGTAACACTCTCATTTTTATATAGTTGATTAAGACACAACATGAGTTGAGATCAATGAAAAATTGGACAAGCATGCAAAACAGTTGTAATCTGTTGTATTTGTAACTCTTTGTAGTAATCCCACAATCTCACGTAGTTTCATGTGATTCATTAGATCTGCTTTACAATAAAAGTAATTTTGAAGATATACCATTTAAAGATAAAATATGGCTTCAATAAATAAATTTTGCAGTCAAGTTGTTGGTTGTTGCTTCCCTGTTTTGTAGGATATATATTATTGATTTACAGTCATTTAGCAGGTCAATTCTAAACATTTTCATGCATTTTGCCGTGTAAATTTTTAATAATGACTGTGTCATAATTAACTAGAATACTTTTGGTCTCTCTCACTGAACCAAATATATATTAATTGTTTATCTAACCCTTTCAAGATCAACTACTCAGCTATTTTGCAAAGTATACATCCAAGGACGAGGCCGGGGGCCGCGGGGTGGGGTGGGGGGCATGGGGTGCCTTGGCCCCCAAGGCTCTAACCAAAAATAAATAAATAATATATATTTATATATATATATATATATATATGTATGTATGTATATATTATAATCTTATCTAATTTGTATATTTCCCTTAATTTTTTATAATTTTGTTCTAGTTCCTATCCACAACTCATAACTAGCACTGGCCAATATTTTTAAATGACCAGTCGTCTTAAGGGATGCCTTTCAAATTGTCAATAATCTTTTAATAGATCTTTCTTATATATTATCGAATTAGAATTTGGTCTCATTTTTTTTTTCAAGAAATTAATTAGAATATAATATTCACATGCAATTGCATTACCTAAAATCTTTTAAATACATAACATTACTGCTATACATTAATTAAGAGTTCAAATATAGACATCTACGTACGTGCATTGCATGCGGTGGATCAATTAGCATTACTATTGCAGGTTGTGCTTTCGAAGCTTATTATTGGAAACATTAGATGATTTGAGAAGTGCAGGCTATGCCTTGTCAATATTCACAAACGGTCGAAAGGCATTATAAGATGCCTTAGGACTTGGTGACTTTAAAGTCATAAAATGGCTTCAAGTGTAATGCTGAGTCCTCCTCGGTTTTTTTTTCTTTTTGTTTTTCTTTTTTTTTTTTCTTCTCTTCGAAAAAACCGGAGGGAGGACCTCCATGATTTATTGCAAATGACCCATTCATGGTAGGGGAAAACCATTACAAAGCTCCTCTATCAACCAGCAAAAAACCAATATCGAAAACAAAAACACCAAACAAAAACACCAACAAAATCAATACCAAAAACAAAAAACACCAACAAAAATACCAACGGCAAAACCATGGCTATACCATCCGTACAGTGGGAAGCCCCTTTTTTTCAAGACGCATGATGCCTTTGAGGAGAGAAGGCAACTCCCAATTGGACCCCCACAACCTGCTAGTACCTTTCGCCCCCAACCTTGCCAGATAGTCTGCAAATTTATTCCCTTCCCAGAATATATGAGAGAAGTGAACATTAAGGGCTTGTGAAATCACCATTACCTCTTCCCAAAAATCCTCAAGGTACTAGTTTGCACATTTTTGTTTTAGCCATTGCACTACCATAAGGAGTCTAGCTCAACATCTATATCAATTATGCCCATCTCATTAACCAACCGAAGACCATGCAATAGATAGTTGTCAGTACTGAAGCCCAGCACTACCAAGAAAGCCATTTTGATGTTTCCGTTTGAATCCCTCACTATACCCCCTGCTCCTGCTGCTCCTGGGTTCCCTCTAGCAGCCCCATCTACATTTAGTTTCATCATTCCTGCAGCTGGACGAAGCCATCGCACCAACTAAGGGAGCCTCTACTTCAGGGTCTTCACAAGAACCTGAAAATTCTGTAATAAGGCTATATCCCGCATCAACTGCATCTTTGAAGATTTGAGTTTTTCTCCAATCCTTGCTATCCAATACTTCAACTGCAACCAAACCTGCTGTCCGGAATCCATCCTCACATCCATTCGAGCTCGGCATCTCCAATCCTTGAGTCCTCCACTGTTTATCATATCCTCCGTATAGATAATTCTGGGCTTGACTCCTCCTAACTTTTCTAAGAGTTTGATAAAATATATAAATAAGGTCATATCCATGTCCTTCAAAGTCTAAGGAGGTACTCGGTACAGCTAGCTCTATTATATTACTTGGTATGTATTTTGTATTACAAAAAGGATTTATTTATAAAAGATACACTATTAAAAGTGTCCTCGAATTATAAGTAGAACATCATCTCAATAATCTGTAAAGATATATGTAGGAATGCGCCTACTTCAACAATTTCAAGACTTCAAATTTTACATATCCATCCGTGAGTCATGTAAATATGATATAAATTACCCAAATTGATATGGGGTTTTTAAGTTTAGATTCTACGTTGATTATGTATTAAAGTACCATATTAAGAAAATAAATCTGTACAACTATGGAAAGAAAAACTTAATATCTTCCTTGGACTATGGGTAATATTAGTTATTTTCTATCAAATCATATATTTATGTTCATTCTTACATTGTTAGTAAATATTTGGTTTCAACTTTGGAAGTGATTCTGATTTTGATTTTGACCAAATTTTTGTAGGATTCTTATTTATTTATGTTTGAATTTCTCATACAATAATTTAGATTTTTCTATTTTTGAAAAAATCTTCATAATTTCAATTTGCAGCTATTTAAGTCCAGCCTGTAGGCTTCATAAAATAATTTCAAATTTTACAATTAATTGATATTTTTGAGAGTTTTCTATGTGTTTTGAGAAAATCTCGTCTTCTCTGTGTTGATCATATGTTGAAACTAGCCGTTAGAATTAATTTAAATTATGTCTGGCGTCAATAGGTATTAGAGTAATATTAGTTATTTTCCTTGGACTAATAGTTCAAGTTTGCATCATTTATACATATTCATATTGGAAGTGAAACCAAATATTTACTAACAAGGAAAGAATGAGTATAAATATATGATTTGAAGGAAAATAACTAATATTGCCCTTAGTCCAATGAAGATATTAAGTTTTTCCTTCTATATGTATTTGTACAGATTCATTTTCTTAAGGTAGTACTTCAATGCAAACAACGTAGAATCAAGACCTAGATACCCTAAATCAATTTGGGTTTGCATCAAAATAGTACATGTGCGTTCTCTGAACTCAAATCTTCTAGGCCTTCACCACCGGCAGACAGCTGTGTTAACCACCCGTCCTGCTTCCCATGATCATGTGGATCTGGATCAAGGTAACCAGAGCACCAAAATACTCATTACACTGCACCCTTGCCAATCCTGGCTCCCAACAGCAACTTGTCAAACCATTTGTTGCAAAGAACAATGGCCCAAACCTCTGATCCACATCCAATTTCTTTTTTTAGTTTTCTTTCTTATATTCATTTATTTTTAATATGATTAGGGAATCTTGATCTTCTTTAAAAAAAAATTGTAATATAGTTTTTGTACGGGAATATATTCCACTCTCTCAACTTCTTGTATGTTTAATTTGGTTTGATGCATGTTTGATAATTAAAAACAAAAGCATAGCATTACATGAACTTACAAGCTAGGATACATCAAATTGAGGTTCGTGATACTGAAAAGTCTAGTGTAGACTTGGCTTTATTAGAATCCTGGACGCGTGCTAGTAAAGTGTTCAAGGGAACTCTTGAAGATATTAATGCTACATCTTGCTTTAGAGATTTACTTTTCGTTAAATTAAATAATGCGCCAAAAAAAGAAAAATAATTTAGCTACAAACAATTTTACAAAAAAAAAAACTTATAAATTGATGTGATTTGATTATGTGATACGTTAAATTTACTTTACATTAAAAGTGACTTTATAATCTTACGTATCATATTAAGACACATAAGTTTGTAACTATACTTTTGTGAAATCTCTTTATGACTGTATCACTTCTTATTAAAACAATTTGTCCATTTCTATCGAAGGTTTCTAGTGCAAAACATCAAATAATTAAAGGTAAGCCCTATTGGTAATTAGAGACCTGTAATTAGGGAGGAGAAAAATCTATATATGTAAACCAAGTAGCTGAATGCACCTGGTCTGAATTTTCAGTAAGATGAAGGGTAGAGATAAGTAACGTCGATGCATGTGTCCGGAGGTTTTCTTCTGCTTCTTTTCTCCAAATTCCTACTAGTCCCATCATCTACCATTTTCACGGTTACTAAATATCAGGCACATTTATGCGTGCTCGAGTGTGAAGACACTATTATAAAGCATGTTACAATCCCTCTGAGGTCAAGAATATATCATGCAGTGATCTCCTAATTTTATTTGTTCTCCAACTTACTTTCTATTACCACCATCAGATGACGAGAACGCCTCTTTTCCAGATTTTCTGTTGGTGAAAATAAACCATTCTTTAACAATATTATCAATAAAATTATATATCAAACCTTTCTCAACATCTAATTTTCTTACAATTTCTCTCTCTCTCTCTCTCTCTCTCTCTCTCTCTCTCTATATATATATATATATATATATATATATATATATAATGTATGCCAGGTCTTGAACGACAATATGGTTAGATCTGAAGTCATTAATTGGTCACCAAATATAAACAAATCCAAAAGCCAATATGACACCTATTAATAATAAATCTATCTTCAAATCCCCAGATCTACTAGATCACCACGTATGCTTTTAAAGCGTGGTAATTGCATTAATTGGACCATCCGTGGCTATTCTTGCATGGTATTAGTCCAACTAAGTCAAACGAAACTCCTTGCATCACATGATGAGTTAGGTACATCCACAGTATCGTTTGTTCCTGATTCAAGCTGGGCTCTATGATCACTTATAAATTAGTTACATACCAATAATTGGAAATCCCGATCAATCGTTTCAGGATCCAGCTCCCTACATATGAAAAAGAAACTCTTCTCTTGATTTGTAGTAAGTCATGACATCCCTTTCGATTATGGGAGCAAGTCTATAACAAGGGATAGTGAACCTGTAGATGCATAAGGTGGCTACGCAAAAATAGTGTGCACCACCGCTACATGTGCACCCTCCCCATGGTGACAATTTTCCATTGAGGCGTTGGTTGAGATTGCATCAAGAGACAATTATTCAACAATTACAGCACTAACTTTGAACCCTTTGTCCATTATCAACATGTGAGACAAACACCCTAACTGGATTCTCACCAAATTGGTCCACAAATTCCACCAATGGTATCAGAGCTTTGTCGTGACAGAGGGATTGCTTTCTTATATAGAAAAGACTATTAATAGGCAAGTGCTTGGTTTGACAACCACACTTGCATGTTACAATCACTTAATGAGGATTTCAATCCCATCACAAAAGCTTTTCCAAATCACTGTGGGAGGGCTCGAGTACACTAGTAACTTGCAAAGCCTGGTTATCAAATACTATTTTGAGGAAAGTTACAAGAAAATCATCACACACAAAGGCAAACGGGCAATGTCCAAAACAGAGCTGAACGAAGAAATTGTAGAAAACTTTTGGCCAATTTTAGGAGTGTTTCACCACCATTGAGGTTCAAGAGTGTCGTAGACTCATCATCCACTGCATCAATGCTGTTTTGACCAACAGTTACAAGAATTCAAATTTTCTTGTACTAAATGACATTGTGATTCAGCCAATTGTAAAGGATTCTGACCAAAAGGACAACATCATTTTGCCTGGGTTTGTTACTCCTCCTTCAGTTGCAGACGACATCGTTTTACACAAGGCAACAGACGACATTGTTTCGAGGACATTAGCAACTGCACATAAGAAGAAACACTACAACGTTTTGAATGAAGCCCATGCAATCTCAAACAACGCCATTCCTTCTGGACCTAAATGGCACCGAACGGCCCACAAACAAACTCTTATTCTAGCCCACTTCGTGGAGGCCTGCAAGCTTATAAAAGAGTGAACCCAATCCAAACCCTAAAAGAAAATGGACTAGGATTTTGACTTGCGGATATCCGTTTGACTTGTACCAAATCGAATCTTCAACTCGTGAGCTTATAAAGGAGTGAACCCAAGCCCAAGCCCAAGCCCAAAAGGAAAAGGACCAGGCTTTTGACTTGCGGATATCTATTTGACCCGTACCTAACCCAAATCTTCAACCCGCGAGCCAAGCCAAGAAGCGAGCTGCATACCAAGCTGTTGACCAAGTTGTTGACTGTGCCAGAAATCGGTTCGCTATGCCTAACTCAGATTCGAATCACTCGACCCTTTTTCTGACCTAGTTTGGACAAGTTTTGGTGTTTTTAACAATTCTAAGTCATTTCAAGTCCGATTTGGTCGTTTCAAAAGCTGTTGCATCTCTGATTCTAAAGCACACGTTACACGAAATAATCCTAAAAAAATATCTTGAAAAGGGAGAATGTTTGAGGGGAGTTTAAGGCAATAATCATTCAAGGCACCACTTCCAATATTCTCCTTATTTGAAATATAATATAAGAATTTCTTAGCAACGACCTTGGATCAAGTACTAGGGTTACTATTATTAATTTTATTAGTTAAGTTGGGATTATTTAATATTATATTTTGGACTACTACTTTTCTAGTAATGTAATAGTACATATCTATTATTATTAATACAATTTGTTTGTTGATATTAAGGTTTTGTTCTTTATGGTACCGAAAAAAAGTATTAATCCCTATTGGATTGAAAAATCTAATGGAATAAATTTTTGGGCCTATAAAAAGCATATAAATTTTCTTCTAATCCATAAAAAGACCTTATATACATTAACAACATCAAAGCCATTTGAAAAAAATGAGAAATTTCCAAACTAGAAGTGGAAGCGGCATAAGAACCATAGATAAATGAGAAAATACAATAACTGGGCAAGAGTTTTGATTTTACATTGCATAAATGATGAAACCATTCCTCTTTTTGAGCACTATGAATTTTTTAAGGGAATCATGAATGCAGTTGAAGGCAAGTAGGTATTAAGATTTGATACTTATATACAATTATTATTGAATTAGTATAACAAGACTTGCATGCAAGAGAATGAAAGTTTGAGCGATCATGTACTTAAAATGGAATTGATAGAAAATAAATTATTTAATGACTGTCATTCTCTTATTGATAAAATGCATATTACAACCATATTTAATAGTCTTCATTTATCTTGGGAACATATTGTTACTTCCTTAACCCATTGTGGAAAGGAAATGACCATGACTTCACTCCCAATACTTTTGATACACTAGGAAGAAAGGATGAGAATGAGGAAGAGTGAAAATAGATCATCCAATGTTATGATGGCTCAAGACACATGTTCTACCCAATGCAATATGAAGCAAAAGCATTTCAAGAAAAAGAAGTAGTTGAAAAAAAAGGCAAAGTAAACCATTTCAAAACTGTTTTAAATGGGCATTACAAATCACAATGTCCTAGTAAGGAAAAAAAAAAAGAAATTAAACAAATTGTATTGACAGTTTCAAAAGTAACGCTCTTAAAATCCATTGTGGAAAGGAAATAACCATGACAGTTTTAGAAGTAATGTGTGTGTGTGTAAATTCCTAATTATTTTCATGGATTGTTGTTCGTCTAAAATGAAGAACAATTGTTTCAATTGATACTTTGTAAGTATTTTGAGTATTTTATCTTGCTTACTTTCTTTATGCCGTTATTATTTATTATTTTACTAGCAATTTGCACTCCAGTCATCTGGTCCCCTCCAATTCCAATTATCTGGTCAATCTACTTTCTTGCACCCTATTTCTCTCTTCGGTCTTCATGGTTCCGCCCCCTATTGGCATCAGAGTCAGGTCAATCTACTCAAGGTTTGGTATCATATAATATATATATATATATATATATATATATATAAACCTTATACATAGAAACGACGTTGTTTTGGGTATCCCCCAAACGATGTCGTTTTGTTTTATCCCTAAAACTCCCCCCCTTCTCGACTCTTCCATCTCTTTCAGCTCTCTCACCTTTCTCTCTTGCACCCACATGCACAAACCTCTCTCTCTCACTCACACCACTGCCCTAGCCGAGTCCGTGTCTCTCTCCTAGATTTTGTAAGTATCCTGAGAACCCTAAATTAATTTTGAATTGTACAATGGATGTTTCAGATTGGACCATGGAGGATAGGATTCATGATTGAATTTGGATGATGGATTTGTCATTTGTGTGCTGTGGAGAGATTTGCATCAATTTGTGATGATTGTCTAAATTTATGATGTAAATCTAGGGTTTCAATCCGAAACCCTAAATTATATTCGGAGTTTCAATATCGAAACCCCTAAATTAGATTTTGGGTTTTAATATTGAAATCTCAATCTGTAATAATGTTTGCAATTCTAATTGGTTTTCTTGTATTTTTTTAGTTTTTATAGTCTCACTATCACATGTCCAATCCCAATGATCTCACATTGGTTTGTAGTTTTAATGTTTTAACTTTTTCACATATCTATATAATATTTGTATTTATGATTTTTTTTTCTTATTTTGTTTTTCAGGTTTTATAGTCTCACACCCTCACTTGCCCAACCCTAGTCTCACTTGGTTTGTACTTGTAGTTTTATGTTTTTATCTTTTTTAGATATGTATATATGGTTTATAGTTCTAATTCTTTTCCTATTAATATTTCAGATTTTATAATTTCACAATCTCACTTGCCCACCACCCCTAAATCCCAATCTTAGGACTCAAAGTCACCTTGCTAGCTACAACTTCTAAGATTGTAATATTATTCATTTAAATTATTTGACAATTTGTAATATTTGTAGATTAATTTGTATTATTGTAATAACTTGGAATACTTAGATTTTTATGTTTTGTGCTTTAACAACCTTTATTTTATTTTATGTTATATGTCAAGTATAGTTTTTAATTATTTTTTTTTTAGACAATGTTAGATGTAAAATGGTCCAAAACATATTCTGGGCGATTTTTGAACCCAGAAAGAGGTTATGGTCCCAATGGACAAATGGGTCCATTTAAGCAGAACAGGAGGGCCTCACCCCGGGTGTGGGCCGGGCCGGATCCAGGGTGGCAAACCTCACACCTTGCTAGGGCGATTTGGGAAAGGAGGAATCATAGCTCGGGTAGGGGACGAGGGCTTCCATAATACAGTGTTGCTTGGATTTTGAATTTCGCATGCTCTGGATGGTTTCTTGGGAAGGAGGAATCACTGCTCAGGCTCTAGAGTTTCAAAAGGAGGCGATTTGGGGAAGGAGGAATCATAGGTTAGGCTAGGGGATGAGGGCTTCCATAACAAAGGGTTTTTTTTGTTTAATTTTAAACACTTAATCACATGGTGGCCACGTATCGTGTCCACGTCAAGCAGTAACAAAGAGGGAGCCGAATTGTATTTTCCTGAGAAATATATATTCATGTACGAAAAGTTTCTCAAACTAAACATGGTCAGAATTGTGTATATAATGTAGGGACGTAGGGCTAGAAGAGTATTAAGGCCGTGAGTTGCCATAGGCTCCCACAAGCTTTTTTTTATCCTCTTCAATCTTTTTCATTTGAATGAGGTTTTGTTACTAGTTTGAATCAAATATGGAAATCCGAGTTGATCATTAATTAACTTAAGGATAGCAACGACGTACAGATATATGCACTACAAAACATTTGAGTTAAATAAGCAGCCCTGCATTATGGTTAATGCGGATAATGTGAAACATTATCCCCACAAATTATTACTTGGTCAAAAATTAATGTTGTGTGCCGCGTTCCTGGTGCATTGATGGTGAACTTAGTAAAATTTATTAGTTTCAAGTATTGCACGGCTTGATGTTAAGAGCTGCTTTTGTGACCACAATTTTGTGTATATACCAACATCTAGTTGTAAAGATCGAGAGAGATTATTTCGTATCATTGACGAAAGGTGAAAAGGAAAGGATGAACAAATAGACAAGAGTAACGTGCTAGGACAGAATTCCATCTTCAAGATTCTTAGCTTCCATCTAGCCCACAAATCTATCTAGGTTCATAGCCACATACGGTCCCATCTTCTATTTATCCGCTAGCTAGCTAAAATAGAACCAAACAAAAACATAGGAATATAAACATAAGAACTGCCTATAAATATGTGTTATTGATATAGCCACTTCCTCAACAAATAACCATGCATGCATAAATTTGGAGTAATAGCGCATGCGTGCATCAGGTGTCCCCTAGAGTTCCCCTGAATACTTCACTATGGAGTGTAGACTCTCTTGAAACTTATAAGGCATGTCGTCTTTCCTACTGAAGTGTTTGGGGGAACTCCTGGAGTCATTTGATATTATATATACTTCTACAAAAGTCAAAACGTCTGTCTTGCTTTTCTATTTTTAGCTTGCTCATTATATATTGTTATAATTACTAGTCCTTAATTTCTACTTTCAGTTTGGTACGTTACAACTTTATAGTCTTTCTACGAGAATGAGAAGGGAAGGCTTTGTTTTCTGTATTAAAAGGAGTTTATCTAGTGTCCATGGAAGCATTAATTCATGATCAATATATCCCTGATGTGATTTCATGCGGCAATAGTATCTATTGATGCGAAATTAATGTAACTGTCTATTAATTCTTGAAGCAATGAGAAGGATATGTATGTATGTATGTATGTATATATATATATGTATATGTATGTATGTATATATATATGTATATGTATGTATGTATATGTATGTATATATATATATGTATGTATGTATATATATATGTATATGTATGTATGTATATATATATGTATATGTATGTATATATATATATGTATGAGTAAAGCTACTCTCACCGCTTCCCGTCCCGCTCCCGATCCCGCTATATTTTTTTTAATATATTTTTTTTACTTAATGATTAAGTAAGTATTTTTTAATGATATTATAATTTTTTTATTTTTTTAAAAAATATTTTACAGTGTTAAAAAAATACATATATAAAAAAATAAAATAAGAAAACACTACATTTTACACTATGGGTGGCTCCCAGTGGGACTGGGAGCGGTGGCTGTAGAGCCACCCATATATATATATATATATATATATATATATATATATATATATATATATATCTTCTTAACGGAAAATGTTAGGTTGTCCTTTAGATTTGTCCTCTCATTTTGATCGTTAATACATTTTTATTTTATTAATATTAAAAAAAACCAAAACATATTAGGGGTCACAAAAACCTGGGGCCTGGTAGCAAGATCACTTCTTAATTATAAAAACAAAGGCTCCCGAATGCTTTTTTTTATCCTCTTCAATCTTTTTCATTCGAAGGAAGCTTAGTTAATAATTAGAATCAAACCTGGAAATCTGAGCTGATCATTAATTATAAAAACAACTTAATTACTTGGTCAAAAATTAATGTTGCATTGATGCATGGTGAACTTGGCGAAACTTTCTGCTTAATTTCTAGTAGTTACTACTTTCAAGTATTGCATATATATATGCCTTGATATTTAGAGCTGCTTTTGTGACCACAGTTTGTTGTATATACTGACATCTAGCTATAAAGATCGAGAGAGATTAATTGCTTCGTATCATTGAGAAAAGGTGAAAAGGAAAGGATGAACAAATAGACAAGATCAGTAAAGAGCTAGGGCAGAATTCCTTCTTCAAGATTCTTAAGTTTCATCTTGCCCACAGTTCTGTCTAGGTTCACAGCCATATATGGTATTCACATCTTCTATCTCTCCGCTAGCTGAAACAGAACCAAATACAAACATAGGAACTGCCTGTTGTTGATATAGCCATTTCCTTAAGAAACAACCATGCACGCATAAAGTCGGAGTAACAGCGCATGCGCATGAATGCATTTTTATTTCATTTAGTATTAAAAAAAATTAAAATATAATGACAGTACTCATGAAAACCAGGGGCCCTGTCGCAAGACCACTTTAATTACAAAAATAAAAGCCTTGCTTACTATATAAATGCCTGATTAATTGGTAGAGTACTCCGATATATATTTTTGTTTCTTTCGTTTGCTAATAATTTATTGTTATAAAGGGACGTACATATATATATATATCAAAGTTTGATAATCGATCGATCCTTCTAAGATGTTATTTTTTTCTTATAAATAATTGTTTGGTTTGGTTAGGTGGGGTTGGGTTGGGTGGTCAAATTACAAGCTTAACTCATTAAAACATAAGAAATGTGATCACCAATTAATTAAGATTGAATATTGATCGATTCACATCGGAGCCCTTTGGAAAAAAATCCACGTTCCTACAAAATAGAGTGATTTGAATCAGACACTACTAACTAAATATTTATTAGTAATACCAAGTATTTACTAAAAATTCAAATATTAATGACAACCATACCGCGCGGGAACTTAATTCGTAGACACACCTTTATTTTTTGTGTAACAGGCAATGAGAATTGACAACGTTGCGGGGAAGTATATATACAAAATTAATGCCTCGCAATATTCTTCAGCTTGCATTCAATTTTCTATACTTGTCATAAATTCGGATGGTGGCAAAGGTAGATTAATATATATATATATATATATATATATATATATATATATATATATAACTTTTTTAGTTATTTCATGGTCCTACGGTCGTTTGTCACCATATAAATATTATTAAAAAAACCATTTATTGAATATTTTACTTCCTAGTTCAATCTAGAAAATCAAAGGAGAAATACTGTAGTATCAAGATTGAGGGCTCATTTGGACAATTGAAATATCTCAAAATTTTGTGAATAGTAGTGAAATGATTTGAGTTAAAATGTTATATTGGGTTTTAGAAAATGAGAGAAAAAAAATTGAAGAAAAATATTAAAACATTAAATTAAAACTATTTGAATATTATTTTTATTTTGAAATTTCTAAAAGTTGCATTGATTTTTATATTTTGTTTTGAAATTTATAAAAGTTGTACCTATTTTTATATTTGGATACTGATAAGGTAATTATTAGATTAAAAAATGAAAATGGAAATTAAAAGGCTTTTTATATTTAAGTGATGTTTATGAATGAAATTATGAAATTTTTTTATAATTATGTGTCTCATCTCTCTATATTCAAACCTCGCCTAAATGTTTCCTTATTAACTGGCAACTCGAAAGGGACTCTTGAATATATCTCCTTTGAAACGATCGATGTCTTCCATAGTACAACATTACTTAATTTTGTACTAGATCCAAAAACGATAGAATATATTACAATCTCCCAAGTATAAATGAAAGAATATAAGCTCTCTAAAAAATTAATGGGATCCCGTATTTATTTATTTTGTCTAGAAATTACCCAAATTCTGTAAAAAGATGGAAATTAAAGAAGATCACATAGTTTTTCACGGGTTCTCGAATTCTGAACATAATTTCTGAGTCATCTTTTAGAATTAACATGTGCAAAGAGTCCAACAAGCTACAAAGACTCTTCACCTCCCGAGGCTCCCACTTACTGAGGTCAATGGTTATAGAGGCGAGATCAGAACAAAACATGCAAAGGAAGCTAGAGATTCAATCACAAAAAATGTTCGAGCAATGGCAATTAATGATGTTCCAAAATTCTATGCCACCACAATCCTAGAACTTATTTTCTTTAGTTGTCTTTTTATTATTCTGAACTTATACAACATTTGAACAAATATGATGTTTTAATTATAATATCTAATACTGGTTTCATATTTTGAATTTACAGTTTACTGTATCATGAGTATTGCTCGAACGTGAAATACCCAGTTCGAATAGTAATTTACAATTTATTACCCTTCGAAAGCATTTTAGCTTCCGTTTGAAATACCAATCAAAATCATTCAAATGACTTGAGAATCGTCAATTCTGTTCGAATAGATTAATTGTCTATTTGAACAGGCTTCATGTTTGAACATTCGAACAAATAATAGTTTGTGCGAACACATTTGTCATCATTTGAATGTATCATACACTGTTTGAACAAAAATATTGAACCACCCGTTCAAACAGATGTTTTCAATTCGAACGTATATAAATCATGTTAGATTAGATTATTTTTGTTCGAACATAAATATATATGGTTGAACACAAATAAAATATTTGAACACTCCTTCCATTCGAATCGGATCAAATAAATTTGTATGTTTCAAATCAATTTTTGATAGGGTTCGAACAGTTTTTTTCTGACGAATTCCAATTTCATCTCTAGAAACTTTTTGAGACGGACCTTTTGGGACTAAATAGAGACAAAAAAATTTCGTCTCTAATACTCTTTGGGTACAAAAATACCATTTTTTGGGATGAAATTTTTCGTCCCAACAAATGCATTCTCATGTAGTGTGATAATAACTATGGCCAAATAATTAAAATGGAATTAGATAAGAATGTGTTGTAATCAAATTAGAGTTACTTACTCTTTATAAACATTTGACTCAATAATTTTTTTGTGAACTTAATACATTATTATACTCAACATTATTCTTTCATAACCTTGTTATACATAAAGTAACAAAGTTTATTACTTATAAAAAGTATCTAAAATAATACATATAACACATAAAAATATATACAATAAAATAATATACGATAGAATATATATAGAAATATTACGAGTATTATAGTGAGTTACGAGTCGAGTCGAGTCGAGTCGTGATTATCCGTGTTTAGCTTGTTTAATATTCGAACCAATATTAGTGGTTGCGAACAACTCATTTATCAAATGAACCGAGTTCAAAACAAGTATATACGAGTCGAACTCAAACTTTTCACGAGCGGCTCTGTTCGTTTGCAGCCCTAGCTGCTAGCCTACAAAGGCCACGCCTTGAAACTTGGTAATCTTTGCAAACTACTTGGTTAACTCATGAAAAATTAAGTGAATTTGCTTGGTCTAAAATGAAATAAAATTTGCCAAGGAAACAATAAGTCTGTTTTTGCTTCCACCATGATTATAATTAACTGTACAAACAAAGTTTGGGATAATTTCTTAATCTTGTAGATCATAAATGCGCTTTTGATAACCGAGCATTTCATTTGTAGGGTATATTATTGGACCCCAATATATGATGAAAATTCTCACTTTGATTTTGAAAATGTCACCATGTATGTTCTGCCATGCTGCAAACAATGGCATGCATAGCACCGACTAATTAAACATATGTATTTTTTATATATATACAAAATCTCTTAATGGTGCCTCACGCTACAAGAGATTGGGTTTTTTGAGATAAATCATTTTGTCTCAAAAAACTCAATTTTCATCCCAAAATATTTTTGGAGAGGAAAACATTCTGTCTCTATTTTATCTCGAAAAGCCTGTCTCAAAAAATTATTTTTAGGAATGAAATTGGGCGGAACTAGTCGAAACTGTTTGAATGGACTTTTCTTTTTAGATGAACCAATTTCGTCTCAAAAAATAGTTTGAAAGGAATCCTTTCAGTTCGAACCGAAACATATCATTCAAAAAATAAGAAATTTTGATTCAAACTAATAACGATATTTGATCATGTTCAAACAGACGGATTGTTCGAACATATTTTACTAATAAATTTTTCAAATGACATGTGTTCGAACATAAATTCTGTTTGTTCAAACAGACATTTTATTTTAAAAAATTATGTCCTTTCGAATGAGGTTTTGCATATTAATGTTGTTCGAAGAAATATTTTATTGTTCGAATGGCCGTAAGGACTGTATTTCTCGGTTGTTGTTCGAATGGGTTAGTTTTTGTTTGAATAGTTCTATTTTTGTTCGAATGGTTTTATAAATGGTAATTTACCGTTCGAACGGTATTAATTATATAGAACATAATTTAATTAAAAATATCATACTAATATTATACAAATTGTAATTCAAACATCACAATTGTTGAAAGGTTTTGGAACATTATAATAGAAAGATAATTAAAGAAAAAATAAATTTTAAGATTGTGTTGGTGGTATAGAGTTTTGGGACATCATTGACTGCCACTATTCCAATACTTTTGTACCTCCGTCTCTAGTCTCTTCTGCATGTTCTCTTCTAATTTCGCCTCAAAATCCACTGCTTGATCTAATCGGGTCAGCAATTCTTTTTCCTTAGATCTCAATCGTTCTATTTCAAGTATTGATTCCTCTAATTCTTTAGTCTTGTCGTCATTCGATTTGGCTCGAGAAGAAGATGGTGATGTTGATGATAGTTTCACGCAACGTCCTAAGCCCCTCAAATATCCAGAACTTGATCCAAGAACATGAGAAATGATTTGAGCATTGTTGACAGATGATTAATCAAATAGATCCACAGTAGTTTTCTTAACATATATCATCTTGTCCTAACAAAAATTAAAATTAGTATAAGTAACAAAAATATTATTAGAAAATGGAATTAAAGAAATTTAAACCTACATAATTTGTCTCTACTTCGGGACTAGTCCAAACACCATCATGAGTTTTATGTGCTTTAGCATACAATTGGGTCAGATCATAGTCAGAAGGACTTTCTTCTTCCTGCAAAATGAAAATTTATACTAGAACTTAAATCAGAAAAGTGTATTATATTTTAATATTTAACGGAGACTAGAATAACTTACAATTTTTTTAGCCAAAAGATGAAAAGATCGAGAACTCGCATGATGGTGTATTGTTAAATTTGATCTATTTGCTTTGTTCACAGTCCTTCGTTACTAAAAAATATAATGTCTATATGTTTAATACATCTATCATATACTATTAAAAAAAGATAGCAGCGAAATTATCTGATAAGCAGGATCTTCAAACATATCACAAACCTTCTCCCATTCATTTGGTGGCATTGCTTGGAATGGATTTTTGGTGCGCCTCTGTTGTAGTACTGAACATCTGATAGTGTGCATGGCATCAACCTTTGTACCTCCGGAATGCATTCATCATCAGTTCCTCAACTGTTAGTCGATGCTCTTGTCAGCCAAACTTAAGTTCAAACTCGTCCTTTTAAAAGTTATAAACAATTAGTATAAATACAAAATAACTTTAAATTAACATGTTATACTTAATTTCTTGGGATGTAACTTATTACCAGGTAACGATTTTTTATGTGGTCTTTCACATCTTGGGAAACTTTAGCCCATGAGGATGTAGCCATCGATGCATACGTGCAAGTATGCGTAGCAACATAAGAAGCAAGCCACGCTGTCGAATCTCCGGAGCCACCGCTGTGATCATCAGGAATATCAATTTTAATTTTATCCACTTTCCTTACTTTCTCTATGCAGACACCCCTCGTAGTGCCTCGACCTCGGCGCTGGTTTACAATAGCTATTTATACAGTAATTAAAGCATATATTTTAATTAAATTATTTTATTTGATAGATATATTTTACTTAAATTGAGCATTAAGTGTGGTATTTAATTTGATAAAAAAACCTTATTCTGGGTCTGGTGATGTTGGTCAACTATTGATGGCAGGTGAACCACACGGGGAGTCGGTAATGGATGAAGATGGCGCATGTGTTGCTTTGCATTTGGGAGACATATCTGTTTGAAATTGTAATAAACTATTAGAACAAACGTTACGGATATTTATAAGAATCATAGTTACACAAATATCTGTTTGAAATTCATTCACTATCAGTTTTTTCTAGACCAGTCGCCCTCATCCTCACTAGATACTTCAGTTGATTCATTTTCTTCCGACATTTCACCCTCAATTACTTCAGATTGAACATCTTCACTACGCAATGGGACCATGTCATATTGTCTTAGATCAACAAATAGATTGATGCCTGATTCATTTCCTTGATATGCTTCTTCATTTGCTGGACTATCAACTTCTTCATGTTGTTCATCTGCCTCTAGAATGTAATCATATACATTTATTGGTGCAAACTTCATGGCTTCCTTCGACTACGACCTCACAATTTTAAATTTTCCTATATCGTTCTCTGTCAGCTATGTGAAGTCTATATCCACTCACCAAACATCCTGGGTATTCGATGGTCTGCCTGGACGGATCACATGCCAGAGCAGACAATTCTTGTGAGATTTCTTCTAAATTCTTACCATATTTCGATACAACCTACATCAATAAATACTATTATAGTTATATCAATGTTAGATAGAAACAAAGTGGACTTTAGTGGTATAAAATTCGAATTATAAGATGGGGCTTTATAGTAATACTGTATGTTCAAACCATGAGGCGAATTCTTCTTCATGTGTCTTTTTTATGTCAGTTACACCATTCGTGCGAAGTAGTTGTATATATTCGCTGCACATGTTCATGTGAACTATTAATTTGTATCAACATATACTATATTATTAAACATGAACTTAAAGATACTATTGATTTAGAGGATCATCACTAACCTCAAGTAGTGGTCAATCTCTACGCAGTTATTCAAGACATACCATCGAGCTCTTTCAAACTCTCACCCACATAGGTCATACCCCCATTGTGCGCCTATGTGACGTATGGTCTGAGAAAATATTGAGAATGCCAAAGAGACTCCCATTTGTCTACTTTCATAATTTCGATCTGTTCTCGTAAATCTGGTATCAACCTCACGGAAATATATTGAACAAAAGGTATGTCACTCATTATTAATGTATGACTCCACAATCGAACCTTCCGGACGAACTTTATTCCCCAAAACATAGTTCAATAGGATACATCCATCTATACTGATCCGGGTCAACGACTAAAGTCTCACAAGGTAGGTGCATAGCCAAATGAACTATTACATTAAAGAATGAAGGCGGGTGCAAACTCTCCAATTTGCACAATATCACAGCAATGTCAGCTTCCATTTTTAACAATACATCAACTTTCAATGTTCTACTACAAATGTCCCTGAAAAATCTCCCTAATTCTATGAGAGCTATACGAACATCTCAAGTAAGCTTTCTACGCACACCAACTGACAACAGACGCTGCAGAAATATATGATAGTTGTGAATTTTAAGACCAGTTATCTACCAATCATGAGTTCGAACACATCTTGACATGTTTGAAGCATAGTCATCGGGTAATTTGATTGTCATGAACCAATCACGGAATTTTTTTTTCTCATCATTTGAAAGTGTATAGCATCTAATGGGCATATAGGCTGACGACCCATTATCTTGCAAATGCAACTCCGGTCTTATCTCTAGCTCCTTTAAATCTTTTTGAGAGATAGTTGTATCTTTTGTCTTCTCTTCTATTGACATCAGAGTGCCCAATATATTCTCTCATATATTTTTCTTAATGTGCATAACATCTAAATTATGGCGCAGTATCAAGGTAGGCCAGTATGACAATTCGAAAAAAATACGTTTTTTTGTCCAATTCAACTCCGCTGCTTGTCGTTTTATCTTTCGAACTCTTGCATCTTCCCCAAATATGTTTTCTAAAACATCCCCCAACTGCGCGATAATATCATTCCCAGACAATTCTGGCGGTGATGACCTGCGCTCAACCCTTCCATCAAATATCATTCTATTTGAACGCCATCTATGATCATGTGGTAAATATCGACGGTGTCCCATGAAACATAATTTCCTACCATTTGTCAACCACTAAAATTGTGTATCTTTATTGCAAACAGGACAAGCCATTTTACCTTTTGTGCTCCACCCAGATAAGTTTCCATATGCTGAAAAATCATTTATATTAACTCCTGCGACGAGGCCGCATCATTTGTATTGACACCCTGATCCCACAACTCTTTCAACTCTTCAATCAGTGGTTGCAGATATACATCTAATTCGTTCCCTGGTGACCTTGGCCCTAGTATTAGTAGAGTCATCATAAAATATGGATCCTTCATACACTTCGAATGTGGCAAGTTATAGGGCATTAATATGACAGACCAAGTACTATGAGAAGTGCTCATGTTGTCAAATGGATTAAAAACATCAGTTGCTAAGCCAAAACGTATATTGTGAGGTTCTTCGACAAATCATTGATACTCAACGTCAAATTTCTTCCATTGTAAGGAATCTACAGGATGCGATAGGAAGTTTTCATTTTGGACTCTTTCTGTGTGATGCCAAGACATATATTTCGCAGTTAACCGAACGTAAACAATCTTTGAAGTCGAGGAATCAACAGAAAATGTCTTAACACTTTTCAAGGTGCATTACGCTTATCGGATGTCCATCTTGACTCATAACACACTGGACATGAATCAAATTCTGCATTTTGCTGCCAGAAGATAACACCATCATTTTTACAAGAGTGGACGATATTATTATCAAATTCTAGCCCTCGCTTCAATTCCTTCGTTTCATAAAAATTACGAGATACTACGTTATCTTGAGGGAGAGTCTCTTTAAATAATTCTAGCAACATGTCGATGGCCTTGGCAGAAATACAACATATAGACTTAATATGGAGCAACCTCACTGTGACATTTTCTAGCAACGGGTGCACCACTCATACAACTCTCGTTGTGCATCATTTCACAGTCTTTCAAAGTTTCCATTTCCCTCAAATGATTGTGTATATGTTCATTCTCCATCCCTCATCTTAAATATTCCTGCACCTAGATCGCCTAACATCTCAGTCATATCCTCTCCATTATCATCACTATTATCAGAAGCATTCACATTTATGTCGTCCATATCGATGTCGTTACCTTCCTCCATTTGATTGGACTGACTGTTAAATCTAATACCTTTAGGAAATGGTTTGCCATGTAAGACCCAAGGTGAGTATTTAGAATCAATTCCATTTACAAATAAATGCCCTTGCACTACCACCAAATTATAAGAACTAAGATTTTTGCACTTCTTGCACGGACATCTTATAAATCCTCGACTGTCAACACTCATGCGAGCAAACTCTCTAAACAAACTCCACCCCTTGTGCATACTCCTTATAGTCTCGCCCAAGTCTATCTCCCAACAACATCCAACTCTTATCTATTGTATTCCATTACTCGTCGGTTGACTATAAGAAAAAAAACCTAATTCATGGGATAAACACTATCAAGAGTATATTCATACTTGTTTACCATCTATTTTATAAGGTAGTTGGTCATATTCCATTCGAGAGACAATCATCTATATCGCATATATACTCAGTCTAAAAATCTAATGCTACTAAAAATTTCAGCAGCATTTCCCTATAATTCTCCAAGTATGCTAGTCACGATAAGTCTCCGACCCTATTCATCGGCCGAAAATCTTATGGACCACATATCCAAAGAATGTAAGGAAACAATGAACCAAAATTTTAATTCATGTACACGAGTTTAAACTGAATATATCTACCATATGGATGATAGAATCTCAAACTGTCCACTTTGGACAATTCAAAAGTTGTACCTAAACATTCATTAAGAGAACATTTGGCCACAACTCTCGAACGGGTCTAAGGTTCAATTGCAGCACCTAACTAGAAAACCAACCTGCTAGTAAACCAACCTCCTAGTAAACCAACTCCTACAATTATTAAATTTGAAATTAAATCACATTCCAAATCACAAATACATCACAAAATCACATTACAAATCACCAATATTATTATTATTTTATAAGTATTAATTTTAATTTAAGTATTAATAATTCTTATGCTTATTATATTTTAAGTATTAATTTTAATTTAAGTGCAAAATATTTTGTAATTATACATTATAATTTTGTAATTAAATATTTTATAAGTATTAATTTTAATCTAAGTATTAATACCTCTTATGTTTCTTATTTATTAAGTATTAATTATAATTTAATTTCACTAAATTTTTATACATTATAGTTTTTTAATTAATTATTTAAGTATTATTTTTATATATATGTGGGAGAACATTCATATGTTTCTTATATTTTAAGTATTAATTATTTAATTTTACTTATTTATTAATTATACTTATAGTTTTAATTATTTTTTAAGTACCACATTTCGAGCACTTATTAGTCTGTTCGAACAAGATAATATGTTTGAACGGAAATTATAGTGTTTGATTGGGACCAACCGAGATTCCAGACACAAAACAGAGGCAAAACATAATCTCAGAAAACACAATTTATGAAAACACAATCTCATAAGATACATATTTCACAAAAAATCACATGGGATTGCACAAACACAAATATATTTTCATATTCCCACATCCAAACACAAATATACCAACTTCTAAACATAATTAATTAAAAACTATAAATTATCAAATCACTAAGAATTAGAAATCTTACCTCAACTTTTTGTAATACAATAACAAATATGAAACCACAATACCTATATATGCATAAAACACATTATAAGAAAACCTTAAATCAAATTCAATAAAACAAAATATCTAAACTCGAAATACAAAAAAAATAGCAAAAAAATAATGCCTACCTTTTCTAAACCTCTCCTCTTTCTCAAAAATCCATTCTCTCTCACTTGAACTGTTCCTCTCTCTCCACAACACTCTCTCACACACACAAAATTGCTACCTTGTATCTTAGCCCACTGCTCTACCTCCAAAGTTTCCCTTCATGCGTGAAAATGAACTGGAGGTATAGGTATTTTAATCTGTGAAGTCCCGTTCAAATGGATAATTTACGCAGTTAGAACACGAAAATTTCAAAAAGTAGCCAAATTCTACTGTGATTTAATTCAACTTATAACGTTCGAACAGGTAAAATAGTAGTTTGAACGAACAAATAAGAATATCCTCGGCATATTCTTCAACTGTAGACAAGATCATAGGGTATTGTCATAACCAAATTCCACCACTGCGTTCGAATGGGGCATTTGATGTTCGAAAAAGGGAATCTTCCGAGCATTTGGCGAGAAGTTTCCTTCCAAACACATTCTATGAGATAAATCCGTTCAAACGAGACTTTATTCTGTTCGAACTAATATTAGTATTATTATAATTATAAGTGTGTATTATGAGCATATACTTATAGGTATTATAATAATAGTATAAGTATATTATAAATAATAGTATAAGTATACTTATAAGTACTATATTAAGCATCACTATATAATATACTTAAAATATACTAATAATATACTAATAATATATGTAGTAGTAGAAGAAAATATTAATATACTAAGTATCCCATGGTTATAATATAGTAAATATCACTATATTGGTATTTATTTATTTTATTGTTGTCTATTGTATTTTATTTTTGTCTCTTCTTTATGATATCTATTGTTTTTATGGAATATTATTTTGCTCATAATGCTGGTTATCGAGATTTATATGAATTAAGAAAATGGATGAAAAGTATAAGATACCATCTCAGTATTCTTGCTTTATAAAAAAAAATAAAAAGGATGTAGACAGCTGAGATAATAGTGGAGGATTAATAATTTGAGAAGGGGTTGAGGAAAAAGGAAAAACAGTTTTGGAGTATATATGTTGGTAATTTCATAAAAGCTAATGGTGAGAATGAATTGTAAGATGACCTAATATTTTGTGGTAATGTCCCCTAATACCGTGTATGGTTTTAGAGTTGTAGAGGGAAAAGGTGAAGGATATGGAGGGGATAGTGGTCAGGCACAAGAAGATTTGGATTTTATTCTTGACTTTGAGGATGACATGCATGGTTTTTCCTGTAAAAATTCTCAAGATTGAAAATCAGAGAGAGAATTAGAATCTCCTTTAATATGTTCAATATCAAAATAAAAAAATGCTTAATATAACTTGCCATCTAGAAAATATTTATTTAGTAGACAGGTTTGTCACATTTTTAATCAAAACTTCCTTAGCTGATTTACAATCTATTATAAGAAAACTTTTGATTTAATAAATCATCTTAAAATTTAGAAATACATAATACAATAGCTAAATTTTTTTTAATAGTACTGTAATTTTTTTAGGCAGGATTCCAGCATCCTAAATGGAATCGATTAATCTGTTTGGAATCAGTTTATAATTTTTGTTTCATAATTCCTCCATAACCAAGATCAGAGGCATCTGTTTCAACAATTTTAAAAGTATGAGGTGATGAGAGTCCTAAGCATAGTAATTTCTTAACGTGAGACTTAATTTGTTTTATAATATTTATATGTGTTTCTGTCCATTAGGGGTGGATTCTTTTTTAATCTTTTGAATAATGGTTTACATAATGGCATAAGAGATTAATAAAAATCTGCAACATAATTAAGACTTTCCAAAAATTTTTATAATTGTTGCTTAAATTTTATTTCATCAAGAAATTGATTAGCAAATTATATTGCTCTACTAATTGGTGTAATAGTTCCGTAATAGATATCATGTCCAAAGAATCTAATTTTATTTTTGGTGATGAAACAACTAATCAATTTTGTTTAATAACTTGAACAAAGGAATTTAAATGTTTATAGTGTTGTTCAATAGATGAGGAAAATATTAATACGTCATCTATATAAACTATTGAAAAGTGAGTGAAATTAGTAAATATTTCATTGATAATATTTTAGAATTCAATAGGAGCATTCCGAATGACATAGCATTCCATTCATAATGTCCAAATGGGACTGTGAATGTTGTTTTATGCCGATATTTCTCAACAATTTGGATTTGCCAAAATCCACCCTTCATGTCCAATTTTGAAAATACAGTAACATTATAAAGGTGAGATAATAAATATTTCTTATTGGGAATTGGATATCTAATCTATTGTAATACTTTATTTAATTATTTATAATTGAAAACTAACCGAGGAACTTCTCTTTCCAATTATGCCTATTTTTTAACATAAAAAACAGCATAACTCCATGGTGACTTACTTTTCCTAATTAATCATTTTGATAATAAATCATTAATTTATTTTTTACAGAATTATAATAATTCATTGTTCATTTGAATTGGTCTAGCTTTAGTTGTTCTTCAGTTATTTTATATTTTAATTCTTATTTTAAGAAATTTATAAGTTTTTCTTTTATTTTAATCGTATTTCTTCTTAAAAAATTAATTTATTTGTTTAATGAAACTTATTTTAGGGAGTTCATTTCTTTTGATACAGAGAGAAATAAAAATTTAAATTGAATTTCTTGTCCAGGTATTTTAGTAAAAATTCTTTTTTCTATTACAGAGAAATTGTAAAGTAAGGCAAGAAATGGGTTTTCCAATATGACTCTGGTGTTAATATTTTTTACTAAAATAAATGTTGTATTAAAGCAAATTCTATTATTATAAATATGTGCATTAGATAATTTATAATTTATGTTTAATTTTGTTCCACTAGCTTGGGATAATGTCTCTTTTGTTTTTTCAAAATATTTCGAATGTATTAATCCCTCTTGTATACAATTTAAATATGCTCCTATGTCTAATAAGGGAATTGTAGTAAAATAAAATTCTTAGTTAATAGAGACTGTTACTTCAATATACCATTTTGAAAATTTATCTTGTCAAGGATATTAATAAAATTATATGTTTCATCTTTAATAACTATTGTTGAACATTCTTCTTGTTCCTTATCATAAGAAGTATTTATTGTTGAACATTCTTCTTGTTCCTTAAAACAATTATATTAATGGTAGTTACTATATCACCATATGTGAGATTAAGAAAATCAATAGTACCATCTGGTTTTACTAATGATCCTCGTAGCTTTTGGGCGAAGTAATATAGAAGTCCGGTTATGAACTTTTCCTTCCAGTATGATTGTTGACAGTCATTTATGATCATAACTCTAGTTAAAAATACATCTTTATACGAACGAAAATCAGATAATTGAGGATATTTTAAATTAATTAACAAATCACTAGTTCTTTTTTTAAATTGAATAGGATCACCAACAAAATGTTTGGTTAATACAAATCTTAAAGTATTAACAACATCTTCTAATGGTTGACCATATACTGTTTTAATGATTTGCGTACTTTCGTCATGTTTACATTGGGTTAATATTTGTATTCTTTGTTCATGTGAAAGATAATGATCTCACCAGCCTTTTAATTGGCCAGTAAAACCAGTAACAATAATATGTGCTACTTGATGATTAGTTTTCCTATTACTTTTATAAACATTTGCAACCATAATCATTTCTTGAAAATGATTTCATATTTCATACTCAAATAATCCATCTATATTCAATTCATATAATAAATCTGGTGAAAAAGTAAATCTTACTATATGTTCTCTTTCTTTGAATTGCATATCCGGTAGAGTAGGCCTTGGATACCAATTATGAGTAATAGAAACATGGTGTTTAGAATCCCTAGCCAAAAAACTATTAACATGATCTCCTCTAATCTTATTTATTTGTAAATCTAAATTTTTAAATTGGTTTTCAATATTACTAATTTAGAATCAGATAATACAGGGAAGTCTATCTTACTCAATACATTAATATGAGGTTGTTTTGAAGTAGTTACGATATTAGTATTATTTCATTTTTCTAATAAATCATTTTTGCTTTTAAATGAGATGAGATTTCATGGGGAACAAATAAAGGGGCCGGGTTTCTTTTGCTTCTTTAATAGTAGGATTAATAGGAGATAATTGTTTTGTTGGATTATATTATCATATTTTTACTTTCTGTTCTAGTATTATGTTTTTTTATTGGTGAAGCTAATATATGAGTACTTCTTTGATTGTACTTAATGGCTTCAAAATGGGGTATTCTTCATAAACGATTTGATTATTTTCTTCATTAATCCATTGATTAGTAGTCTTGTTTATGGTTGATAATTGGTTTGGGTTATAGATTTCAAACCATGTAAAGAAATGTATATTCATTTTTATTCCTTCTAAGTACTCATAATATTTTTATTGAATATAATATGTCTCTATTTTTTTAAAAGTTGAGAAAAATACTAATCTTTTATGGTTATTTTCCTTTTTATATAATTTTGTTTGAGATATTCTTTATTAATTTTAGATTCTTCTTTACTCATGGTGTATATTTAGGCATCATTTCTAGCTACTTGTGAATATATTGGAGAAGAAGGTTCTTTTACTTGTTCGAGATTATGTGAGGTGGATGCTATATCATGATTATTAACAGTATATATTGGTGTATCAATAATATTTTTAGGAATCACTACTCGAGTTTGGGTGTCTAGATTTTGGGATATGGTGTCAAAATTTTGAGATCTATTCTAAGAAATTGAAGTAAGGACAGATCTGGATGTATAATAACTAGAAGGTGCTGTAGAAGAATAACGTAAGTGTGATAAAGTTCTTCCAAAAGGTTGAAAAGTAATTTGAATGATTTCATCCATTTTTTGATCTATGTATTCTAGATTATCGTTAGAATTGTTTTCTATTTTAGGTAATGGAGTGATATTTTCTAATTGTCATTCATTAGGGAGAGTAGTTTGATTCCAATTAATTTGTTTAGGAATTCGTACTCTAGAATTTTGTATACTAGATTGTAATAATGATGTATATCCTTTTGGACTGGTAATAAGAGCTTGTGGCTCTAATGTTGTTTTCATCAGTTTATAATGGATCCTATATACTACTATAAAATGATGTGATCCTTTCATCATATGATAATCGCTTATTTTAATATTTAATGTTAAAGCATGTAGGATATTAGTATCAAATAATGAAATAGAATAATTAGGATAACAATTAAAATAAACTGGGCCCTGGAATAGGCTTGATTCTACCATGCTAAATAATGAATCATGAAAATTATAGTGTCCTTCATCTCTTATACAGAGTAATATTGAGGTATATAATCTGTTTCTAGTGAGTGGATTTATAGCCACTTCTACTAATCCAATCTAATTTTGTTTTGAGAAAGAAAAGAAGAAGTGGTGAATAATACTTTAATGAGAGTGGATAATCATTTTGTGAAGAAAAAATCTAAAAAATTTCTTGGAGAGGGAGAGGAAAGAGAAGAGGTTCATCTCCATAATAATCCCACCATAGTAAAAACCATCGCGGGAGTGTCATGATCTCTTGTAATTTGTCGAAGTGGAGGAACCAGGAATGATGCAAATTTTTGCTTTGTTTTAAAAACATTTTTGTTCATGCTTGCTGATAATCATAATAATTATAATATGGTGGATTATAAGGATGAGAAAATTTCCTTGTTAAATAGGGATTTTTTTTTCCCATTGTTCCAAGGTAAGAACTTATTTCATGATGACTTTATGAAAGACAATAATTGGAGATGCAGGTGAAGAAGGTTAAGTTTGAAGAGAACAAGGGATCTCAGAGAGAATAATTGAATCTGTTTCTACTAATATGAATTCATAAAAATTCTAGATTTTCTTAATATTTTTTAAAACATTTTTAAAATATGATAATAATTGTATTTTTCCCACCATTTGACAAAGACTTGGCAGGCTAAAAATATAATGTTTTTGAGAGAGAGATGAGGTTTGAGAGAGGTACTAGTATTAGTATTAGTATACTAATACCTAGTATACTAATACTAGGTATTAGTATGTTATAAATAATAGTATAAGTATATTGAATAAAAGTATTATAATAGTAATATACTAAGTAATATAGTAAGTATTCTGTATAAGTATAGAATAGTATAAGTATAAGCATTACTATATAATATAGTTATAATATATGTAGTAGTAGAAGATACTATTAATATACTAAGTATATTATATAATATACTAAGTATCACTATATAATATACTTATAAGTTACTTGTAAGTAATACTAAGAATTATACTAGTTACTGCTTGGAAGTTTTCTCTCAAGGTTTTGTCTGTAGCTTCTTGAGGAAAAAGTTTATGCCTTCACTTTTGAGTGTTGGGTGTCGTGTTTTAGTCTATCTTTGTCATCTATTATAGTTTTGCTTATATTTGTCACCATGGCGGAGGATTTTATTTCACATTGGAATAAACATAGTTTAACAACCATTGAAAAGGAGAGTGTCGTTGTCTTGGACAATGATGTTGAACAAACTTTAACAAAAGGCCAATTCTGTCTTGTGGGGAAGATCATGTGTGAAAGGAGAATTAATCGTGAGGCCTTTAAGATAACTATGCTAAAAGTCTGGAAAGTTGGTGCAACTATTAGTATTGTTGAAGTGGGTCAAAATATGTTTCTCTTGGAGTTTGGTTCTGAACATGATCTGCAGAGAATTTGGGATGGCCAACCATGATTGTTTGACCAAAATCTGATTTGCTTAAAGTTCTTTGATGGACTTACTCCTCCCACTGAATTTGTATTTTCTCATGCTTATCTTTGGGTGCAGCTTCATCATTTACCTCTTGGATGCATGAATTATAAGGCATCTTTGAATGCCATATTTCAGATCAACAAAATTGTCTTCTATGTTGATTATAAAAAAAAAAGTATTATACTAAATATATTATAAGTGTTTATAATATATACTAAGTACTTAGTATGTTATAGGTAATAGAATAAGTATATTACAAATAATAGTATAAGTATATTAAATATAAGTATTATAATACTAATATTAGTATTATTTTTTTTTACTTTTGTACTTTGTAATATTAGTATTAGTAACATAATTAAAAATATATTAGTATAATAACTGTTCGAATGGATATCCTATCTGTTCGAACAACATTTATGCATATAATAACCGTTTGAATCGATTTTTTTACTGTTCGAACGAGATGTCATGGACATCATATACCCAGTTCGAATAGATTGCCATTTACACAAACCAGTTCGAACATCCTCCCACTGCAGCTCGTTACTCCTCCACCACGAAATCCGCTGTAGCAGGCCAACATTTGAACTTCAAAGAAGTATGTATCCTTTCTCCTATTCTATTGTTTTTTTTTTTCTTGAATGGGCTGGTTTTGAGGGGGTCAAATTCCAAATCAATCCGACCCCATTCAGGTGTTTTCTGGCCAATTAACATCAAAATAATCGGTAGAAATGATGGGGTTTCACTCTTTAATCATTTCTACCGATTAAAACTAAGGATTCTCAAGAATCCTAGGTTTTTTCACTCGAGGCTGAGTCGACTCAGCCATGGCTGTTTGGCGTGTGCCCGTTCGAATGAACTCTAAGCCATTCGAACGCTCAGTTGCCAAACATATATATTTCTATTTGAAAAAATTAAATGTGTACAAATGAACATAAATTTCTTGTTCGAATGAACAGAACATTCCAGTCGAATATAGATTTTCCTAGTTCGAACTATGAAGTTACATTACAGATGGTTAGTTTGAACATAATATGTTTTGTTCGAACGAGCTATTTCAATTCAGTTCAATAGAGTATAATTCTTCAATAATATAATTACAAAATTATTTTAATTATATTCTTACTTTCCTAGTGGTTATAAGATCAACAGTATACTAATGGCAACTAGCCAAAGAAAATGTGGGAGAGATCAGATCAGCCAAGGTAGCAGAACAGCTCATGCTCAGGAGACGAGGCCTATACTTGTTGAGTAGGAGATCATTCTGGATGACTTTTGCGATCTTGAATGGGAGGAACGAAGCATACACTCCATCATCACTGACTGGGATGGACACCGATCTGCCAGAAGATAGGGACTGCATATTCGGAGGTGGTAGATGAGTTTTACCGTGCCATGGGAGAGCATGACGATGATGCTCTGCGCTACATGTTAACGATCTGGGGAGTGAGTATTACTTTATCTCCTCGTATTATTGCTAAGTTCCTTGATATTTTGCGTGTGGCCGGCGCATTACCTGTAGCGGTTGTGACGGCTACACCGGGAGCAACGGCTACGCCATCTGATTCGGACACATCGGCCGCATCCTCATCACTAGCGTCGAATGTAGAGCTGGATGCTAGTCCGGATGATAGTAAGGATGAGAATCTACCTGATGATGGTCTCACAGACGATCAAGTCCGTCAGCTAGTGTGAGACCCATCGCCTCCTCCATATGATGGTAGCAAGGTGATCTGACAGGCAGACTGTATAGCATTTTTCTGAATGCTTAATTTGATTGTTGGGTATAACATCGATCCAAAAAAATATAAGACTGATTTCGGGATCAAGCGAGCTAGATTTTTGTTGCGGATAGCACGGGGGGAGCCGATTGATCTGGCATTGTATTTCTTCCTCCGTATTTGATCGAAGTCACGCTATTCCAGTGGAGGTAGTCTACCATTTGCACTGCTGATATCTAACCTCCTACTCCGATCGGGGATTACAGTGTAAGGGACTGAGCGGAGGTCGCCACAGATGGGGCCCCTTAACAATATCACTTTTAGCAAGAGTAAGGGGCACTTGTGGAAGATTGCAACAATACAACATAGATGTACACCAACCGATCCAGCTTCTAGTAGTACTACTGGTGTTGAGAGACAGCCCGCTGCATGGGGCTACTTTGGATCAGGTACGAGCTCTGTTTGTAGAGTTCATTGAGCCCATCATGGAGAAGCTTAAGGATCTGGATAGACGCATGAAAATGTTACAAGAGGATTTTGATCTACTTAGCAAATAGATTCTTTTAGTTATTAGTTTACTTTTTTGTGTTATATCAAACATTTTATATTTGAGATGTAATTAATGTACGGTTTTTATTTTTAGTGTTTGCTACCTTGTTTATTTTTTTTCATTTTACTTACTGTTCATGATAATATAAAAAATGACACTATCTTTAAAGTTATATTTATATAAATTTAACATAAAAGAAATCACTATAACATTTTGAAATTAATTACATAAAATTAATTTATGAATTTATAAATATTTTAACTCACCATAAATCATAATATATAATATATATACATATTTTTTTATATTTTGAAAATGATAACAAATTAATGGAAAAAATATTTATTATTTTAATGAAAAAAATATATACACAAATTAATGATGATAAACAATTTTTATATAATTTCCAACCAAATTAGTCGTTCGAATGAATAAATGTGGTGTTCGAACTGGTACGAACGATATTTTTTTTATTCGAACGGTCTAGCAACCTTTCCGCAACATTTCCCCACCAAATTGCTCCCGTTTGAACAAATAAATGTAAGTTCAAACGGTTATGAACATAATTTAATTCCCTGTTCGAATCTATTTTTTCCTGTTTGAACAGTTTTGTATTTTTTAGACGATTTTATTCGTCACAAAATATCTAGTTTGAACGGATATTTATCCGTTCAAACTAATTTAGAAACTCAGCGAAGTTTTGAGAAGAAATTTAAATTTCATCTCCAATAATTACTTTTAGAGACGAAATTTAATTCGTCCCTAACAAATTTCATTCCTAAAAGTAAAATTTCTTGTAGTGTCATTACGTGTAACTGTTTTTTTTCCTCCATGTTCTAATTAATTTTGGTGTATTAAACACTTTGAAAACTAGCTCTGTTAACCTTCTCAGCTAATTGTTTGCATGCAATCAGTTAGTAGAACTTCATATAGAAATAATGGAAAATTAAATTAATTGAGTTCAAACATAGACATCTACGTACGTGCATTGCATGTGGTGGATCAAGCATTACTATTGCAGGTTGGGCTTTCCAAGCTTATTATTGGAATCATCAGATGATTTGAGAAGTGCAGGCTATGCCTCGACAACATTCCCAAACGCTCGAAAGGAATTATAAAACGCTTTGGGAATTGCAACATCATAAAATGGCTTCAATTGTAATACTGAGTTGAAATCATGATCTCAACTCATATTACTACTATTTACTATTATACACAAATTTCAATTCACAAATCTTATTACTATTCACAAACCATCTCAATTCATCTCATCTTATTACTACATCCGCCTAAATCAAATAATGTGCCACAACAAGAAAAATATTTTAACTACAAATAGATTTCACAAAAAAATATTCATATATTGATGTGATTTGATTATACCACTTCTCATTAAAAACTCTCCATTTTCTACCAAAGGTTTTTAGTGCAAAACATCAAATAACTAAAGGTCCGTATTGGTAAGAGACTTGTAATTAGGGAGGACAAAAATCTATGTAAACCAAGTAGCTGAATACACCTAGTCTGAGTTTTCAATAAGATGAAGGGCAAAGATAAGTAACGTCGATGTAAGTGTCCGAAGGCTTTATTCTGCTTCTTTTCTCCAGATTCCAATTAGCCTATCATCTATCAATTTTACGGATACAAAGTATCAGACTTTATAGGCCGGAGGATGTGCACGTCTATGCGTGCCCGAGTGTGAAGACACTATTGTAAGGTTATAATCCCTCCACGATTTCGATATCCTGCACAAATATGACTGATATTTTCATTACAGAGAATTCAGATAATGCCAGAATGTGCTCTGAGGTCAAGAATCATGCACTGATCTCCTAATTTCATTTGTTCTCCAACTAACTTTCTATTTGCACCATCAAATGAAGAGAACGCCTCTTTTTAAGATTTTCTGTCGGTGAAATTACTTGCTAGATTCTAAATAGGATCCCTTTTGTATGCACTTGAAAAACAAAAAAGTATTGGGCAGACGAAGGACACTGGAAAACAAAGAATGGCATGTGGTGTCTCGACTTCAATCGACATCCAAATATTCTCTAGCATGCATGTTCATCTAGCCATTGTTGCGTCTAGGTTCACTCGGTATACATCCAAATATTCCCTAGCATGCATGTTCATCTAGCCACTGTTGCGTCTAGCTTAACTCGGTATAGTTTTAGACTTCTTGTCTTCTTGATGAGGGCAACATATGCAGCTAAATGCAAAGAGACAGAGGAACTGATCCTTATAAATACAGGGGTTCGGTTGCCACTTTGAATCAAGCAAATAGTTGGAGAAAATTAGATTATAAACGTCGGGTGACCCCTAGAGTTCCCCGGAACGCTTCATTGGGGAATCTCTTTTAATAAAAGAGTTGTCTTCTCCTGATCTCCCCACTGAAGTGTTTGGGGGAACTCCGGGTGTCATTTGATAATATTATTAGGAATTGTTTAGAACTGGTTGATGACCATCCTATAATCAGCCCCAGCTTCATGAACACATACATGCAGTATCCTTTTACACATATATTAGTAGTCTAAATAGTAGTGCTTTTCATTTATTTTACATCAATGCTCTTTAAGGAGGCCACGAGTTCCTTTTTCCCCCCGTTGTTGCTATATATCTTTTGCTGCTTGTAGATTGGTAATGACTACAATGCGGAATGATATTTCTGTTAACCATCAACTCTGATTTGATTTCAGCTTGATTCTTGCCATGGAAAATCCATCAATCAGTGCAAGATTACGAAAGATCAACACAGAGATAATTCTGCATAGAGAAAAGTTCTATTGGTTTCCATGTTTAATCTTCTCATGTCCAGTTGTATGGATTTAATTCGCTAGCTGTAAATATTAGTCAATCTAGTCACTAGTGGCTCTGTATCGATGCAAAATGCAGGAAAGGAATGGGTCCAGAGGATATAGCTAGAGTTGTACGTGCAGTGTAAATAGATAGATAGATAGAATGGCATACATATGGCCACTCAACTTCATATTCCCTAACCTCAATTAATGTAGCCCCTATGCCGTCTAGGTTCACTCATGACTACGTACGTACACTATTATACATCCCTCTTTTTTATTTCACTAGCTACTTATAACCTTTTATCGACCCCTTACAGTTGTTTCCTTTTGATTCCCAGCGTAGGCGTATTGTATATATATAGAACTAGACCAAATAAAAGAGGGAAATGAAAAACGATCGATGGGCAGTACTTCTCTTGCTATAAATTGTTGAGTGAGTGCCCCAACCTTACGTACTCACCAAACAAAACAAATGGAAATTAAGTGGCAGAACAACATGATCAAATGTCCCCGAGAGTTCCCTTGACCACTTCATTGGGGACGTCGGACGTCTGTCTCTGAATGAAATGGTCATCCACCTGCTCTCGACTGAAGTGTTTGGTGAACTCCTGATGGCATTTGATTAGCACATATCAAAACAAGGTGGGAATGCCTGCAGTACTTCATATGTACATTATTGTCAGTACTAATTACGGCAAGGTTAGGGATGGCCGTACGTATATTATAATACGCTTCCCTCTTGATCGAAATTATACCATTCATGTATAATATTATTATTCATCACATCAAAGTAGCAGGGCTTTGTGTTGAAGTTTCTATTAGGGCTGAAAGTCGGCCGGTCCGGACAGAGAAAACTGACCAAACCGACTAATTCAATTCGGACCGAAAAAAGTCTTGGTCGGTTTCGGTCCTAGGAAACTAAGGGTTTCGGTCTTCGGTCCGGTCCCGGGTTGGGGGGGTTTTCGGACCGGACATACCAAAAATATAAAATTAATTTTTAGTTTTTTATATATTTTTTTAATATAAGAATTGTATAATAAATTATGTAATTTTTATCTAACCTACCCCATATACAATATAAAATTTTAAATATGTAATTACAAATTTACAAATTAATATTCTATTAATTGTATATTACCAATTAACCTATCATCAATTCACCATTAAGTAATTACTAACATCTACATCTATCTAAAGTTATTAGATAACTTTTTTTTAAGATATCTAAGTTGTAAGTAAATATAAAGCAATTAAAAATAACTAATGTAAATTATAATTAACTAATGTATGACATGAATATCAATTAACTAAACTATCACTAATTCACAGCATTAACTAATTACTAACATCTGCATCTATGACCTAAGTTACAAGTAAATATAAAGCATGTATGGATGTATGGATAATTAAATTATATATACTTATTGCTTCATATACAAAATGTAAAAAGTTGTATATAACTCATTATGCATTAAGTTAGAACTATCATAAATTATAATACATTGACATACTCTAAATTAGTAACAAAGTTGTAACGGCCCGCACCCGGAATGGGTCGGAGAATTACTACATGTCACTAACAAACCTGTCTCTCCAAGCACTTAAAACTCCAAGGACTTCATGATTAGCACACAACTCATATTTTTCCAAATAACCATAAAAAAAACTCCATAAATCATCATTACAAAACATAAACCAAAGGGGGTCCACAATCTCCCAATAACCTCAAAAAAATATAACAATACACCTTTAGGTCTCAATAGGTCCAAACAACATAAAGTACTTCAAATACTCGAGTTAAATCCATCTACAAAAAATGGTACTCTAAAGTACCCAATCATTCCATCTATATCTAGCCAGCTTCAATTCTATTCCTGACCCCCAGCTGGAAAATCAATATCATCTGAAAATATATGAAGATAAGGGGGGTGAGTTATTAACAACTCAGTAAGCAGAGAACTTATACTAGCATGTAAACATGAGCCTTTTCAGAAAGTTCAATATGCAGAAACAAAACATTTTATTTTTATATGCAGATCTCAGAAAACGTGTTATCAGAAAATCAGAGCGATTTTTCAAGCATTTCATACTCAAGTCAACAATTCATATTTGAGGATCCATTTCATATTCAAAAACGCTTTGGCATAACATAACTGAACATATTCATCTTATCATATCATATCATATACCATGTTTAACCCCCGTGGTAGGGTTGTGCTATCCCCGGTGGCCAAACCAAGCAGTATCATGTGGTGAACTTCCTCTTTTTCAATCTCGGAGCCCCGAGTGTGCACACAGGAAAGAACACGTAAAAAGACCACTTTGTTTCCAAAGTGGGTGCACTCATATCATATCATGGTGGTACCAACCATATCACGTGAACAGTATCATCATATCAGAACCATATTCAGAACAGATAAGTATGCCAAAGTTTTATCATATCCATATCATATCAAAACACGTGCGAAACATATTCATATCATTACTATTTGATCAAAAACAGATCCAAATCATTTTATATCACATGCATAAAAATTTCAATGATATCATATTCGCTCTTTTGCATATTTCAGAAACATGTCAAATATTGCTCATGTCTACACATTTCACGTAAAAAACATTTCTTTTCTCTTTCATATGTATCTCATGAGGAAATGCAAAACATATACTGAGATTGTTTTTCACTTTTTCTTTTTTAAAACAACATGCACATTTTTACAAACCAACCTCAGTTCATTTCTTTTTATGCAAATCTAGCATAGGAACCCCGCTTACCTGAACTTCTTAGCTTTTCGAAAATTTCCTCAACAATGCCGAATAAAAATCAATCGTCACCTATAAGATAATCACGTAAATTTTTATAAATTTCCAATCAATCTCGTATTTCAATATTCAAGCCTACAACTTCTAAAATAATCAATTTTTAATTCCTCAACCCAAAATTCTCATTATTCTTAAACACCAACATCACTTTTTAAACTCATCAATATCCAACTTCGACTAAAACATTTAATTCTAACTTATTTACGATAGAGATCTTACTATAATTTATAATACAAAAATAACATAACTATAACAAAATCATTATAAGTAGAAACTCGTACTTTTGTTTAAATAATAATAAAACAAAAATATTCTTTTAAGAGGATATTTTACAATATTCTTTTAAGTGTTACTTATCAGTCTACTTACACACCATTCCAATAAAAAATATCAGTCCCCTAAAAATACCCACTTAACAAAATGAATCCACACGTCTACGCCTAAATAAAACATATTTTACAACCCACGCAATATACTCATGATTTCAAAACCAAAGTACATAACATAAACTTAATTAAGCTAACACCCGGAACAAAACTTTGGAGGCGTACTATAAGAGGACAGAAAATAAAATAAAATAAAATGAAACAAAACAATAATATTTCCTACTAACATAATTTACGTATACACCCGTATATATATATATATATATATATATATATTTACACCAGAAAGTCCGCATATATATATACACATATATGTATATATTTACACCAGAAAAATGAGTTTACGTATACATCCACACACATATAAATATATATGTAAGTACACAGAACTTCACACGGTGCGGCGGAAGCACTTACGGAGAGGTGGGGGGAGCACGACGGCGTGGAGCTGGGGCTGCTACGGCGGACGAGGGTGGCGCCTAGCTGCGAGGCAAGAGAAAGAAATGAGAGATAGACACATGGTGAGAGGACGAGGGAGAGAAGGAAGCAAGGACAACCACTGGAAGTGGTGCGAGCTCACCGTGGGTGGAGGCAGTGTGCGGCGGACCTGGGTGAAGGAATGTCCTCGCCGGCGGTTTCTGTGGAGGCACAACACGGAGGAGTTCACAATGGAGGGTGATCACCGCGGTTTAGACAATGCTCTGTTTTTCACAACAAAAACAGAGTATTTCGGAGCTTGAAACCGGGGCTACGTGCGTTGGATGGCAGCACCGTGAGACTGAGGTGGTGTGCGGCTGGGGTGATGGACTCCGAACGACCTAGATACCGGCGTGGTTTCGCTTGGTGTGGTGGAGTTGCTGCACGGAAGTGGCTCTGCGGGTGGCCATCTATTGTTGCAGACCGAGGCTTCGGTTTGGTTCTTTGCAGAGAAACTGTGGTCTTCTGTAAAGAGGGAACCGAGCGGCACTTAGTCTAGGGTTGTAGTTGCTTCATATATATATATAGATCAAAATAGAAAGTAGATCAAACCTAAATAAAAGGGAAGAAAAACATGCACAAAAATGGAAACGAAAAGCGTGAACCGTGCGATGCGTGGCGTGAACCCGTGAAACGATTTCTGAAAACGTGAACCGCGTGCATGGGTCTAGCAATGCTGGGTCTTACAAAAGTAATAATTAACATCATCAATATAATTATAACTAAACTAAATTACTATAACTATAATTATAAATTTATAACTAAATCAACGTAAGTCTATAACTATAAGTCTATATATAGTATTAATATCACTATGACTAATGAGTATTAGTAATGACTATATCACTATGACTCTACGAGTTTATGACCATATATTACTATTAGTATAGTATAGTCCATAATTTATTATCAATGTATTATTATATAATATATAATTATATTCCATAATATATAACATATATATTATTAGTATCATTATATTATTATAATATATATATATATATATATATATATATACTATATGTAGTAGTAACACTATTAGAGTATAATATATAGTATTATCATTAATTATTTTTTCAATGAGTTAAAAGAATAATCAACATCAAATAATTTACTTAATTTTACTAATTTAAATAATTTTTTAATTAATTTATGTGCCAAAAAGATAAAATAATCATTTTATCTTCCATATCATTTTTCCATTTATCTGACTCATGATGAAGAAAGGCCTCGATTAAATTAGTTTTAAATTTAAGTTGGTTTTGAATTAGTTTTGTTATATTTATACTCTTATTTATCTATTTTAGTCAGTTATTTTAAAGTGTTTAATCTCTAGCATTAAATCTAGATTAAAAATCCTACATTATGAAGGGCCTAGATTAAATATCCAAGAGAAAACCCTAGATTCCTCATTTTCTCTTATTCCCTCTCTCTCTCCTCTCCCCTCCAGCCGCAACACCTCCTTTGCAATTTCCCTCTCCCTCTCCTCTCCCCTCCAACCGCACTACCGCGTCCCAGACCACTGCGAGAGCTGCTCGTCACCGACGGCATCATCGACTCCTCCTCGTCGGCCATATCTCCTCCCCCAAATCCCGGCACAACCCCCTCTCTCTCCCTCACACGCACTCTCTCGCGGCTTCCCCACGTCACCGCCACATCCTAGACCACGAGAGTCGCTCGTCACCGACGGCATGGTACTCGCCGCTCTCTCTCACCGCTCGTCCCCACGTCACTGCCTCATCCCAAACTTACAATATCTGTGTATTTTTTCTTTGATGTGAGAAATCTAGTATTTTTTTTTAATTAATTTACAATATCTGTGCCAAACATCAAACGTCTCCATTTTGTTTTTGTGATTTATTTGATTGATAATTCATTGTGGGGTTCCTAAACTGCTTCCTGAAAGCTAAAACTGCATCATAATGTTGAAATGTATAGATGTCTTACACTTGGGATCTGATTCCATTTTATTGATTTCTAGAAGGCATGGACCGAATGGGACCGGACCAAATTGGTCCTTATGTATTTCGGTTCGGTCCCGAGTGAAAAAATCATGGACCAAATAGGTCCGATTTGATCCACAAAACCTCCTCAGGACCAACCGGACAGGACCAAATTCACCCCTAGTTGCTATATCTTTTGTTTTTTTTTTTCTAAAGTTTGTTTCATACCCTCGTGCTATTATTGCTGCTTTTATAATTTATTTGGTAACTCAAACTATCAAAAGTAGCTAGAAATTGACATCCCCAAATTAGTAAATTAGTTTGGTAATATACAAAAATAATTTACAAATTGATATGTTATATGATCATATGTTAGATTGCAGAGTTATTTTTACTATAAAATAGATTTGACGTATTACATAAACTTAAGTCAGTTTGTAAGTTTATTTTTATAAGATTTTTTTGTAGATGTAACACTTCTCATTTTTATATAGTTGATTAAGACACGACATGAGTTGAGATCAATGAAAGATTGGACATGCACGCATAGCAATTTTCATGGTCATCTACTAACTATGAATTAAGCAAGAGTTTAGGGTTGGAAGACATCAGTTTTGTTGCGGCTCTTGGACTAAAGTGCCCCTTTAGAGATTAGGGTTTATTTGTTATCCTTTGTGGTAATGGATGTTCTAATAAAGTTGATTTTTCAATTTGATATGGGTATGATCCTCACGTTACATATAGGGCATGAGGTGGCTTAATTGTAATGGGTGGCTCTACAGCCACCGCTCCCAGTCTCGCTGGATGCTACCGTTAGTATAAAATGTTATATTTTTTTATCTTACTTTTTTATACATGTATTTTTTTAACACTGTAAAATATTTTAAAAAAAAATAAAAAAATCATAATATCATAAAAAACACTTACTTAATCACTAAGTAAAAAACAAAATAGATTAAAAAAATAAAAAAATATAGTGGTAACTCCCAGCGAGACTGGGAGCGGTGAGAGTAGTTTTACTCAATTGTAATTACTGCGGGAATATTATTAATGTTGTTGTAAACGGATGGTCGACATTACCCTTATTTTATTTAATCGGTACTAATGTTATTTTAGGTTGGGATAAAACTTTATGTGTCGGAGGATCTAGGGTTTCTCGGCTAGATCTAGGGTTTGGTGGCTATGGGTGGGATTATCGTGGTTGGAGCTAGGGTTTGGAGGGTTTGGTGGTGGGCTTTGGTCTCACCGTGGTGGTTGGGTTTGGTCTTGTACGATGGTGGGGGTGCATGGGTGCTAGAGGCCGAAGGAGGAAAGAGAGGGAGGCAAGGCCTCGGCTAGCTGGGCATGGTGGTGGAGCTCGGCGAGGACTGGTAGCCCATGGCGGCTCGAGAGGAGCACGACAGCGCTGGGATGAGAAAGGGTTGAGCCCGAGAGAGACCAAGAGAAAAGGGGAGATGAGGTGGGGCTCGACTGGGCATGGAGGAGCAGGGGAAAACTCCGACAGAAGGGCTGGTGGAGTCACGACATGGTGCGGTGGTGGTGGTAGCTACAGGCGACGGTGGATCTAAAGGAATCCGAGAGAGAAATGAGGCTCGGGGAGGAGGAGAAAAGGAGAGACGTGGGGCTGGGGGGAGGAGGTCAGCGAGGCTCGACGATGGCGTTGCGGACTGCTCGCAATGGAGTGGGGGCGGCGCAGTGGAGAGAAATCGAGGGAGAAGAGAAAGAGGGCTACAGGTTTCGGCTTGGTTTCAGAGAGAGAGAGAGAGAGAGAGAGAGAGAGGCCCTATGGGGGAGGAGATCGGCACAGGAAAGGTCGTCGATGGTGGTGGCGCGACTGGGCTACGGCTGGCCGTGGTGGGGCATGCGAGAGAAGAGAGTGAATAGGGGGAAGGCGTCGACTGGGCGGAGAGAGGAGAGAGAGGGAAGGGAAAAAGTCAGGGGGATTAGGGTTTCCGTTTTAATTCCATTCCTTCGTCTAGGAATCCCCAAACTAATCTAACGATATAGATTTAAACACTCAAAATAACTAAATAAATAATAGAAATTAAAATAAAAATACAATAAGACTAATTTAAAAATCAATTTAAATTCTAAAAATATAATCTTTCATCATAAAATAAAATGATGAAGTTTGCTAAATATTTTTAGTAGAAATAAATCCATCTAAATAATATATTTTTTAACATAAAATGAAATAATGAATATTAAATAATACTTTTAAAGAATTAAAATTATTTAAATAAAATGATTTACTAAAGCTATATTATTTTCGGAGCTTCACAATATAAAAGTGCTTACTTTAAAATTGGGCTCAGTCCAATAACACTAAAAATATCCCTCTTAAAATAATTTTTGAAATTTAAAATATTTCGAAGGCTTTAACACTGGGTCCCTTTTAAAAATCATTTGCAGTATTTTAAACACAATTATTCAGGATTTAAAACGCAAAAGAAAGACTCGTGACCTACCGAGAGAAAAATGAGCAGGTGGTCACAATTACATTGAAATACTACATTGGGAAGATAAATCTGTACAAATATAAAATAAAACCTTAATATATACCTTGGACTAAGGGCAATATTAGTTATTTTCCCTCAAATCATATATTTATACTCATTATTGTCTTGTTAGTAAATATTTGGTTTCAAGTTTGGAAATGATTCTGATTTTGATTTTGACCGAATTTTTGGTAAGATTCTTGTTTATTTATATATTAATTTCTCATACAATAATTTAGATTTTTCTATTTTTAGTGGCCCAAACCTCTTATCCACAGCACCAAAATCCTGGCTCCCAATAGCAACTGGTCAAACTAGTTGTTGCAAGGAACAATGGCCCAAACCTCTGATCCACAGCCGATTTGATTATGTGATACGTTAAATTTATTTTAAATTTATCATATTAAGGCACATCAGTTTGTGAGTTTACTTTTGTTATTAGTGTATCACTTCTCATTAAGAAATTTGTCCATTTTCTACCGAAGGTTTCTAGTGCAAAACATCAAATAATTAAAGGTAAGCCTTATTGGTAATTAGAGACTTGTAATTAGGGAGGAGAAAAATCAATGTAAACCAAGTCTGAAAGGAAGGGCAGAGATAAGGAACGTCGATGTAAGTGTCTGGAGGCTTTCTTCTGGTTCTTTTCTCCAGATTCCAACTAGTCCTATTACCTATCATTTTCACGATTACTAAATATCAGACTTTATAGGCACCACCGAAGAATGTGCACATCTATGCGTGCCCAAGTGTGAAGACACTATTATAAAGCAGGTTATAATCCCTCCACGATTTAGATATCCTGCACAAATATGACTGATATTTTCATTACAGAGAATTCAGATAATGCCAGCATGTGCTCTGAGGTCAAGAATCATGCACTGATCTCCTAATTTTATTTGTTCTCCAACTTACTTTCTATTACCACCATCAGATGACAAGAATGCCTACTTTTCAAATTTTCTGTCGGTGAAATTACTTGCTAGATTCTAAAAAGGATCCCATTTGTATGCACTTGAAAAGCAAAAAAGTACTGGGTGGACGGAGGACACTGGAAAACAAAGAATGGCTTGTGGCGTCTCGATTTCAATCGAAATCCAAATATTCTCTAGCATGCATGTTCATCTAG
This sequence comes from Juglans mandshurica, assembly GCA_022457165.1. Classification (NCBI taxonomy): domain Eukaryota; kingdom Viridiplantae; phylum Streptophyta; class Magnoliopsida; order Fagales; family Juglandaceae; genus Juglans; species Juglans mandshurica. The sequence goes on along the minus strand of CM039621.1, from coordinate 13,217,269 downwards.
CCATAGTTGCGTCTAGGTTCACTCGGTATAGCTTTAGACTTTTTGTCTTCTTGATGAGGGCAACATATGCAGCTAAATGGAAAGAGATAGAGGAACTGATCCCAATAAATAGAGGGGTTCGGTGGCCACTTCGAATCAAGCAACTAGTTGGAGCTAGCAAATTAGATTATAAACGTCAGGTGTCCCCTAGAGTTTCCCGTAACGCTTAATTGGGGAATCTCTTTTTATGTTTTTATGAAAGAGTTGTCTTCTCCTGATCTCTCCACTGAAGTGTTTTGGAAAACTTCGGGTGTCATTTAATAATATTGTTAGGAATGGTTTAGAGCTGGTTGATGACCATCTTATAATCAGTCCCCAGCTTCATGAACACGTACATGCAATATCCTTTTACACATATAGTAGTCGCCTAAATAGTAGGGCTTTTCGTTTATTTTACATAATGCTCTTTAAAGAGGCTAGCAGTTCCTATTTTCCCCCTTGTTGCTATATGTCTTTTGCTACTTGTAGATTGGTAATGACCATAATGCAATATGATATTTCTCTTAACCATCAACTCTGATTTGATTTCAACTTGATTCTTGCCATGGAGAATCCATCAATCAGTGCAAGATTACAAATATCAACAAAGAGATAACTGATCTGCACAGAGAAAAGTTCTATTAGTTTCCATGTTTAGACTTCTCGTGTCCAGTTGTATGGATTTAATTCACTAACAATAAATATAAGACAATTATTGTGCAAATAAACTGTTCTTTAACAATATTATCAATAAATATATATATCAAGCCTTTCTCGACATCTAATTTTCTTACAATTTCTATCTCTCTCTCTCTTTCTATATATATATATATATATATAGAATGTATGACAGGTCTTGAACGACAATATGGTCAGATCAGAAGTCATTAATTGGTCACCAAATATAAAAAAATTAAAAAGCCAATATGACACCTATAAATAATTAGTCTATCTTCAAATCCCCAGATCTACTAGATCCCCATGCAAGCTTTTCACACCAAGTAATTGCATTAATTGGACCATTCATGGCTGTTCTTCCATAGTATTGAAGTCCAATTCATGTCCAACGAAACTCCATTCATCACATGCTAAGTTAGGTACATCCACAATATCGTTTGTTCCTGATGAAAGCTGGGTTCTACGTACGATCACTTATAAATTAATTACATACGAATAATCAGAAATCCCGATCAATCGTTTCAGGATCCAGCTCCCCACATATGAAAAAGAAACTCTTCTCTTGGTATGGAGTTAGTCATGCCATCCCTTTTGGTTATGGGAGCAATTCTTTAACAAGGGATAGGGAACATGTAGATGCAAACGGGCAATGTCCAAAACAGAGGTGAACCAAGAAATTGTAGAAAACTTTTGGCCAATTTTTGGAGTGTTTAACCACCATTGAGGTTCAAGATTGTCGGAGACTCATCATATCCTGCATCAGTGCTGTTTTGACCAACGGTTACAAGAATTCAAATTTTCTTGTACTAAATGACATTGTCATTTAGCTAGTTGTAAAGGATTCTAACCAAAAGGACAACATCATTTTGCCTGCGTTTGTTACTTCTACTTTAGTTGCAGAAGACATCGTTTCATACAAGGCAACATATGATGTCGTTCAGAGGACATCAAAGAGTGCGTATAAGAAGAAACACTACATCGTTTTGAATGAAGCCCATGCAATCTCAAACAACACCATTCCTCCTGGACTTAAGTGGCACCAAACGGCCCGCAACCAAACTCTTATTCTAGCCCACTTCGCTGAGGCTTGCAAGCTTATAAAGGAGTGAACCCAATCCCAAGCCCAAAAGGAAAATGACGAGGCTTTTGACTTCCGGATATCTGTTCGACCCGTACCTAACCCGAATCTTCAACCTGCGAGCCAAGCCGAGAAGTGAGCCGCATACCAAGTTGTTGATTATGCCAGAAATTAGTTCACTATGCCTAACTTAGATTCGAACCACTCGACCCTTTTTCTGACCTAGTTTGGACAAATTTTGGTGTTTTTAACAATTCTAAGTCTTTTCAAATCCGATTTGGTCTGTTCAAAAACTGTTGCATCTCTGATTCTATGTCAAATTTTAATAAGGCACATGTTGCATGGAATAATCATAAAAATTTCTTGGAAAGAGAGAAAGTTCGAGGGGAGTTCAAGGCAATATTCAATCAAGGCACCACTTCTAATATTCTCCTTATTTGAAATATAATATAAGAACTTCTTGGCACCGACCTTGGATCAAGTCCTAAGGCTACTATTATTAATTTTATTAGTTAAATTGTAATTATTTAATATTATAGTTTGAACTACTACTTTTCTAGTATTGTAACAGTACAGATCTATTATTATTAATACATTTTGTTTGTTGATATTAAGGTTTTGTTCTTTATGGCACCGAAGAAAAGAATTGATCTCTCTGGAACTGAAAAATCTAATGGAATAAATTTTTGGGTCTGGAAAATGAATATAACTTTTCTTCTAATCCATAAAAAGATCTTATATACATTAACAACGCCAAAGCCATTTTAAAAAATTAAAAATTTCCAAACTAGAAGTGGAAGCGGCATAAGAACCATCGATAAATGAGAAAAATACAATAATTGGGCAAGAGTTTTGATTTTACATTGCAAGAATGATAAAATCATTCATCTTTTCGAGGACTATGAAATTCTTAAGGGAATCATGAATGCAGTTGAATGCAAGTTTGTATTAAGATTTTATACTTATATACAATTATTATTGGATAAGTATAACAAGACTTGCATGCAAGAGAATGAGAGTTTGAGTGATCAAGTACTTCTAATGGAATTGATAGCAATTAAATTATTTAATGATGGTCATTCTCTTATTAATAAAATGCAGGTTACATACTCAATAATCTTCATTTATCTTGGGAACATATTGTTACATCCTTAACCCATTGTGGAAAGGAAATAACCATGACTTCACTCCTAATACTTTTGGTACTTGAGGAAGAAAGGATGAGAATTAGGAAGAGAGAAAATGGATCATCCAATCTTATGATGGCTCAAGACACATGTTCTACCTAAACAAAGATGAAGCAAAAAAAAAAAAAAATTCAAGAAAAAGAAATAGTTGAAAAAAGGCAAAGTAAACCATTTCAAAACTGTTTTAAATGGGCATTACAAATCACAATCCTAGTAAGGAAAAAACAAAATAAATTAAACAAATTGTGTTGACAGTTTCAGAAATAATGCTCATAAAACCACCATTAGATTTTTGGTAGATTGACTCTGCAGCAACAAGACATATTTCCATAACTATTTTTTTTTTTTGTCAAACTCAAAGAGAAGTAAGCAGGCAAACACTGAATATATATGTACAACAATACATATTGCGACGTATTAGGGCAAGGTACTTGCAAAATTTTATATAAATGATTCCATTATTTTTGTAAATGATCAACTTTATATTTGTAGGAATTTAATATATGTGTCTGTACTCAGTCAAAAAGGTAACACAATTGAATTTAAGTTTGGAACTGTGCCTACGTCCGTGTACTCCACAATAGGGGATGGCAGCGGGGGCCTACCCCACGCCACTCTACCCAAGCCCCACCTATGTGTGGTGGTGCCCCCGTCCACTAGATGCAAGCAACAGGGTTAGTCGCCTGCATCTGGGGGACCCCTACGGGTGTGGGGGACGGGACGGGCTAGGCCCCCACCCTGCATACATTTATGTGTGTGTATAAATTCCTAATTATTCTCATATATTGTTGTTCGTCTACGATGTAGAACAACTGTTTCAATTGATACTTTGTAAGTATTTTGAGTATTATATCTTGCTTACTTTCTTTTTGCCTCTATTATTTATTAACTTACTAGCAATTTGCACTCCAGTGATCTGGTCCCGTTCGACTCCAGTTATTTGGTCAATCTACTTTCTTGCACCCTATTTCTCTCTTCAGTCTTCATGGTTCCGCTTTTGGTATCAGAGTCAGGTCACTCTACTCCAGGTTTGGTATCATATAATATATATATATATATATAAACCTTATACATAAAAACAACGTTGTTTGGGTATCCCCCAAACGATGTCGTTTTCTTTTATCTCTAAAACTCCCCCCCTTCTAGACTCTTCCATCTCTCTCAACTCTCTCACCATTCTCTCTTGCACCCACACGCACAACCTCTCTCTCTCATGCACTCACACCACCGCCCTAGTCGAGTCCTTGTGTCTCTCTCTTACGTTCTGTAAATATCCTAAGGACCCTAAATTAATTTTGAATTGTACAATGGATGTTTCAGATTGGACTATGGAGGATTGGATTCATGAATGAATTTGGATGATGAAGTTGTCATTTGTGTGTTGTGGAGAGATTTACATCAATTTGTGATGATTGTCTAAATTTATGGTGTAAATCTAGGGTTTCAATTTGAAACCCTAAATTATATTTGGAGTTTTAATATCCATACCCCTAAATTAAATTTGGGGTATCAATATTGAAACCTCAATCTGTAATAATGTTTGCAATTCTAATTGATTTTCTTATATATTTTTTAGCTTTTATAATCTCACTATCACATGCTCAATCCCAATGATCTCATCTTGCTTTGTAGTTTTAATTTTTTAACTTTTTCACATATCTATATAATGTTTGTATTTATGATTTTTTTCTTATTTTGTTTTTCAGGTTTTATAGTCTCACACCCTCACATGCTCAATTCTTGCTAGCTACAATTTGTAAGATTGTAATATTATTCATTTAAATTATTTGACAATTTGTAATATCTTTAGATTCATTTTTAGTACCGTAATAACTTAGAAAACTTGGATTTTTATGTTTTTTTAACAACCTTTATTTTATTTTATGTTATATGCAAAATATAGTTTTTAATTATTTTTTTCGACAATATTATACGTAAAATAGTTTAAAAACATGTTTTGTGCTATTTCTGAACCCAAAAAGAGGTTATGGACCCAATGGGCAAATGGGTCCATTTAAGCTAAATAGGGGGGCCTCACCCCGGGTGTGGGGTTGGATCCAGGGTGGATAACCCCACACCTTGCCAAGGCGATTTGGGAAATGAGGAATCATAGCTCGGGTAGGGGATGAGGGCTTCCATGCATAATAAAGGGTTGCATGGATTTTGATTTTCGCATGCTTTGGATGGTTGCTTGGGAAGGAGGAATCATAGCTCGGGCTCTCGAGTTTCAAAAGGAGGCGATTTGGGAAAGGAGCAATCAGAACTCAGGCTAGGGGATGAGGCCTTCCATAACAGTGGGATTTTTTGTTTAATAACATAATCACATGGCGGCCACATATCGTGTCCACGTCAAGCGGTAAGAGGAGCGATAACAAAGAGGGGGTTGAATAGTATTTTCCTGAGAAATATATATTCATGAGCGCAAAGTTTCCCAAACTGAACCTAGTCAGAATTGTGTATATGATGTAGGGATGGAGGGCCAGAAGAATATTAAGGCCGTGAGTGGCCTTCGGCTCCCACAAGCTTTTTTTTATCCTCTTCAATCTTTTTCATTCGAACGAAGCATTTTACTAATTTGAATCAAATATGGAAATATGAGTTGATCATTAATTAACTTTAAGGATAGCAGTGACATACAGATATATGCACTACAAAAAATCTGAGTTAAATAAGTGGCCACGCATTATGGTTAATGCGGATGATGTGGAACATTATCCCCACAACTTATTACTTGGTTAAAAATCAATGTTGTGGGCCGCGTTCCTGGTTCATTGATGGTGAACTTAGTAAAACTTAGTTGTTTCAAGTATTGCATGGCTTGATGTTAAGAGCTGCTTTTGTGACCACAATTTTGTGTATATACAGACTTCTAGCTATAAAGATCGTGAGAGATTGCTTTGTATCATTGACGAAAGGCGAAAAGGAAAGGATGAACAAATAGACAAGAGTAACGAGCTAGGACATAATTCCATCTTCAAGATTCTTAGGTTCCATCTAGCCCATAGTTCTGTCTAGGTTCAGAGCCTCATACGGTCTCATCTTCTATCTATCCGCTGGCTAAAACAGAACCAAACACAAACATATCGAAATATAAACATAGGAATTGCCTATAAATATGTGTTGCTGATATAGCCACTTCCTCAACAAACAACTGTGCACGCATAAAGTCGGAGTAACGGCGCATGCATGCATTAGGTGTCCCCTAGAGTTCCCCTGAATACTTCACTATGGAGTATAGACTCTCTTCAAACTTATAAGGCATGTCGTTCTTCCTACTGAAGTGTTTGGGGGAACTCCTGGAGTCATTTAATATTATATATACTTTTGCAAAAGGGAACACGTCTATCTTGCTTTTCTACTTTTAGCTTGCTCATTATATATCGTAATAATTACTAGTCCTTAATTTCTACTTTCTGTTTGGTACGTAACAACTTTTTAGTCTTTCTAAGAGAATGAGAAGGGAAGGCTTTGTTTTCTATATTAAAAGGAGTTTATCTAGTGTGATCAATATATCATGTGATTTCACGTCAATAGTATCTATTGATGCCAAATTAATGTAACTGTCTTTATTAATTCATGAAGCAATGAGAAGGATATGTGTGTGTGTATAAATAGATATAGGAAAATTTTAGGTTGTGCTTTAGGCTTGTCCTCTGATTTTGATCGCTAATACATTTTTATTTTCTTAATCTTAAAAAACCAAAAATATATTTGCGGTCACAAAAACCAGGGCCCTGTAGCAAGACCAGTTCTTGATTATAAAAATAAAGGCTCCCAAAAGCTTCTTTTTTTTAAATTTATCTGAAGGCGATGATCTGTCAAAATCTATGGAAAATGCATGATTAGGATGCTTTGGCTATGCAAGTATTGCATGCCTTGATATTTACAGCTGCTTTTGTGACCAAAGTTTGTTGTACATTCTGACATCTAGCTATAAAGATCGAGAGAGATTGCTTCGTATCATTGAGAAAAGGTGAAAAGGAAAGGATGAACAAATAGACAAGATCAGTAAAGAGCTAGGGCAGAATTCCATCTTCAAGATTCTTAAGTTTCATCTTGCCCACAGTTCTGTCTAGGTTCACAGCCACATACGGTACTCGCACTTCTATCTCTCCGCTGGCTAAAACAGAACCAAACACAAACATAGGAATATAAACATATATAGGAACTGTCTAGAAATATGTGTTGTTGATATAGCCATTTCCTTAACAAACAACCACGCATAAAGTCGGAGTACGTAGCAGCGCATGCATGCATTTTTATTTCATTTAATATTAAAAAAATTAAAATATACCTGCTTACTACATAGTCGACCCTCCACGAATTGTTAAACATGCGCCTCATAATTATATAACGTGCATGCCGTTCTTTAGAAATGCCTGATTAATTAGTAGAGTCCTATATATCTTTTTGTTTCTTTCGTTTGCTAGTTATCCCCTTTATTTTTTGTGTAACAGGCAATGATCAGAATTGACAACGTTGCGGGGAAGTATACAAAATTAATGCCTCGCATTCTTCAGCTTGCATTCAATTTTCTTTACTTGTCATAAATTCGGATGGTGACAAAGGTAGATTAATATATAACTTTTTTAGTTATTTCATGGTCCTCCGTTTGTCAATCTAGAAAACCATAGGAAAGATACCATAATATCAAGATTAAGGGCTGGTTAAACCAATTTCAGTCAAGAAAATCTAGGTTCCGTTTGGACGATTGAAATATCTCAAAATTTTGTAAATAATAGTAAAATGATTTGAGTTAAAATGTTTTATTGGGATTTGAAAAATGAAAGAGAAAAAATTGAATAAAAATATTATAACATTAAAAAACTGTTTGAATATTATTTTTATTTTAAAATTTGTAAAAGTTGCATTGATTTTTTATATTTTGTTTTGAAATTTATAAAAGTTGTACCAGTTTTTATGTTTGGATACTGATAAGTTAATTATTAGATTAAAAAATTAAAATTAAAATTAAGAAAGTTTTTTATATTTGAGTGATGTTTATTTTGTGAAATCTCTTTATGACTGTATCACTTTTCATTAAAAAAATTTCTCCATTTTCTACTGATGGTTTTAGTGCAAAACATCAAGTAATTAAAGGTAAGCCCTATTGGTAAGAGACTTGTAATTAGGGAGGAGAAAAATCTATGTAAAAAAAGTAGCTGAATGCTCCTGGTCTGAATTTTCAGTAAGATGAAGAGCAGAGATAAGTAACGCCGATGTAAGTATCCGGAGGCTTTCTTATGCTTCCTTTCTCCAGATTCCAATTAGTCTTATCATCTATTATTTTCACGAATACTAAATATCAGACTTTATAGGTCGGAGGACGTTCACGTCTATGCGTGCTCGAGTGTGAAGACACTATTGTAAAGCAGGTTATAATCCCTCCATGATTTAGATATCCTACACAAATATAACTGCAGTTTTACTAACGCGCAAGAATTAAAACGTTCTGATACGTGGAGGCGCGGATCATTGTGATAGTTATTGTGTCTCTTTTGTTTTTGGTTTTGCTTTTATAGGCAGGAATATGTTATTGATAGTATAGGTCTGATGTTTTTGGGTGGTTTTGTTAGTTTGGTTTTGGTTTTGTTTGGTTGGATACATGGGATGGTATTAGTGTGTTTTTTTTTTTTGAAAATCCCGAGTGTCGGTTTTGTTACCACGGTTTTCCTCCGTCATAAGTGAGAGTTATTAATAAAATTGGGACAGGGTCACATGTGGCTTCGGACTCTTCTCTAAAAAAAAAAAAACTGATATTTTCATTACAGAGAATTCAGAAAATGCCAGAATGTGCTCTGAGGTCAAGAACCATGCACTGATCTCCTACTTTCATTTGTTCTCCAACTTACTTTCTATTAGAACCATCACATGACGAGAACGCCTCTTTTTTAGATTTTCTGTCCCTGAAATTAGTTGATAGATTCTAAAAAGGATCCCTTTTGTATGCACTTGAAAAGCAGAAAAGTACTGGGCAGATGGAGGACACTGGAAAACAAAGAATGGCATGTGGCGTCTCGATTTCTATCGACACCCAAATATTCTCTAGCATGCATGTTCATCTAGCCATAGTTGCATCTAGGTTCACTCGGTATAGCTAGCTTTAGACTTATTGTCTTCTTGATGAGCGCCACATATATATGCAGCTAAATGCCAAGAGAAAGAGGAAGTGATCCTTATAAATAGAGGGGCCGGGTGAGGTGGTCACTTTGAATCGAGCAACTAGTTGGAGCAAACTACATTATAAACGTCAGGTGTCCCCTAGAGTTCCCCGGAACGCTTCACTGGGGAATCTCTTTTAAAAAAAGAGTTGTCTTCTCCTGATCTCCCCACTGAAGTGTTTGGGGGAACTCCAGGTGTCATTTGATAATATTGTTAGGAATGGTTTAGAGCGGGTTGATGACCATCTTATAATCAGCCCCCAGCTTCATGAACATGTACATGCAGTACTGCATGCATGTATCTTTTGCTTCTTGTAGATTGGTAATGACTATAATGCGAAATGATATTTCTATTTACCATCGACTCTGATTTGATTTCAGCTTGATTCATGCCAAGGAGAATCCATCAATCAGTGCAAGATTACGAAAGATCAACACAGAGATAATTCTGCACGGAGAAAAGTTCTATTAGTTACCATCTTTAGTCTTCTCATGTCCAGTTGTATGGATTTAATTCGCTAGCAGTAAATATTAGTCAATTGTTGTGTAAATAAACCATTCTTTAACATGAATATTATCAATAAAATTATATATCAAGCATTTCTCAACGTACATCTAATTTTCTTACAATTTCTCAAATCTCCTTCTCTCTCTCTCTCTCTCTCTCTCTCTCTCTCTCTCTATATATATATATATATATATATAATGTATGACAGGTCTTGCACGACAATGAGGTCTGATCATGAGAAGTCATTAATTAATTTTTCACCAAATTATATAACAAAATCCAAAAGCCAATATTTTGAAATGTTCAAAATTTTGTTTGGCTTTAGTCATGAAAATCATAATTTAAATCCAAATCCAAATTGAAATGTAATTAATTTATAGCCCAAACAAGAGATGATCAAAATATGGATTTTAAAGACCGAAATTTAAATCATACTCTCTAAATCCAGACATGATCAAAATATCGTACCATATATAAGAATCTTGGTTTGACAAAATTAACATTGGACGTCAATGGGATTCCACGTAATTACGAGTATATATTTGTTCAATAAATTAGCTAGCATGCAACATATATTTATATATATATATATATATGTGTGTGTGTGTTTTCAATATAGGTACATCTGGCGCGGCTCATGATGACCTAGCGAATTTGCCTTCTCCAGTTTTGGTTTCTTGTCACGACAATAATGTACAGGAACCTGGCGCCCTATTATTTATGATCAGTGGTCATAAACTTTACGTCCTGACCAAAAGCTTACATACCAAAGCACTTCTTAATGCTCTATTTAACACAAAATAAATATTACCTACTTTTCTACTGGCCTGTTTAAGGTTTATCCTAGCTGGTCCAAGGCATCATGAATTGGCAGACATGAATTATTATGTATGGGTCGGCCTGTACTGTATGCATGGCCTCATTGTTTTATAGCGCTCAACTTGGGAAAACATTAATTCTAGTACCACTGCTTTACATTAGATCCTGTACGTACGTGTCTGTGACTGTGATCACAAAAGGCTGTGTATATACCAGAATCTAGTTACAAGTGACACTATATCGATGCAAAAAGCTGGAAAGGAATGGGTCCAGAGGAAATAGAGCTGTACGTGCAGTGTAAAAAGATAGATAGAATGGCATATATATGGCCACTCACCTTCATATTCCCTAACCTCAACTAATGTAGACCCTATGCCGTCCAGGTTCACTCATGACTACGTACACTATTATATATCCCTCTTTTTTATTTCACTAACTACGTACCTTTTATCGACCCCTTACAGTTGTTTCCTTTTGATTCCCAGCGTGGGCGTATTGTATATATATAGAACTAGTCTACTAGACCAAATGGAAGAGGGAAATGAAAAACGATCGATGGGCAGTACTTCTCTAATTGCTATATATAAATTGTTAAGTGAGTGCACCAACCTTACGTACTCACCAAACAAAACAAATGGAAATTAAGTGGCAGAACAACATGATCAAATGTCCCCGAGAGTTCCCTTGACCACTTCATTGGGGACGGACGTCAGTCTCCGAATGAAATGGTCATCCAGCTGCTCTCTACTGAAGTGTTTGGGGAACTCCTGATGGCATTTGATTAGTACTTAGCAAAACAAGGTGGGCATTCACGCAGTACGTCTTATATATGTACATTATTGTCAGTACTAAGGGCAAGGTTAAGGATGGCCGAATATTATAATACGCTTCCCTCTTGATCAAAATTATACCGTTCACTGTATAATAATATTATTATTCACTCCAAAGTAGCAGGGCTTTGCGTTGAAGTTGCTACATCTCTCCTTTTTTTTTTTTCAAAAAAAAAGTTTGTTTCATACCCTCGTGCTATTATTACTGCCTTTTTAATTTATTTGGTAACTCAAACTATCAAAACTAGCTAGAAATTGACATCCCCAAATTAGTAAATTAGTTTGGTAGTATACAGAAATAAATTCACAAATTGATATGTTTTTATGATCATATATTAAATTGTAGAGTTATTTTTATTAAAAAATAAACATGACGTCACTACAAGAAATTTGACTTTTAGGATCGAAAAATGTTAGGGACGAATTATTGGTGCCTATTTCATAATTGTTGAAGACAATATATATCCCTGTAAAACCTATATATATATATATATATATATATATATATTAGTACTGGCCAGATTATTAAAAAAATGGTCTATGGTTAAAAAAATATTTTTTTTATATAAATTTCAGATCTATCTATTTTTTTAAAAGAACGCACGAGACTTATACACTTTAAAACTACAAATATCATTTTGCCTAGTTTTAAGATTGGCAATAAACGGTCAGCTTCTCTTGGGACCAATTTTTTTTTTTTTTAATGAGTTATTGGAGCCCTAACTAATTATTTATAATTTATAAATTCTAAATTCCAAGGGGATATTGGTTGACTTTTGCTATCTTATTACAGATTTAAGATATATAATATCTATGGGGTCAACTATTTATTAGGGTTGCTTAGTACTACTTCATTATCAAAGATTCATAAGCTGAAATCATCAAAGCATGCAATAATAAGTAGATACCGGAATTTATTATTTCTAAACGGTATCTCCGCATGGTCAAGCAAAAATAATATCGAATTTCTGTAGAATTGGTCCTCCTCCTTATAACCTCAGGCTTCTGTGATCATGGTTTCATTTTTTCTACGATCTTTCTTTTGGATGCTACATGATATATAAAGTATAAACCACTTTTTTTCCGCTCAGTGATAAAGCAAATCCTCCCAGTGATCAGTTAGAAAGTTAAAGTCAACGTCCTTTGTAGAACATTTAAATATGGTTTAAAGCAAGCATCGAAAGCCGTAACTGTATAGAATTCGTAGGCAACGAAAACTGAAATGAAATAAAGAAAGTGAAAACATATGTCATCCCATCCCAGGGAATGAGTTAAAAGCCAACCCAGAATCTAGATGATGCACAACTTGTCTGAATTAGCAAACCCGAGAAATATCCATTCCAACAAACGAACAAAATTATCTCAAAAAGGAAAACTGTTAAAACGGAACAAAATAGATTCGAACATGGAATTAATGTCCGTTCGAATAATATATAATCTGTTCGAATAATAATATTGGCGGGAAATTAATTTATTTTTCCCGGGAAAAGTTAATAACCGTTCGAACTTAAATTTCTTTGTTCGAACGGAAATTTGTTCAATTAATTTTTTTATTAGTATGGATTTATGCATATATTTTTTCCATTAATTTGTTATCATTTTCAAAATATAAAATTGTGTATATGTTATATATTATGATTTGCGGTGAGTTAAAATATTTATAAATTTATAAATTAATTTTATGTAATTAACTTCAAAATTTTATAGTGATTTCTTTTATATTAAATTTATATAAATATAACTTTAAAGATAGTATCATTTTTTATATTATAATGAACGACAACTAAAATGAAAAAAATAAACAAACTAGTAAACACGAAAAATAAAAATCATACAATAATTACATCTCAAATACATAATGTTCAATACAACATAAAAAAGTAAAATAATAACTAAAACGATCATTGAGTCTTTAGTAGATCAACATCCTCTTGCAACATTTTAATAGATCCTTCCAGATCCCTAAACTTCTCCATGATGGGCTCAACGAACTCCACAAACAGAGCCCCGTACCTGATCCAAAGTAGCCTCAGGAGGCTGTCTCTCAACAGCAGCAGCACTACTAAAAGCTGGATTTGTGGGAGGATCACTAGACTGTTCTGGTGTAGTCTTCCGCAAGTGCCCCTTGCTCTTACTGAATGTGATCTTGTTAAGGGGCCCCATCTGTGGCGACCTCCGCTCAGTGGCCGGCACTGTAACCCCCGATCAGAGTAGGAGGTTAGATCTCAGCAATGCAAATGGTAGACTACCTCCACTGGAAAAGCGTGACTCCGATTGAATGCGAAGGAATAAATACAATGCCAGATCAACAGGATCCCCCCATGCTATCCGCAGAAAAAATCTAGCTCGATCTATCCCGAAATCAATCTTGTGTTTTTTTCGGATCGATGTTATAGCCAACAATCAAATTAAGCATTCTAAAAAATGCTTTACAATCAGCCTGTCGGATCACCTTGCTTCCATTGTATGGAGGAGCCGATGGGTCTCGCACTAGCTGATGCACCTGATCGTCTGTGAGACCATCATCAGGTAGATCATCATCCTCACTACCATCCGAACTAGCATGCGGCCGGTGTGTCGAATCAAATGGTGTAGCCGCTGGTCCCCATGTAGCCGCTTCAAGATATGCGTCGGCCACGCGCGGGATGTCAATGAACTCTGCAATAATGTGGGGAGAGAAATTAATACTCACTCCCCGGACCGATAGGGTATAGAACGGTGCATCAGCACTAAGTTCTTCCATGGCACGATAGAACTCACCGACCATCTCTGGATATGCAGTCCCCCGCTGCTCACAGATCGGTATCCATCTCCGCTCGGTAAAGATGGATTATGTGCTTTGTCTCTCCCATGAAAGATCAAATAAGTCAGACAAAATGACTGGACGCTCGACATGTATAGGCCTCGTCTCCTGAGCACGAGCTGCTCCACTACTTTGGCTAGGCTGATCTCTCGCACGTTTTCTTACACTGGATGCCATTGATATACTGTTTAACCATAAGGAAAGTAAGAATATAACTAACCATAATATTTAAATTATATTATTGAAGAATTATAGTATATTAAACTGAATTGAAATAATTCGTTCCAACGGAACATATTCTGTTCGAACTAGTCAAATATATTCGAATGGACTGTTCTGTTCATTTGAACCTGAAATCTTTGTTCATTCGAACGAATTTATTTTGTTTGAATAGACTAATGTTGTTTGGCAACTAAACGTTCAGACGGACTAGTGTTAGTTCGAACGAAAAGAAGTCAAACAGCCATGCCTGAGTCGACTCAGCCCCAAACTGAAAAACTTCCTATCTAGATGTTATCTTTTGTTTTAATCGGTAGACCGATTATTTTGATGTTATTTCTATGGAACACATCAAAATGGGTGGATTTCGGATTCGAAATCCATACCCCTAAACACAACCCATTCGTGCAAAAAACTAAACAATAGAGGTGGAGAGTTGACTCATACCTCTTAGAAGTTCAAATGTGGGGTTGCTATGGCGGTTGAGTGGCGGTTTTCGCGACGGAGATAGGGGCGAACTCGGAGACTCTCAGCGGTTTCTGGTAGATTAATATATAACTTTTTTAGTTATTTCATGGTCCTCCGTTTGTCAATCTAGAAAATCAAAGGAAAGATACCATAATATCAAGATTAAGGGCTGGTTTGGATGATTGAAATATCTCAAAATTTTGTAAATAATGGTGAAATGATTTGAGTTGAAATATTTTATTGGGATTTGAAATATGTGAGAGAAAAAATTGAATAAAAATATTATAACATTAAAAAACTGTTTGAATATTATTTTTATTTTAAAATTTGTAAAAGTTGAATTGATTTTTATATTTTGTTTTGAAATTTATAAAAGTTGTACCAGTTTTTATGTTTGGATACTGATAAGTTAATTATTAGATTAAAAGATTTTTTGCATTTGAGTGATATTTATGAATGAAATTATGAGAAACTTTGATAATTATGTGTCTGAACTCTGTATTCAAACCTTCCCTAAATATTACCTTATTCACTGGCAACTCTGAAGGGACTCTTGAATATCTTTCCTTTGAAACGATGTCTTCCATACAACCTTAATTAATTTTGTACTAGATCCAAAAACAATAGAGGAGCAAGAATTGCATGGTAATAACTAGCAAAAAATGGAGGAACATAGATAAAAATAGGAATTTAGGGTACTAGCTAGGCTGACAACCACAGGCGGTTTGGAGAGTAAACTCCACAAATAAAAATGAAAGAATATAATACAATCTCCCAAGTATAAATGAAAGAATATAAGCTCTCTAAAAAATTAATGGGGTCCCTTATTTTTTTATTTTGTCTAGAAATTCCAAATTCTGTAAAAAGATGGAAATTAAAGAAGATCACATATTTTTTCACGGGTTCTAGAATTATGAACATAATTTCTGAGTCATTTTCTAGAATTAACATGAGCAAAGATTCCAACAAGCTACGAAGACTCTTCACCTCCTGAGGCTCCCACTTACTAAGGTCAATGGATATAGAGGCGAGATTAGAACAAAACATGTACAAGAAGCTAGAGATTCAATCACAAAAAATAGTCGAACAATAGCAAATAATGATGTCCTAAAACCCTATGCCACCACAATCTTAAAACTTATTTTCTTTAGTTGTCTTTTTATTATTCTGACTTAATGCAACATTTGAACAAATGTGATGTCTTAATTATAATATCTAATACTAGTTTCATATTTTGAATTTACATCTTACTTTATCATGAGTACCACTCGAATGTGAAGTTCCCAGTTTGAACGGTAATTTACAATTTATTACCCTTCAAACTCATTTTAGCTTCCCTTCGAACTACTAATCAAAACCATTCAAATGACTTGAGAATCAACAATTTTGTTTGAATAGATTAATTGTCTGTTTGAACAAACTTCATGTTTGAACATTTGAACAAATAATAGTTTGTTTGAACACATTTTCCATCATTCGAATGTACCATACACCGTTCGAACAAAAATATTGAACTACCAGTTTGAACATATGTTTTCAATTCAAAAATATATAAATCGTATTTAATCAAATTATTTTTGTTCGAACATAAATATATATGTCCGAACAAAAATAAACTATTCGAACACTCCCTCCATTTGAATCGGATCAAGCAAATTTGTATCTTTTGAATCAAATTTCGATAGAGTTCAAACAAATACCCAACCGTCCGAACAATACATGATCCATTCGAACGATTTTTTGGGACGAAAACGTTTCGTCTCAAAGCGATATTCTCGTTCGAACATTTTGGATTGGTTCTGCTAGATTTCTTCCCTAAAAGTTTTCTTTGAGACGAATACAAATTTCATCTCCAAAAACTTTTTGAGACGGACCTTTTGGAACGAAATAGAGATGAAAGTTTTTCATCTCTAATACTCTTTTGGGACGAAAATTAGAGTTGCTAAATATGGCCAAATAATCAAAATGGAATTAGATAAGAAAGTGTCGTAATCAAATTAGAGTTGCTTACTCTTTCTAAACATTTGACTCAAAAATTCTTTTCTGAACTTAATACATTATTATACTCAACATTATTTTTTCTTAACCTTGTTACACATAAAGTAACAAAGTATATTACTTATACAAAGTATCTAAAATAATACATATAACACATAAAAACCTATACAATAAAAGAATATATGTAAGAATATATATATATATATATAGAAATATTACGAGTATTATAACAAGTTCAAAACGAGTCGAGTTGAGTTTATACGAATTTTGTTCACGAGCTTAAACCGAGTCGAGTTGAGATTATACGAGTTTAGCTCATTTAATATTCGAACCAATATTAGTGTTTACGAACAACTCATTTATCAAATGAACCGAGTTTAAAACGAGTATATACGAGTTGAACTCAAACTATTTACAAGCGGCTCTATTCATTTGCAGCCCAAGCTGCTAGCCTACAAAGGCCATGCCTTGAAACTTGGCAAATATCATTAAAAACTACTTGGTTAACTCATGAAAATTTAAGTGAATTTGCTTGGTCTAAAATGAAATAAAATTTACAAAGGAAACAATAAGTCTGTTTTTATGCTTCCACCATGATTATAATTAACTATACAAACAAAGTTTGGGATAATTTGTTAATCTTGTAGATCATAATTAATGGGCATTCATTTGTAGGGTATATTATTGGACCACAATATATGATGAAAATTCTCACTTTGATTTATAAATTGTCACCATGTTCTGCCATGCTGCAAACAATGGCATGCATAGCACCGACTAATTAAACCTATGTATTTTTTATATAAATACAAAATCTCTTAATGGTGCCTCATTACGTGTAACTGTTTTTTTTTTTCCCCTCCATGTTCTAATTAATTTTGGTGTATTTAACACTTTGAAAACTAGTTCTGTTAACCTTCTCAGCTAATTGTTTGCATGCAATCAGTTAGCAGAACTTCATATAGAAATAATGGAAAATTAAATTAATTGAGTTCAAATATAGACATCTACGTACGCGCGTACGTGCATTGCATGATCAGGTGGATCAAGCATTACTATTGCAGGTTGGGCTTTCGAAGCTTATTATTGGAATCATCAGATCATTTGAGAAGTGCAGGCTATGCCTTGACAACATTCACAAACGCTCGAAACGAATTATAAAATGCCTTAGGAATTGGCCGGGTGACTTTATCCGGCAGCATCATAAAATGGCTTCAAGTGTAATGCTGAGTTGAGATAACTCATCTGATTTCAACTCACAAATCTCACAATTATTCATAACCCATCTCAACTCATTTCATTTCATCTCTTAATCCAAACGCGGTCTAAATCAAATAATGCGCCACAAGAAGAAAAATATTTTAGCTATAAACAGATTTCGCAAAAAAATACTCATAAATTGATATGATTTGATTATGTGAAACGTTAAATTTACTTTACAATAAAAGTGACTTTATAATCTAACGTATCACATCAAGGCACATCAGTTTGTGAATTTATGTTGAGATAAACGGGATATCTCAAAGAAATAGGATTCATCTTCAAATCTAGGACGTGTCGGACGTTAGACAATGTCCTGACAATTCCATCAAACGTCTTTATCCTGACTGAATCAACCCAGCAATTTTACAAGCCATATCATTCCCCAACAGAGCAGAACCACCGTTGACTGGTTCATAATTAGTGAACCTGTCCCTCTTAGGACACATGTGAAACGTACAAGCTGAGTCCATGACCCACTTGTCACTGAAGCGACTACTGGAGTTGCTAATTGCTAAGACAATATATGAGTCGTTAGACTTTTCATCAGCAATGCTAACGGCATTAGAGGAACAAGTGCCTTCTTCTCTGTTTTTCAGTTTATGACACACATTTTTGTAATGACCAAACTTATGACAGTAATGACATTTAACATTTTTCTTGTTAAACTTCGACTGTGAACTACCTCTGGATTTACCCCTATTCTTCTCTGAACCCCTGTCACTAGATCAACCCCTGGTAGAGGAACCCTTAACAAACAAACCACTGGCTTGTTCATCAGTGCCCTTCACACTCAATTTATTCCTCAATTCCTTAGAATTCAAAGCAAATTTCATATCTGCCAAGGCTAGGATTGTCACGTGTTTTTCATAAAATAGACCCAGCAAGAGATATCATATTTAATAACATGAAATTGGCATTTATTTCATAGAAGATTTGTCTAATAAAATGTCTTCCAAAAACTTAAATGAATAAATGGAATAAATTTATGTCATAAAAGTAATTTTATTCTAGAAAGTCTGAAACTAAATCAACTGCTCCTTCTAATCCTAGCCTGCCTGCTCGTGTTCATCATCCTCACTTGGGTGGTTAAAAGACATGGAATAAACTAAAATGAGTTGAAGGCTTAGCAAGAAATCGAAATAATAAGATGATTATACAATAATATGAGAAATCAAAATATCAAAATATTCGCATTAATCTCTAAAACAATCTAGGTCGGGTTGTTACAGAAATTGTATTTCTACCATACAACATGGAATTCACAAAATTTTCAAATCACATGTGCAATGAACACAAAATAATTAATTTTTTTATTCTCTTCTTCAAGCTTAATGTCAATATTCCTTAGATTGATAATAATTTTATTAAATTTATCTAAGTGTTCAAAGATAGGAATACCTTCCTTCATTTTGAGAGTATATAGCCGTTGCTTCAAATACAAATGGTTGGTGAGAGATTTCTTAAAATACAAACTCTCAAGTGCAGACCAAAGACCAGTAGCAATCTCATCATCAACAACCACCCTTAAAACTCCATTTGATAATGACAAAAGAATATATGGTACTATGTACCTTTTCTTCTTCTTTTGAAGGTGCCGGAGAATCATCAAACACCTTCTCTTCTAATACTTTTGACAAACCCTGTTATCGCAGTAAAGTCATCATCTTGATGTGCCATAAACTGAAATTGTTTTGACCGTCAAATTTCTCCACTTCAAACTTAGCTATAGCCATCCCTCCAAATCTCTCACAGAGCCACGCTCTGATACCAGTTTGTTGGGATAAACCGAATATCAAAGGCTGATTTGAAGTATCACAGTGAAAATAAACAAAAAAAAAAAAACAACAATCACACACAGAACACCAAGATTTAAGTGGTTCGGCTCAATGTGAGCCTACATCCACTGGCGGGGTCGGTATCAAAGATTTCACAATAAACAAAGATGGAGTATAGGAGATTTAATACAAAAATTCTTCTCAAAGAATTCTCTCTCCCTCATGTCTCTCTCTCTCTCAAGTTGTTGCCTCTCAAAATGCCAAAAAACTTAATCGTACAAATGAGCGTCGTTTCATATTTATACTAAAATGGGGAACCCTACTTTTCAAACATTAGCTCGAGCGAGCGTCAAGCAGTGCTCTAGCGAACGTTAGGGTTTGGCACCTCGCTCGAGCTGACTGTCAAGCAGGTGTTGAGTGAACTCTCAGGTTGGCATTCCGCTCGCGCTAACTATCGAGCGGTATTCGAGCGAACTCTAAGGTTGCACCATCTTGGCATTGTAACACCCCGTATTTTAGTGTATTTTTTTTAATTGAAAGATTATTTGTTATTAATTTAAAATTTATTCTCTTGTTTTAAAATTGTTGGATTTTTAGTTGTGTTATTTTTATGATTTTAATTTTGTGAAAATTATTTTTGAAGTGTTTTCTCTAAATTAATTATTTTTATGCATTTAAATTTCTTCTCAAATTAAATTAACTTGTTGTGGGGTTTAATTATTTATTTTCATTTTAATCATTACGTTTGAATTATTTTATTTTACTTGTTGTTTTAAAATCGTTTCCGTTGGATCTTTTTTTTCGTGACCCAAGATTTGAGGATTGGACCTCATTTCTTTCCCTACATTTTCTCTTTCCTCTTTTATTTTTCTTCTTTTCTTCTTTTTTTTTCTTTTTCTTTTTTTTCCTCCCCCTGCTTCCCGCGCGGATCTCTCTCTCTCTCTCTCTCTCTCTCTCTCTCTCTCTCTCTCTCTCTCTCTCTCTCTCTCTCTCTCTCTCTCTCTCTCTCTCTCTCTCTCTCTCTCTCTCTCATGCCGTGCAACCGTTCCTCACCTAGCCCGCCGCCGTGCGCGACACCGCCCACCCCATCTTGCTCCCCACCGGCCGGCCACCTCCCCCTCCGATCTCCAGCCCCAGCCGCGCCGCCGTTAGCCTCCACGCACCACACGAAGCCGCGGCATTCCTTGCGCCGCTGCGCCGCCGTCGCGCCACCTCCGGCCACCATCTTCTCACCACATCATCATCGACCTTCTAGCAACCCAATGGACCCAACCCCACCTCCAATCTGTCACCGGTGAAGCCCCACCATCAACATTTTCGTTTTGGGTGTTTTTGCACTTCAACCGCCTATTGCGCTGCCACCCACGGCCAACCACCACCATCACTAACTTCACCGACATCCCTAAGCCCTACCCTATCAATCTTGGGTCTTCGTTTACACCCGTTCAAAAGTGGGTTTTTGAGACCCACGGCCACAGTGCATTTGACACTGTTTTGTTGCTGCGTTGTCGCTTCTAGCACCTCCGTGATATTTTAAAAATTATATTATAGCATTGTAAGTATTTACTGTGAATTTGTTGGTTGTGCCGGACTGAGTCTGAGGAGTAAAGGGGGGTCGGTTGGATTGATGGTTGAGAGAATTTTTAGAGGTGAATTAATTTTCTTTGTCGAGTGCAGTTTAATGTTTGAAGGTATTAGTTTATATTTTCTGTTATGGAGTTGTGAATGAGAAGAAGTGTGCTTTGTTTAGTGTTGGTTAAATTGTTAGTAATTGTTTGAGATTGCGAACTGTTGGAATAAGTGTGAATTATTGGAATTTGAATTGGCATTGGTCCTGATGCTTGTATTGGACAATACTGAGATTGATATAGAATATTTTGGGTCGAAGTGAGGGCTGTCCGGATTGTTATTTGGCTGTTGGAGTTTGATTAAACTTGCTGAATTATGATCTAGAGTTTGGGTCTTGAGTTGTCTAATATCAATTTTGTATTGTTGGACTTTAATATTTAGTTTATATTATTTTTATGAATAGGTGACGAGACGGATAGAGACTGTATTCAAGTCCTAGATAATGCGCTGCAGGAGTCAGGTAAGCGCGGTTCCTATGCTAGGTTTTATACAAGTTAATAAGACTGAGGTTGATTTTATGAAAACTTGCATAATTTGTGTTGTGTTGGGAACTTGTGAAAATAAAGATCAACCTCGGTCAATTATCTGCATTATTCATGAAATTTGTGTGAAAAATGAAAAATATATTCTGACATGCATTGTGTAGACATGAGCTAAATTCTGTCATGTGGTTTCTGAAATCTGGAAAAAGAGCGATATTGAGAATATGAAAAGTCGTGCATTTATTTAGAAAGATGTTCTGGCTTTTATGTTCAGCGTGTGTAAACTGTCTGATTCTGTTTTGGTACTCTGTATTATTTTGATATAACATCTGAAAACCTTTGGCATGGTGTACTGGTTTCGTATCTGACTCTGTCTCTGGTTTGCTCTGCTCTGCTTTGTTATGCTCTGCTCTGTTTGGGTTGGTACCAACTTCTCTGTCTCTGAGTGCACCCACTTTGGAAACAAAGTGGTTTTATTGTGGTCTTTCCTGTGTGCACACTCGGGGCTCCGAGAAGAATAAAGGAAAGATTTCACCTCTATCTCTGCCTGTTTTGGCCACCGGGGTTAGCACAACCCTACCACGGGGGTGAAACATGGTCTCTGCTCTGTTTGATGCTCTGTTTTGATCTGATGATGATATTCAGTTTATGTTACGCCAAAGTACTATGGATTTTACTTGTCTTAAAACCATCGCTCTGTTACTTTTGAAAATATGTTATGTTCTGCATGTTAACTCTGGAAAATATCTTGTTCTCCATGTTCTACTTTGTAAATACTCATGTTTGCACGCTAGCATATGATTTCTGCTTACTGAGTTGTTGATAACTCACCCCCTATCATTATAATATTTTTAAGATGATGTGGAGAGTCCAAATGAGGACCTGGATTAGATTGCTGTTTGTGTTTAAGCTGAGGAGATGTTGGTAGAAGAATGACTTCTAGTGTTCTGAGTTTTAATCTCTTTGAGTTTTAGTAATATCTTGGGTTTCAATAAGATTTATGAAATTATTGGTTGGGTTGTTATGACTACCGGGAGGTTATGGATCCATTTGATTTATTATTATTGCATTAAAGATTGTGTGGAGTTTGTAATGAGATTATTGAGAAGGTTTGAGATTGATTTCATTTAAGAAGTTTTTGGAGATTATTCTTCGAATGTGTTGGGAGACATGATTATGAGTGACAAGTAGTAATTCTCCAAGCCACCCAGGTTTGGGGCGTTACAGGCATCCCGCTCGAGCTGACTGTTGAGCAGGAGTCGAGTGAACTCTCGAGTTGTACCATCTTGGCATCCCGCTCGAGTTGACTGTCGAGCAGGAGTCGAGTGAACTCTCGAGTTGCACCATCTTGGCATCCCGCTCGAGCTGACTATCGAAAGGGAGTTGAGCGTACTCTCGGGTTGGTGCTTCGCTCGAGTGGCAGAGACACCACTCGAGCGACCAGACTGAAAGGCACTTTGAATCGAGCAACTAATTGAAGCAAATTAGATTATAAATGTCAATTAACCCTATTGTTCCCCGGAACGCTTCATTAGGGAATCTCTTTTAATAAAAGAGTTGTCTTCTCCTGATCACCCCACTGAAGTGTTTGGGGGGATCTCTGGGTGTCATTTGATAATATTATTAGGTATAGAGCTGGTTGATGACCATCTCATAATCAGCCCCCAGCTTCATGAACACGTACATGCTGTATCCTTTTACACATATATTAGTAGCCTAAATAGTAGGGCTTCTCGTTTATTTTACATCAATGCTCTTTAAGGAGGCCACGAGTTCCTTTGCCCCCCCCCCCCCCCCCCCCCCCCCCCCCCCCCCCCCCCCGGTTGTTGCTATATATCTTTTGCTGCTTGTAGATTGGTAATGACTATAATGCGAAATGATATTTTTGTTAACCATCAACTCTGATTTTATTTCCGCTTGATTCTTGTCATGGAGAATCCATCAATCAGTGCAAGATTACGAAAGATCAGTACAGAGATAATTCTGCATAGAGAAAAGTTCTATTCGTTTCCGTCTTTACTCTTCTCATGTCCAGTTGTATGGATTTAATTCGCTAGCAGTAAATATTAGTCAATCTAGTCACTAGTGGCTCTGTATCGATGCAAAAAGCAGGAAAGGAATGGGTCCAGAGGATATAGAGCTGTACGTGCAGTGTAAAAAGATAGATAGAATGGCATATATATGCATATGGCCACTCACCTTCATTTTCCCTAACCTCAATTAATGTAGCGCCCCTATGCCGTCTAGGTTCACTCATGACTACGTACACTATTATATATCCCTCTTTTTTATTTCACTAGCTACGTACCTTTTATCGACCCCTTACAGTTGTTTCCTTTTGATTCCCAGCGTAGGCGTATTGTATATATATAGAACTAGACCAACTGAAAGAGGGAAATGAAAAACGATCGGTGGGCAGTACTTCTCTTGCTATATATAAATTGTTGAGTGAGTGCCCCAACCTTACGTACTCACCAAACAAAACAAATGGAAATTAAGTGGCAGAACAACATGATCAAATGTCCCCGAGAGTTCCCTTGACCACTTCATTGGGGACGTCGGACGTCTGTCTTTGAATGAAATGGTCATCCAGCAGCTCTCTACTGAAGTGTTTGGGGGAACTCCTGATGGCATTTGATTAGCACTTGGCAAAACAAGGTGGGAATGCCTGCAGTCCTCCATATGTACATTATTATCAGTACTAATTAGGGCAAGGTTAGGGATGGCCGTATATTATAATACGCTTAATTCCCTCTTGATCGAAATTATACCATTCACTGTATAATATTATTATTCACTTCAAAGTAGCAGGGATTTGCGTTGAAGTAGTTGCTATATCTCTCTTTTTTTTTTCTTTTTTTTTTAAAAAAAAAGTTTGTTTCGTACCCTCGTGCTATTATTGATGCCTTTTTAATTTATTTGTTAACTCAAACTATCAAAACTAGCTAGAAATTTACATCCCCAAATTAGTAAATTAGTTTGGTAATAGACAAAAATAAATTTACAAATTGATATGATTTTATATGATCATATGTTAGATTGTAATGTTATTTTTACTATAAAATAGATCTAACGCATTACATAAACCTAAGTCAATTTATAAATTTATTTTTACAAGATTTTTTTGTAGATGTAACACTTCTCATTTTTATATTGTTGGAATAAACATTATGTGTTGGACTGATCCGTCTATTTGTGCCTTTGAGCTTAGTGACATGATTTTACCGCGACATCGTCTTCTTCACAGACGTCTGCATTTTTTCTCAAACTCTCCTTCACTCCTTTTTCTTTTCATTCAAAGGCCTAGTTACTTTATTTTCTTCAATCTTGTTTATTTATACCGATGAGATGAAAGATGAAAATTGAATAAAATATTATTTATCTAACCCTTTCAAAATCAACTACTCTGCTATTTTGCCGAGAAAAAGAATACTCTGCTATTTTGCAAAAATTGTAGTATACATCCAAGGACGAGGCCGGGGGCCGCGGGGTGGGATGGGGGACATGGGGTGCTTTGGCCCCCAAGGCTCTAACCAAAAATAAATAAATAATATATATATATATATATATGTATGTATGTATATATTATAATCTTATCTAATTTGTATATTTCCCTTAATTTTTTATAATTTTGTTCTAGTTCTTATCCACAACTCATAACTAGCACTGGCCAATATTTTTAAATGACCAGTCGTCTTAAGGATGCCTTTCAAATTGTCAATAATTTTTTAATAGATCTTTCTTATATATTATCGAATTAGAATTTGGTCTCATTTAAAATTTTATGATAACTACATTTTGTTTTCATTATTTTTTTTTCAAGAAATTAAATTAGAATATAATATTCACATGCAATTGCATTACCTAAAATCTTTTAAATATATAACATTACTGCCACTACAACACAATTACTTTTTAGTGACGGTTGGGAAATTGTGACAGTCCCTAGACCGTCACTAAAAGGCATTTTCTGTGACAGTTTTTGGAAACCGTCACTAAAGATAGAATGAGATTTTTTTACATTCGAACGTATGGGAAATATGCGTTTGAACGTCACATATACGTTCGAACGTTATGTCTGTTTACGTTGGAACGTAAAATGTTTTGGCGCAACCATTCGAATGTTATTAATTTTACGTTCGAACGTAAAATGTTTGCACCAATGTTCGAACGTTAAGTAATAACATTCGAACATTCATTGTAAATTTAAATTAAATGACTTTAATTTAAAAATTATGTGATTTTTATTGTGCATAATTTGTGAACAAGTCTAAAAAATTGAATTGTATATATTTATATATACACACTTTGTAATATATAAAATATATATTATTGATTTATATATATTTGAAATGCAGTGATTTAGTATTAAAGTTGGAAATTATAACATCAAAGAAGATTAAAAATTGAAATTAAAAAACGATAAAAATATTCAATAATATTTTTCATTACAAATATTAAAAATAAAATACAAAAATTGATAGAACGTAGTAAACAATAGTCAGATGATAACGTTATCTGCAAAAGTCGAACTCCGTACTTCCTCAGTCAAGGTATCAACCTTGTCATTGATGATAGTTACACGATGGGTGAGTTCGGCAACAGACGCCGATATAGCCTCGAGCGATCGATCGATCTTATGATCAATATGCGCAGTCAGCTGTGATATGACCGCATCAACCCAAGCAGGCCGCACATCTCCTGCAGATGTACTCGGCGTATGCTGACTACTACTCCCGACATGACCTGGCTCAGGCTGCGTCGGAGGAACTAGATCCTCTACAGGGGGTGGCTGACGTCCCCTCGCCTGTCCAATGCTACGCCGATGCGTGGTCATGTCGAGGGGGCTCATCTGATCTTTGACCCGCTCCTCTGGCTGGGTCGGCACTCCCCGTGCAAGTAATAGTCGGTTGATGAGGACACCATATGGGAGATTATCCGTGGAGACGATGCCCGCCTCGTAACGGATCCTCTCAAAAATGTGCAGTGGCAAATCTATAGGATCTCCACGTGCCACTCGTATCAAAAATTGTGCCCGAAGCCGACTAAATGTGGTTTTATGAGCCACAGGATCGACATTTGTTGCAATAATCAGGTACAACATGCGGAAGAAATGCAGCAGATGGATCTGGTTGAAGGCGTTCTTCCGCTCGATCTGCATGCGATCCCTCCCGGTGAGGATGTAGAAATCCTCGTCTCGGTCATCATCCCGAGCCTCGACGCCAGTATCCTCAGCCTCTGACTGGCCTGCATCTCTGGCTGATGCTGGCTCACATCCCCGGCCAGTAGATGATGTAGAAGTGCCTACATCCACACAAGGTGTTGAGTGTGTAAATGTCTGAGCACCTCAATGAATCCCGAGGTGCTCGCCGATGACATCTGCCGATACCTCAATAGAAACACCGCGTACAGTCACGGTGTGAGAGGATGCATCCGGAGGCATGTCACACATCCCCATATAGAATTCTTGAACCATTGAGGGGTATACCTTCCCCCTCAATGTGCAGATATTTCCTCAGCCTCTACTGAGGAAAACATCTCTTAGGTTCGTCTGCTGCCAACAGAGTTCGTCGAACTCATTAATTAAGACCTCTCTCTCTACCATAACAGTACGAGCTCCGATACGGGCAGTGTCCGACGTGGCTCCTTCTCTCCCTCGTTTTCGTGTATGCAGTGGAAGAGCCATATCCTGAAAATAGAAAAGGAAAAAAAAAATTATTTACAATAATGCATTTTTTTGTAATAATTTTAAGATGCTCTGCATTAACATTTGAACGTTTTATCGTTAACGTTCGAACGTTAAAGATAAAAACGTTCGGACGTTAATTTATACGTTCGCACGTAAAATAATGTAAATAAATTTACGTTCAAACGTAAAACAAATACGTTCGAATGTACAGATGTACGTTCGAACATAAGCAGTAAACAAATAGGTTCGAATTTAAGTTCGAACGTATTTGTTTTACATGTGAACGTAAATATGAACGTCCGAACGTCAAAGCATGAATAATGTAGAAAATCACTACGTTCGGATGTTATAATTAAACGTCCGACCGTATGTGATTTACGTGCGAAAGTAAATATTCACGTTCGAACGTATGTCGTTTAATAATATTCACGTTCGAATGTAAGACGATTAACGTTCGAACGTGGAAGCCGTAACGGCTTTGTAATTTAAACGTCATACGTTCGAATGTCTTGGTGAAACATTCGAACGTTTCGACGCAGAATGGCTGAGTCGACTCAGCCATTATTGAAATCTCGAAAATTTCTCTACAAGGGTCTAAATGCCGAAATGTCACCATGTAAATGAAGTATACACTTCAAGAAACATTTCTACGGTGACTATTCGGCCAATGACTGGCCGTGGTGGCCGGAAAATGAAGTTGAAAATCCGGTAATACTTATCCGGTTTTAAACAAAACTCAATCCAAATCTCAATCTAAATCTCAATAAAATACATGTTATTTGTATAAAAGATGAATGCCTACCTTTTAGTGACGGTTATGGCGGAGTTGACGGCGGCGGTGACGGAGGCGTGGTGGCAAATAACGGAGAAGACGATGGTAACGGGCAGGGAAATGTCGTTTCGACGTTCGGTTTTGGCCTTATATACACAGAACGTTCGAACGTACTTATTATTACGTTCGAACGTTTGTCAATTTAATTTCCAAAATTTTATCTATAATATATTATATTATAAATGTTTAAGTTATATATTAGGATATTATATAATATTATTGACAATTAGATTATTGGTTTTTTTGTAAGTGCTTGTTATATTTATAAAGTTTAGCAATATGTTTATACATGTTGTTGTGATTTTATGCTTACTCTTGAAATAATTGTGATTATTGTTTGTGAATTTTGTGAATAGTTTATGAGTTTATGGTGTTTATTGATGAATTAATAAGTAACAATTTAATATATATTATTGATTTATATATATGGTATAGTTTATATATTATATACGTTGATGTTCTCATTTAAAGTATATTATGCTATCATACTATACAATATAGTATATAGTTATCGATATATAAAATGTAGTATATATATTATACTATAAGTTAGTATATAATAAAGAATTTAATAAGTAACAATTTAATATATATTATTGATTTATATATATGGTATAGTTTATCATTTAAATTATATTATGCTATCATACTGTACAATGTAGTATATAGTTATAGATATATAAAATGTAGTATATATATTATACTATAAGTTAGTATATAATAAAGAATTTAATAAGTAACAATTTAATATATATTATTCATTTATATATATGGTATAGTTTATATATTATATACGTTGATGTTCTCATTTAAATTATATTATGCTATCATACTATACAATGTAGTATATAGTTATCGATATATAAAATGTAGTATATATATTATACTATAAGTTAGTATATAATAAAGAATTTAATAAGTAACAATTTAATATATATTATTCATTTATATATATGGTATAGTTTATCATTTAAATTATATTATGCTATCATACTATACAATGTAGTATATAGTTATAGATATATAAAATGTAGTATATATATTATACTATAAGTTAAGTATAGTAGGAATCGTACGTTCGAACGTTTCAAGTTAACGTTCGAACGTTAAACTAAGAGGCGGGAATTTCCCGCTCGATTAAGGTATCTGTGTGATTATTCAAACGTTCGGACGCTTATACTATACGTTCGAACACCAAAACTGTCAACGTTCGAACGTTAGTTAAATTAGTGCGGGAGATTTCCCGCTCAAATATGGTAACACTTTCATGAAATGTACGTTTGGACGTTTAAGTTAAATGTTCGAACGTTTATCTATAAATCTACGAACGTTCGAACGAAAAATTGTGATACATTCGAACATATATGAGGAAAGTGCGGGAACTTTCCCGCTAGATTTTATGTTATATCATAAGAAGGGTACGTTCGAACGTGTATTGTAAACGTCCGAACGTTCTGGGCGGGAATAATTTTAGAATATAACGTTCGGACGTAAAAATTAAACGTTCGAACGTTTAAACTAATAATTTTAGAACTTAATCAGTACGCGCACGGGAGGAAGCGCATTATTTCTTCTTCTCCCGTGCGCGCAACAGAAAGAGAGAGAGAGAGAGAGAGAGTTAGAGTGAGAGAGAGTTGAGTTAGAGAGTGAGAGAGAGTTGAGTTTTGGTAAGATAATATTTTTATTTCTTGTCTTTATTTAAATTTTATAATATTTATAGAATGTGTTTTTGTTATAGAATATTTCTAATAAGTTAGTGTTGTATTTTTTTGAAGGATTGTTTGTTTTGGGAAGTTTGAAGATTTTGATTTGTAAGAGGATATTGTGAGTGCTAGGTATATTTCTAAACTTTATCAATATGTTGTTGTGATTTGATGCTTACTCTTTATCATATTGTGATTATTGTTTGTATAGTTTGTAAATAGTTTGTGACTTATTTTAAATATGTTGTGATATAAATTTGAAATATTGTGTTTATTATTATAAATATATTGTCATTAGGCTTTGTTAATACATGTTTATTGCTTACTCAAGTTTAGAAATATGTTAATATATGTGGCATGTTATTTTGTGAATATATTGTGAGTTATTGTGATATGGACTTGAAATATTTAAATTATTATTTGTGAATGACGTTTGAATATGTTTACATTGTTACAAATATATTGTCCTTAATGTGGCGCCCCCAATCCCCCTTATAAAAATACATGGGGATCGAGACACCAGGATGGTGACAACACGGTCACACATCCCAACGAAGTGCCAGTATGTGTACATGCAACAGTGTATAAATAAAATAACGCAGCGGATAGTCAACTAAGTACCAGAATTTAAACACAACTAAATATCAGTAGAGGTTTAAAAGTAGTTATACAGTCATCCCAAAATAAAGTTAACACATGTCCTGAAATACAAATAAGTAAAATAGAATAATAACCCAGTGATCCCAGATCACTCCTCGGGCGGAGCCGTCTCCTCAGGCTCGCCCTCCTCCTCCTCAACTGCATCAAAATCTGCGTTACCACAGAAGGGTACCGCAGGTAAGTATAACCCAAATAATCCTCAATAAATAAAATGCATTTAATGCAACCAACATGCATGCATATGATAAAATATGCATTTTTCTCAAAACATCATTTTCCCCGAAAATGATAATTTCCAACACACGCCAAAGTCTCATTGGCCCAAAAATAATCCATAAAACATTTTCCCAGAAAATGGTTTACACAAAATCCACGCACACTATTTTCCCAGAAAATAGCCAATTTAATCCTTTATTAACCTATGCACCATGGCCTCCCCTAGGGACCATCCGCACGTCCTGGCTTCGTAGCGATGTTCAGTTCCGCGCCCAGCGCGTACATGGCCGAACACCCACTACGCACGAGCGATGCCCAGTTCCGCGCCCAGCGCGTACATGGCCAGACATCCTCTGGTCCCCGCCAGCAGAAGGACCACGGAGTCGGCACGAATCTCTCGTCCGATCCCATCATCGCCCAGCGACAATCCAGGGGACGTTACTCAGTTTATTCTGCTCCCGAGTAACCAGAGGAGCTCCACCGAGATAATACCCCATCTCGGCTTGGGGTCGTGATACACACGCACCCAAAAATACTCACATAAAATCATAGCTTCCCAAATCACACATGAGCATGAATGCACTACACGAAAACCCAGTTTTCTTTACAAACATGATCATGCATGAAATAATGAGATGTACATGAACCAACACAAATCCATAACCACCAATATTCAAACCAATCCAAATCCAATCAACCAACCCATTCACCAATCCAACTGACTCCGTACTCCTCGGACTAAGTCCGGCAAAACCAATCTGCAAATTAAATACAGTGAAATGTGTTAGTGCAAAAATACATTAAATTCACAAGAATTCTTTGGAGAAATACTTACAGTGCAATATAATAATTTAGGATCACGAAACTGAAAATGGCGATGTCTGAGCAACACCACAGTGTAAAATACACTGTGGCCGTGGGTCACAGATGCCCACTTTTCCACGAATACAAACGAAGACCCCAAAATGGTAGGGTAGGGCCTAGAGAGGTCGGTGAAGCCAATGGTAGTGGTGGTTTGCCGTGGGTGGCGGCGCAAGGGGCGGTTTTAAGGCCAAAAAGTCGAAATCGAAAATGTACTTGGTCTGGCTTCACCGGTGACGGATCGGGGCTGGGGTTGGGTCCATTGGGTTGCCAAGAGGTCGGGGATGATGTGGTAGGAAGATGGTGGCTAATGGCGGTGCGACGGCGGCGCAACGGCGTAAAGAGTTCCGCGGCTTCGTGGGGGCTACCGGCGGCACGAACGACGGTGATATTGGTGGGGTAGGACGGCCGGCGGCAGAGGAATGCAAGGGACCGGGCTGGGGGAGGGAAGGTTGCACGGCGAGAGAGAGAGAGAGAGAGAGAGAGAGAGAGAGAGAGAGAGAGAGAGAGAGAGAGAGAGAGATAGAGAGAGAGAGCTACGTCCGTGCGCGGGAAGAGGAGGAAAAAGAAGAAGAAAAATAAGAAAAAGAAGAAGAAGAAAAGAAAAAGAAAAGGAAAAGAAAAATAGAGGGAAAAGAAATGAGGTCCAATCCTCATAACTTGGGTCACGAAAATGATCCAACGGAAACGATTTTAAAACCACAAGTTAAATAAAATAATTTAAACGTAATGGTAAAATCAAATTGAAATAATTAAATCCCACAGTAATTAATTTAAATATGAAAAGTAATTTAAATGCACAACAATAAATAAATATTAAGAAAGCACATAAAAATTAATTTTCGCCAAATTAAAAATCCTAAAAATAACCCAATTAAAATCCAATAATTTTAAAATAAGAGAATAAATTTTTGAATAAATAAAAATAATCCTTCAGTAAAAATACACTAAAATACGGGGTGTTACACTTAAGCTTTGTTAATACATGTGGCATGTTATTTTATGCTTACTTTTTATCATATTGTGATTATTGTTTGTATAGTTTCTAAATAGTTTGTGAGTTATAATAATATGTTGTGATATAAATTTGAAATATTGTGTTTATTATTAGAAATATATTGTCATTAGGCTTTGTTAATACATGTGGCATGTTATTTTTGTTGTGAAATACTATGCAAAGCACACACACCAACGATGACAAATAAAGTAAAAGCAACACAATCAAGAACACGACACACAATGTACGTGGTTCGGCAAATTGCCTACGTCCACAGGAGCTGCAGAAATCTTATTAACCAGAGGAGATTACAATCACTCAATCTCAACTCACACTCTCTTGGGCTTTTTACTCACTCACACAATATGCACTCACAAGACAATTGTTCTCTCTCAAAATATGCTTCTGGCCGTACAACACAAGTTTAATATGACATATATATAGTGAATGGCGCTGGAAACCCTAATCTGGCAAAATCTGCGTACTTCGCTCGAGTGGACTGTCGAGCGCGACTCGAGCGAACAGCCAAATGAACATTGGCTCGAGCGGACTGTCAAGCGAACCCTAGGGTTTGTATCTCGCTCGAGCGGAGTGTTGAGTGAGACTCGAGCGAACCTCTCTGACTTGCCTTCGCTCGAGCGGTCTGTCGAGCGAACTTGGGTCGAGCCAACAGTCAAGCCAACTTCAGCAAACACATTTTCAGCTCCAAACCAGTCTCCACATATACCCCAACAATCTCCCACTTGGAGACTGGGTCTCCACATGCCAGCCACTGTTTCCAGCCAAGCCCTATCATCTCTGCAGCTCACAGCTCCCACCTTCAAGTTAGAAGACGCACTGAAATCAAGTCTGACTTCAGTCTTCCACATACATCGCCCTTAGGGCGATTCACAACTCCCACTGCACTAGGAGTATCCGGTCTCGAACCGATCTTGGCAACCTTAGCCAACTTTCCCAGACTTTCATGAGGAACGACAAAGCTGACTCCCTTTGGCTTCCTCACATGTTTCGCGCGATCAAGCCTGCCTTTCTGCACTCTTGTATTTCCTTGCACATCACTGGATCTTGATGTCAAATACAAAGAATTAGATCTCTTACCATGCGCTAAGACCAGCGCACCCTTAGTGATATTCCAAGCCCCTCCAGAGAACGTTACTGCAAAACCGCTGTCATCAAGCTGTCCCACAGAGATCAAGTTTTTCTTCAAATTTGGAACATGTCTGACTTGCTGTAAAGTCCACACGCTCCTATTTGGAAGTGATATGCACATCACCCACTCCCACTACATCCAATGCCTCTCCATCAGCCGTATACATCTTCCCAAAATCACCAGCAACATAATGCTGCATGATTTCTCGATGTGAAGTGCTATGGAATGAAGACCCTGAATCCAACACCCAATCATCAATCGGACTGTGCACTGCAAGAAGTAAGGCATCATGAATTTCTTCTGCCACTACATTCACAGCATCATCATCAGAACTTTCTTGATTCCTGCAGTTTCTCTTGATGTGGCCCGACTTGCCACAACTCCAGCATGTGATCTGCTGCCCAGATCTCATCTTGCTATTTCCCCTGCTCTTGGAGATTGATCTTCCATGTCCTCTGCCCCTATTGTCAACAATCAGGGTAGATCCTGAACCTGAAGACTCACTCATGTCTCTCCTACGTACCTCTTCAGCAAGTACCATGTCACGTCTGTCATCGTAGTTCAGTTTTGCTTGCCGGCTGAACTACTCACAGCCATCCTCATGGCTTCCCAACTGTTTGGCAATGATGCCAACAGAATCAACGCTCTGATCTCATCATCAAACTCAATCTCTACAGATGACAGTTGATTTGTGATCGTATTGAATTCATTCAAGTGTTGGGCTACAGACATACCTTCAGACATCTTCAGATTGAACAATTTCTTCATCAAGTGCACCTTATTGTTCGCAGACGGCTTTTCATACATACCTGATAAAGTCGCCATGAGATCCACCGTGGTTCTCTCCTTACTGACATTGTATGCCACTGTTCTTGACAAAGTCAACCGAACAAGACCTAGAACCTGTCGATCTAACAGGGTCCACTCAGCATCAGCCATGCTCTCCGGTTTCTTTCCCAATAGTGGAAGGTGGAGCCTCTTCCCATAGAGATAATCCTCAATCTGCATCTTCCAATACCCAAAATCAGTGCCGTCAAACTTCTCGATCCCGGGTGCGTTCACTTTATCTCCAGTCATCATTCACTTTCAGATCCGACCTCAGCTCTTGATACCAGTTGTTGTGAAATACTATGCAAAGCACACACACCAACGATGACAAATAAAGTAAAAGCAACACAATCAAGAACACGACACACAATATACGTGGTTCGGCAAATTGCCTACGTCCACAGGAGCTGCAGAAATCTTATTAACCAGAGGAGATTACAATCACTCAATCTCAACTCACACTCTCTAGGGCTTTTTACTCTCTCACACAATATGCACTCACAAGACAATTGTTCTCTCTCAAAATATGCTTCTGGCCGTACAACACAAGTTTAATATGACATATATATAGTGAATGGCGCTGGAAACCCTAATCTGGAAAAATCTGCGTACTTCGCTCGAGCGGACTGTCGAGCGCGACTCGAGCGAACAGCCAAATGAACATTGGCTCGAGCGGAGTGTCAAGCGAACCCTAGGGTTTGTGTCTCGCTCGAGCGGAGTGTCGAGCAAGACTCGAGCGAACCTCTCTGACTTGACTTCGCTCGAGCGGTCTGTCGAGCGATGTCGAGCGAACCTCTCTGACTTGCCTTCACTCGAGCGGTCTGTCGAGCGAAGTCGAGCGAACTTGGCTCGAGCCAACAGTCAAGCCAAGTTCAGCAAACACCTTTTCAGCTCCAAACCAGTCTCCACATATACCCCAACAATTTTGTGAATATATTGTGAGTTATTGTGAATATGTTGTGATATGGATTTGAAAAATTGTGATAACTCTTTAAGAATTATAATAATTAAAATTATTGTATAACCATTGAAATTTAAGTATGATAATTAAATATTTATAATAATATTTGAAATTAAGTAATAACAGGCATAAAAGTAACTCTTTAAGAATTATAATAATTAAAATTATAGTATAACCATTGAAATTTAAGTATGATAATTAAATATTTATAATAATATTTGAAATTAAGTAATAACAAGCATAAAAGTAACTCTTTAAGAATTATAATAATTAAAATTATTGTATAACCATTGAAATTTAAGTATGATAATTAAATATTTATAATAATATTTGAAATTAAGTAATAACAAGCACAAAAGTAACTCTTTAAGAATTATAATAATTAAAATTATAGTATAACCTTTGAAATTTAAGTATGATAATTAAATATTTATAATAATATTTGAAATTAAGTAATAACAAGCATAAAAGTAACTCTTTCAGAATTATAATAATTAAAATTATTGTATAACCATTGAAATTTAAGTATGATAATTAAATATTTATAATAATATTTGAAATTAAGTAATAACAAGCATAAAAGTAACTCTTTAAGAATTATAATAATTAAAATTATTGTATAACCATTGAAATTTAAGTATGATAATTAAATATTTATAATAATATTTGAAATTAAGTAATAACAAGCATAAAAGTAACTCTTTAAGAATTCTAATAATTAAAATTATAGTATAACCTTTGAAATTTAAGTATGATAATTAAATATTTATAATAATATTTGAAATTAAGTAATAACAAGCATAAAAGTAACTCTTTAATAATTATAATAATTAAAATTATTGTATAACCATTGAAATTTAAGTATGATAATTAAATATTTATAATAATATTTGAAATTAAGTAATAACAAGCATAAAAGTAACTCTTTAAGAATTATAATAATTAAAATTATAGTATAACCTTTGAAATTAAGTATAACAATTAAAATTATACTTTAAGAATAATGATCTTGTACACAACGAGGGAATATGATCTTGAAGAAATGTTGAAATTTCAATTTAATTGCTTGACTGTCATAGTCTCTTTGGCCTTGAGAGTTGTCAAGGTCGGACAGTTTGTGACGGTTAAGTAATTAGACTAAAATTTAAACATTTCTTTAAGATCATTCTCCCTCGTTGTGTACAAGACACAGGAACATATTGTTACTTCCTTAACCCATTGTGGAAAGGAAATAACCATGACTTCACTCCCAATACTTTTGATACACGAGGAAGAAAGGATGAGAATGAGGAAGAGAGAGAATAGAAAATAGATCATCCAATGTTATGATGGCTCAAGACACATGTTCTATCCAATGCAAGATGAAGCAAAAGCAATTGAAGAAAAAGTAGTTGAAAAAAAAAAGGCAAAGTAAACCATTTCAAAACTGTTTTAAATGGGCATTACAAATCATAGTGTCCTAGTAAGGAAAAAAAAAA
Source organism: Juglans mandshurica (assembly GCA_022457165.1). Taxonomy (NCBI): domain Eukaryota; kingdom Viridiplantae; phylum Streptophyta; class Magnoliopsida; order Fagales; family Juglandaceae; genus Juglans; species Juglans mandshurica. Next base: position 13,179,978 of record CM039621.1, on the reverse strand, counting down.
AGAAATTAAACAAATTGTGTTGACAGTTTCAAAAGTAACGCTCTTAAAACCCATTGTTGAAAGGAAATAACCATGACAGTTTCAGAAGTAATGTGTGTGTGTAAATTCCTAATTATTTTCATGTATTGTTGTTCGTCTAAAATGAAGAACAACTGTTTCAATTGATACTTTGTAAGTATTTTGAGTATTTTATCTTGCTTACTTTCTTTCTGTTGTTATTATTTATTATTTTACAAGCAATTTGCACTCCAGTCATCTGGTCCCCTTCGATTCTAATTATCTGGTCAATCTACTTTCTTGCGCCCTATTTCTCTATTCAGTCTTCATGGTTCCGCCCCCTTTTGGTATCAGAGTCAGGTCAATCGACTCAAGGTTTGGGATCATATAATATATATATATATATTTATATATATATATATACCTTATACATAAAAACGACGTTGTTTTGGGTATCCCCCAAACGATGTTGTTTTGTTTTATCCCTAAAACTCCCCCCCCCCTCCCGACTCTTTCATCTCTCTCAGCTCTCTTACCTTTCTCTCTTGCACCCACATGCACAAACCACTCTCTCTCACTCACACCACCGCCCTAGCCGAGTTCGTGTGTCTCTCTACTACATTTTGTAAGTATCCTGAGGACCCTAAATTAATTTTGAATTGTACAATGGATGTTTCAGATTGGACTATGGAGGATAGGATTCATGAATTAATTTGGATGATGGATTTGTCATTTGTGTGCTGTGGAGAGATTTGCATCAATTTGTGATGATTGTCTAAATTTATGATGTAAATCTAGGGTTTCAATCCTAAACCCTAAATTATATTCAGAGTTTCAATATCGAAACCCCTAAATTAGATTTTGGGTTTTAATATTGAAACCTCAATCTGTAATAATGTTTGCAATTCTAATTGGTTTTCTTGTATTTTTTTAGCTTTTGTAGTCTCACTATCACATGTCCAATCCCAATGATCTCACCTTGGTTTGTAGTTTTCATGTTTTAACTTTTTCACATATCTATATAATGTTTGTATTTATGATTTTTTTTCTTATTTTTTTTCAGGTTTTATAGTCTCACACCCTCACTTGCCCAACCCTAGTCTCAAATTCCCAATGATCTATTAATCTGCAATCCTAAATAGTCTCACTTGGTTTGTACTTGTAGTTTTATGTTTTTATCTTTTTTAGATATGTATATATTGTTTATAGTTCTAATTTTTTTCCTATTAATATTTCAGATTTTATAATTTCACAATCTCACTTGCCCACCACCCCTAAATCCCAATCTTAGGACTTAAAGTCATCTTGCTAGCTACAACTTCTAAAATTGTAATCTTATTCATTTAAATTATTTGACAAATTGTAATATTTTTAGATTAATTTGTATTATTGAAATAACTGAGAATACTTAGATTTTTATGTTTTGTGCTTTGTGCTTTAACAACCTTTTATTTTATTTTATGTTATATGTAAAATATAGTTTTTAATTATTTTAGTTAGACAATGTTATATGTAAAATGGTCCAAAAACATGTTTTGGGCTATTTTTGAACCCAGAAAGAGATTATGGACCCAGTGGACAAATGGGTCCATTTAAGCAGAACAGGGGGGCCTCACCCCCCGAGTGTGGGGCCGGATCCAGTGTGGCAAACCTCACACCTTGCCAGGGCGATTTGGGAAAGGAGGAATCATAGCTCGGGCAGTGGACGAGGGCTTCCATAATACAGGGTTGCTTGGATTTTGAATTTCACATGCTCTGGATGGTTTCTTGGGAAGGAGTCACTACTCGGGCTCTAGAGTTTCAAAAGGAAACGATTTGGGGAAGTTGGAATCACAGTTCAAGCTAGGGGATGAGGGCTTCCATAACAAAGGGTTTTTTTTTTTTTTTTTGGTTTAATTTTAAACACTTAATCACATGGCGGCCACGTTTCGTGTCCACTTCAAGCGGTAACAAAGAGGGAGCCAAATAGTATTTTCCTGAGAAATATATATTCTTGTACGCAAAGTTTCCCAAACTCAACATGGTCAAAATTGTGTTTATGATGTAGGGATGTAGGGCCAGAAGAATATTAAGGCCGTGAGTGGCCTTAGGCTCCCACAAGCTTTTTTTTTATCCTCTTCAATCTTTTTCATTCGAATGAGGCTTTGTTACTAATTTGAATCAAATATGGAAATCTGAGTTGATCATTAATTAACTTTAGGATAGCAACGACGTACAGATATATGCACTACAAAAAATCTGAGTTAAATAAGCAGCCCTACATTACGGTTAATGCGGATAATGTGGAACATTATCCCCACAAATTATTACTTGGTCAAAAATTAATGTTGTGGGCCGCATTCCTGGTGCATTGATGGTGAACTTAGTAAAACTTATTAGTTTCAAGTATTGCATGGCTTGATGTTAAGAGCTGCTTTTGTGACCACAATTTTGTGTATATACTGACATCTAACTGTAAAGATCGAGAGAGATTACTTCGTATCATTGACGAAAGGTGAAAAGGAAAGGATGAACAAATAGACAAGAGCTAGTAACGTGCTAGGACAGAATTCCATCTTCAAGATTCTTAGGTTCCATCTAGCCCATAGTTCCGTCTAGGTTCACAACCACATACGGTTCCATCTTCTATCCGCTAGCTAAAACAGAACCAAACAAAAACATAGGAATATAAACGTAGGAGCTGCCTATAAATGTGTTACTGATATAGCCACTTCCTCAACAAACAACCATGCACGCCTAAAATCGGAGTAACAGCGCATGCATGCATCAGGTGTCCCCTAGAGTTCCCCTGAATACTTCACTATGAAGTATAGACTCTCTTCAAACTTGTAAGGCATGTCGTCTTTCCTACTGAAGTGTTTGGGAGAACTCCTGGAGTCATTTGATATTATATATACTTCTACAAAAGGCAACACGTCTGCCTTGCTTTTCTATTTTTTGCTTTCTCATTATATATTGTTATAATTACTAGTCTTTAATTTCTACTTTCTGTTTGGTACGTTACAACTTTATAGTCTTTCTACGAGAATGAGAAGGGAAGGGTTTGTTTTCTATATTAAAAGGAGTTTATCTAGTGTCCATGGAAGCATTAATTCATGATCAATATATCCCTAATGTGATTTCACGCGGCAATAGTATCTATTGACGCCAAATTAATGTAATTGTCTTTATTAATTCATGAAGCAATGAGAAGGATATGTGTGTATGTATGTGTGTGTATATATATATATATATATATATATATATATATATATATATATATATCTTCTTGACGGAAAATGTTAGGTCGTCGTTTAGGTTTGTCCTCTGATTTTGATCGCTAATACATTTTTATTTTTTTAATATTAAAAAAACCAAAATATATTAGCGGTCACAAAAACCAGGAGCCCTGTAGCAAGATCACTTCTTAATTATAAAAACAAAGGTTCCCGAAGCTTTTTTTTATCCTCTTCGATATTCTTTTTCATTCGAAGGAAGCTTAGTTAATAATTAGAATCAAACCTGGAAATCTGAGCTGATCTTTAATTAGCTTAAGGATAGCAACGATGTACAGATATATGCACTACAAAAAATCAGAGCTAAATAAGCAGCCCTACATTATGGTAATGCGGATAATGTCAAAAATTAATGTTGCATTGATGGTCACTACAGGAAATTCTCCTTCTCGCGGGAGCGAAATCCCCGCATTTCCCCTGTTTTCTCGCAGCAAATTTTCAGAAACTGCGATAATTACTCGCAGCTAATCGGTCGAAAGTAAAACGTCTGCTCAGTTGATTTTCGGTGATAAATCATCAGCGGCCGCAATTGCTGCACCTAACTCGGCGGTTCATCTCTCGCAGCAAAATCGCCTTGCCAATTTGGGAGAAGGGCAATTACGGTGATGAGGCGTCGCAAATTTGGGGTGATTTACGGCGATTTTGCGAGTCCGTAAAATCCAGATTTCGGCGAATTTGGGGCTGGCCGCAAAGAAGCTTTCTTCCCAAGGTTGCGGTGAATTTATAGATGCCGCAAATTCAAGGATTTTACATACGGTGAAAGATCGAGATCCCCTCAATTCCATTTATTCAACATTCGGTGAATTTGATTATGACGCCGCAAGAAGATGGTGCTGATCCATACGGTGAAATAGCGAGATCCCCGCATTTGGTTTTGATTCTACATTCGGTGAATTAGATTACCACGCCGCAATCTCAGATGGATTTTACATACGGTGAGCATGTATGGCGCAAGAAATGCCAATTAATATCACCGCGAGCTTGCTTACAAATTTACAACAAAGCAGGCACATATGGGTTTTTGGGTATGCGGTGAATAAATTATAAGAACCCACTCGGTTTATTAGATTGATGGGTTTTCTGAACGGTGGCTTCAAACAACAGTTGATCAGAGCAAATTTATGGGTTTTTGGCTTCACTGATGCAGCACGTCGTTACAGGAATTTATGGGTTTTTGGATTCGCTGGCTTCAATTTCTGCTTTACGTTATTTAAAGCTGATGTTCTTCACCCAGGTTAGTTAGCAAAGTCATTCAATATGTACTCAATCTGAATTGAAACAACCTCTATCGCATAAATTCCTGTATAGCATCTTGACATGCATATTGATTCTCCACCAATCATTAAATATATTTTATTTATATTGATTCCTTGCCCCAGTATATGTTTCATGAATTTATAATGACCAATCATAAAAAAATATTCTTCTTTAATTTAAAGATCATGATCAGAAAATTAGATAGAGATGTGTAGATGCATCTAATTTATATTTATCCCAATAGCTGATCAGTACGTACTCTGTGACTCATGAATAAAATGCCAAAAATAAACTACAACCTTGGAGCAATATTATATATAATAAGAGCTAGGGAAATAGCATATATTAGCATATACCACTACTTCACGGGAATTTAGAAATTTAAACCATACGTCCTGATCATCATCTTAAATGTATATAGATTATTCTTTATAAAAAACAGGGGAATTAAAGAAATTTAGATACTACATATCTATACTTTGCAATTTGTGGTAACAGGATCTAATTAGATTAAGCATTCTTTACACCACACTAACTCAGAAAAAATAAAGAAGTTCAAGAAGATTTTGTCTAAAGAGTAGTAACGTATGTAGCCAAGGAAGAATTTAAGCTTTACCAATGGCAAATTATCTTTGAGATTCCTCTCATTTAGTACTCTGCCAAGTACCAGATTTTGAGGACTTTTGTTTTAGATTTAATATAATTCAAACACCATACACTTTTTCCAATAATTATCATGTACATTGCCATCCAGATTTCATCGAAAAAGCTTGAATGTGAACATTTCATTAACTTTTTACATCATACATTATAGCAGGTTCCTTCTAATTGTCATGCAATTACTTAAATTCCTATCTCCATTTACTGACACTAAACACTTGATGAAGAATGTGTGCATCTCAACCAATTGTTGTCAACATGGTTATACATTAACCTTAAACCCTATACATTAATTTAAACCTGGGAGTGAATCCACATATGTAGCATCCAGCAGGCTCTTGTAGTGTTGCATCAAAAAATTCCAGCTTGGGTGATTTATATCAACATATGCCATTTGCTTTCTACTTGAAAAATATACATGGTAATAAAACAATTATTCATGTGCTTGAAGTAATTGCTGATGTCTACCTTGTAAGATAAAAATAATCAACCAAAAACTAAACTAATTATGCAATCATTGCAGCAAACTAAAGCAGACAACAATTCATGCCAATCATGTCATCAAGGAACTAAACTTATGTCACTCATTACATGAACAAACTAAACTAAGCAAAAGCCTCCAATAATTCATTAAAATCTGTTATATCATCCATATTTCATAGGAAAATAGAAGATGCATCAGGCAATGGCTTAACTTTTTCCAGTTCACTGCTCTAGGGTCAAGAATAAATACCCTTCTCTGTTTATCAATGTAAAACATAACAGTTTTGAGGCATGGGCTGCAGGAGGAGAACATATCAACCCTAAACCAATTGGCCTCATGTATTTGATTTAACAATAGTCACAACTCAAAACTGTTATAGGGTGGATACAATTTTCAGCCCTATATATGTGACTTAAAACTACATATCATATGGCACACACCTAATGCACAAATTTGCAAACCTGTCCAAATATCTTTCCTATGATATGATATTCAAGTACTATATCATATGCACTACATTTGAGGCTTAAAAATATGCAAGTATATAGCCATGCAAAAAGCAGGGGAATGAATGGTGGAAATTACTACCTAAGCCCAAAATTCCAGCAAAGGATATCTTATATGCCATTTTTGTTTCTTCCACCCCACCAAATATTGAAAACAGTGCTACGCAGTTAGTTTTCACCAGCCAAATTATAACTATGTATGCATGCAAGGACTGATTTCCATATAATATACGGAAATATTATATGGAATTGGTTAAAAAGAATGTATGCAACATTCTTTACAAAATCCCAATAACTAGGTGCACCACCTTACTTCAATTAAAACAAAACCAAGTTGACCCCACCATAAATCTCATGAAATAGACAGGGCTATTTTTAAGTTTACCTAAATACTCACAAAGAGTGACCCAATGACCTATTGTTGTGAAGAAACATTGTTAGAGCTGATTATACAAATCTCTAACTATAATGCAAAGGCTTCTAAATTCCAATAGTACCTGAGTTATGCAAATAACAGCATGTGATAAAATATCTGAATCTTTACATGTATATTCAACATAAATCTGTACCTATAGTCTATTACAGAGAAAATTACCAAACATTTCTTTGTACCTGGTATACATCTCTCAAGTTTCAAGGTTTTAATATCACTAGCATCATAACTAATCTTATAGAATATGCATCAGCAACTCTCTTAGCCATTGAAGAAAATACATGCAGTTTCTAGGGGTTTTAAAGCATACTTACAATGTTTTCTCATAACCTTTAACAGCTTAATCCCACCAAAATATTGTTGCCCAGGACATTTTATAGTTCCACCAAGGAACATCCAGCAAGTACAACTAACATGCAGGTCCTGCACCCAAAAATCTAGACAACTATTAAATAAAATATGTGCCTGCCAGCAAATGGAGCAAAATATCAAAAAATCCCAGTTTAGAAGGCCATCCAGCTAAACATTTCCTGGAGTGTCTCTATTAGACACTCTTTCTAAATCACATTCGAAAGAGTTCATTCTCTGGTCATACGATTGTTGCCAAACCAATAATTGTCGTACTTCCCTTTTCAAGTCATCCAATTCAGTCTTGTACATCATTGCCTCATTTTTGTGTTTCTCATTTTCTTGGGCTAGGTGCTGAAATTGTGCCGACATAGATGATGGTCTAGGCTCTGGTATAACTGAACCACCAAGTCCTCTTGCATAACCAGATATGTGTCCTAGCACATCTCGGAATATAATATTTGCAGCCTCATCTGTGCGCTCCTCAGGCTCCATCTCATCTAACTTCTCAATCATATTATTCTGATGCAAAAATATATATTTTATCATTTATACCATTGTAGAAAAATATCCTACTCTTTATTTACTTATCTATGAATGGAACAACATAGTGCAAAGTTGGTAAGTTAGAGAGCACGCACATAGAGTGTTTCTGTCATGGGAGTGACAAATGCCCCTTTCTTCTTTGACCATCTAGTTTCTTTATAGAAGTTTACCAAGTTTGATGAGCTCGGACCCTTCAATTACATACATGAATATTAAGGATGTTCTTTTCTTTACACACTAGCACTAACCAATCAGCTTAAATATTGAAAATGACAATAATCTTACCATCTCTTGTATTAACCTCACAAAAGACTTTCTGCCTGCTGTGTGGTTCACACGCTGCCTTTTCCTATTGGCCTTATTTTGATTGGATATTTTCTGCAATATTTATAATGGTAATGTTAAATATACTCAACACATACCTCTTTCCATTAAATTGCATCAAATGTAAAGCTGGAATTTATTGTCAAACTGTTTTTTATACGTCACTTGTTACCTTGAATTCGTCGCTACCCCATCTCCCACATAACTTTTTCCATACATCTGGTTCCACCAACGAGGTTGGTTTTAGTAATGCCTCATCGTGGGTTGCACAACCCATGTATATTTTATGAAGCTGGTAGTGAAAGTCATTGAACTTCTTTCCAAGATTCTTCTCGACCATCACGCGATGATTCCTTTTGCTCCAATCTAGAATGAAATCAGCCTGCAACATCGTACCAAAAGACATCAGTCCATAGACATTAAGATCATAGACATAACTAATCTTTCATTTATTCAACTAGAATATCAATCTATTTTCTTAGTTTAATGCAAGCAGCACAATACCCGAACACGATTGATCAGCTCCTCTTTTTCTTGTGTATCTACAGCATCCCAAGTATTTTGAGCCATGGTTGCATGATGCTTGATAATCCATGTTACCCTTGTTGTAAAGAACACTGCATTCTCACATGATGGTGCCCTCTCACCATCATTAATCTTCAAAGGAATGAGACCATGCTTACGAAGCTTCATAAACTCAGTGCACCCAGCTGGTCCACGACACCTCCGCATTGGTACTCTCCCTGCCATTTACATGTTGACATCAATGACTAACAACAGAAATAATCACTACAGCAACTCGCAAGGTCCAGAACCATTGATCTCAAACGTTTCACTAGCTTTATTCTATTTTCTGCAGACTCATTTAACCTTTAGTGATATAATGCTTAAATGTAAACATGATGGAAATCGTTTGGAACAAATTAAGTATGGATTTGCATAAACATACAGCTACTGGGTGTAAAGATATTTGAATCTTCCCATTATGATTTGTAAGACACTACATGAATGATTAAATTAGGAAAAAAACCTCTTAGAGGGAAAAAAAAAAAAGAAGTAAAGAATATGTTTGTCATCTCTTTCTGCTTTGTAGGGCACTACCACCAAATTACTACAGCCATAAAGTCTACTTAACTAGTTCTTTTAAAGAAAAACCACATACTAAGTTCCCAATGTTTATAATTGTTCCACATTTTCTCCAGTTATTTACATATATGGCTAAAGAACAGCAGACATATATGAGATCTACCTAAAAGAGAAATCTCCAAAACTTTTGAGTAGAACCACTCTACCCCCTCCTAACTATATCTCTACCTACACAAGTCAGTAGCAAAAAAACTAAATACGATATTAAACCAAACTGAACCCACCAAGTTATTTATAATATGGGGAGGATGAAGGTGAGACCAAAGTGAAACTCACTTTGGCATTAATATGGGAAATTATTTACTGATGCTGCCTTTGAATTAGGCAATGAACTTGAATGTTTATACCATTGTTCTCTCTCTTCCTATCTCTTTCTTTGCTTAAGTTTAATGCACTCACAAGCTCATCTATATGTTCTCCGATATGTAGTTGTCATGCTCATAATGTATTTATTTTTGGCTACTGTGTACTGGGTGTACCTAACAGATGTTTGATCACCAATGTGTAGTGGTGTACTGGGTGTACCTAGCAGTAGTACATCAATTAGTTGATTTAGGATGCTCTATCATTAGTGTTTCCAGATTTTCACCATCCTTGAAATTCTTATATTCATTCCATGGACCTTCTCAAAGTCTTAAATGAGTAGGGAATGAATTTCAAAAGTCAAACCAATTCAACACTCAACCTAAAGAGAAACTTCCAGTTAATAAGTATGTTGAATGCAACTAACAATGATTCTTCAAGCATGCATACCAATATTGTATATTGTCCAGCCAGTCCATAAAACAATAATATTGTACAAAAATCAAACCAAGCCGTTAATAAGAAATTCTGCACAATTTCCACCAAAACAATACTTATTACCATTGTTCTCAGGCCTTGTATTTGGATCATTGCTAATTTCAGGAAACTCAGTACCCAAAACCATATCCGGGGGCTGTGTTGAGTCGTCCGATGATGAGTTTTGCTCAACCATTCGTGTCCACCTACACGGTTGCGACTGAGGTGTTGGACCACTCCATGTGCACCCATCACTAGCGCGTGTGCGAGTTTGTGTCATTCCGGCATGTCCACCGAGTCCTCTTCTTGTTCCTCTCATGGCTAATTGTTGGATCAAATGCTTGGAAATCAATTCTATATGCAACTGTATCATCAAATTTTCTATCAGGTGAAATTAGATATATAAACCACTACACAAGAAATTTGTGAAAATGCCCCATTTCTACAGGCCCATAAACGAAACTTTCTTTCCTCCTCTGTGATAAAGCTGGATGATGTGGTAATAAAACAATCTTTGGAACCCCAATATGATTAAGGCATGCTGGTAGACCCATAAAGAGACCTTTTTCCATGAAATCTGAATGGCAACAAGAAAAACTTCTAAATATAAATTCATCTTTGGTCTATGGTTGTAGACAAGTTGATAAATATACTTAGTATCATTGTTTGCACAAATAACAAAACTGAGTGAAAATGCAACATTTCTACAGGCCCATCAAGTCTACTTTCTAACGTCCATGTATGATAAAGGTGGATGATGTGGGTAATAAAACAATCATCCGAACCCCAATATGATTAAGGCATGCTTGTAGACCCATAAAGAAACCTTTTTTCATGAAATCTGAATGGCAACAAGAAAAACTTCTAAAAATAAATTCATCTTTGGTTTATGGTTGTAGACAAGTTGATAAATATACTTAGCATCACTTCATGCACAAATAACAAAACTGGGTATATGGATTTTCCATACTATGGTCTATCTCCTAATATTTTCCTTACCTTCACCAAATTTGTGTAAGATATTCTGAGTTCACCTCAACTGAGAATAATAGAAAAGCTTAGTTTAGTTTAGCTTCACCCCAACAATGTGGGGAAATAAACTCAGGATCCCCATTTTTGTGGGGAATGGTAAATCGTTTCATACAGAAGAATCTACTTATTATAATAAGTAGTGTGATGGATGAAACAAAGAGTAAAAGGAAAATACATACAGGGCTCTCTTGGTGCTTAAAGGTCAGCTTGAATACAGGGCTCTCTTGCTCCTTTTCCACTGAGATAACTCTTAACTTTCTGTCTGTACTGCGCTACTTTTGGGTGTGTTTGGATGTTGAAGTGAGTTGAGTTGAGTTGAGTTGAGATGATAAAATATTGTTAGAATATTATTTTTTAATATTATTATTATGTTGGGATTTGAAAAAGTTAAATTATTTATTATATTTTGTGTTGGGATTTGAAAAAATTGTAATGATGAATTGAGATGAGTTGAGACTCACCTTTGTGTAGTGGGCTGAAGTCACTTTATCAACTAAAGACTTTTAAAACGTAAAGCTTATTTCCCTCCAATTTCTACTAAATATTTCGTGATCCCGCGTATAACAACTTCCCATCACAAAAAGATATTTCACTATTTCCTCCTGACAGTGGGACCCATGTACACACTGATATGGAAACCATTCTTCCTTCTCTAACAATTAACAGCCCTTGTCTCAAGAAAAAAAAAAAGAAAAAAGGAAGCTTCATACAACCCGTTTATTACATTAACATAAAGAATAACCCTTTTTTTTTTTAAGTCAGGCCCTTTTGTGTGATTTGCATTGAATGTAAATGTAAATCATTAAAGCAGCTTTATATAAAAAAAAAATACATACATGGACGTTAGATTTTCTAGTGTTTAATAGTATATAATTTTATTCTCTCTTTTCAAAATGCGACTATTAAATAAAATAATGTGTTAAGGCTAATATATTATCTCAACAGAGAAAGGCAGGGAAAGCAATGGAAGACACATGAAGGATTTGGCCATACTGGGCGAGCCATGTATTATAGCTGTCACCAAGATCCCACAAAAGTAGATGATCAGCAATCCCACCAAATCAATCCCACCAAATCAAGATGATCATTTGACAGTTACGTAATTTTTGTACGTACAGCTAAATTACTTGTGTCTTCCATGTATAAATAATCTACTCATGTATATGTGTATGAGATCATCAATGAAAAATATACGGAAATTATTCTTCAATTTATTTCTTAACACCCTTCATGAGCAAGCTAGCTACCTGATGAAATTAATTAACATCTCATCCATATATATCTCTTCACGTCGTACGCTAGAATATGCAGGATCAAACGAATTAATGATTGATCAATAAAATTTTGTTGATGGATCCTAGCTAGCTAGTTAGTTTAGTACTTATCATCTATTATTGATTTAGAAATTATATATATATATATATACACTTAGTACCGCTGAATTTAAAATAATATAGATTATTCTACAAATTCATGTAAAGAATAATCTTCGATCTTTATCTAAATTAGAAATATTTACTATATGATCTAGCTAGAAAATTGTTTTGAGAAATGTTGTTTTTTATTACAGATTTTATCATCTTCAGTCATACAAGACTTGTATTACAAGTTGATACGCCGACGTTCTTATATATATATATATATATATATATATATATATTTCATCATTTTAATTTGTTGACTTATAAAACTACTTAAAATGCACAATAACAACATTATTGTGCATGGGCCAGAACAAAAATAGGATCATGGTGATCACAACATTGCTCATCGGCCTTTTCTAGTAAGTTTTGAGGGTATACTTAATTGAATTAAATTCTACATAATTAATCAAAGTGAGCAGCAGTAGTACTTAACAAATAGCACTAGCATGCATCGTGCCAATTAAAGACTACACAATTGCACTTTCGATCGATCTCTCAATTGAAACTTAATGCCCATTGTCAAGACTAAAAAGCAAAAATAATTATACATATCTGCTAGTAAGGAAATCAAGCATTAAGCCCCTAATTTATATGCAGCCTCGCCTAGTTCAGGATATAGAGGCCTCTTCACCATATGCATACAATTTCTATACCTTCCCAAACTCACATGATGATTGATACATTTTGCACTAAGATTCAGAATATCACCTGCATCTATTACTATATCTCACAATATTTAATAGATAAAGAATCTCAAGATCAAGTACATATCCATCAAGATCAAAACCTGATGGTCCAACAAGTACTTACACGTATACAAAACAATCATCTACGTTGTTTCCATACTATGGTCACCTTCAAAAGTAGACTACACATCATGTGTTATATCTGATGTCCAGTAACTTTAACCAGACGGTTCAACATCCAAATATTCAAACCATTCCATTACAAATTTACAAGTGAAATGTCAAAATGCAATTATTAGCTTTCTACCAATTAATGCTTAAACTAATGCAAAAACTCGGCAGCATTGTGGACTTCAGTTATCCTCCCCTCCAGTTTCAACTTATATAGAATAAGCTAAGTAGCACTGTGGTAAAAGAAAGATGCAATGCGTGAGTAAATAAATAAATAGAGTAGAAATAAATAATCAACTCACAATATTAAATGGAGTCTGAAAATAATATATGTTTTCACATAAACAGCTTATTTCTGGTTCACAACCCTTATCTATGCACATAAAGTCTCCATCAACAGACCATTATGCAGTCATTAAAAAAAAAAAGACAGAGATGAAGATATTCCAAGCCCATACCATACCAGGAAATGCATTATATGTGTTCTCAAATATTCCACTACATAAATTTTTTTTTATTGCAAGAAGGCCTTCATTTATTGCCATAAAAAAGGTATCACCATCAGTAAGAAGATCGATTAAGACGAAGATATATAACCTAGAATGTTTGAGGAGGTTCAAGGTGAGAGGGAAGATAAGAAAAGGATGCACATGTATACCTCGTGTGGTTCACCACGTAGGATGTTTGAGGAGCTTCAAGGTGGCAATCTCCCTCTTTATCTGCAACACCATATATATATATATACACATTAGTGAAAAAACAAATACCACACGTTTGACCAAGACAATTATAAAGGAAAACGACAAATACACCTAACAGGAACCCATTAATTGAAGGACTCTCAACAAAAATAATACCTAGTTGATTATTATCAATTAAGATGAATGAATCAACTTAGAAAAACATTGGACAAGGTCATTATCAACATAATTATATGATTGATATATTAACAAATCTATACATATAATTAATTTGCCCAGTGCATTATAAAATAAATAGTAATAAAATGCTTACTTAATCATTAGAGTAAGTTTTCATGATCACTATGACCATCCTCTCCGCTTGAATCTGCAGTGTTGTCACTATTCCAATCACTGTCATCCTCCGATGAGTCGTTACTAAGAAACTCATCTTCCTCAACTCTTGGATCGGGGTGGTCTAACATGACTGTATCATCAACTAAAATCGGGTCTATATCGATTCGATGCAAAGGCATATCTAGACATGTATCATCTTCCATTACAAAATGGGCTGGTGGAGAAAATTCTTCATCCTGGTACGCTTCATCCTCAATCAAGTGATCCTCATCGTCATCCCCAACTGTTGTGCTGGGAATGTCATAAACATTCCTAATGGTTACCTTCTGTACTACTAGCCAATTTCTCCCTAAACTCGTATCTTTGAGATAAAATACTTGTGACGCTTGGCATGCAAGTACAAAAGGCTCTTCCTTGTAAGATTTCCTAGTTGAGTCGACACTTGTAAAGTGATTACCAACACGAACTCCTCTTCGCATATCACATACATCAAACCAATCACATTTGAACAAATATACATGGCGCCATCCTAGGTAGTTAAGTACAATAATGTCCATTAGAACCCCGTAGTACTCAATAGGCCTACCTTGATGGTCCCCAGGAACAAGCACACCACTGTTTTGTGTAAGACAATGTTCTTCACGCTGTGCTGTGTGGAACCTAGTTCCATTCATAATGCAACCAGTATATGATGAAACCCATGGGTCAGGTCCACATGCTAGCGCGTACAGATCATCGGACACCTCTTCGGGACTAGAATTACGTAGTTGCCTAATCTGTTTATAATACACCAATGTTAGACAATTTAAATCACCCAAGTTGTAAGATAAACTAAATGGGACCTAAATTTGGCCAACCGTAGTTACCAACAACATACTCACACGCTCCTTGAACCATATAGGAAATTGACTTTCATGCACATCCTCAATATTATTGACACATTCGTCCATCAATTTTTTGTGATGCTCACTGCATAATTCAACTTAAAATGTGTTAAGTAATAGGTAAAAATGGAAATTAGGCTAAATATTGTAAGTGAAAAAAGTCGACAATTTGTTACGACTTACTCTAGGTATTGGGCAATCTCAGGACAATTGTTGAGTACATACCAACATTGTTTGGCAAATACTTTTTTATCTGGTCGAGTAGGATTTGATGCACCCAATGGCCGTACCTTTTGTGTGAATATTGAAAATTCAGATTGTTGACGTCCTTCACAAACATCTACATTTCTTTCTTCTCGATCAAATCTAGTCTCGACATCATGGAGATACATCGAGCAAAATGTCAAGCATTCTATGTGAATGTATGCCTCAGCAATCGAGCCTTCAGCACGGGCTTTGTTTCGGACATAACGCTTAAATTTTCCTAAATACCTTTCAAATGGATACATCCATCTATACTGTACAGGCCCTCCATACAATGCCTCACGTGGTAGATGAATAGCTAGGTGCACCATTACATCAAAAAATGTAGGAGGGAGTATCATTTCAAGTTTGCAAAGGATGATTGGAATATCAATCTCAAGACGGTTCAAGACATCTATAGACAATGTGCGTGTGCACAGCAGTCTGAAAAATGTGCTTAACTCAGTCAAAGCCAAGCGAATGTCAGGTCTTAGGTACCCGGCAATAGCAACAGGAAGTAGTCTTTGTAAGAAAATATGACAGTCATGACTCTTCATGCCTGATATTTTACAACCATTTAATGTAACACATCGAGCAATATTCCCAGCAAATCCATCTGGGAATTTCACAGCTTGTAACCACTCGCAAAAGCTTCTCCTCTCATCTCCTTGTAACGTGTAACATGCAGGTGGCATAACAAGACGTTGTCCATGTTCTCGTAAATGTAATTTCTTCTTTATACCAAGAATCATCAAGTCCTTGCGTGCATTAACAGAATCTTTTGTTTTGCCTGGAATACTCATCAAAGTTCCCAAGACGTTGTCACAGATGTTCTTCTCAATATGCATTACGTCAAGATTATGTCGAAGTTTCAATGTTGACCAGTAAGGTAATTGGAAAAATATACTTGTTTTTGTCCAATTAAGTTCATCAGGTCGTCGCTTTCTCTTCCTTCCACCTTTGCCAAAAGTAATATCTCCAATATTATTTAGTTGATCCAAGACATCGTGGCCAGATAAGATACAAGGTGGCATACGGTGATCATTATTGCCATTAAAATTAGCCTTTTTCCTCCTCCAACTATGTTCTGGAGATAGGAAACGACGATGACCCATGTAACAATGCTTTCGACCATATTTCAACCACAAAGAGTCTGTGTCACCATTACAAGTAGGGCATGCCAATTTTCCCTTCGTGCTCCAGCCAGATAGATTTCCATATGCAGGAAAGTCATTAATCGTCCACAACAAAGCTGCATGTAATTGAAACATTTGTTTTGTTGATGCATCATACGTATCAACACCATTTTCCCACAAATCAACCAATTCATCAATAAGAGGCCGCAAATACACATCAATCTCATTGCCCGGCGCCTTTGGTCCAGGAATTAAAAGAGACATCATGAAGAAATGGTCTTTCATGCACAACCACAGTGGTAGGTTGTAAGGAACAAGTATCACTGGCCATACACTATAAGGTTTGCTCATATTATTAAAAGGGTTGAATCCATCACTGGCTAGACCAAGGCGCACGTTTCTCGCATCACTCGCAAATGAGATATGCTCTTGATCAAATTCCTTCCACCCTACTGAGTCACGTGGATGCCTCATCACATTCGAATCATCAACGCGATGTTCTTTGTGCCACCTCATGGATACTGCTATTTTTTTCGACATAAACAACCTCTTCAACCTTGGTTTTAACGGAAAATATCGAAGTACTTTGTGTGGGATTTTTTTTTGTTTAGTTGTGGGTGTTTCCCATCTTGACATACCACATTTGGGACAATCATGCTTGTCAGCATTTTCCTTCCAGTATAGTATACAATCATTTGGACATACATCAATCTTCATATAACCAAAACCAAGGGCCCGCTCCATCCGTCGTGACTCGCGGTATGAGTCAGGCAAAAGTGCATCCGGGAACGAATCTTTCGACAACTTTAGTAGCATGTCAAATGATTTAACACTCCACCCTCCAATCGTCCTTATATGCAACAACTTCACAATGAATGATAATTTTGAGAAGTTAGCACATCCTGGATAGAGTGGACGTCTGGCATCTTCCAATAATTGATCGAAATTTTTTGGTCTAGGCTCTACATAGGTGGGACCTTCACTGGTACCAGGTTCCATTGGCTCCACATTTGGAAATGATCCAAGTCTAATGTCATCTAACATCTCATCCATGTCATCAACGTACTCGTCCCTTTGCACTTCATTGACATCATCATCAAACTCATTAGCATCCCAGGATTCTTCCTCGCCATGAAAGATCCATTCAGTGTAGTTTTCATCAATTCCTATGGTGAACAAGTGTTTTCCACCAAGTCAATAGGATGGAAAAAGTTATTACGACAGGTACGACAAGGACACCTTATATTGTTTGTTGTTGCATGAGCTTGGGCCATTGTAATGAATTCATATACCCCTTCCCTATATTCTGCGGACCTAAATCGGTCGATAATACGCATCCAGCTTTTGTCCATGTCAAAATCAATGTAAGATTAAAACAGAGGAGTTGGATAGTTGTCTACTTAAACTTAAGAAATATCAGGTTTTAGAGCACGTCTATTTTGGTAGTTTGCAGTCATATTGTAGAATGATAGTTTGAAAGATGGTGCATGTGTTTGAAAGATAATCTACAGATCAGTACATTATTAATTCATAACATTCATTAAGCTGGTGCAATGCAGTTTCAAAGAATAACCCTGCAAATTAAGCATTATATATATATATATATATATATATATATATTGACTAGATAGACCGCAGATCTCGTCCTTTTGATTGAAGCAAAAAATCTCAAGCTAGCCGTGGATTGAAAAGAAAAAGGATCACTCCCTTCTACATAAAGGCACTAAGGCTTCAAGTTCAAGAAGTCAAATGGTCCCTTTGTTTTTAATAGAAGCAATAATTTCAAAAAGCTGGAATAATTAAAATTCCAACTATATACTGGCCTAAGCATACTTCCAAAATGAAACCATTCTACGGCTATATGGAATAAAGTCATCATGATGTATCATGGAATGGAATGGATCTTTCGTATTATATAAAAGATATTGACAGCCTTATATATATATATATATATATATATATATATATATAATCATATATGTGATTCTTATATATGTGTCTTCCAATCCTTTCCTATTTAAACCATACAGTCTGTATGTTTGTTGTGTGTTTCTACGTGTTAATTTTGAGAGAGAGAGAGAAAGAGAGAAGATAAGGCCTTATTAGAGGTGGTCCTAATGGCTTTCTCTCCAATCTCTCTGAATTTCCTGGTTAAAATATTTGCTTGTAATTTTAATCTGTTTGCATCAAAAACTTCAGCAAGGTCTGAGCTAGCTTATACTCCGTGATGAAAGCTTGGCCCAACAAGAAGCAGAAAGAGTGCATAGATTTCCAGGCCAAGAAACGTATGTAGCTACAGTAACATACCAAGGATATGTTACTGTCAATCAAACTCGATGAAGAGCACTCTTCTACTGGTTCTTTGAAGCTACAAAGAAAGCATGAGAAAACCTGTTCTTCTTTGGCTAAATGGAGGTATATATATATATATATATATATATATATATATATATATATATATATGGATATTAGTACTAAACCTCATTCGCTCTCTATAAAAACTAGACACAAAACTTTGTTGCTCCCCAAAAGTGAACTAGCTAGGAAGAAGAACCTCACAGTTTCTCAAATTCCTCATCCTTTCTCTCTCTACGACCTCACTTTTTTGGCGACCTAAAAGATCAGGAAGAATAGAAACTTACAACACTCAGCGTCACGCCTTCCTAACTCAATTTCATCCCTTACACCATTAATAGTACTGCTCTTTGTGGTCCTGCCACTCAAATGACCAGGTCCATATTGCATAGAAACTTTGGGTCGATCTGAGGAAGAGTTGCAGAAAAGTGGAGCTGCCGAATATGGACTGGTATGGGAGTTTAATTAGACCCTTCGTTACCCGACCAGAATCTTCTTTAAGCTTCCTCTACAACTATAAAAACGGGGACATTTTCCAGGTTAAGTACTCGGTTTCTTAGTACACTGACTATTTTCTCAATTATCGTCTTGTATTCCTTTGACTTTTCCATGCTTCAAAGGCTGATCAACGAGATGCACTCTCTTTTTGTTTCCAAACTTATTTCTTTATTGACTATGTTCGATCTAGCTAGCTTCTTGATAACTAGTACTATGAATACTAGCGTTGGAACCATATTTTTCTGCTTTAATTACTTTGAAATTTTGAGTTGCTCGATAAATGTTCATCTGCTCATCTCTTCTTCTTCAAATAATTCTAAGCCACTGGTATATGCTTCATTGGAGAAGTCACAAGTATTGATGGACATGTGAGGCTAAAGATCGGGCTTAAAACACTATTGAAATCTATTGACAGTTTGAAAGGGCAAGTAAAAAGGGGCAAGAAAGAAGCTTAATTGTCAAGCTTAATTCCTTGCACACCCCTTAATTAATCTGCTTTACTTATGCAGGAATGGAGGTGAAGCATCAAGCAGTGGTGGACTCGGCTCATGGGATGGTGCCAACAATGGACAAGAACAGCAACTATGGCAGCTGCCAGGAGAAGAAGAAGCGATTAACGAGCGATCGGCTAGATTCACTGGAAAGGAGCTTCCAGGAAGAGATAAAACTAGACCCTGATAGGAAAATGAAACTATCCAAAATATACATGTATAAAGACCCTTATCCTCTTATATTATATTACCAAGTTTGTTGATAGTAAGTAGATGGAAGGATACATAACCTTCAGATTTTTCTATAGTCTTTGAACTAGGGTCCAAGAAAAAAGAATGAAAAGATATATTTACACTTATATGCTAAAACTAAAATATAACAGAGAAATTTCTGGACCTGTTGTTTCCAAAAGTTGTCAAGTACCAGATAAAACACTAACGTAACAGATTCACTTATATCACCCAAAACAACATTCGCCAAACAACATAGACAAATTTCAATCAATTTACACTTATATGCTAAAACTTCAATATAGCAGAGAAATTTCTCTCATTGTTGTTTCCAAAAGTTGTCACTGCAATTTATAACAAATTCACAATCAATTTAAACTAGCATCTGAATATTTTTATGCAAATGGCTTTACCCTTCTCTTGCAAATGAGCCCAAAAATAAAACTAGCTAAATACATGCATGCGAAACAGAGTGAGATAGTCACAGAATGAAGGAGAGAAATACCACACAGTTTGAAAGGAGATGAGATACCTTGCTGAAATAGGGACGGAGTGGAGAAGCCGTGCGCGACGGTGAGACACGATTGGGCAGCCTATAGAAAGAGAGGGAGTGAGTGAAAGTTAGAGAGAGAGAGAGAGATGGACGGTGAACCGACTACCCAAAGAGACGGAGGAGATTTACCCGCGGCTAGGCAAGGAGGCGACGGCGTGCAGCAGGGAAATCGATCTATCACAGAGAAGAATCGATGTTGTTTTCTCAGACCTCGTTCAACCTGAAGGCTGGGATGGACTGTTGGAGCGATTTTGCTCTGTTCCGGTGGTGCTGGAGGTTCACGATGGCTGCAGCAAAATTGGGTTTTCGGACAGAGATCGATATCGGCGAGAATCAGTTTGGGTAAAATGGGTTTCCGTAGTTATCTTTGCGGAGGAAGCCAACATATGCACGCTTCTAACTTAATGCGGTGATAAACATGTCGCCGCATTAAGAAATAAGTTGCTGGTTTTGCAGCTTACATTGTAATACTATTTGTGAAGAGACATAGTCGCCGCAAAAGATATATTTTCGCCGCAAAAAGTATTTATTATGGCGAACTTCATTGCCGCCACTACAAAAAGGCAGCTACAGTAAAATATGGTCTGTTGCGCCCAAAATTAGGTCTCCCCTTCAGGTTTTGGCAGCAAAAACTGCTTTCTCTTGTAGTGGGTGAACTTGGCGAAACTTTCTGCTTAATTTCTAGTAGTTACAACTTTCAAGTATTGCATGCCTTGATATTTTGAGCTGATTTTGTGACCACAGTTTGTTGTATATACTGACATCTAGCTATAAAGATCGAGAGAGATTAATTGCTTCGTATCATTGAGAAAAGGTGAAAAGGAAAGGATGAACAAATAGACAAGATCAGTAAAGAGCTAGGGCAGAATTCCATCTTCAAGATTCTTAAGTTTCATCTAGCCCACAGTTCTGTCTAGGTTCACAGCCACATACGGTACTCCCATCTTCTATCTCTCCGCTAGCTGAAACAGAACCAAACACAAACATAGGAACTGCCTGTTGTTGATAAAGCCATTTCCTTAAGAAACAACCATGCACGCATAAAGTCGGAGTAACAGCGCATGCGCATGCATGCATTTTTATTTTATCATTTAATATTAAAAACAATTAAAATATACTGGCAGTACTCATGAAAACCAGGGGCCCTGTAGCAAGACCACTTTAATTACAAAAATAAAAGCCTTGCTAACTACATGGTCGACCCTCCACGAATTGAAAAACATGCGCCTCATAATAATTATATAACGTGCATGCATGCCGTTCTTTAGAAATGCCTGACTAATTAATTAGTAGAGTACTCCGATATATCTTTTTGTTTCTTTCGTTTGCTAATTAGAATTGACAACGTTGCGGGGAGGTATATATACAAAATTAATGCCTCGCATTCTTCAGCTTGCATTCAATTTTCTTTACTAATTGTAAGAAATTCGGATGGTGGCAAAGGTAGATTACTATATATATAACTCTTTTTAGTTATTTCATGGTCCTCCGTTTGTTTCCATATAAATATTATTAAAAACCATTTATTGAATATCTTACTTCCTAGTTCAATCTAGAAAATCAAAGGATCGAGAAATACTGTAATATCAGGATTAAGGGCTAGTTTGGACATTTGAAATATCTCAAATATTGTTTTGAGTTAAAATATTTTATTGGATTTTGAAAAATGAGAGAGAAAAAATTGAATAAAAATATTATAATGTTAAAAAACTGCTTAAATATAATTTTTTAATATTATTTTTATTTTGAAGTTTGTAAAAGTTGTATTGAATTTTGTATTTTGTTTTGAAATTTATAAAAGTTGTATTAATTTTTGTGTTTGGATAATAATTAGGTAATTATTAGATTAAAAATTGAAAATTGAAATTGAAAAATATTTTGTATTTGAGTGATCATGTTAATTAGGAATAAAATTATTAGAACTTTTGAGAATTATGTGTTTCATCTCTGTATCCAAACCTCCCCTAAATATAATTACCTTATTTACTGGCAACACTAAAGGGACTCTTGAATATCTTTCCTTTGAAACGATGTCTTCCATACAACCTTAATTTTGTACTAGATCCAAAAACGATAGAGGAGCGAGAACTGCATGTAGCAAAAAATGGAGGAATATAGATAAAAATAGGAATTTGGCGTACTAGCTAGGCTGACAATCACAGGCGTTCCGGAGAGTAAACTCCACGAATAAAAACGAAAGAATATTTTACTATCTCCCAAGTATAAATGAAAGAATATAAGCTCTCTAAAAAATTAATGGGGTCCCATATTTATTTATTTTGTCTAGAAATTACCCAGATTCTATAAAAGGATGGAAATTGAAGATCACACATTTTTTCACGGGTTATAGAATTCGAACATAATTTCTGAGTCATCTTCTAGAATTAACATGCAAAGAGTGCAACAGGCTACGAAGACTCTTCACCTCCCGAGTCTCCCACCTACTGGGGTCAACGGTACCTGACAGCCCTTGGAGGTAGATGGTGCAACCGAGTCTGCCAGCTCGGAAAGCATTCCGGAGTTTGCTGGCTTTAGCAATCATGGGTGGCGTTGATCAAATTTGCAATGGCATGTAGGAGAATCAGCGTATAGTTGGGTCTTTAGAATTCACAAAGTCAGACAGCTATGGAGTTTAGACTACTGATCAAGAAGGTTCTCGGTCACATGCAGTTGCATGCATGTTAAAAAATATTTAAAAGTGTTAAAAAAAATTATGTGAAAAAAAGAACAAAAAAAAACTGTTTTTCAAATATTTTTTTAACACTTTTAAATATTATTAAAAAAAAGAAAAAAAATCACAATATTATTAAACAACACTTTCTTAATCACTAAGGAAAAAAAAACTAAAAAAAAAAAAGGAGCGGGAAGCTCCAGCGGGATCCCTAGCATTGTTGAAGAAATTTATCTGTGGAGGCCATATTAAAGTTTAGTAAGAATATTTTTTTTGTATAGAATATAAGATTTTTTGGTATATATTAATACAAAAATGAACTAGTACAATAAATTATATTATTCAAGATGCTTAATTAAAGCATGTCATGGGTAACAACAAATCGACACAACATGAGAGAGAGATCACTCACTTCCTTTAGCCAGGGTAACCAGAGATGATCCTTAACCTCGTTCTTAATATCGAGACAAAGCCAATCCATCGGTAGAGTATTCTCCATATCAACTTCTTTCCAATTATTATGAAAACACAGCAGTGATCGTGGCATGGAGGAAGTCAAATTTGGTACAACATTGCATCTATTCAAGATGTAAAAGTGAAGACATGAGAATAGTTTGCTTATTTAAATTTGTAAGACTTTGTATTTTCTACTATATCAACTTCAAAAAGGGATATTCTACAAGAAATATGTGGCGCCCCCAATCCCCCTTATAAAAATACACGGGGATCGAGATGCCAGGATGGTGACAACACGGGTCACGCATCCCAACGAAATGTGTCCAAGTGTGTGCAACATGCAAAAGTGCACAACAAAAGTCGCAGCGGATAATATAATAAGTCAACTAAGTACCAGAAATTTAAAAACAGGTGTCCAAAATAATTTATCTTTAAAAAGTTATACAGTCATCCCAAATATATTACAAAAGGTAAATACATAAAAGACTAGGATAATGATAACGATGCATGAGAGCAATCCCAGATCGCTCTCACCATGGAGCCAAAGCCTAAAACTCATCTTCTTCATCTGCATCAAAAGCTGCGATACCATAAACGGTACCGCAGGTAAGTATAACCCAAAATAACAACGTAATATAAACGCATTAAATGCGACCAACATGCATGCATAAAAAGAATATACATTTCTCTCAAAACATCATTTTCCCAGAAAATGACAATTTTCAACGCACGCCAAAATCTCATTTTTAGCCAATCATATAATCCGTAAAATATTTCCCAGAAAATGATTTACACAAAACTCAACAATTTATCGGACACTGTAGGCGGGACTCTACCACCATCCCTGTTTACCACCATCCCTACTGCGTGCACCGTAGGCGGGAATCACAGGCGGGACACAACCACCATCCCTACTTACCACCATCCCTACCGCATGCACCGTAGGCGGGAATCACAGGCGGGACTCTACCACCGTCCCTGCTTACCATCATCCCTACAGTTCCTTTCCACATAATAGATACATAACAGAGCACTGTAGGCGGGAATCACAGGCGGGACTCTACCACCATCCCTGCTTACCACCGTCCCTACCGCGTGCACCGTAGGCGGGAATCATAGGCGGGACATAACCACCATCTCTGCTTACCACCATCCCTACCACATGCATCGTAGGCGGGAATCACAAGCGGGACTCTACCACCGTCCCTGCTTACCACCATCCCTACAGTCTTTTTCCCATTTTTCTCAAATCAATCAATCCAAACAAATCCAATTTCTCACACATGAAATCATAACTTTTCCAAATCACACATGCACATGAATGCAATACACGAAAACCCAGTTTTCTTTACAAACATGATCATGCATGAAATATTGATATGTACATGCACCAACACTGATCCACAACAATCAACAACCAATAACCAATTCAATCAAACAACCAAACAACTCCAAACACAATTCCATCCGACCCACGAATTCCTCGGACTCAGTCTGGCAAGTCAAACAAATACAGTGAAATATGTTAGTGCAAAAATACATTTAAATTACGAAAGTTCTTTGGAGAAATACTTACAGTGCAATATAATAATTTCCGGAGGATCACGAAGCTGAAAATGGCGACGTCTGAGCAACACCACACTGTAAAATACACTGTGGCCGTGGGTCACAGATGCCCACTTTTCAACGAAAACAAACGAAGACCCAAAAATGATAGGGTAGGGCTTAGAAAGGTCGGTGAAGCCAATGGTGGTGGTGGTTTGCCGTGGGTGGCAGCGCAAGGGGTGTTTTTAGGCCAAAAATGTACAAATCGGAAATGGACTTGGTGGGGCTTCACCGGTGACGGATCGGAGCTGGGGTTGGGTCCATTGGGTTGCCAAGAAGTCGGGGATGATGTGGTAGGAAGATGGTGGCCAATGGCGGTGCGACGGCGGCGCAACGGCGGAAGGAGTGCCGCGGCTTCGTGGGTCTCGAGGGGGCTAACGGCGGCACGAATGGAGGTGATATTGGTGGGGTAGGACGGCCGGCGGCAGAGGAATGCAAGGGACCGGGCGGTGTCGACCACCGCCGACGGACGGCGGCGCTGGGAGGGGACGAAAAAAACGACGGAAAGGAGAGGGAGAGAGTCCGTAGCGCGCGGGAGAAGATGCCAGGAGAGAAAGAAAAAAAGAAAAGAAAAGAAAGAAAAGAAAAGGAGAGGAAAGAAAAATAGAGGGAAAAGAAATGAGGTCCAATCCTCATAACTTGGGTCACAAAAATGATCAAACGGAAACGATTTTAAAACCACAAGTTAAATAAAATAATTTAAACGTAATGGTAGAGTCAAATTGAAATAATTAAATCCCACAATAATTAATTTAAATATGAAAAGAAATTTAAATGCATAACAATAAATAAATATTAAGAAAGCACATAAAAATAATTTTCACTAAATTAAAATCATAGAAATAAACTCACTAAAAATCCAACCAATTTTAAAATAAGAGGATAAATTTTTGAATAAATAAAAATAATCCTTCAGTAAAAATACACTAAAATATGGGGTGTTATAAAATATGATATGGAAGAAATACAGCTAGCATCTTCACCCTTGATGAGTGCACTTTAAATACCCAATTATTGGACTATAATGTTAAAATATAAATAGAAATCATAGAAATTAATTTGTATTCTTGAATTTAGTTTTTATTTACCTTGGGATACTCCAAAGCACATTTTTATGTTTAATTTCAAAATCCATAAAAGAAAGAGTTAAAGCCCAGACAAATTCAAATTCAAAGCAATTTTTGAATTAAAATAATTTTTAAGAGTTTTCAACGAAGCATGACTTTTGAATTGAGCAAGACTTTCAAGTAATATGGACTCTTCATTTTCAACGTGGGTTGACTGTTAACGTGGATAGACGTGTGGACTTTCAGTAAAGCAAGGATGCTTCAACATGAGAAGACTTCAATGTTGGAATAACTTTCCAAAATATCAAATATAGGATAACTTCAAATAAGATGGGTTTGATAGTAATTCGGATCAAGAGAAAAAGAAACAAATCACAAAAGAAAACTGCAAGAAGTCCAAGTCCAAAACGCGTTAGGAGACAATTTGATCATAACTTTTCATTCACACATCTGATTGATGCAATTCTAGATACGTTGGAAAGCTATCTTAAAGGGCTAAAAATTTTCATATGATAAGAGTGTCCAAATTCTGAATTTTGAAGCACATAAACGGCTTTCAATCTAAGTCCTAAAAGTTCGGCGATGTTTTGTGCGGGAATCAGGAAAACGTTAGCGTTTCTTTTATACCCTAGAGAAGCATATCATTGGGGGAGTTTTGAAGGGAGGAGGAACAATTCTAGAGGAGAGAAAGATACCATTTTTATTTTTTTAGTTCTTTTATGGAAAACTAAATCATGTATAAAGTCTAGGGTAGAAATTGATTGGTGAAAATAATTTGACTTTATTTCAATTCATAGATTAAGTTATTGTTTAAGATTTTAGGATTGAATTCTCTATTTGTTTTGAGTTTTTATAAGTTGGAGATAATTATATTAAATCTTGCTACGGTTTGATTTTGCTGAGCTATAAGATTATGAACATATGATTGTGACTTAAACAATTATTTTTCATGTTATTGATGTGATCTTTTGCTACACAATTGTTTGTGAACATAGTGTCGTCTTTAAATCTAATATTCATTTTTATATATGAAAACTATAGTTTGTAAATGGAGAATAGATTGTAGAATTAAATTTGAAAAAGTGGATGAATATAATGTCATATCTTCCAATTAAAAATTTGGTGCCATAATTCTTAATTGTATATATCGTTTGGATTGAAAAAGTCAGAGTATTGGATCCGGTTGATGGAAGCCCGAAACTTTACTTGCATTTTTTTCCGTGCCCTAATCTCATATTAATTGTGTGCTTTAGGTAGAATTTTCATATTCTTGTCATACTGTCATTTAATATTTTTCCTTACATTTGCATCTTGTAGTGTTTCTTCTGACTCGCTATGGATCGATACCCTAAACTATATTATATTATTGCATTTAGTTTGGGCATAATCAAATTTTGGTGTCGTTGTCAGGGAGTACAGCACAAGAATCGATACAAGGCATAATTTACTTCAGCAATTTGTAAAGGCGGTAACTTCGTCCCTCTTTTAACTTGCTGCATTTTTTTTTCTTTCTTTTCTTAGTAGTTTTAGTTTTTAGTATTTTTTTTTTTACCTTGTATGCACAGATATAGAGACACCTTGGGTAGATTTGCTTGTAGGCATGTGCTAAAGTCATAATCAAATTTTTTAAATCCTTTATTTGGCAATCTATCTAGTCCCGAAGAAATGAGTGAATACAAAAATCAACCCACTAGAACTCTTCATGATTACCTCCACCCTACACGCACAACCACACCATCATGCATCATGTTTCCAGCCAACACTCATCAACTTGATTTTAAAACAGGGATGATATAAATACTTCCCACCTTTCATGGTTTAGAGAATGAAAATCCTTATTTGCATATTAGGGAGTTTGAGGAAGTAGTTGCGACTTTCCATAGTCATAATGCTACAAATGATATTGTGAGACTTAAGTTTTTCCTTTCTCTTTGAATGATAGAGTAAAGAGCTGGTTGTACTCACTAAGACTACGATCAATAGGATCATGGAATGAGATGACACAGGTCTTCTTTAACAAATACTTTCCCAACATAATACCAATGCTTTTAAGAGGCAAATCTCCACCTTTGCATAAAAGGATAATGAGACTTTGTATCAGGCTTGAGAGAGATTTAAAGAATTGTTGAGTATGTGTCCTCACCATGGGTATGAGAACTGGCGCTTAGTTAGTTATTTCTATACGGGACTTACACCTAGAGAGCGTCAATTCATAGATATGATGTGTAATGGTGAGTTTTTGCAGAAAAATCCAGATAAGACAATAGAATATCTCAATGAGTTTGTTGAAAAAGCTCACACTTGGACCGAGCCTAGTGCTACTGAGAGAACAAATAGGTCATGGCCTGCTGGAAATCCAAATAGTAGTAGAATTTACCATGTTAGGGAAGAGGATATCCTAAACCTAAGGTGGAGATGCTTACTAGGGAGTTAGAGGCGTTAAAAACTAAGGATTTAAAACCAACACACATGACTACTCATGTAGAGTCCTTTAGACCGTGTTTTGTGTGTGGTGGATAGATCACCTAGCTTAAGAGTGCCCACACAATTGTTGAAATGAGGGAAACGTATGAGGAATGATAATTTAGGAATGTACAATAAGCCTTTTGCACATTTCTCTAATACCTACAATCCGGAGTGGCGTAATCACCCTAATTTTAGCTGGAAATCTGAAAACCAACAGCCTACACAGCCACCTAGAGCTTACCCTGCACACTATCATGCATCATCTTCTTCTAAGAACCCCTTAGGAGATACTTTACATGCTTTTATTGAGGCACAAGGTAAAAATAATCAAAATTTTGAGTTTTTGATTACTCAGGTTGTTGAAAAAAAACAAGGAGATAAAGAGCCATGTATTCAAGTTGATGAACTCATTGAGTGTGAATGAGCGTGGCAAGTTCCCTTCTCAAACTCAATCCACATCCCAAGGTCAACATATGGTGCAAGAAAATTTGAAGGATGTCAATCCCATTATGACACGAAGTGGTATATCCTTACACATCCTAACAACTGATAAGTCAGAGGATGTTGAAGAAGATCAAAGCAATGATGGTGACGAGCTGCCCAAGGAAGCCAAAGTAATAAAGTGCCCAATTAAGGAACCATTTCCTCAAGTTTTAAAATCGAGTATGCGAATTTTAGATCCTAGCAATGACATCTTAGAGAACCTCATAAAGGTAAAAATTAACCTCCCTCTTTTGCATATTATTAAACAAGTTCCTACTTATGCAAAAGTTCTCAGAGACTTGTGTATTGTTAAGAGGAAGCACCATGTTAAGACATCAGCATTTCTAACAGAGCAAGTTAGTACTCTAATCGAGCAGCGAATTCCTCCTAAGTATAAGGATCCTGGTTGTCCAACCATTGCATATAATATTGGGAATCATGAATCTGGGAAAACCTTGCTGGATTTAGAAGCTATTGTAAATTTGATGCCTTATTCTATTTATTTGATATTTGGTTTGAATGTAATTAAGCTCACTTCTGTTGCGCTTCAATTGGCTGACCTTTCAATTAAGAAACCAAGAGGGATAGTTGAGGATGTTTTGGTCCAAATTGATAAGTTTTACAACCCTGTTGCTTTTTTTAATTTTGGACACTTAGTCGGTTGTTGAGTTTGACTTTAAGATTCCTCTCATATTAGGTATACATTTCCTTGCTACGGCTAATGCACTTATAAACTACAAAAATGTGCCGATGAAACTATCTTTTAGAAACATGACCATAGAGGTTAACATATTCCACATCAGTAGGCAGCCCAGGAAGGATAATGAGTGCCAACAAACATACTTAATTGATGCATTCACTTAAGATGAGGAATTTGACATCACTATCAAAGATAAGAAAAGAGTGGAGAATGTAGTGGCCGATCATCTCTCAAGGCTCACATTTGAGGACACCACCAACCCCCAACGTAAATTTAAATCCACCATGAAAGAAGTTGTGAAAAATGAGGTAATAAAGTTGTTGGAGATTAATAAGCTTAGAAAATTTCAGTTGACCGAGTCAAAGGAGTTGAGAAATGATATTTATGAGAACTCTAAAATTTATAAGACTAAAATGAAAGCGTTTCATAATAAAAATATTCGTAGGAAGACGTTTAAGCCAAATGACCGAGTATACTTATATGATTCTAGACTTCACAAGCATCTAGAAAAACTTTGGTTTAGGTGGACTGGCCCCTTTATAGTGAAACATATTTTTGAAAACTAGACGGTAGAAATAGAGGACATTAGGAATGGCAGGGTCTTTAAAGTAAATAGTCAACGCCTAAAAATACTTATTATAGACAAGTTTCTGAGGTGGAAGACATTCCACTTGTAGATCCTGTCTACCAACCTTGACCTCACCATGCAGGTACATCTTTCTTTTTTTATTCTTTTGTTTTCTTTTCTTTCCGTTCATTTTCTTTATTTTTGTTTGTTGCTATTTTCTTTGCTTTCTTTTTGCAGGATAGTATCATTTTGCCATTTCAGTTTATAATCTTTTATGCTTACTGGACTGCCCACGTCACACATTAGGTGTATTCTACCATCTTCAGTTACTATCCATTCAATTTATATTTTTAAACATTGAAGACAATGTTTCTTTTAAGTTGGAGTGTGGTGCACATTATGCATTTACAAATGCTTGTTAGAGAACTCTGACACTTTTACATGTGACATAATTTTTATTTTTATTTTAATTAGCATCACACATACATCCTTTCATATTATTGCTCATTCTCATACATAGTCATCTTAGTGAATTCAACAAACTCATCTCGATTATTATGCTGAGGTATTTACAGGATATCTAATGCACTCATCTAAATTTTGTGGTAAGATGGTGGTTTGACACATGTGTCTAGAGAACTCTTTTATTTAAGTATTTATGTAAGAGTTTTGGAGAGGAATGAGAGCCAACAAATGCTGAAAATTGTGATCAGCGTTCATTGATTTGTTTGAAATTGACACTTCTTTTGAGAACATCATTGCATGATTTGTGGTGTGATGGCGGATATACTTGGGATATGATGAAGGTCAATTTATGATTAACGTTTGAACATTTCAAGCCAAACCTTTCAATTATAGACCCCTAGTAGCCAACTTTGAGCCAAGAAACATATAGCTTTTTTTTTTCTTCATATACCAACATTATCTATGCCTCTCCACATTGAAGTATAACCTATACACTGATTTTTCCTATCCTTTTTACTTCTATGTATGTACTAGATGTGAAATAATTTTCATTGCGAAGAATAAAAACAAAAGAAAGAACACGAGTTACTAGTTGTTCAAGTGAGTTAGCTTCAAATGCAGAAATACCAAGGTTGGGTAGAAATAGCAAAATACCAGGGTGACATATAACTGCTCACCAAATTATAAAAAAAAATGAGAAAAAAAAAAGAAAAGGAAAAAGAGGCATTATTCGATGATTTGAAAGGTTGAAGAGTACATCAAGTGATGAATGTGGTTTATTGAGATGTTTAATAAGATTCCTTAGGTATGTACTTTGAAGTTTTTTAATCCTTTTCTTTCATTCCTTTTTTTTTAGATAGCCTAACCTTAGTCACATTACAACCTTTTGTTTTGACCGTTCTGATCCTAAGTAAGCATGTGGAAAGAATGGTTAAGTTATCATTTGTTAGTGTTCCTATCATAAGATCAATGTTTACTTGTTGCATGTACATAATTATCTAAATCTTCATGTGATTGTGTGTACACCACTTGTCAACTCCATATTGAGAGCCTTTACACGAAACACTATTATACCTGTGAGTTATGGAATTGAACCTTTTGTTTTAGACATTCTTGATGTTTCATGTGTCAAGGTTAGTGGTAAGATGGTTATGGCTTGGAGAACACACACACACTCTGTGAATTGCTATAGGAGGATTGATCTTGATGAATTATTGGATTCCTTAAATTGTTTTGATATGCGAATCTGAAAGGTGAGAATTGGTGGCCTATTTTTGTGACTTTCTTGTCTCTTTCATCTCTTTTGCATAGAAATTGTTAGAGACTATCAATAAACAAGTTGGGGGTGTGATTTTATTGTACTAGAATGCTAAAATGTAAATAGAAATCATAGAAATTAATTTGTACTCTTGAATTTAGTTTCTATTTACTTTGGGATACTCTTAAAGACATTTTTATGTTTAATTCCAGAATTCATAAAAGAGAGAGCTAAAGCCTAGTCAAATTCAAAGCAATTTTTTAATTGGAATAATTCCCAAGAGTTTTCAATGAATCATGAATTTTGAATTGAGCAAAATTTTCAAGTAATAAGGATTCTTCATTTTCAACATGGGTTGACTTTCAATGTGGATTAACGTGTGGACTTTCAGCAAAGCAAGGATGCTTCAACATAAGAAGACTTTAACGTTGGGATAACTTTCCAAAATATAAATAAAGGATAACTTCAAATAAGATAGGTTTGAGAATAATTCGGATCAAGAGAAAAAGAAACAAATCACAAAAGAAAACTGCAAAAAGTCCAAGTCTAAAACGCGCTAGGAGATAGTCTGAACATATCTTAGTGTTTTAATCATAACTTTCCATTCACACATCCGATTGATGCGATTCTTGATACGTTGGAAAGCTATCTTAAAGGGCTAAAAATCCACATATGCTAAGAGTGTCCAAATTCTAACTTCTGAAGCACGTAAAAGGCTTTCAATTTAAATCCTAAAAGTTAGGCGATTCTTTATGCAGGAAACAAGAAAACGTTAGGGTTTCTTTTATACCCTAGAGAAGCATATTATTGGCGGAATTTTGAAGGTAGGAGGCCCAGTTCTGGAGGAGAGAAAAATATCATTTTTATTTTAGTTCTTTTATGGAGAATTAAATCTTGGGTAAAGCCTATGGTAGAAATTGATTGGTGAAAATACTTTGACTTTATTTCAATTCATAGACTAAGTTTTATTGTTTAAGATTCTATGATTAAATTCTCTATTTGTTTTAAATTTTTATAAGTTTGAGACAGTTATATTAAATCTTGCTATGGTTTGATTTCGTTGAACTATAGGATTATGAACATGTGATTGTGACTTAAAAAGTTATTTTTCATGTCATTGATGTGATCTTTTGCTACACTATTGTTTGTAAACATAGTGTCATCTTTAGATCTGATATTCATTTTTATATATGAAAACTATGGTTTATAAAGGGAGAATAGAATGTAGAATTAAATTTGAGAAAGTAGATAAATATAATATCATATCTTCTAATTAGGAATTTGGTGATATAATTCTTAATTATGTATATCGTTTGAATTGAAAAAGTCAGAGTATTGGATCAGAGTATTGGATCTGGTTGATGGAAGCCCGAAGCTTTACTTGCCTTTTTATCAGTGCCCTAATCTTATTTTAATTGCGTGCTTTAGGTAGAATTTTCATATTCTTGTCATACTGTCATTTAATCTTTTCCCTTAACCTTGCATCTTGTAGTGTTTCTTCCGACTCCCTATGGATCGACACCCTGAACTATACTATACCATCACATAATAGTTTGAGCGTAATCAACCCTCATTTAAGCAAACAATTTGTTTGGGTTGGACAAACAAACAAACAAATAAACATCAAACTTCCAACAAAAGTTAGTTCTATTTTAATGTGACAACAAACTCCTCATTTGTGCTTAATGAATAATCTATTTGAATCCAAAGAGACTGGTGAGAAGAGGCTGAACCAATCTCCTTTTTCTCTTCATGAGCATTTGATTTTGATGAAGACCTTACATTTGAAAAGAAAAATGAAACAAATATTTTAGCTTTGTATCCCAATAAGCAAAGTGCAGAAACTAGAGGTTGAGTAGTTGGCATTTGGGCCAAAATGGATGCTTACAGAGCATTTCTATTATGGTTTCTACACCTAAAGTCAACTTATTTTAATAGTGCCTCCCAATTTCATATACGTGCTTAATTTATTCCACCAGTCAGCTTCACTAATCTAAACAATATGTATTTGTAAAACCTAAGATGCATATGAAACTACCCTAATGCATCGTTGTACTCGACTAGCATGTCTGAGCGCTAGGTCTGAAAACATTCCATGCAATTGTTGAATGAATATCCAAAACTGCCTGTGAGTGAGAATGTGCACAGCATAATTGTGCGTATCCATTACAAGCAAGCAAACAAAGAAATCAATATGTAGTAGACACTTTCTAAACTATTTTCCTCTTTGCAATTTTCCCTTTTCGTAAATATAGCAAACCGACACCTTACACAACAATTAGAAAGAACCATATGAAATGGAGGTTTTCTTATTTGCAATAAGCAATGATATGCTTGGATAGGTCAGTTTCGCTTGAGGCTCAACGATGGTTCCTCTCTATTTCGCTTGAGGCCCTTAGTGGGTGACTTACTTTAAGAGAAGCCAGCACCTACCAAGCTTAGAATCGACGCAACTGAAATGGGAAATGGGACTCTAAAACTTTCTTGGTCTGAATCAACGAATCTTGACTCTCTATGAGGGTAGCTGAAACATATTTTGGAACTGAAAGATGGGTGGGTGAAGAACTTATGGAGGGCATGCCCCATCACAATCTAAGAAGGATTAATGCAATGATGAACAAAGGGAACAAAGGCAACGACCATGTCGACGAACGGAGGTGATGACGATAAGGAAGAAAATGGGGGGGCTAGTCGGCTAGGGTTTGATTTGTATTCCACGCTTAGAACATGACTTTAAGCAAGTTGCTTGGGTTGAAACTAGCATTTCATTTGTTCAATCCGAAAAATAGTTTAAACCGCATTTATCGGTCGGGTCAAACCATTTGGACAAACCGGGCCTTGTGGCTTTTCTGCACATGCCTAGTAAGTCATATGCAATTCTTTTGAATAAAAGTGAATTTTCTCTTGTGGGTCTCAGGTCTGTTCTACTTTTTTTTCAAAATGATTGTACAGAATTTGTATACCTTGGAGTCTTGGAAACCTTGGAATCGTAAAAATCACTTTTCACATTGTTTTGGCATGTACTTATAATCGTGTGCATGGGTTTTTCGTTGCAACATGATCTCGTGTTTTAACTATCAACCGAAGGCTAATATTGCAGGACCCCAAGATGCTATCTTGCTTTCGAATACTTCGAGATAGGTATTGCAGGCTGAGCAAAAATTCAAAAATTTGACTTCGAATTCAACTTCAGTCCAACTCCGAGAAAAAGGAATCGAAGTCGAATTTTGTTTTAGTTTTCCAATCAGAGTCGAAGGTGTCGCCGGACAGAGCCCGACTCAGACTTTATGCTCCAAGACTTCAACTTTACGTTCCGACTCTGACTTTACCCTCCGACTCCAATATTGTATAAATGTTATAATGTATTTATCTATATATTGATCATATATAGTAGTATAGTTATATAGTTATATAACTAAAACTTGTATAGTTAGATTCAATAATATACTAGTATGAGCTAATTATTATAAAATAATATACTTATACTATAATATAAGTAGACTAATAATAGTTTCGTATATATAAACATCATAGTGTTGTTACCATACATAATCAAATTTAGAAATAAGTTAGACAACACTAGCATTAAAATAAGTTTCGTATAATAAGTTAATAACACATAATACTAATTTATTAAAGTATAATAACATGCAATTAGACACTAGAAAGTCTAGTATATAATTAAGTTAGAAATAAGTTAGACACTAGTATAATATCATATAATGTAATTATACATTAGAAATAAGTCTAGTATAGAAATAAGTTATAAATAAATTAGACATTAGAAACTGATATGGCATGCAAGGCAATAGCTGAGTTTTAAACTTGTGATTTTTCTTTACTTTGTTGATGGGCTCCTATTGTATATATTGTTAGTACTTTTTTTAATTAGATATTTACTGTAAATACTGATGTAGAATGACCATTAACAAGGCATCTTGTTGATCTTGTTCAAAGAGTTTTGGTTATGTTTTTAGTAAACTTGAAATTTGAAAGCCAACAAAAAACTCTTGTTTAAAAATGGGTTGAATATGAAGATAAGAAACCTAAAAAAAATCTAAATCCAACTCTGCTCCGACTCCACTCCAACAAGTCGGAGTTGAATCGGAACCTACACAAGTCAAAGTCGAAGTCAGATTTAAGGGATTCTGACTCCAACTAGATCATTGCTCACCCCTATTGCCATTCATGAACTGCAGCATATAGATAAGGGTAATATTATTTACAATCCTAGAGTATGCAGTGCTCGCGTACTCCATTTAAAAAAAGTGGAAGTCACTACTAAAAAAAGAGATATGATATTTGCAATCATAGAGTACGCAAATGTCAAATAATTTTTTCACATGGATCCCAAAAAGGAGTATGCGAGAACTGCACACTTCAGAACTGCAAATATCATTTCTCTATAGGACAATGCTAGAGCTACCGCTTGGGGCTCTCGCTCGCTCTAGCATATGTTTTTTCATGTATTTTTTTTTTTAAGTTATCTTTTACATAGATTTTTTTAACATTTTTAAATATTTTAAAAAAAATAAATTTAGAACATCATTAAAAAACTTCCTTAATCAGAAAGTTAAAAAAAATCATTATAATTTTTTATTTTACTTCGTGATTAAAGAGATATTTTTTTAATGATATTGTGAATTTTTTTTTATTTTTTTTTAAATATTTAAAACTGTTAAAAAATCTATATAAAAAAAGAGAAATGATACTTGCAGTCGTGAGTGTACAAGCGCCGTGCAGTCGTTTTGAAAAAAGTGAATAAATGTAGGACCCACATGAAAAGAAATTAATTTTTTAATAGTGGACCCTACTTTTTTTCAAAGTGACTGCACGGCGTTTACGCATTCCACGACTGTATGTAGCATTACTCTATAAAAAAAGAACTATAAAAAACACATGCTAAGCCTAGTGGATGCCCCCAGTGTGGCTCTAGCATTATTCTTTCTCTATAAGATAAAGTACCCAAGGCGTGACAGAATTATATGAACTGACTTCTCTTTTATCTTTCAGGCCATATGACACAAAAATACTGATGTATATAGTTTTGGAGTGGTACTCCTACAAAGCTTTTCTGCATACGGTGCAATCAATAAATATTCAGAAGTGGGCTTAAACCATAACGTAGCAACAAGCTGGGCTATGCAAAAGTATAATTTGACAAGCGACTTGGTAAGGACTTTCCAAGAGAAAAAGCTAGCTCAAGAATCTTCTCTTCATATATACTTTTGAGCAAGAGGTCGACCAAAGCTAATACTGCTCCAATAGAGTTTTAGACAACAGGCCTTAGTTCAAAGGGTAAAAAGTGTAGCGATGGGTTTGGACAGGTATTAGATTGAATCTTGCCTGGCCCAAAAGAAGCCAACCGTAATCACAATATCTCCAATCCATCCTCCACATGCTCTGTACTTTCGTTTCTTCAGTGACCAGTAAGCAAGTGGTCACCGAGTATCGATTTCATGTAATCCAAAAACATATCGCAATCTAATCAACGAAACAGACCATTAAGTTGCCACAATTGGCGTGGCTACATGATGCATATTTCAAGGAAAGTGTGCATACCTGGACATTATTAAACAGAATACACAAAACAATCGATTAACACAACCAAAAAGCTACATGAATTCAGTATATACAGGTGGTAACTATCACTTGAGTGTAATTCAAGATCATGCCAACATCTATGGCCATACTACATCCTTTAAAACCAACATAATATGGAAAAATAAGAAATTTACACAAAATCTTATTTGTTTAGCGTACTCGAGGAAGTTGCCGGTGGGATGGCAATGGAGACGCACCAGGTGTTAGATTTCGAGGAGAACAATGTTGTCGCATAGGGGATTTTCGGATGGGTGCATCTCTCTGCTGCTCTGAGTGGGAGAGTCTACCTGGAGTTTTGGGGCCTTCAAGCTGTTCCAGTGTAGCTAATACCTCAGCCATTCGAGGCCTCACTTTCGCATCAATGCTTAAGCACTGTAAGGCAAGGGTGGCAGCCGTATAGGCTCCTTTCTGAGGGTACTGGCCTTCTAACTTGGTGTCCATAATGCGGAACAATTTTCGCTTGTCACCCAAATATGGTTTTGCCCAGTCTACCAAATTCTGCTCAACACCAACTTTGGTCTTGTCAACAGCACGTCGGCCTGTCAACAGTTCCAGCAACACAACCCCAAAGCTGTAGACATCACTTTTTGCTGTCAGCCGACCTGTTCAATGGAAACCTTCAGCAAAATTGGACGATGACATTTGATATCTCGAATGAGTTCAATCCATTAGAGCATTAGCATTAGTAATAAATCTAGTTGAGCATACAATTCAATTTATCTAATCAGAACTATAATTCTTCCCTTTATCCATATTCTTCTTTTCTTTTTCTCAGTAAGAAACGGTTTTGGCGAAGGGTCAATGAAATCATTGGCCCCAGAGAGGGGTATCCACCCTTTAAGGAACCACACACTGTGCCTGATTCTTTCTTTTATCCACAGACTATTCTTCTACTTCAACAAAGGGTGTGCAAATACAAATGGTGACAAAAAACTAAATGGTTTCCACCTTCATTTTTTGTGATAATTACTCGTGAGGATTAGATTTGGATATTCTATTTCTAGAATGCTATTTCAAGCAATTAGATTTTTGTTTCTTTTCCCTTCCAAATAAAAAACATTAAATCATAAAACCAATTTCTACCATCTTTACAATGATCATACTTAAATAGTATCAATATGGGTATTTTACGGACCTGTAGCAACATATTCAGGTGCAGCATAGCCATGAGTACCCATGACTTGAGTAGATACATGAGTCCTATCACCAGTTGGGCCCGCCTTAGCCAAACCAAAATCAGAAACCTTGGCATTGAATTCCTGAATCCCCAATGCACAGGCTTTTGGGTAAGTGATTAAAATTAATTGGGTTTGGGTCCTATCACCAGTAGGAGCCAGTGGGAAATTAATTTAAATTATACGAAAAGATATTGACATGAACTAGTTCCAAAGAAATAAAATAGAAGAATCATTATTTATTATACCGCATCTAATAGGATATTCGAAGCCTTCAAATCACGATAGATGACTTGTGACTTGGCCTCATGAAGAAAACAGATCCCTTTAGCAGCACCTATTGCCACCTTCATCCTTATTGCCCAAGAAAGTGGTTGTGGCCCTCCTGTGAAAAATAACAAGCATCATGTCAAAATGTTAAATTTCTGAGCCTAACAGGGAGTTGTAATAGATAGAGAAGGAAAATAATTAAAACAGAAAACAATGTGAATTCATAATTGCATACTGAATAAAATATAATAACAGTTAATGTTTGGCTAAAAAAAACTATATCAACAGTTTTTTGTGCTTTCAAGTTTGCCAGAAACTCTCCGAGAATCTTTTCATCATTGAGGAATAAAATTCATTAAAAAGCGCAAAAGGGGCACCCAGGTACACAGGAGGAATTCTCAAAAAATCTTTGTGCATAGCTAATTAATAACTGCAGATACAGCCATTCAATCGCGGACCTTCTTAAAGATAGACTCATTCAACTTATGAGTCATGCCCCAATGGTTCCTCCCTCCTAGGAGGCTTCGAAACTTTGCTTCAACACCCTCAATCATTCATTCATATTGAGTAGAAAATATGGGTGCTGATAGTATGGAAAATGTGGGAGCAGAGCATGATGTCTTAACACGATTTTTCAACTCGTTCTAGGGTTAATTAAGGTTTCTAGCTTTGCCCTTTTTTAATTTTAACAGGCAACATCTTCCAAAGTTTGTTTTATCTCAAACAACAAAAAGATCAAAATCAGAGCAAAAGATAGACATCTGGTAAATAGGAAACAGCTACAGTTGACTATGTTAGTCAGTGGACATTGACAATGGCCAACCTCTGTATATATGCCAAGAAAAAAGTGAGTAACAAATTTGAGTCCTTGCATCTCTGCTACTTAGTTAAGAGGAGCATTTTAATTAGGCCCCCGCACATAAACAGAGTTTAACGTTATAAAAGACCTCACAGTGCCAGAAGTTATACACATGATAGGTAAAACACAGTACAGGCTTGCTTTCCCATAAAGTTGCTGGAATGGATAAAACTTACTTCTAAACAGATGATTCTCTAAGCTCCCTTTAGGCATGAACTCATAGACCAAAAGCCGATTCTCGCCCTCCAGGCAGTACCCAATTAGCTTAACCAAATTTGGATGATGAAGTTGGCCAAGATAATTAACTTCAGTCTGAAATTGATACGATCAGCAGTCAAGCCAAACATAATAAGATTGCAAAGAAATATCCAACCAAAAATTTTTCTAAGTAAGAAGAGACTTACCAACCACTCCTTGTGGCCTTGGAAACCCTCACATTTAAGCTTTTTGACAGCAACAACCATTCCAGATCCAGGCTTTGCCGCTGAAAGCGTGTGTTCATCAATCCATCCTTTAAAAACATAACCAAATCCACCCTCACCAAGAAGACTATCGGGGCGGAAATTCCTGGTGGCATTCTTTAGCTCATTGAACGAGAAGGGTTTCACATTTGAAGAGGATAATATTTCACCTTCAGACCTAGGAGTAGGAAGACTTGAAGCATTGCTGTTTTCACTGAAAGATGGAATGGTCAGGCTGGAAGGAGCTGATGAACGACTGTTTTTGCTGTAATTTTTTGAGACTCCCGATCCTGGTAGGAGAAGAAAGAGTTTGTTATAGCATAAAAATTATAAACAAGCAGTTTCTACCACAATTCCGGTCCTGAAAGCTGAAAATAATGCCTGTTTTGGACTATTCCATAATCAAGAGATTACAGTGCAAACTTTGCTGGGCTCAGAACAATTTTTTGTAAAATCCATCTTAATTCAAAATACATCACGCTCTGTCTCATAATCCTTTTGTTCATTTCCAGGAGAGGAAGTATACGTACAACACAACTGTCTCAAGACATCAAGAGATGAAATGCTGAAACAGCCGAAGAATATAATAAGAAAGAAGATGGATATTATAATACCCAGATA
The DNA here is from genome assembly GCA_022457165.1 of Juglans mandshurica. NCBI lineage: Eukaryota > Viridiplantae > Streptophyta > Magnoliopsida > Fagales > Juglandaceae > Juglans > Juglans mandshurica. The sequence goes on along the minus strand of CM039621.1, from coordinate 13,138,752 downwards.
AACTACGACACGCTAAATTTCGAAGATTTAGACAGATCATAACCATTTTCTAAACGTTGATTACCAAGTTACCACCAAAAATTACAAATAAGACAGACAATATTCATAGAGCGCCCACCAGAATTTCTTTCCAATTAGCAAGCAAATAGAGGTAAAAAGAAAACGCACCCAAATTTCATAATCGTAAATCCACACAGATAATCACAGTCAATTTTCCTCCAAAATCTTAAACCCAGCTCACCAAAAATCTTGCACGTTAGAAAACAGATATTTGATTAAATTCTCTAATTTTTTTTATTATTTAAAAAAGGGAAAGGCGATAGGATTAACTACAAAGGGAACTATATGTTACCAGAAATGGCGGTATCCACTTTAGCTGAAGAATCTAAGCAGTTGCCCATTGTATGCTATCCAAAGAGAAACAGACTCTCTTACAAGACGTTATACGCTCTCTTCGCAACTAAAAATCAGCGAGCCATCATGGATTCTGAATCCCGGAAGAAAACAGAAGGCAAAAATAAAATAAAGAAAAAAACAGAAAGCAAATAACTTAGGGTGTTCACGGGTACTTAGTTAGGCCTACTACTAACTTCACGGAATTGACTGAGAAAAAAAAAATGAGCTGTAATTCGATAGGGGTTTTTCTAAGCAGAGGAAGAAGGAACTAGGAAGGAAACACAGCAGAAAACGCAGAACACGGAGCAAGTCTATTTGGCTTTGTATATAGTGTTGGACGCGTGGAGACTGGTTCAATTCTCAGCAATGACGTGTTCACCACAATGGCAAGGTGAATTCCCTTGAATACCCTCTCTTGAAATGTTCAATATTATAGGAAAATAATAAGAAAAAATCTTCTTCACACTCTACTATTTATCACACACTCAACACACATAGTGTAATGAGTTAAAAAAAAAATTAAGTGCATGGTGTGTGTGGAGAGTGTGGACAGATACGTAGAAGTGCTCAAATAATAATAAAAAACCCGAAAAAAACCCATAAATTCTTGAAATGTGACACCTTATCACAACGGTAGAAGTACTTTAAATATAGAATCCATTTTAAAAATGGGACCGCCCGTCGTGCATCTGATGCCTAAGAAATAAATAAATACTCATAGGATATTTTTATTACAAAATTATATTATCAATTGCTTATTTTTTAAAAGATAAATTTTATAATTTGAATTTTATAAATTAAGTTTTATTATTTAAATAATATAAATAATGAGTTCTATTATTCTTTCTTTGATAGATTATGGAGTAAAATTATTGATGGGTTTAATCAGTTCACACGTGCGAGAGAAAGGAACGGTGTAATTATTTTTCACTTCACTTGACTTGGCTTTAACGTAACGCCACACAAGAAATCTTCTGTCCTTTCTTGTCAACTACTCTTTTAATTATTTTTCATTTTAAATATTATTACCCTGGTCAGTATAATCACAATAGCCAATTGACTCGTTAAGAGCATTAGTATTGGTCTATACATATGCATATATAAAATCATCTCTTTTGCATATTTCCTTTGTCATTCAAGTAAAATTCTCACATTGATTCATGCATATTTGAGATAAAATAATAATAAAATATTATTATTAATTTTTTGCTAAAATTAATTTTCTTATATATATTTTGTAATTAACATCCATTACATATATTTAACATAGATCAATGCTAATGTTCCAGTAAGTTTTAACTCAAGAAATTGACATTTATATAAAAATCATTTAAATTACATAATAATAATAATAATAATAATTTTAAGTGATATTTTATCCGAGTGATTGACAATAATACATTCAAAAAAGAAGGCCGTAACATCACTGGAACTCTGGAAGAAGAGTCAAAGAATATATAATGAGTAGTTCTGATTCAATTTATATGATGATCTTATCCCCAAAGGGAAGCAGATACATACAGTAGTAATCTAACAATATTTATATTTTTATGACCTACGGTGGTAATTAAGCTATCCAGCTTGCGTGTGGCCTATGCTCAAGTAATTTAATGATGACCTGACGGATAAAAGCCAAACGGTTTAGGCATGATTCCAATTCTCATTACAAGTTATAACCTAATTCATTGAACTTTCAAAGCCTTATGCCACGGTTTTTCATTATATATGGCACGTTGGCTTTAGGACTTGTGCTTAATTTGAAATTAGATGGATAGCAATAGCAATTCATGACTTACTTACCTATCTTCCCGGGCATAATATATAACATAAGGCATAATATATAACATAATTACAATAATTATCATCGTATACTTGGTTTGAATTTACTTTTTATTTATATAGGATACATCATGTTATGTAGTACTACTTCAGAAATGTATATACATGTATGATAACTAATGGGTTGATGGGATTGGACAGCAAATATCATGCTTGGCAAAATCATAAAGAAAAATATTTTAGCGATAAAGAGATTATACAAAAGTAAATATACCAAATGACGTGATATGATTTGATATGATACATCAGATTGTAAAGTAGATCTTACGAATCACATGAAACTATATCAATTTAAAAATTTATTTTTATGTAATATATTTATATCTCTAGCACTTGAATAAAAAGGTTAAAATAAACAAATTTAAAACAAAAAAAAAAGTTTTGAATTGGCACACAGCTCATGTCTTCTCATCACTATAAAGATTGTACAAACGCATTTGATTAATTAATTATAATTAGTACGAATATTTGAAAGTTTTATTATATCATAAAATATTATGTTATTAAAAATTAATAGTTGTGTAAATAATTTTTAATGGTTTGGCATTTTACACTAAGATATATTAAAGAGTATATAATTCAAGAATAATTATAATCCAACCATAGTCGGAGAATATGGAATATAATAAAATATCAAAAGGGTAGAATATTTAACGCATTTGACTTTGACCGAAACCCTTTAGATCATGTGCAATTTCTATATATTTGCTGGGAGGGCCTACCATGGGAAGGTAAGTCGCAAAGCTCCAATCCAATACGTGAACGGGTCTACCTTCTTTAGACTCTTCCATTGATTCTCTTTATAAAATAAATAATAATTGAACGAGTATCGAGTAAGCTGACATGATAATATGCGTATAACGTGATGCAGAAACCATTCTGGAAGAAGACACTTGGGTGATCAGGCACGTACTGCCGCTGGCCTGGGAACCCACTGGGCCACTCACTCCATTGTGTCGTTTAACGAAGTCACTGCATCGTACGTCCAAACGCTATATATGCCCTTCAGATCAGAAAAAAAGTGGAAGGTGTTAAAACACAATGACGACAAACAAAATAAAAATGGAGTCAATTACATCCACCTCATATTTATGCAGTACGATAATATATATATATACCATAATATAACTACAGAGAATTTTTTTTTAAATAATAGTTAAATAAAGTACGATAATTTTACAAAAAAATAATATAATATATGATAAACTCTAGTCTGCGGGTTAGATCAGATAAAGATCAGCTAAAACATTTGAGAATTTTTATTGGCCTAACCCTTCGCTCTATGGCTCAACCTTCGTTGAAAAATCATCAAAAAATCATAACCAATTTTTGTTAGATTAAGGCTGTGTTTAATTGTAAGACTCAGTTGAGCTCAGTTAAATTCAGTCTGATTTTAAGCTGAGTCTAACATCTAAACACCTAACTCTCAAATTACTACATTTATCTGAACTCGAAACCTCCTTACACGTGAGACCCACAATTTTTTTTTTTAATTTAACACATTTTTATACAGGAGATCCACAACCTTTTTCAACTTCTTATAAAAAGTATTAAATTCATCTTTAACATTCAAAAATATTTTAAATTCAGTTTAGATGAGCCTTACATAACTCTCTCTACTACTCAACTCATTATTATTTATAAAGAACTGAAATCAATTGCGCTGAGCTCAACATTTAAATGCAACCTAATTGATCAAACTGGACCGTCACAAACACGATCAGGGTCAACATGCACATAGAGACCCAACAAAAGAAAAATAATAAACCGATTACGTCGTCTAATTTATAGTTGTCGATGATATATTTTAAATAAGTTAGTAAATTAATTACCTGATGATCAGAAAATAATTTAAAATGTAATACAATTAAATTAATAAAACATAAAACTGATCAGGTTATATAGATGGAATAGCTGTTATTGTAGGGTTTGGGTCATGCTGCATGCATGGTGACGCAATTGGTAGGGAATATGAATATAAATATGTAAAAGCGATGGTCACATGGGTGTGATGGTCGTGGTTCCCACTGATATTGGATGTTTCACACGATGCATGCACCTGGACACGTACACATGATACGGACCATGATGAGTATACGCCCCTAGAGGAGGAGGAGGTAGCTAGCAGATCGAGAGGTGGGATAATAATGATCCATTGCGTATACGTAATACGTGGCTAATTAATTAAGAAACAGAGATAGATAGACATCCTGGAACTGGAAGCCTTCAAGATAGCGATCTTTAACGTTGACGAAGAGAAAGAAGACAGCAATTGACTTGACTTGACTAGATAAGCCAGCTATTAACTAGGACCGTCATTCACGGCTTGCAAACCTTAACCAAAATGATCTCGACGGTCCATCAGACACAATAACACATCACATGATGCTAATTAATTATGGATATTATAGGTAGTGAAAATGAGATTAGAGATCAGATTAACCTCTCGAGTTGTAACTTGTGGGGGACCATAATAAACGAATATAAACAAATAGCCTCGAGATGCCCTCTCCTTCACGGGCGGGGGGGTGGGTTCCTTCTTTCTTCTAGACGTGCTCACTTATTGATCTTTATATTTGTATTTTAGAGTTAAAGTTTTTTTTTTATTTATTTAAAGTGAAATCATTGCTTTATCTTGAAAATTCTGATAACATATAGAGTCAGAATTTAGATTTAAAATCTTTGATATAATATCATGAGTAATAATCACTTATATATTCTAAAAGTTTAAACTGATAAAAAAATGTAGATTTAATTACTAATATATATTTTTCCTAAGAATTGTATTGAATGTTTGTTTAAGTTTGGATTGTAAGTTGAGATGAAATGAGTTAAAATGAAAATTAAAAGTTAAATAAAATATTTTTAGAATATTATTTTTTAATATTATTATTGTTTTATGATTTGAAAAAGTTAAATTGTTTATTGTATTTTATGTAAAATTTTATAAAAATTATAATGTAATGAGATGAGATGAGATGGGTTGAGAGTGTTTTTCAATCAAAACTAAGCCGAAAAGGAAATAGAAAATGCTAGACATATTAAAATTAAAACGTTTACAAAGTTAACGTGATCGGTGAATGTGATAAGATCTTGGTTTCACTTATTACTTTTTTTATTATTATTATTTTAACATCAATTTGTAAAGCCTACATGATAAAACTAGTAGTATTTATGACATTATTCATTGTAATTATCAAGACAACTACTTGCATAGTACATGATATATATATTTAAAAAAAGAAAAAGAAAAAAAGAAATCATGATCACTTCATGCAAGTAATTAAAAAAATGCTTATAACTAGGATTCAACCCAAAACCACCACGATATCTTAACCTAATTTAAAAATAAAATCTCGAATAATTTTGAGATATATATATATATATAAATCCTCACCAAGAAATTTTAGAATTACTCGTTAGTCATTGTTGACTAGGGGTCCACTTGGTTTGGATTGGATTGACTTTGAGAAGACTACCAAGTTGGAGAGCAGCATAATCCATGTTCTTCATTCTCATGCACAACAATGCTATATTCCTTATTCCTTTGAGAAATCAGCTTTACGAAATGAGCAATGGATTATTGTGGGACTTGGAAATGCTCATTGAAGTGGGCTCCTATTTATCGGCCCATCTAATGCTATTCTTGGGCCGGAGCGCCCCCAAAAAAAAAAGTCCTGTCATCAAGTTCGACGAGGGTAAAACTAAAAAATATTCAGGTACTTCATACTATTTTTAATCATGCATTTAAAACTTAAACAAAAAACGAAAAGAATCACGTATATATTAATGTTTTATTTGAGAAATCTGCGTTTTAATTTTATTATTTTCTTATGATTATAAAATTTAAAAAGGAATTCTATTTGTAATTCTGAGTATAGAACTGCGTATACAGTTTTTTTAATGAATGAAGATAAAAAAAAAAATATATCATTTTAAAAAAAAATATTATTATAATTTTAAAATTTTTTAAAATATAATTATATCAACTTGCATTAACAATCCAGACTATACGCAGAGTTACTCAAATTAAAATGGCTTAATTTACATCATGTACCGATTGAAATTATTTCCAATAAAAATACGTTGAAAACTTCAATCGGTAAATTGGGGTAGACTAGCACCAGAAAGAGTGCTCCGCGTTTGAGCAGCCAATGAGAGACGTCAGGTAGGTTCACTACCCAATAAGAAACCTCCACCTGGATATTCTACGTAGCTTCGCGCTCCCCCCACTGGACCCGTTATATGAATCAACGTCTCCACCGCAACTACCATTTGCCAGATTGCTCTCAGTTCGTATCGTTTCAGTTTACTTTCAACTCCACTTTGCTTTCTGATCTATATCCCCTGTCCTCACTTCTTCTTTTTTTTCACAAGAATAAGAAGATAAACCCTCTGGCCAATCTACGTAAGTGGTCTCCGGCGACACGAATGGAAGCTCACGGCGTTGGACTCCGCCGTGTACTAGTGTTGTCCTTTTGCGTCGCCGGCATTTGGTCTGCCTATATCTATCAAGGCTTTCTTCAGGAAACTCTGTTAGTTTTTCTTTCTCCCTCTCTTTTTTATTAATGGAACTTCTGCTTCGATTGTATATTATTTATCCGATCTCCTATGATAAACCGGGTGAGAGCTAACGACAGTGTGTTCGGGGATATTTTCCGGATCATGCGGGTGCTCTCGTAATTGGAAGGGTGGTAATCGTTATGGTGCTGGCGTTGAATTTGAATTCGATCATTTTTAGGGCCGCTTATTGAATTTAATTCAACTGATATGCAAAATGTGGCTTCCTTAATGTTTAAATTTATGCTTATATGATTAGCAATGTTCGGATTGCATTGGCAGAAACTGGGCAGTTTGCACCAAAAATTATGATTTTCCAATTGTTTGATTTGAACAGAGTTTTGTCAAAGGCTGTTCATCGCTGCTGAACATTGAAAATTTTCTAATTTTGGTTCCCACAAAGTCTTAATTGGGATAGTAAATTGCCTATTCAACTAGGGTTACTGCTACTCAAGTTGGAACTTATTCACTCTGGTTCCTAACGATGACATATGAACCAAAAGATCGCAATTTTTTCCATTAATTTTTCTCTCTCTATAGGTCTACCAAGAGATTTGGTCCAGATGGGAAGAGGTTCGAACATCTTTCGTTCCTTAACTTGGCGCAGAATGTAGTATGTTTAATCTGGTCCTATATAAGTGAGTTCCTCTTCCCCTTCATCTTTTTACCTTTTCCTTTGCTAAAATGTTACTTGTAGAAGGCGCATATATTCAAGATATAATTTCATTCTTATTCCGGGTTTTAAACAGTGATAAAACTTTGGTCAAGTGGTAGTAATGGGGGTGCTCCTTGGTGGACATACTGGAGTGCTGGCATTACAAATACGATTGGTCCAGCTATGGGTATCGAAGCATTAAAGTATATCAGCTACCCTGCCCAGGCATGTGTGTACTTCTCTTTATTCAACGGTTTATTCATACTTGGAAGGAAAAGTGGGAATGTCACTATGATGTGGTCATCACTTTTAGAAAGAAAAACAAAAAAACTATAATATGGTGATTGGTAGTCGGGATGATCCACTTGCATGATGTTACTCCAGTTTTCTAATATGATTCTCAGCATTTTTTCCTCAATTTCATTGTCAGATGGTAATTGCATGAAGACAACCTATAAAAAAATGCATGAAGACTATTTCTTCTTCCTTATTACCAATCAGGGAAATTTAATTTGGTGTTGCAGAAAATATTGACGCTTTTTTTTTTTTGTTAATTGCAGGTCCTGGCAAAATCCTCAAAAATGATTCCAGGTGAAATATTTACAAGTTTATACAGTCTGAGCTGAAACGAACCTGCTGTTCGCCAAGCATGATGATATCTAACTGTAAACTGCATGCTTTTACTGACAAACCAATCCTACATTCCCTCGACACCTTTTTTAACATGTAAAGGAAAAAGAAAGATTTTCATCATTTTTCTGGTTGGAAGAAAGATTGTTATTAGAGGACTTACAAATTGTATATTTTTGGCCTTCCTTGGATTGAGATGTGCTGTTTGATGGCATCTCTTGTGTGAAAAAGGAATGGAGGATCCTAGAGCTTAAATAGAATTTGCTATATATGTAAAGAGTTTATGAAAATAATAGCTTTATTTTGCCATTGCGGTTTTTAAAATGATGATCGATGAAATGAATGGGGAAGTTTGTTGCTGTTTATTTGTTGTGTTGAGGGTGGATTGTTTGTACAAGTCGATTAATATATCCATGACAGTGATTTTTTTTTTATTTTTTCCAGTAGCTAATGTTTTATCTTGTTGTATGCAGTAATGCTGATGGGTACTTTAGTTTATGGTATAAGATACACTTTTCCAGAGTATCTTTGTACTCTCCTTGTTGCTGGAGGTGTGTCTATATTTGCACTACTAAAGGTGATGATTATGTCTTTGTGAACAATTGTTTTCTTTTTGAACTATTTTCATGCTCAGTTCTTAAGATATCTTTGGGGGTAAATGATTGCTTCTAGCAAATTCATTTCTGATTTTTATGTTTGTCTTATATATAGTTGGATTGATTGCAGACTAGCTCAAAGACTATAAGCAAGCTGGCACATCCAAATGCACCTCTTGGATATGGGCTATGTTTCCTGAACCTTGCATTTGATGGATTTACAAATGCTACTCAGGATTCAATATCTGCTAGGTACGTTAACAAAATACTACTTATGGAAAAAATGCTACTCAGGATTCAATATCTGCTAGGTACGTTAACAAAATACTACTTATGGAAAAAAAATGGACAAAAGTTTTATAATTTCCAATTGAGATTTTAGTATCAAGTTAAGTTAAAACAACTTGGTCTTTTGATAATGTTTAAAGTTTTCTATTGCTTTTTCCATTTGACTTGTTCCAGTGTACTAGTCAATAAGCAACAAAGAAAAAATGCATCACAGCGAAGTTTGTTTTGTACTTGACCAAAAAAGCAATTTGTCATTGATTTTTAAGAGTAAATCTCAGTACCTCTGCCATGGAAGAACTTGATCAATTTACTAATAAGCCTTCATTTATTTCTAGAAATCTATTCCCTGTGGACTACTTTTTCATTTATTTTCGTCTTCCACCCATGAGAAACAAAAACAAAATGTGGGCAAAACTATACTCTTCAACATAATAATTTGATTTCAATAAATATTTAAGCAAAATCACCACACCTAGAGAAATTACATACCTATAGTAGTTCCAGAATTTCGATTCCCAGTTTACCTTTTGGCCAACAAAACGGTTTTCATCCATCTTTGTAAAACATTTTTCCTCCCTTCTATACACGTTGAATTCACTTGTTGAACATGAGTCTGAAATTTGGAAAGAAAGCAAGATGGCATTCATTTGAGGATTAATTTAGATGACTCCATATGCTCGTGTGAACTTCAGAAATGCTCATCATGTCCTTAAAAAGGCTTGAGAATGGCTGTGTCGGTCTTTGCTCTCCAAAATTCCTGGTAGTGTCGCCCTATTTCCCCTTCTGGTGCTGGCTAAATTATTGAACTATAAAACTAGCATGCATTTTTTGAAGCATTAAATGTGTTGCAGTTGAAGGTTCCCACATTGGATCTAGAATCAGGGTTTCTGAAGCCTGCACCTCCTTTTCCCCTTTGTTTGTTCCGTGGAGCACCTTACAAATTGATTCTTTTAGAATGATGACCTATATCACATTGGCTGTTGCACATACTCACCAACCTATCCCGAAAGGTATAAATTATTCATATTTTTGTTGCTTTCTCTGGTTTAGGTACCCAAAAACAAGTGCCTGGAATATTATGCTAGGGATGAACTTATGGGGTACCATTTACAATATGATCTACATGTTCGGCTGGCCCCAGGCAAGCGGATTTGAGGCAGTCCAGTTTTGCCAGCAGCATCCGGAGGCAGCATGGGACATTTTTCTCTATTGCCTTTGTGGGGCAGTGGGCCAGAATTTCATCTTTCTGACCATAAGTCGATTTGGCTCCCTTGCTAATACCACGATCACCACCACCCGCAAGTTTGTCAGCATCGTGGTTTCTTCACTCCTGAGTGGCAATCCCCTGTCGACAAAGCAATGGGGGTGCGTTTTCATGGTCTTCTCTGGATTGTCATACCAGATCTACCTCAAGTGGAAGAAGTCGCAGAGATTGCAGAAGAAGAGAAAGCCCATGTAACATTTTTTATCTATAACTTGAACCCTTCTTCATTTTTGGCCTTTATATCCCCGAGTGTTCTTTCATTTATAGTAACCATAAGGTTGAGTTGGTTTCAAATTATATGATAATTATGAAAAGCTGTTAAATGTAATTGTAGTTTCTTATCAATTACGACCATGTTAGGAGTTTTGCTACTTGTAAGCTTTTTTTTTTTTTTTTGATAACAAAACTTCAGTATCTGTATTTCATTAAAACTCAGACAATACAATCTTGTCCTGTATTACAAAGCTGTAACAGCACTCAGGGCCATCTTCTATCCAAACTTTTTCTTCATCTACAGAAAAAGCAAATTTTGCTAAAAAATTAGCTACCTTGTTTCCTTCCCTATAAGTATGTTGGACCTTCCAAAAAGATCTGTTTGCAAGGACTGTTTTGATGTCCTCCACCTTCTGGCCATTCCAATCCCAATTCTCATCTTTGTTATTTACTGCCCTTATTATTTCCAAAGCATCCCCTTCAAAAGTAGCATGCTCTATGCCTAACTCAGCACTCAACTGCAGTGCTCTCCACAAAGCATTTGCTTCAGCCATACCTGGAGAAGATACATTCGATCTTGGCATACTCAAAGTTGCAAGGACTTCCCCTTCAACATCTCGAATTATCACCCCAGCCCCCATCCTTTTCTTTTTATGGTCAAAAGCTACATCCCAATTGATCTTCACTTTACCTTCCCTAGGTGCAATCCACCTCACTCGACCTCTATCAACCTGTTCTCTTTCTGGCCTAACCTGTAGGGTAATTTGAGCTTTTCTGAATTCCTCCAAACTATTTTTTGCCTGATTAAAGACCTTACCCGGGTTTAGGAAGACATTTTCAAAAACAAACTTATTTCTCCTCAGCCAGATAGATCTCATGACTGTTGCAATTAACTCCAGGTCTTCCTTGTTTAGTCTTTCCACCATCTTGATCCAAATTAATCCCAAGTCATCTTCACCACAGTTCCATTTTTGTACCGGGCTTCCTGCCTCAGACCACACATCTGTAGCAGCTGGACAACACCACATAGCATGGCTTGTAGTTTCTTCTTCCCTCTCACATATTGGGCAGCAAGGTTTTTTAATCACTCTTCTTTGGAACAGATTTCTACTTGTCGGGAGGCAATTATTCAAGGCTTTCCATAAAAAAAAACTTTTACTACCCCTGGCACTGTAAGCTCCCAAAGAGTTTTCCAACCCTCTATACCTTCTGTTTCATATGAAGTTTCCCCAACCAATTTTCTTTTTCTACTCAATTCCAGGTGGTAGGCAGATTTTACACTGAAAAGCCCTTTCTTTGATGGAGCCCATATCCGTTTGTCAGGAAGGCCTGATTGGCTGATTGGGATACTACAAACCATGTCTGCTTCTTCTTCAGAAAGAACTTGTCTTACCAGATCCTGATTCCATCCCATTTTTCCTTCATCAATTAACTCTACCACTTTTGCTTCCTTGTTCAGAATCTGAGTTGGTGATTGAATCATGTAAGAGGACTGCTTTGGTACCCATTTATCTCTCCATATATGAATATTTTGCCCATTACCAACCCTCCAAACAAGTCCCTCCTTTAATAGTTCCATAGATCCCATCAAACTTCGCCAAATCAGAAAAGGTCCTCTGCCTAAGCTTGCCTCCAACACCTCAGTTCTTCTATGGTACTTATCTTTTAGAACTCTAGCTGCAATTGAGTTGGGATTTGTAAGAATTCTCCAACATTGTTTTGCTAAGAGAGCTCTGTTGAAACTCTCCAGCTCTCTAAAGCCCAAGCCACCACTAGTTTTTGCCAAACCCATCTTCTTCCAACTCCTCCATTGGATCTTCTTTTCATTTTCCCCATGACTCCACCAGAATCTTGACATTAAACCAACTATTTCTTTGCATAACCTCTTAGGAAGAGCAAAAACACTCATATGGTAGGTCGGTATTGCTTGGACAATAGCCTTTAGCAAGACTTCCTTCCCTGCTGGTGATAGAAACTGGTTTCTCCAATTACTGATCTTCAACCATATCCTGTCTTTTATACCTCTAAAAGTATTGTATTTTGACCTACCTACCATTGTAGGCAAGCCTAAATACTTCTCATAGTTGTTTTGCACCCTTGCTCCCAAGTCTTGTGAAATCTTATCCCACTCTTCCTTTCTTCCATTTTTGCTGAAAAGAATTGTAGATTTTTGCTTATTCAAACATTGTCCCAATGCTTGTTCATATAGTTTCAAGAGTAAGCTGATCTTCTGCCATTCAGTCCAGTTTGCCCTACCAAAGATGATATAGTCATCTGCAAAAAGTAAATGTGTTAATCTAATTCCACCCCTAGCCAAAGCCACACCCCTTATTTCCCTCCTTTGCTCAGCCGTATTTATGAGGTTGCTTAAACCTTCAGCACACAATAGAAAGAGATATGGGGACAGAGGGTCCCCTTGCCTTAGGCCCCTTGTAGGCTTTATCACTTTACCAGGACTACCATTAACAAGAACAGCATATGAAGCTGAGTTTATACATGTCATTATCAACTCAATCCATCTGGCTCCAAAACCGAGCTTCTTCATCACAGCCTCTAGAAAAAGCCATTCAACCCTATCATAGGCCTTGGAAATGTCCAGTTTTACCGCCATACATCCCACTTTCCCCTTCAATCTGGTCCTCATTGAGTGTAAAGTCTCATAAGCAGCTATAATATTATCTGATATCAGCCTCCCAGGAATGAAAGCACTTTGATTTTTTGATATTACCTCATCAAGCACCAACTTCAGTCTATTTGCAATAGCTTTTGCCATGATTTTGTATAGCACGTTACATAGGCTTATGGGCCTAAAATCCCCTACCTTTTTTGGCTCAGCACACTTTGGGATTAGAACTATGTATGTAGAATTCAATTCAGGGGCCATCTTACCTCCATTCAAGAAATCCAGGACTGCTTCACAAACATTATCTCCTACTGTGTTCCAACAACCTTGATAAAAGCATGCACTGTAACCATCAGGGCCAGGAGACTTAAAAGGCCCCATCTGCTTCAGAGCTATCTCAACCTCTTCTCTCACAAAAGGTTTCATCAATGCTTCATTCATGCTGCTAGTAACTCTAGAGTCAAGCTGCCTTAAGCATTCTTCTATTAAGAGGTTGTGAGGGTTTTCAGATTTAAAGACTCCCTCAAAATAATCCTTAAAAGCTTCAGCAACACCCTTTTGATCCTCTCTCAGTCTTGATTGGCCATCTTCAACAGATAAAATCTGATTTCTCTTTTTCCTTTGATTGGCACAAGCATGAAAGAATTTTGTGTTCTTATCACCCATGTTGTACCAATTTCTCTTTGCCCTTTGTCTCCATTTTAAATCCTCCTGCTCCAAAAGTTTGCCTACCTCATGTTGCAGCTTAATAATTTCACTACTGTTGTGAGGCCCCTCATCCTCCTGCAATTCCTTTATTCTGACAGTAATCTGGTCTATGAGTCCACTTCTTTCTCTGTCTTTTTTCCTGAATCCTCGACTAAGTGTTTCCCCACATATCCTTAATAATTTTTGCACCTTCTCTATTGGTTTACTTGACTGCACCTTTTTAGACCAAGCCCCTTCAACCATACTCTTACATTCCTCCTCTTTCAACCAGCTAGCTTCAAACCTAAAGACAAAACCTCTCTTATTTTGCCTGCTTTCACCTCCCACACAAGACAGCAACATTGGCTTATGGTCAGAGCTTCTTGCAACTAAGCCTTCCACCACCACCTCTCTAAACATGCCCTCCCATTCTGCATTCATCAAGTAACGATCTAACCTTTCCTTTGTATATGTGTGATCCGAGTGTCTATTACTCCAAGTGAAAAGATTCCCCACATAGCCTACATCATACAACTCATTACTCTCCAAGGCTCCTCTAAACTGTGCCATTTGGTATTCTGCCCTCATTTTTCCACCCACTTTTTCACTTTGAGTCAAGATCTCATTAAAATCACCAGCAACACACCATGCAATTCCTCTCCCTGGATTCACTCTTGCCAACAACTCCCAAGAGAGTCTTCTTTTTGAAGTATCCAGATGCCCATAAAAACCAGTGAACACCCATTCTCTTTTGTCCTCCTCCCTAACTTTAGCACTAACATGCCAATGAGAGAAAGATTTAATTTCAATTGCCTCTTCATCTTTCCAGAAAAGAGCTAAACCCCCTCTCCTTCCTATCGGGTCTGTTGCAAAACATCCCTCCATGCCCAACTTTTTCTTCAAAGCCTCCATTCTCCTAACTCTGCTCATAGTCTCAATGAGAAACACAAGCTTGGGTTTCTTTTCCCTAACCAAAAGGCTAAGATCTTGAACTGTCCAAGGGTTCCCAAGCCCTCGGCAGTTCCAACTTAGTAGACTCATAGTTCTTGGCGGGGCTGTCTAACAGCCTCCGCCATTGAGTTTACCATCCATTCTTCCACCTATTCCCCCTCCCTCCTAACCTTCTTTTCCAATCCACCCCTCAGCTCTCCCCCTTTCCCTAAACACTCCACATTTCTTTTTATGGAAGTAGTAGACACCATAACCCCACATTGAGCTTTTACACCCTTTGCCTTTCTTTTCCAACTACCCCCCTTTTGACTTTTTCCTTCAGTTTTTTTAACCAGCAACTCCCTCATTGTATCATCCCCCTCCTAAACTACTATAGAAAACAGGTTTGATCCCTCATTTACTTCCTCTACCCCTCTTTCTTTTCCTCCCTGCACTGTCTTCAGAATACACTACAAGAAAATGGCTCTATTGCGGCGACTTTTGGTCTGCTGCAATATATGTCGCCGCAATAAGTCATTATTTACGGCGATAGGTTTGGTCGACGCGGCTTCCAACCGGTTCCTATAATTGTCGTTTTTTTGCGGCGATTTTATGATTATTTACGGCGAAAAGTTTTGCCGCAAATAAGATTTTTACTTTTACAGCGATTTTAGCGTTAATTACGGCGAATTAAACCGCCGCAAAATACCAAAATCTTCTGCCGATGCATAAGTTCGCTGCGAATCTGATTTTAATGTAAACGCACCAATACCTCCATCGATTTTCAGACTTCCCCCCAAATCCCTATTTCCCCCCAAATCCCGATTTCCTTCGTCCCCATTTTGGCCTACCAACTTCTCTCGCCCCTGTTCGCGCCCGATGATTCTAGAGCAAAAATTCATCCTAGGCCCCTCATTCCAGACTTGAAGCAGCAGCGGAGTCAGTGCCTCCCCGCGGTCCGTTTCCGAGTGATTGTTTTGGGAAGGCCAATATCGGCGGTCGAGATCGTCCATCGACACTTGTAAGTGGTTCCCTTTAAGAAATTGCTCTCCCCCTTCATTCTCGCATGAGCTGCTTATTGCAAAAATTATGCATTTTGGTGGGTACTGATTAAGAGTGTGTCGAACATTGTGGTCAAGTCTTAATGGATTTGTTGATCTCTAGCTTATGCATTCTGGTTTCTGAGTGATAATTTTTTTTTGTTGATCTGTAGCTTATGGATTTTGAGTTCTGATTGGTTTATTCATCAACCCTTCACTGGTGCATTGTTTGTGTTTGTGTTTTAGTCGACTGTCTTTGAAGTTCCATATGGAATTTGAGACGTAAGAAAGCTAGATAACTATGCTTGTACGTACGTCATATTATATATTCCGTCTATTCTTTCCATGAATATCCATTTCTGTGCATAGCCATCCATATATGATGTGTATATATGCAAAAATATATGAAGGCCTATATAAATTTTTGGCCCTGCATGCACAGCAGCAGTTTGTCTTCCCGGCACCACCCATTAGAGACCAATAAAAATTACAAAAAATTAGTTCGAAAAGTGCCATGGATTACAAGCATATCAAGCTTTAATCAATTCACAAGCCAGCTAGCCAGTAAAAATCTTGGTGGTTGGGACAATTTTACTCAATTGCTTTCTGCTTAGTGTTGCAGAAAGGAAAAAAAATTGATAAAAAAAAAATCACAAAAAAGCTGAGTAGTACTATTACTGGACCTCCATTATGCATGCTCCCACACCTTTCTCACGAAATCTTCTATGCCATTAATATACATATACATATATTTCTGGCATTTCCCTTGTACAATATAATAATATATTGTGCTGGATAATGTAAGAGGATAGTTTTAGTATTAAATATCTGAAGCAACTACAAATCCACTACCCTCTCTCACTCTCTCTCTCTCTCTCTATATATATATATTTATATTTATATATATACACACACACAGAGGACCTAATCACAAAGTTGCATCTGTTGCTTCATATAAGTAAAATGGAAGAGGCAAAGTCATGAGGAAACACGTGGTGCTTGATTTTAGGGTAAAAAAAAATTGTTACAAGATAAATAAAGAACAAGGAGATTGTATAAAAGTGTTTTGGCCTGTTTAAATCACATATTCTCAACGTTTGTGCTGAAATTGATGTTTGCGATCTAATGCTTTAAATATTTATTTTATGAGATTTATAGTTGAAAATAGTGTTTTTATATCGAAATTTTGAGGGAATCGAGCAATATATATATATATTGCTATATTCTACCTTTGTAAAACTAATCATGAGACATCATTCTGTAATATTTGAAATGGATCTTGATTATTATTTTCATAATTGTAATCACACATTATGTACATCCATACCAGTTTTGTTTTTACCATTTCAGCGAATTATTATTGGAAAAATAATGTTAGATACAATCATGATTTATGCAAGCATCTCGTCCTCATTTTGATGTTTGAGTGAAATCCACCATTAAATAAATTAATTAAGTATGTAGCATTAGAACAATAAAAATAAATAAAATAAAGTAAGTACTTTTTACTTGGTGGCTTAATCATATCTTATAGATAGTGAGTCACTAAGTGATTGCATTAATTAATATTAATCTCTTTTGTATTTTGGACTCTAGCAACTCTAGGGATAACCAAAATAGCATGTTTTTGCTTTCTCAAGCTTTTGGATATTTTGTTTTGATGTTCTTAGCTTTTGGAAACCCTACTAAAATTAACTAATATTTTCTGCCATGAAAATCTTGAGAAGGTGCAACCAACTATAAATTTGTTAATTAACCATACAGGTTCGGCTTCAATGGTTGAGGCAATTTCTAAATAGGCTTGTGTGAATCTTGCTATGGATAAGCTTGAAGTTGAGTTGTTGGTAGCATTTAAATGGTGGTTTTTGTTTTTCTAGTATGTATTTTAAGGGTCAACAAGCCTAGTGGTTTGGGGGTTCTGAACGTCCAACCTTGAATCCTATGGTCCCAAAAGATCAAGGATAGTGCCATTCGACCATAAGACCATTTGCAACATTTAAATAGTACTTGTCTTTAGATAAAGCCAATGACTTTGTAGATAACATTGCAAAGGAATTTCCTATATATGATCAATTTGGATGAATTTTTCACTCTCATTAAACTTCTTGCTATTACTACATTTTATGGAAATCTACAAAGAAGGTACTTGGGTACTTGCAAAGCACTGCATGTTTTATGCTGACGTCTAACTGATCTGACCTTCTTGATATGGTTGAGACCCCATCCATTATATATAGTTTGTAGTCGCAATATTGACCCACTACAACCTGTCAAAACAGGGTGGTTTTGCCTGCCAATTCTAGTGCACAAGGTAAAAATAAATCACTTTAAGTCTAGAGCATAAATGTGGGAAGGTATATGTATATATATAGGTATATATATAGAAGAGGAGAAAAAAAGATAGAAAAGATATAGGAAAGAGAATCACATAAGTCAGCATAAACGTGGGAAGGTATATATATATATATATATATATATATATATATATATATGTATATGTGTGTATATATATATGTGTATATGTGTGTATATATATATATATGTATATGTGTGTATATATATATATGTATATGTGTATATATATATATATGTACATGTGTATATATATATATATGTATATGTGTATATATATATGAGGAGGCGAAAAAAGATAGGAAAGAGAATTTGAATTTGAACTTAGATTAATGGTCCATCAGTGTATTGTAAAAATAAAGTCAAGATCCCTCCACTAACTATATTAGAAAAGTAAAAAAACAGCCACACAAATATACTGGAAAATGATATATAAAACTCCCTTATAATGAGATAAATGTGACATAATTCTTGTCATTTGGGAGTTTTTCATTTTCATTTTCATTTTCATTTTCATCGATCTTTAATCATATATGGGAGTTTGATTTCATGTAATATTTTTAGGATGTCCTAAATGTCTTGTACGAAGTTTAACACTTTTATAAGACTGAGATAAATAAATACATATATTTATTTACATGGTTCATACAACATTTATTACTCTAGCTGTCTGTATGAATTACTGATCACACAACATTATGTGTTCAAGAAATTAGTTAGGCATCATATAATATGTTTATATATCTCCTGCAAAAAACCTTTTTAATCACCAACATTCTTATTGCACTATTAATATATAGAAATATGCAAATGAAATACTTATGATGCAAACAAATTGATCATCATCAAAACCGGCTACACTAACAGAATTTATGGTTGGTTTGATTGATATTTGTTTGGTTGGTAGCTGCTTGTTAGTGCAGATGAACCCTAAATCAAATGTTTATTATACATGCAAGGTAGGTAGGCAATCTAGGAAAACTGTTCCTTTTGTTCAGCTCAAACTTGATATCCTAAAACGTGTCCTAGAATAATTAAGGGTTGTAGCACTATTTCCTATTTTTTTAAAATATTTAAAAATATATAAAAAATGGTTAAAAAAAGAGAAAAAATATAAAAGTGAATTTGCACTTATCAATTTGAATTCTTCAATTAATCATCAGTACTTGTAGCACTATTTGCCCTTTTTTTAACAATGCAATACTTATTTTAAAAATGATTTTTATTCAAAATTTTTATTTTGAATTTTCCAACGTCTAATCTCAAACAAAATTTCAAAATTCTAATATATTTTCAAACATTTTTTTACAACCAATCATGACCTAAATAAAAAAGTACTCCCCAAAAATGCCATCATGCCTTAATATCTAACAAGTGTAATGCTTTTCTTCCTTCCTCTCGTTTGCTTTTGTCCTTTCTCTATAAGTTTTTTTTGGGTGCTTTAACTCTTTTGTTTATACTTTTTTTTTTATATAAAAATAATTGAATTAAAAAAAATTCATAGGTTATTGTAATTCACTAGTTGGTTTCGATTTTAAAGGGTTACAAGTCCCTTTTTTTCATCGTTATATTCTCTAAATGTCATCAATTATCAAGTTTATAGCAGTTTTTTCCTTTATTGTATAAAGGATGGATCTTTTGAACTCCCAGAACTTCAAGTACATATCACCTGTTACTGATAATTGATGACCTTGCCTTTCAAGTACGCGAATAAATCTCATCACTTGGGTGCCTTCATTTTTTTTTGTCAACGCTTATAACTGTCTTCCATCAAAATGACAATTAAATGCCTTGGGAAGGGGGACGAATTGGGTGGTTTGGCATGGGATCATACTTGTCATGTTTTTGTCACTTAATCTCCTAATTTTTTTGCATTTACATCGTAACAACTTGTAACTAACACACACTAACTGAGTTTGATTGCCTTTCAGTTTTAGGTCCTGCATATTAATCTTGGAGGTTATATATATGTATCTATCAACTTATATGTCATGCTGAGTTTGATGCATTGGTACTACTTCATCATGATCATGTTAGGTTACAAGACTGTTAAACAAATTACATGATTTTGATATTTGTGGCATATCATAAATTATTATTAATATGTATTGATATTAAGTTTGAAATCCACATGCATGATCACTTCCTCGTTCTAAATCCTTTGTGAGGTGATTTTTTCTCACCTCATAAATCCCTCTTTACACTTTCTTATTCCGTATGTATATAGAACATCGTAATAACCTTTGCCATATCATCGTTCACCGAGACGAATAAAGAATTTGACGAGTCTTGACTTTTTTTTTAGATGGACAAAAGCTGGATGAATTTGGGTGATAGACTTGTATCACCTGCATATGCTGAAGGGGTTAAAAATTTCCTCACAATGGCACGAAACCATTGTGAGGGGAGTGATCGCATTCGGTGTCCCTGCCGTATATGTTGTAATAACCTCTTCTTGCCTATATTTGAGGTGGAGTCTCACTTGTTCATAAAAGGGATCAATCCAAATTACACTCAGTGGATATTTCATGGGGAGGAGGAAACACTCCCCATCATTGACGATGACACCGCTCCCGGGGTTGGAGTTGAAGACAACTACATTGATGACATGGACCGTATGTTAGATGACATCTGGGCAGGCACATTCGGAGATGCTCCTGAAGACAACACTACATCGCCAACTCAGCCATCAATGCCACATCCCTCCCCAAACTCAACTTTTGACCAACTATTAGAGGATGCTCGACGTCCTCTATTCGACGGCTGCACTAAATTCTCAAAACTCTCATTCGTTGTGAAGTTGTTACATATTAAAACGCTCGGTGGGTGGTCAATCAAGTCTTTCGATATGCTCAGAAGCCTTCTGCGGTCTGCCTTTCCTGATGCTAAATTGCCTAGTTCATATGAGGAGGCAAGGTCATTGGAGCGAGGGTTGGATTTCAAGTACCACAAAATACACGCATGCCCCAACGACTGCATTTTATTTTGGAAGGAATATGCTAATCTTAATGAGTGCCCTATATGTAAGGCTTTGCGTTGGATGCCAAATACACATGGGTCACGAGTGATCCCACAAAAAGTGCTTCGGCATTTTCCTTTGAAGCCAAGATTGCAGCGTCTCTTTGTGACAGACAAGATAGCATGTGATATGAGATGACATAAAGAGCAGCGGGTACCCGATGAGGGTAGTATGAGACATCATGCTGACTCTCAGTCCTGGCAGACATTTGATCAAGCCCATTGTTGGTTTGCTAGGGATGCTCGCAATGTTAGGCTCGGTCTGGCAAGTGACGGCTTCAATCCCTTCAACAACCTAGCAAAACCGTATAGCATTTGGCCAGTGATTCTTGTCCCGTATAACTTGCCGCCGTGGTTATGCATGAAAGACCAGTTCTTCATGACATCGCTCATTATCCCTGGCCCAAAATCACCAGGGAATGACATTGATGTGTATTTGCAACCGTTAATTGATGAGTTGCTTGAACTCTGGGAACATGGGGTACCTACATATGATGCTTCCACAAAGGAAATGTTCATGTTGCATGCTGCCTTATTGTGGACAATTAATGACTTCCCTGCTTATGGAAATCTTTCTGGGTGGTCAACAAAAGGGAAATTAGCATGTCCTTCTTGCAATGCAAGCACAGATTCTAATTGGTTGAAGTATGGCAGAAAACAGTGTTATATGGGACATCGACGTCTATTACCGGCAGGTCACGTGTGGCGGACAAGAAAAGGGTTGTTCAACGGTAAAGAAGATCATCGCATGCCACCAAATTGGGTTGAAGGACATGGTCTCTTAACTCAACTACAAATGCTTGGAGATGTCCAATTTGGAAAATCTTGTAGGAAGAGAAAACGCACTGCAGAACAGTTGAACTGGACAAAGAAAAGCATATTCTTCAAACTACCTTATTGGTCAATGTTGCGGCTTCGACATAATCTAGATGTTATGCATATTGAGAAGAACATTTTCGATAGCATATTGGGCACTTTAATGGACATGCCTGGCAAAACAAAAGATAATATAAACTCTCAGCGTGATCTGGAGAACTTGGGCTTCAGAAAATAATTGCAACTTAAGTCTGAAGGTGGACGTGTTACAATGCCACGTGCATTGTACACATTACATGGAGATGAAAGGAATAAATTCTGTGAGTGGCTTGCTGGGGTTAAATTTCCAGATGGGTTTGCCTCCAATGTCACGCATTGTGTATCTGTACGTGATTGCAAAATCACTGGCCTCAAAAGCCATGACCATCATGTTTTCTTGCAACGACTGCTTCCTATTGCTGTTGGGGGGTTCTTAAGGAGTGATATTGCATTGGCGTTGATTGAACTTAGCAGTTTCTTCAAAGAGTTGTGCGCCCGAATCCTGGATGTGAATCGCTTATCCCAGCTTCAACTTGATATCGTCACCATTCTATGCAAATTAGAGATGATATTTCCTCCCTCTTTTTTTGATATTATGGTCCACCTAGCTGTCCATTTACCGGGTGAGGCCATACTCAGAGGTCCAGTTCAATATCGGTGGATGTATCCGTTCGAAAGGTATCTCGGGAAATTCAAGCGGTATGTTAAGAATAAAGCTCGTCCAGAAGGTTCAATAGCGGAAGCCTACATTCACATCGAGTGTTTGACATTTTGCTCCATGTATCTCCAAGATGTTGAGACGAAGTTTAATCGAGCGGACCGCAACATGTATCTCCAACATTGATGGTTTCAAAGTTTTCAACCAAAGACTTCGTCCATTGGGTATAGCTCGTAATGTGCAACTACAAGATAAACTCCGCACCTCGGCCATATGGTATGTGCTTAACAACTGTATCGAGATTGGACCTTATCTCGAGTAAGCAATCATGACTTCCTTTGTGCTTTTTCGAAACGACCTACTACTATCTTGTAGACTTTACGTAACTGGGGTTAATATTGATTGGCCGATTGTGTTCTCCAAATGCAGGGAGCACTATGACAAATGTAGGGAGTCAAACCCAAATTCTGTTGATCGCACGCATCAAAATGAGTTTCCAACTTGGTTCAAGCAACGTGTAAGTTAGCAATGGCGTATATTCTATCTACTTATAATTAACCCGACCTTGCTTTTGAGTATGTATTTCAAAGTATAAGTTCAAAACTTAGCCCGATATTTGTGTAGGTTCAAGACCAACGTACGGGAAACCCACCACGGGTGTCTGCTGATTTGTATGCGTTAGCTTGTGGTCCAGACCCTTGGGTTGCATCATATGCTGCCTGCATTATAAATGGTAAACGGTTCCATAGGAAGCAGCTTGAACTTTGCCGGCGATCACAAAATTCAGGGGTGTTGGTAACTGGTGACGAAGATACTAATAACTTAGACTTTTATGGTGTTCTTAATGATGTTGTGGAGTTACACTACATGGGAGGTCGTCGAGTGTACTTGTTCAGTTGTGATTGGTTTGATGTTGGTGATAAGAAGCGTGGGGTACGAGTAGACGATCATATAACTAGTGTCAACATGGACAGAACTTGGTCCAATCTCGAACCATTTGTGTTGGCATGCCAGGCTTCCCAGTGTTTTTACATTAGAGATATAAGGTCGAAGGGAAACTGGTATGTTGTGCAGAAGTATAAGAATAGGAATGTGTATGACATTCCACCAGTGCCAAGGGTTCCGGACGATATTGATGATGAATCAAGTGAGGATGATGTATATCAAGAAAATGAGCCATCATTTGATTATCCACTTTTACATTGTGATGCATATCCAGTATCAACTCCACTTAGTAGGACTGATATAGAACCTATCCACATTGATGCACGAGGCCATATGGCGGTTGGTGGTGAATGCATCAATTCAACAGACTTTATTGATGATGGAATGATTCCATCTTGTTCCGGAGATGGTTATGGTGATTGGGAATATTCGGATGAAGAGGACCTATCCACCGATGAAGAATCGGAGTCAGAATAGGCATCTGCCAACCATTGGAAACCAGGTGAACATCGCATCATCAAAAAGAGTCAAGCTTCATGGCCTTGGATCGCATGCTGGGCTGCAAACTTTTTTTTCTTATAAATTCATATTCTTAATCCAAGATGTTGGTTTTTTTCATGGACCCTAAAATAGAAGTATTAATGAGGGTACACAAACCATTAAATATAGTGTTATTGCTATTTATTTTAATGCATTGTGTTATTGCATGGTTGTCGTGGTTATGTTTCCTCTAAATAACTTCATGTAATTAACGTTTGCTATTGTTTAATCTCAGGTGGACGTAAATAGTAGACATTTGGTTAGAGTGTTCAAGGGAAAATCCATATTAATCTCATCTCAACCCATGGAGTTAACGAGAAGCATAAACGGTCCAGGTAGATCCTTGCCTAGTGTACGAGGAGCCCGTCCCCGGAAATATGTGCAGTATAGATGTAGTGCACGTAGGCCACATGGAGTCCGCATTGGAGACGTTAGTTCAGATGATGAAACGCAACCTCCAAGCCATCCATTGGAGACTCCTTGCGCGAACCCATGTGTAGAGACCGAGGCAAACAGAGAACCCTCCCCGAGGGGAGAAGCGGATTCTGTTCAACATATTCAGATCGGTCTAGTTGACAATGATGTACAAGGTGATTTTAGGATACTATATCATTGTCATCTACACTTGCTTTAAACAAATGAGACCCCTAACGCACCCTTATTATTTTCATGTTATACAGGTGAGGATGTCTCGTCTGTGCCTGGAGATCAGCAGGCATAGACAAGACGTGGTCGCGGGCCAGCGAAGTGTACTAAATTTGAAAAATTACGTAAGCATGGGAAAGTGCTATTGAAGATAAATTGTGGAGAAACAGCACCATGTTGCGAGAATGCGAACATGTTTACAACACGTTTAAGCTGGATCATTAAACATCACTGCAACATGAGTTACCCAAGATGGAGTGATGTACCCCAAGAGCATAAGGATGAATTAATCGATCGTGTTCGGGTAAGACTTTTATACACTTTGATGTTGATCATTAAAGATTTATACCATGGATCTAATTCACGTCATATCACCCTAAATTTTAATGGGCTATGTAGGGTGATTTTGAATTGGATTGGGACTTAGAGAACCATCAATTGGCTATGACTAAACAGCTTCGTAAGCGCTTTAATGCCTTCCACCACCACTGCATCAGATATATATGTCATATGGCAGCCATGACGAGGCATTGGCGACTTGGACTAGTTTGGTCACCCCCCTAGTATGGTTTAAGCTCTGTGAACGATGGGGTAGCGAGGCCTTCCAGGTATGCATTCTGCATGTTCAATCCAAACCCAGATGTTGGATGAGATATTTATTACTCTATTTACATTTGATTAAAATGATGATTTTTCATGACAGAAAATATCAAGTCAAAATCGGGACAATAGAAGGATGCTGAAAATTAACCATACAACTGGTCGCAAATCCTTTGTGAGGATGCTAGAACAAAAGGTATAAAATTTGAAAGCTCATATCATGGCAATCATGGCGACCACACACTAACATAATGTTTAATATAGGATGTAGATTTTCGCGAAATATATATATATATATCCCCATGCTTTCTCTGATATATGATCAATTTGCATTTTGTTTAGCATTTGTTTGGTTAGTCGTGTTATTAGTGATTATGTGGCGCCCCCAATCCCCCTTATAAAAATACACGGGGATCGAGACACCAGGATGGTGACAACGCGGTCACACATCCCAACGAAGTGCCAGTGTGTGTACATGCAACGGTGTACAATTAAAATAACGCAGCGGATAGTCAACTAAGTACCAGAATTTAAACACAGCTAAACATCAGTAGAGGTTTAAAAGCAGTTATACAGTCATCCCAAAATAAAGTTAACACATGTCCTGAAATACAAATAAGTAAAATAGAATAATAACCCAGTGATCCCAGATCACTCCTCGGGCGGAGCCGTCTCCTCAGGCTCGCCCTCCTCCTCATCTGCATCAAAATCTGCGTTACCACAGAAGGGTACCGCAGGTAAGTATAACCCAAAATAATCCTCAAGAAAGAAATGCATTTAATGCAACCAACATGCATGCATATGATGAAATATGCAATTTTCTCAAAACATCATTTTCCCCGAAAATGATAATTTCCAACACACGCCAAAGTCTCATTGGCCCAAAAATAATCCGTAAAACATTTTTCCCAGAAAATGGTTTACACAAAATCCACGCACACTATTTTCCCAGAAAATAGCCAATTTAATCCTTTATTAACCTATGCACCATGGCCTCCCCTAGGGACCATCTGCATGTCCTGGCTTCGTAGTGATACTCGGTTCCGCGCCCAGCGCGTACGTAGCCAACCACCCACTACGCAACGAGCGATGCCCAGTTCCGCGCCCAGCGCGTACGTAGCCAAGCATCCTCTGGTCCCCGCCAGCAGAAGGACCACGGAGTCGGCACGAATCTCTCGTCCGATCTCATCATCGTCCAGCGACAATCTAGGGGACGTTACTCAGTTTATTCCGCTCCCGAGTAACCAGAGGAGCTCCACCGAGATAATACCCCATCTCGGCTTGGGGTCGTGATACACTCGCACCCAAAAATACTCTCACATAAAATCACAATTTCCAAATCACACATGAGCATGAATGCACAACACGAAAACCCGGTTTTCTTTACAAACATGATCATGCATGAAATAATGCGATGTACATGTACCATCACCAATCCAAAATCCATCAATAACCAATCCCAACAAATCCAACAAATAACTCCAATCAACAAACCATCTGACTCCCGTACTCCTCGGACTCAGTCCGGCAAAACCAATCATCAGATTAAATACAGTGAAATGTGTTAGTGCAAAAATACATTAAATTCGCAAGAATTCTTTGGAGAAATACTTACAACGCTATATAATAATTTCCGGAGGATCACGAAGCTGAAAATGGCGACGTCTGAGCAACACCACAGTGTAAAATACATTGTGGCCGTGGGTCACAGATGCCCACTTTTCCACGAATACAAACGAAGACCCCAAAATGGTAGGGTAGGGCCTAGAGAGGTCGGTGAAGCCAATGGTGGTGGTGGTTTGCCGTGGGTGGCGGCGCAAGGGGTGGTTTTAGGCCAAAAAAGTGCAAATCGGAAATGTACTTAGTGTGGCTTCACCGGTGACGGATCGGGGCCGGGGTTGGGTCCAATGGGTTGCCAAGAGGTCGGGGATGAAGTGGTAGGAAGATGGTGGCCGGAGGTGGAGCGACGGCGGCGCTGGAGCTCAAAGTGCGCCGCGGCTTAGGATGGTGCGTGCGGGCTACCGGTGGCGAGATAGGGGCTGAGGTTGGAGGGGTGAGGTCGCCGGAGGGGAGGGGTGCTAGTCGGTCGGGCGGTGCAGGCCACGGCGGCGCGGCGGCGGCTGGGCTGGGAGGTGGACGGAATGCACGGGGAGAGAGAGGGAGCTGGTAGCGCGGGAGAAGGGACCGAAAGAAAATAAGGGAAAAAGAAAAAAGGAAGGAAAAGAAAAGGAGAAGGAAGAAAAAGAGGGGAAAAGAAATGAGGTCCAATCCTCATAACTTAGGTCACAAAAATGATCCAACGGAAACGATTTTAAAACCACAAGTTAAATAAAATAATTTAAACGTAATGGTAAAGTCAAATTGAAATAATTAAATCTCTCAGTAATTAATTTAAATATGAAAGTAATTTAAATGTACAACAATAAATAAATATTAAGAAAGCGCATAAAAATAATTTTCACCAAATTAAAATCATAGAAATAAACTCACTAAAAATCCGACCAATTTTAAAATAAGAGGATAAATTTTTTAATAACTAAAAATAATCCTTCAGTAAAAATACACTAAAATACCGGGTGTTACAGATTAAGCTATCCATGCCATATGTAATATATTATCTTATTGAATATGTTACATGCACACTTACCACACACATGTAGAGTGCTGAAAATGCAAATTTGGTGGACTTCTACAAAGAGACCCACTGGTCCAAGAAGAAAGATAAATTTGTTACACCTGCCACCGAAGACATTTATGTGAGTATATTCTACCTTGATATTTTGTATGTTAAATGCAATGATGGTTCAATTTATTTGACTACTATCTTAAAAATGCATTATTAGGACATAAAAGTCCATAATCGGTTCATTATGTCCTATTGCAGAAGGATATGGTAGGAAAGCTGGATAATCTAGAACCAGCTAAACGAACTGACGAAGCAGCAGCGGGTGTCTTCAGAGAGGTGCTTGGGCATCGACCGGGATATGCAAGAGGCTTGGGAGAGATGGTGATCCCCGAGTCTACAAGACAACGGTCATTGGCACGAGAGAAAGAGTATATTGCTTTGATTGAAAAACATAAAAAAGAGGCTGAAGCATCCAAGAGTGAGATGGAGTCAATGAAGGCAAACATGGAGGTTATGATGGAGAAACAAAATGAAACCGATCGTATGTTGAGGGCCATCTTAGCTGCGAATCCGTCCCTCAGTGAGTCTCTTCACTGAGGAGATTTTTTGTGGGAAAATATGGGAAGGTTTTTTGTGGTATTTTGTGGTGCATTTTTGGACATTGATGCTGGATT
Source organism: Juglans mandshurica (assembly GCA_022457165.1). Lineage (NCBI taxonomy): Eukaryota > Viridiplantae > Streptophyta > Magnoliopsida > Fagales > Juglandaceae > Juglans > Juglans mandshurica. The sequence goes on along the minus strand of CM039621.1, from coordinate 13,110,118 downwards.
GACAAGCATTATATATATAGAATATCTATCCAATGGGAGGTTATATATATATATTTTGTGGGAGCAAGCTGGGTTGGGAAAGCACATGATTTTGTCTGATGCTTGACTGGACAAAAACATCTTGCCCAAATTTACGGAAGGTCTACAAGCAGGTGATGTCTTCATTCCCCTATGCGATTTACTTCTACTATGGTTTCTACTTTTTGAATGCGTTTCTTTCTAAACATTATGTACATTGACCATAGTTTGGTTTTGCAAACTGGATTATGCAATTATGGAAAATGAATCATTTTGATGTTCAGTTTGTGTCTTAACTTGATAGACCTTGAGGGGGATGAGTTCATAAAAGTTTAAACTTTTATGATTATTGATTCTTTAACATTTGATTGGCAGTTTGTGTCTTATATGTTTACTTCATCGATCCCATTGCGTACCTGTTGAGCCTAGACAATTAGTCAGCATATAGAGGTTTTGACTTAGACTCTGAGTCTGGGATTGTTTTTACTTAGCATGCTTGGGATGAGTATTGATATGTCCATTTGATTGCAAACTTTGTCTTTAAATTATGTTATAGTTTTCAAGAGTTGGGAACTTTATGATAGATGTATAAGTGTGGTGGGTGTCAAACTTAACTTTCTTTATGTTTAATAGGATGTTCGTAGAATTGATGGAGAAATTCCTTCAAAAGCATGAAGTAACTTCAGATCATACGAGGCGTCTGGACAGGTAAAAAAACACTAAGTATAGTCTTTTCTTGTTAAATTTAGTTATGTTGATAGCTTGTTTTAGAGTAGAGCTTGATAGTTTTTATTACTCTCAGCAGCTTGATAGTTGATGTTCATCCATTTTTAGAAGAAAATAAATCGTGGAATGAAACATTAGAGGCCAGTTAATTAATGGAATTAAATGGATGAGATGTCTTTCTTTAATCTTTAACTAATAAAAATGACAAAATGCATGATGCTTATATGATTTTCTTTTCCGCAAACCACCATATATATATATATATATGGAAATATGGAAAACCTCTTAATTAGTTTCAGCAAACCACCATATATATATATATAACAACAAATTACAAACAGCAAAATGTTTTGAGCTACTGATCTTATAAATATGGAAAACTCTATAAATATGTTTTGATATCTCTATGATTGGGAAGGTGGAAAGTTAGGCAAAGGAAAACTTCAAAAATAGAAAAAAATTAATACACAACATGAATCAGAACAAGTGCAAGAATTTCCAAAACAGCAGTGAGAGATTAGGTTCACAAAGATTCAAAACAAAGAAAAAAACTGGAAAAAAACAAAAAAACATGCAGCTTGTGATCAGTAGAGAACGAATGTCGTGTTTAGCTGAAATATCTATATATCTAGCTGCTAGAGCTAATACGTACAAAGTCAACATGAGCTAGCCATATATACATTTGGAATCATTTTTTTTTTATGCATGTGGTATATGCAAATATAATGTACCACATGATCTAATACAGATCATGTGGATCTTGAATACATATATATACTTCCATTTTAATACCTTTTTTAATTAGATTAACAATATATATTACTATTAGGTAGCTAGCTAGGTAGAAAAGAAATCATGGTTCATGTACATGATTTCTTTTCCTCTTTTGGTTTAGAATGTATTAATAGGTTTTACATAATTTCTACCAAGAAATCGTGTGAGTTTTATGCTTTAAAAAAATTATATAATGTAGAAGGCAGTGTACTCCATTGCAGATTTCCTATTAATTGCCCCATTATTTGTTCATGTAAACCTAAATCCTTTATATTAATAGCAGATTTTCATTTTATGGATATTTCTTTTGTGCAGCGAATGTAGAAGGTAGTAGTGTAAAAATTTGCAGCGATAACCCTGTTCCAGACATTTTCATCGATCTTTGCCCCTCAATATACAAGTAATTGCAAATCATCAACGATCGATATCTCAAAGTTGCGGATGAACACCACCCAAGCAAGCATATTTTTTATATTTGTTTATACTTGTATCACCTGGATTGTGGATGTTTGATCTGTACTTTAAAGTTGTAAGAGACATGCATTAACTGCTCCCATTTGTAAGACTTTATTGCCTTCCATTAATGCACCATATGCCAGTTTATACATCATACCTTAAAGGGTATGATGTATTGATGATGTATTGGATGAGAATTTGAATTTATATTAATGTACAACATTTTATGCATATTGTGAATCAGTTGGTAATGTTGTGAATCAGTTGGAGCAGGGAATTAGGTACCCACTACAAATTTTGCATTCTGTACGTATACTGCATATTTTAGGTTCAAAAACCCTTTTACGGCAATTTAAAATTCGCCGCTGTATAACTATGAAAATTCTTTTGCGGCGAAAAAACGTAGACGCCAAAGCAATCAGACCAGCATGTCATTTTTTGCGGCGATTAATACTTCGTCGCAATAAGAAATATAACTCATTTGCGGCGAACATAGTTGGACGCCAAAAATAAAGTCATATAACGAGATTTTTTGCCGCGCCTACTAGTCGCCGCAATTAGTTTTAGCGGCGAGACAAAGTCGCCGCAATAAGAAATATAACTCATTTGCGGTGAACATAGTTGGACGCCAAAAATAAAGTCATATAACGAGGTTTTTTGCGGCGCCTAAAAGTCGCTGCAATGAGTTTTAGCGGCGAGACAAAGTCGCCGCAAATAAGCTTGGGGCCACTATTTGCAACGTTTCTAAAATCGCTGCAATAAAAATGCTCTAATTACAGCGATTTTTTTGGTATTCGCAACAATCTAAAGTGCTGCAAATACTTTTTCGCAGCGATAGAAGAGTGAAAACTAATCATTATTTGCGGCGAAATTAAGTATATTTGCAGGGGAAAAAATCACTGCAAATAAAAATTTTTGGCGACGAATTTTTCATTTCGCTGGCGAATTTTTTAAAAGGCGCAACAACTGCGATGGACTGCCGACGCAGCACAAATCGCTGCAAATAAGTATTTGCAGCGATTTTAGGCATTATTAGCAGCGATTTTAGGCGCCGGGAAATGCGCTGTTTCTTGTAGTGATAAATCCTCCTTTCTACAAACCTCACCACCACCCTCACTCACCCCATTTGTTGTTCTCTTCCCCTCTCCATTACCCTCCCCATCACCATCCACACTTATCCCTCCTCTCAGAATTTCCCCTGCTTCCTCGTCACTATTTTGGATTTTTGGAGTCCCTTTCTTCACAAAGTTTCTTCGATTACCACCTTGTGCTCTCAACCAGGAACCAAACTGAGAATTTCCATCAACACCAACAGCTTCCTGTTTGTCGCGGTCCTCCTTGTCGTGTAAGATGCAGCCACATTTAAAGCATATCTTAGGAAGTTTTTCATATTTAAATGGAATCCATATGCTTCTGCCATCAAACTGGATTGTTCTTCCCCTCGCAATAGGCTTTCTCAGATCACATTCCACTTTCACCCTAAGACATCTTCCCCATGCTACATTACTCTCATTTGCATCCACCTCCACGACTCTCCCTATCGAATTTCCAATCTTCTCACCTGTTCTGCGGTTCATTCCTCCTAGTGGAAGATTTAACAATTGGATCCAGAAACTTTCACTATCAAAATCCAGCATATGTGATTGCGTCCTTCCATCGAACAACTTCAGTACCAAGAGAGAATTATCAAATAGCCAGGGACCTCCCTCTAGTACTCTGTCTCTATCTCTTTTGTTATCAAAGGTTATCACAAAACAATTTCTTCCAATCTCATGGAATTCTACCGTTTTTTTCACCCGCCACACCTTATCCATCATTGATCTAACAAGTTCTTTTCAAATCATCCTCTCGGAACAGATCTTCCCTACCAGACTTCTTTCTCCTTTCGTTTTTAGATCTTCCACCTCTTCTGAGTTAATCACTACAGGGCTCTTATCTTCCTCGTTTAACTTCAATCGCTCCCACCTCTCTGACAATCCCTCCATTTCCACCCCTCCTAACCACCGTAGTGATCAGAATCTCCTCCTCCCTACTTCCGCAGGAGTAGTAGCAGAATAAAACTGCTTCACCTCAGTCGCCTACGAGAGACGGTTGAGAGAAGAATGGTGAGGACATATTTGCTACTTGTAAGCTTGGTGTGTTAACACACACCACTTATTTAGGGACTATTATAGTTATAAAAAAAAATAAAGTAAAAAGTTTAATACTTTTTTTTATCATTGTAGGACTCAATTTATTGGTGTATTGTGTATCAAAAACCATGCTTGTAAATAGTTTTTTTAAAAAGAAAGAGGAAACACATTTTGACAGGTTTTTCAGTTTTTGGTAAGTTTTTATGACATCTAGGAAATGGGTGCCATTTAAAAATTGAGCATGGGATGGTTTATTAGTTTGGCATGAAAGATCAACAAGAATCAAGCTAGAATAATATTTTTGCATGTTATGCTATTAAGGTAGGTTGTCTAGAATTTGAACTGAAGTACGAAGTTATAGCTTTTTCACATGCCTCTTGCTGCCCTTACTTGAATGATAAGAAGATAGGTTCGGTGGATGGTCCAGATTAAAGATACTATAAAGTTTCTAAATTCTGAAGGTGAAATATGAACCATTTACGCAGGCTGAACTGACAAGTATCGACTATTCATGCATCGTGTTGGTTGACCAATTAATGAAATAAGAAAATTCTACTCATCATCCACACATCATACATAATTTTTTTATTTTTTTATTTTTTTCTCTTATTAAATGTGTGGTGTATGGATGATGAATAAAATGAATAAAAGAAATTAATTAGTTTAGAAAGAATAAAATAAAAAGAAATTTAAAAAAAAAAATAAGTGTGATGTGTTATGTTGTGCGTGGGAAATGATAAGTAGCAAAGCTCATGAAATAATAACAAATCATTGGATAATGACATGGCTATATATAATGCATTCACAAAGACTAAATGTCAAATAGTTTGCCGCATAGAACCAAATAATCCCAAAAACTAAAAAGAATATGTACGTTTTATTATTATTATTATTGAGGTTGAATGAACAACCTATTCCTACAAATAATATTAAAAAAATTAATGCAAACACAATTGATAAATATATATATATATATATATATATATATATATATATGTGTGTGTGTGTGTGTGTGTGTGTGTAGATTACATAGAAAGAAAAGAAAAGGGCCCTTAATTTTCAGAGGTAATGAACTATATCGTGAGGGCTAGCGTAATGTTATTTTTTTTTTTTGAAAGTGACTTCTCTGTTATTGCATAAACTTGATCAAATATAGAGTTTTTCATTTCCTGAGATGATCCCAGGACCCTCCTCGATCATTACATGTTCAACCTCATAAGAAGAAGGTTGTCACACGTCTGTAATAATACCAGTAGGGATAATAAGAGTTTAGTTATTGGGCTCAGCCACTGGGCCAAAGCCATCACCTCTTTTATTTGCATGATTTTGTTGGGTTGGACTATGGCCCATTTATTGTTTGTTAGAATTGTATTAGTTGCTTTATTTTTACTGTTTGGTTGAGTTGGTCTGTGGCCCAAGAATAGGGAAGTCAGTATATGTAGCAGAATGATGCACTTGTATCGGTAGGCAAAAACTTAAATCAAATTTCTTATTCTCTTTTCTATCCTCTTTTTCTTCTATCTCTATTTTCTAGAGGTACTCCCCTTGTAGTGAGTCATTTTCAATGCATTTCTTTATCAAGTATTTTTGGAGTATTACAATTGGTATCAGAGACACCGATCTCTATGCAATCAATCTATGAAAACTGAATAAATTCTCTCATCATTACTCAAAATCAAGAAGCTGGTTGAACAATCACAGCAACTCTAAGAAGTTATCCTGCAAATATTCGAAGATATTAGGAACAATTTTGAAGATTTTAGAAACAATTTCAATGAAGAGTTGACCTATTTGGAACACCAAGTTTGTGTATTGTAGGAAGACAAAAAACACGTAGCAATGGGGAAAGAAAAATGGGAAGTCAATTCCAACGAGATTCATTTTCTCCTTGTTCCAAAATATCCCTCAGTTTCTCTATTTTTCCCTTTTCCAATGATGGTACCAAGCAATAATCAAACCATAGCCGGAAACGGAGGGGACCCAATGATTGGGACCATTCTCAGCCTCAACGACAAGGATGGTGGTGTTCTTGATTTCCTGTGCACCAGATGGGAGTTTGACCCAGGTGGTATTCATTTTCCTTATCTCTGCTCCTCATCTCCTTGAACAATTTTTGAGCTGATGAGAAGGGGAATCACTCAAATTCAATTCATTTTCTATACTTTCTCAAGAAACAAACACATATTTTTCAAGCTTTCCATTTCTTTCTCATGGTGCATACCAAGCATTCTCTCACCATAGGAGCCAAGAATGCCCTTCTATAGATTAAACCCCCAAAACCTTCGTTCTTTTGCTGTTTTCGCTATGATTTTTCTTCCCCACAGATCAAGTGATCCAATCTCTGTCTCAAACTCTCTCAAAACCTTTAACCCTAGGTGTGGTTCCACATCCATCATTGTTGACCCAACCCCATCCACACCAGTCCCATTCACCCATGGCGGACGAGGCAGTTCCGTTGGCTTTTCTGTCACCTTCATCACCATTGTCGACCCTGCCGTTGGGCCACTCAGTGATCCCCACAGTCAATTAGTTGTAGGACACCTTCAGACAACTCGGGAGGCAGTCGACCATCGAGTTCCCACAACTGGCCATGAAGTCGGACGAGATCTATAGTCTTGGCATCCTAATTTGGGACAACGAAGTTAGAGCACCTATGGAAAACATACTTTATGTTGATGGACCAAATATTGCATCAGAAATTGACGACAAGGAATATGCTAATACTCGAATTCGTGGAGCTAAGAAGTGGAGGAAACTTCTTGCAAAATTTTTGAGGCAGCCTCATTTTATTGTCTGTGACAGCAGTGACCTTGTCCCACATGAAGTCGTGGGTGGCCTGATGAATGTCTATGCCATTGGAGGCTCTTAGCAAGTATTGAGAGGACTATATGGAGAATCTAATGTTGTCTTGGTGCTTAACATGAAAGAGGCAGTAATTGCACTTCAGTTGTTTGATGAAATGCCTGAAATCAATCTTGACATTCCTCTTGTGTTCTCCAAGACCAGGTTCCTAATTTTGGATAAAGTAGATGGAGTTATGGAAGTTGGGTTCAAAGAGGAGTTGAGGGTTGTCTTTCAATGTTTGTCAAAAATTCGCTAATCTCTATTGTTCTCTACAACAATGACAGTAACCGGGAAACACGGCTTGAGCTTGCAAAAGGTAGAGAGCATGTGGTTGTATTAGAAGCAGTTGTTTTTGTAGTTGATAGATTTGGAATGAGACCTTTATTACTTGGTGGTGTATTATTTGCTTTGAAAGAGATTACATCTTGGTATGTCTATTTTAATTGTGCTAGTGTGGCCGTTGTAGTGAGTAGTATAATGGAGTGGAATAAGACTGGAAATGGTGGCATTATAATATGTGGTAACTGGACAGAACATTTTGTTAGGGAGGACTCCAGTTCATCATCAATATTTTCTAAATTGATTGTCTTGTCTGTACATGGTGCTCGTGGTGGTTGCAACTTCATGAAAAAGCTGGAAGGTGAACAGTCAGGAGGTGCTGTGGCCTTGGTGGTGATGAATGACGATGAAGATCTTTACAAGATGTTCTGTGCTGATATTGCTGCTGAAGCAAGAGGTGCATCAGAAATGGTTGGAACAATGGGTTTTACTCTATCTATTTGCACATTGTTTGGGCAATTTACATCTGAGCATTTGGGTCTAGGGAAAATGGACCTTGGCCTTGGAATTCATGGGGAACCTAGTGTTGTTGTGCCCGATCTTTAGCTTGTGGATGTGGTGGTCTCTCAGGTTCTTCATCAAATACTTTCACTGGAAACCAACTTTGTTCCCATTGCCCGAGGCAGCAGATTAGTGCTCCTGGTCAATGGGTTAGGAGTCACCCCTATAATAAAATTAATGATTGCATCAGGAAAAGCAATGCTGAAATTACAGCTTGAACATGGGATGCTGAAACTTGGCAATAATACCAAGAGCAGTAAAATGGTGCCTTCGGTATTGTGAGGCTACTCTTTGATAAAATGTCGGATAGAGTTTTGGTCTCTTGGAATATCATAAGAATGAAATATTTGAAGTAAGAGGAGATGGGAGGCACTAGGAAATTCTTTAATGAGATTCTGAAGAGAGTTGTGGTGACTTGGAATGCAATGGAAAGTACGGTGAATGTTGGATATAGGGTAATTGGGCTGAACATTTTGTTGATGAGGCACAAGTGGCCGAAAACTGTATAGGGTTTCATCGAGGCTTGTTGTCTTCACCGGGTTGTCATTCTATGCATCAGGTCGAGAAAGTTGTTATTACTCACCTTCCATTACTAGAAAATTTGAAGAAGAAAGTTTATGAGATCCATTATACGGTAAATTCCATCAAGGAGAAGGTTGTGGGTCAACTCAAGGACTTTGAGGGTAAGAAGCTAGTCTCAGCTACAAGGGATGGGTGGAAGCATAACCTCACCTTAAGGTCAAGGTGCTTGAAGGGAAAGGGTTTGTCACATGTCTATAGTAGTGACTGTAGGGGCCAAAGTCATAGTGGGCTTGGGTTGGGTAATAAGAGTTTAGTAGTTGGACTCAGCTTGTGGGCCAAAGCCATCACCTCTTTTATTTGCATGTTTTTGTTAGGTCGGCCCATGGCCTATTTATTGTTTGTTAGAATTGTATTAGTTGCTTTACTTTTACTCTTTGGTTAAGTTGGCCTATGGCCCAAGATAGGGAAGTCAGTATATGTAGTAAAAGGATGCACTTGTATCGATAGGCAAAAACTTAAATCAAATTCTATTATGTGCCATAGTTTGAGATCTCGTGGTGGGTTTATGAACAGGTAGAGAACAAGGATCATCCTTGTGTTTTCCACCTATGATGGTAAATTTGTAGGATACTTGGAGGGATCCTAGGCCTCCTTAGATTGGTTTAATTCAAGGAAAACCACAACTCTAATTCTACTCCAGGTTGAGAGTATTAATCAAGTCATCATTTTATTCATGGCCTCAAGCTACTAAATAGCCGAACGACTCTTGATAGGAAATTAAAATTACACTTGCATAATTCTAGCACAAATTTATTGAAAGGAAATAACATAAGGAAATAACATTGATTTTAATTGATTGATGGTAAGCATCAATCACTCCTATCCCATGATGCTTGGTCCCTGACAACTCTTCCATCCTTAAAAATTTTCTTGTCCTCAAGGAAAAAGCGTGTTTTCAATTCTACCAAATTCTCTCATGTGGCCTCAGCAAGAGAGAGATTTTGCCAATGCACAAGAACCTCCGTTTCTCCCCTTTTTTTTAGAGTTTTCAAAATGGCTTGAGGAAGTGGGTGGGGTGCGATTCCACTGGTAATTCGGATAGAATGGGAGAGATTTCTCCTTGATTTCCAATCCTCTTTTTTAGGAGAGAAACATGGAAAACTAGATTTAATTTAGATTCTGGGGGTGACTCTAATTTATATGCCACGGTGCCAATCTTGAATAGGATTTTAAATGGACCGAAAAATTTGGGACTAAGTTTGAGATTTTTCCGTTGAGCCAAGGAAAGCTGGCGATATGGGTGAAATTTTAGGTAGACAAATTCGCCCACTTTAAAATTCCTCTCCGTGCGCTTCTCATCATAATATTTCCTCATTCTCTCGTGCAATCTTCAAGTTGGTTGTGACATCCCTAATCACCACATTCCTTTCAAGTAGAAATTTGTCAACGGACTCCACGCGCGAGGTGCCATGAACATAGGCAAGTAAAGTGGGAGGCTCGCGCCCATAGACAATTTCGAAGGGTGTCTTCTTGGTGGAAGAGTGAATGCTCGTATTGTAACAATATTCCGCCCACGGAAGCCAAACCACCAACTCTTTGGGCTTAGAACTCGTGAAACATCGCAAGTACATCTCCAACGTCTTGCTGACCACCTCAGTTTGATCATCGGTTTGTAGGTGATAAGCTGAGCTAAAATTGAATTTAATTCCATTTAATAGGAATAAATTCTTCAAAAAATAACTTGTGAACACCGGGTCACGATCGTACTCAATAGATTTGGGCATGCCATGAAGCTTGAATATGTGGTCAAAAAATGTTTGGGCAACAGTGGTGGCCGTGTAAGGGTGTTTAATGGGAATAAAATGACTATATTTAGATAATCGATCAACTACCAAAAAAATGGTATAATTGCCTCTAGATGTTGGCAAGCCATCAACAAAATCCATGGAGATATCCGTCCACACATGGCGCGGAATTGGTAGACCGGCGAGTTTTACTTGGTCCACCTTATTTTTTTGACAAACATCACACTCTCGGATAAATCTCCGTACGTGCCCCTTCATGCCCTTCCAATAAAAAACTGATTTGATTCAATGGAGAGATTTGTGGAGCCCTTGATTATAGGAATAATCAATTCGGATGTGGGCAAGAGGAAAATCCGATCCTTAAAGAAAATCAATCATTCATTGAATAGCCACGGTCCCAATGCTTATCCTTCCTTGATTTTCTCCACCAATTCTTGCAAGTGTGGGTTAGCCAAAATTTCATATTTTATGGGATCCACCCAATTAGAAATAGAAGAAGATATTGCACATACTTGAATTTCAAATTTTCAGGAAAGTGCATAGGCGGCCAAATTTTCCTTGACTTTTTTGTAGTGAATTTGAAAATCAAATCCCAAGAGCTTCACCAACCATTTTTGTTAAGCAGCCGTAGTAATTGTTTGTCCCAACAGAAATTGTAAGCTTTTTTGATCCGTCCGGACAACTAGCTCCTAAAAGATATGGACGCCATGTTTGGACCGCCTTAACCAAGGCCAACATTTCCTTCTCATATGTGGATAAGGCAAGATTTTTTCCATGTAGAGCTTATGGCTAAAAAAACCAATTGGTCGATCTCCTTGCATGAGCACAGCACCCAAATTCATGCTAGAGGCATCACATTCCACAATGAACAGTTGCGAAAAATCTAGAAGAGCCAATACGGGTCTGGATGTCATGGCCCTTTTTAATTATTCAAAAGCTTATTCCACCGTAGGGGTCCATCTAAGGGAATCCTTCTTAAGCATATGGGTTAATAGTTGCACAATGATGCCATAGCGGTTAGGGGTGCTATCAGCCCCCCGCCTCCACATGGGCGGGGGTGGGGAATTTTTTCCCGCACTCTAGGGCGGGATACCCCGTCCGCTACATCGGGTGTGGGGGTGGACCTCCATCCATCCGCCCCCTGCCCCCGGCTCAGTTAACTTATCTGGGCCATGGCCCAAAAACACAATCAAACCTGTTTTTGGACTATTTTAGGCCCAGAATTTAACTACAATAATAAATATATTTAAAAAATCAAAACAACAAATAAATTATATGGATAGAACTATTAACTATATACTAAGTTTCAACTAATACTATTAAGTATTAATTAATAATCATCACTAAGGCACTAAGCTATTATAATTATACAAATTAAGAGAACTAATAAACTATTACAAATTTACAATATTACAAATTGTACTGTTAACTATTGTAGCAACATTACAATTAATTGTAAATTAATAAAATCATAACATTTCAAATTTGATCAAGTTGGGGTGGCGGTGAGTTCACTGAATTGTGTGAACTGTTGTGAGACTGAGAATCGAGATCATAAAAGTTATAAAACCTGCAATATTAATAAGTTAAAAATAAAACAAATTAGAATTAAAAAGTTATAAACATAAAACAAAAATTTATAATACAAAATATTAAAAGTACTAACCAAGATGAGATTGGATCATTAGGATGAATATGAGCATAGTGCTTATTATAAACTCTTTGTTTTATTGTATAATACATTATAATCATTTAGCCCTTCAGCATAAAGGGCTGGAAGTTTGAAGGGTACTTTTTTAGTTCGAACTATCCTTATTTGAAATTATTGTTCCAGTTGAACTCAAAAAAGAAAAAAAAAAAAAACCTTTCATAAAATACTATTGTTCTGGTTGAGGACTACACAGTACACACACTGGCTGTTCAGATTAGTCATATTGCCAGTTTTATGAGGCTGCGAAGTTTGAAAACATAATGCATCTAAAAAGCTGAGCAACGTCAAAGATTGAAAATACTGCATAAACTGGACATGTTTGTAGAAATCAAGTGTTACTTCTATTTAGAAGCCATAAGAACATCAAGCTTATCTAAACAACCACCCAAAAAATCAGAACTCTACATTTCGTGTTTATAGGAAAAAAAATTTAGGGCATTTTGAAATACCCTAAATTAATTTAGGGTTTTCAGAGATTGAAACCCCTAAATTAATTTAAAGTTTCGAATTGGAACCCTAAATTAATTTATGGTTACAATCTGAATTAATTTAGCCACAAAATCACTAGCACTGATTCACTATCACGTATCCAGTCATCAAAACACATTACAAACCCACAAAAATCAAAATCGCAAAACAAATTCACACAACTTTAACCAAGATTGAAAGATTCTTACCTTCGGCGACGAAGATGCAAACGGAAGGTTGGCGGTGACGGCGTAGTGGAGTCTTCAACGACGATAGAGAATCGAAGATGCAGAGAGTGAGTGAGACTCAAAGAGATTCAGATAACTGAGAGAAGGTGCTAAGTCATGGGGAGGGGGGTTTCTTAGAATCTTAACAGATAACGAAACGACGTCATTTCTTCATTTGTTATTAAGTAAAAAAAAAAAAAAAACCCACGTCGTTTCATGCCTGGGGTTTTTTTTATATATAAATACTTATATATATAATTTTTTTTATATATATAAGTGGGGAGAGGTGGGGGATTTGCGGGGTGGGGGTCACCCCTATCATGCCCCCGCCCCCACCCCAGTTATGGGTGCCAGATGCGGGCGAGGCCACCCGCCCTCCACATTAGGCGGACGGGGGATTCGCCCCACCACACGAGGGTGAGACAGATGGGGGGGCGGAGCAACGGCGGCGGGGCCCCGCTGCCCACCCCAAATAGCGGTGGATGAAATTTCTGTAATAATCAGTGTGCCCCAAAAAACCTCGCAAACCCTTCAATGTAGTCGGCTTGGGCCATGTCATCATGGAGGATACTTTTTTCCGGATCCATGGCCACACCACGATGAGAAATTAAATGTCCCAAGTAGCCAACTTCCTCTTGTCCAAATTGGCATTTTTCCCGTTTGACAAAAAATTGGTTAGCTTGCAAAATGTGTAGCACATGTCGTACATGTAATAAATGCTCTTTCCATGACTTGCTAAAAATAAGGATATCATCAAAGAATACCAAACGAAGTTACAAAGAAATGGCTTGAATACCTCATTTATCACACTTTGAAAAGTGGCGGGTGCATTTGTAAGACCAAATGTGTGATACCCTGCTCCTTCCTTCTTACGTACGCTTTTCTCTTTCTGACGTACGTTCTGTCTTTATGACGTAAGCAAATCCCGAAAGCAGAGATTATGTGATCATATGCCTTTCTCACTAGTGACTGCGAGCCACATTATGCGTGTCGAACCATGATGGCGTATCTCGAAAGATATCGTGTGACTTCTAGGGCACGCCCAGTGTTTTAAATATGCTGAAAATATTTATAAGAAGTATTTTCAGTGTTATTGAATTAAGATTTGATCTTAAATACGACAATCATAATATTCTTGAAGAGCTCCAAAAATATTATAATTGCCGGAAATCATTTTAATATTATTATTAAAATGATTTCAATTATTTAAGATATTATGAGATTTAAATTATGTTGAGAACTTTTATTAATTAAATGGTTTAATCCTTTTAAATATGTTAAGTATGACTTCATCATTTTATTAATGATGAAGAAATATTATTTTATAAATTAAAGTTAGTTTAAAATAATATTCTACCTTAATTCCTCTAAGTATTTTTAATTAAGTTAACATTTACGTATTTTCAAGCCTCTCACCGCCGGCACCATTGGCCTCCTCTCCCTCCGGCGAGTCCATCCATGCCAGTCTCTTCCTCTCATGCTCTCTCTTCCTCTCCCTTGGAAGTGCAAAGCCGAACGGGCTCAAGGCCACTGCGTCGCCGTGTGCCGCCCAATGGCTCCACCGCTCCCACGGCGACCTTCCCTCCCACCAGCCATCATCCTCTACCGAAGCCAGCCCCTGTTACGTAGCCCTCCTCTCCTTCCACGACAAGTACCCAAAATGGGTCTCTAACCCATTTCCTCACCGTGAACCGCCGTACACTACCACCCACGACCACCGAACGATGCCATGGACCTCCTCTCCCCTTCTCCTTCCTCCTCTACGTGGCCCACGGCCATAAGCCCCCTCCTCCATCTCACGGGCTCCCTCCTCTCACGCACGGGTTGCACTGCCACCCACGGCTGGTAACCACTACCTCCAGCCTCCTCAGGCCGCCACCAAGCCAACCCAACCTCCCACGGCCCCAATCTGCCACCCACGCATGCACACACTCTCTCTCACTCTCCCACGACTTCTCCTCCACGGTATGGCCAGATCCGCCACCGTGAACCATCGTGGCGCCACCTCGACGCTACCACGAGATCCACCGCACCTCCCTTAGCCGAGCCCTAGGTCCAAGCCACCACTTTATGTGGTGGGTAACCACTACACGTGATGGACAGTCACTGCGCGTGATTGACCGCCACTGCACACGGCTAGAGCCGCCGTGTTATGCCCCTCACCGCCATCACAAGGCCATCACGAGCCCTTCCAAGACCACACCTAGCTATCCAAACGCCTAAACAGTCACCGTACGTGAGTTAGCCGCCATGTACGACTCTTCCGACATCATCGGCTATGACAATCAATGAGCAACGCACGGGTTATCCCGTCGATGTTATAACCCTTTATCTCTCGTTAATTATGTTAGATATTGATTAGTTGACTAGGTTGTGGACTGTGCTGTTAGTATTAATGGAGTTGTGGTATTGTGATGTGGTGTTGTGTGATGAAGTGTTGGGCATTCTGTGTAGTGAAGTGTTGGGCTTGTCTGAGTAGTATGGAGGTGCATTGTGCCATGTAGTGCGCTGTCAAGTGTTGGGCGTAATTGGGAAGTGTGTTGTGAAATGTTGTGGACTGTGCCGTGTAGTGTGGTTGTGGAGTATGCGTTATATTGGTGACGTGGCAAATAGAATGGGAATAGTACACGCTGGGTGTACTTTGTGTGTGGCATAAAGTGAGACAAGGAGAGTATATGTAAAATATACCCTCCTGGTGTATTGTGGAACAGGATGAGTACGAGTGGAGTGTACTCAGTGGCGTGGTGCGTGTAAAAGGAGTACACATGGAGTGTACTCTATGTGGTGGAGTGATGCACCATATGGCGGATATGTCATAATGGTAATGTGGCGTAGCGTGCATGGAGTATACGCGGAGTGTATTCCATGTAGTTGAGTGACGCATCATATGGCGAGTATGCCATAGTGATGATGTGGCGTAGCGTCTGTGAATGGAGTATATGTGGAGTGTACTCCGTGTGATGGGGCGATGCACCATATGGCAAGGAAGCCATAATGGTGATGTGGCGTGTTGTATGTGTGGGGAGTACATGTGGAGTGTACTCTATGTGGTGGACGATGCACCATATGGCGTGTATGTCATAGTGGTGATGTGGCGTAACGTGCATGGAGTATATGCAGAGTGTATTCCATGTAGTGGAGTGATGCACCATATGGCGGATATGCCATAATGGTGATGTGGCGTGATGTGTATGAAAGGAGTACATGTGGAATGTACTCTGTATGACAGATTGATGTACCATATGGTTGTATACCATAATGGTGATGTGTATATGGAATGGGACGAGTACACGATGAGTGTACTCTGAGTGATGAAGTGATGTACTATATGGCGGGTACGCCATAGTGATGATGTGATGTAGCATGTGAGAAGAGAATACGCATGTGATGTACTCCATGAGGTGCAGCGATATGTCGTGTGGCGTGTCGCAGTGATAAGGATGATTGTGTGATTGATGGGCGTGAAACGTGATGAGTAGTGTTGGGAACTGTGGAACAGTGTCCCGGAGTAATTAAGGTGTAGCATGTAGTCTAAGGCGACAAGTGTCACCGTGTTGGACTTACGGCTGGGAATAAGGATGAAGTAGCTGAATAAGTGTAAGAGTACGCAGCGGAAGCATAACTGGGCAACGTCACCTCGTGATGTGGTTACTAACAGTCGTGCTTGCCATGTGGTGAAGTGATAGGGTATGAATGGCGTAATGGGAACGTGACAAGATGTCACAATGTGTCGAGAGTAGGTAAGGAATCGTACTCATGATGAGTTAGGAATTTATGTACCAGAGTGTTGGGTAACGCGACAAGGTCACGGTGTAGCTTGGGAATAATCTCGAGCTGTATGACGTGGCATAAGACATAGTTATGATTGGAGTCTTGTTGTGTTAAGTATTGGGATGAACTGTCAAAGGGACGGGTAGCATGAGAAGTCATGCTAGTTGGGTTAAGAGAAGGTTGGTATCGGAGTATGGCCCTTGTCCCTCGAAGCTGGTGATCAACATGTTATATATATGTAGATCTTAGGTGATAAGGGGTAAGGTACATGTGTAACATGGTTAGATACATGTGCCGGACGGATTCACCATATGTAATGGGTAATCTGTCATTAGCACAGTTACACGGTGCTTAAGCATCAGAGTTGGCTTATAGCCGTGTGGCTTGTCTGGATGGGAATGAGGATTAGTATGGGCTAAGATGCATGAAGAAAGTGACTAGTGTACTGTCCAAGGACAGGATGCGTGACTTAGTTAGTTTAAGTCATGCGTCGGAATGAGGTTAATGAGAAGAATGAAACAGAGGCCTTAGTGTCTTAATCCTAAGGTGAATCATGAGTTCACTTTAGTGGATGAGCACTCGAGGCAAGACATGAGTTGGAAGATGGGGTGACCGTAATGGATCCCTGAAGGTTTTAATATAGTAAAGGGCACGTAAGTGCATGAGATAGAAGGAGAGTGTTCCAAGTATAGCGTAGTTCTATTTATAGTTTAAGTTGCTTATGTACTAGATAGAGAATGACGTTAAGGTTATGTGTATGCATGTAGGTTGTCATCTGACAAGCATGAATGGACTGCATGACATGTAAGTAGCACGGAGTCCAGATAAGTGTTACATTCATACTCTTCTAGAGTTTTCTAAAATACAAGAAACGTTTTTCCCTTAAGAAGCTCACGAAAATAAACGAAAGATGTTTTAAAAAAGAAAATGCTAATTGTTAAAAGGTATAAGTATGTACGTCCCCTCCTTGACAGCCCTTGTTTACGCAACCAAAGTATTAACTGTACGCATGTGAATGGATGACTATACGCTGTATCTATTGTATGTAGTTTCTAAGAAAATCCATAAACTGATGAAGATGCATGAAAGGCATGACAACGGATGCTTTTATGTATCCTACGAACCGAAGCTCTCATGTGTGCCACGAGATGACTCTCGTAGATGCCATGATTGACGACGTTCAAGGTGACGCTTATGGATGCCACGAAAGTCGACGTTTAAGCCCATGTATGTTCTCAAATGAAGTTTTCCACGAACGAACTGTTAAAGAAAAGATAGAACTAAAATGAACTGAAAAACGAAAAGATGATTTTCGGGCTTACGCCCCAAACGATATTTTCTCATGAAAAGAAATGTTTTCTCATGAAAAGAAATGACTGTTAAATGAATGAAAGAAATGAATGAAAGCTCCAGCTCTTTCGAGCTGACATGAACGAACAAATGAATGAATGAAAAGCAAAGAAATAAATGAAAGTATGAATGTATGAAAATACGTAACGGCCACATAAATGAATGAAAAGGGTACCAATGAATGAGCAGATTGTAATGCCGGATAAGTAGTACTGGAAGTGCACCCAGTGCTGCTCCCTATGAAAAGGATTCCCAACCCGTAGCCACGGGCGGAATCCGGGTCCAAAGGAAGACCACTAACCCCAAATACATGGGGCGTAATAGTGTGTACTGGCCTATGAAAGTGATAGGAACAAATGGATGTATGCATGTATGTATGAACGCACGAATGCACGAATCTTTAAGAAATGAAGGCACTGACGGGGGACACGTTTTAAAGAAAGGAAAGTCTTTTAAAAAAAAGCCCCGTCCAGTGACGTTTTCAAAAGAATGCACGTAAACATCCACGAACTCTTGAAGAAATGAAGGCACTGACGAGAGAAACATTTTATAAAAAAGAAGCCCATGTTTAAAAGAGAAAAATCTCGTCCAGTGACTTTTTCAAACGAACGCACGTATGACACGTATTCATGCACATAATAGTTTGTACAAGTAATGAATGCATGAATGAAAACCTATATTGTTATATTTTTAATGATATGAAGTAATGCTTACGAGTCTTCGACTCATTTTAGTTTTTATGCATGTCCCTCCCCCTCACAGGAACTGCATGATCAGGACGGACACGGCCCATGGGGAAGAGCACAGAAGTCTAGGCATGAATTTTAAACGTACAAGAGGCCTTTTATTATAAGATTTATGTTTTCCGCTGTAAATCTCTTTTATTGTCAAAGCACATTTTAATCTATAAACGTGGAGTCTCGCAACCTGGGTATGTAAGTGAAAAGTTTTAAATAGGACGGTAATTCTCGTCGTCCTTTTCTAAAAATATTTTGGAAAAAGTCCCACTACAAGAATGGGCGTTACAAAATGGCATGACCAAAAATTCATAATGGCCTTGGAGCGTGCGAAAAGCCTTTTTCTCAGTATCTCTGGGGTGCATACGAATGTGATGGTATCCCGACTACAAATCGAACTTTGTAAAAAGTCGTGCCCCATGTAATTCATCCAATAACTCGTCGATGATGGGTATCGGGAACTTATCCTTGACCGTAATGTTGTTGAGTGCCGGATAATTGACACATAGTCGCCACGAGCCATCTTGTTTTTTGACCAATAATGCAGGAGAGGAATAGAGACTAGTGCTAGGCTGCACCACACCGAATGATAAGAGCTCCTTCACCATTTTCTCAATTTCATTTTTTTAGTAATGTGGATACCGATAAGGCATGATCGAAATTGGATTAGCTCCTTGTAGCAACGGAATCTTGTGACCTTGAGAGCGTTGAGGTGGTAAGCCCTGAACCTCTTGGAAAATGGCCGATTATTGATTCAAAATGGCCACCAAATCCGGATTTAATTGACTAACCGCAGCTCCTTGCTTCTCTCCCAAATTTAAGGAATTGAGTTGCTATAAAAAAGCTATTTTTCCTTTCTGCAACTGCTCCCCCAAATCACGATCACCCAAGATTTTATTGATAGGCCTTTTTGTCCCAAGCAACTCCACCGTTTTTCCCTCCTACCCAAACCGCATCCATAGCTCATTGAATTCCCAAATAATTTGACCCAATCTTTTTAGCCATTGAGTTCCAAAAACAGCATCACATCCCTCTACAAGTAAAAGGAAAAAACTCACGTGGAATTGAACCCTTTGCACTGAAATAGGAAGATTTTCGCACAATTCTTCTCTCTTTATTTTATTTCCATCCGCCACTTGTACCGAAAATTCTCCATTTTTTGTGGGATAAATTTCCATTTTGGTAGCTAACTTCGAATTCAAAAAGTTATGGGTGCTACCAGAATCCACCAATATTGTAACCATGGATTCTCCAATTTTTCCAAAAAAATAAACGCATGGTTTGAGGTGCCACATTTCCTGAAATAGCATGAAAACTAATTTCAGGAATCTCCTCTTTCTCTTCCTCCTCTATGGTAGTCTCATCCAACAACTCATTAATGGAAGGAAAAATTCCTTCTATTAAAAATAACTTCTTGCAACGATGGCCCGGGTAAAAATTTTCATCACAATTGAAGCATAATATGCACGTCCTCCTTTCTTGTAACTCGACTGAGCTCAACCTCTTAATGGTGCGGGTACAGGCTCGAGTAAGAGATGCCGAGGGTAAGGGTGGTTGTCCCTGTTTGATTGGGCTTTCTGAGGTTCCACGTACCCTCCCTTCCATTGGTCGTACATATGAGACTCATAGAGCCGTGCAAGACCGATAGCGACAGACAAGGAAATTGGATTACATGCTTGCATGTCAATTTGTATTGCCTCCTTTAACCCGCTCACGAAGCACCCAACTTGTTGTTCTTCGGATAAATGGCCAGCTTGATGTAACAAACGATCAAACTCCATTTGGTAATCACGGATGCTTCCCGTTTGTTTAAGCTTGGTGAGATCCCCAAAAACATTTTGGTATCTCGAATGTTCGTAACGTAAATGTAACTTATACTTGAAAAACCTCCCAAATGACACCTTCTCGCAGATGTTTGAAACGTTGATACCACAATTGGACATCACCATCCAAGTGGTAACCGGCCATGGGAAGTTTCTCCGCCTCTTCCGTGCGTTGGAACTTGAAAAATTACTCCACCCAACAAATCCACCCAGTTGGATCTTCCATGCCATCATAGCGTGGAAAGTCCAACTTTGTGATTTTGGGTGCGAGAGAGCCTCCTCCAGAGGGGCTATGAAAGGGCCCACGAGAAGACTCGACATCGTCGTCATGTCCTCCACTGTGCATAGAAAAACAAGCAAACATGTTCTCCATAAGCTTCAAGAGGCGCTCTTCACTAGCCCTCATGGCTTGTTGTAGTTCCTGTTGGCCCGCAACCAATGAGCCAAGCTCGTTCTCCATTTGCTCGAGGTGGTGGTCGGACATGCCTCGCTCTGATACCAAGTTGTTACGTGCCATAGTTTGGGATCTCGTGGTAGGTTTATGAATGGGTAGAGAACAAGGATTGTCCTTGCATTTTCTACCTATGATGGTAAATTTGTAGGATACTTCGAGGGATCCTAGGCCTCTTTAGATTGGTTTAATTCGAGGAAAACAACTACAATTCAACTCCAGGTTGAGAGTAATAATCAAGTTATCATTTTATTCATGGTCTCAAGCTCCTAAATAGCCAAACGGCTCTTGATAGGAGAGGAAAATTGCACTTGCATAATTCTAGCACAAATTTATTGAAAGGAAATAACATTGATTTTAATTTATTGATGGTAAGCATCAATCACTCCCATCCCATGATGCTTGGTCCGTGACAAATTCTTTATTCTCTTTTCTATCCTCTTCTTCTTCTATCTCTATTTTCTGGAGGTGCTCCCCTCGAAGTGAGTCATTTTCAGTGTATTTCTTTATCAAGTATTTTTGGATTGTTACAAAGGTGAAGTTTACCCCTAGAGTTGGTAATTGTGTAGCGTTATGTTGATTTGGTTGGAATGTGAGGCAGCAATATGGAAAATGTTGGAAAAATGGGGAAGGTAGTGGGTAGGGTTTGAACGACGGAGAGAGGTTTTAGATGAATGGGTCTCAACGGGAAAGGCAAAATGTCCGTCCGTTTGAATATCCTTTTACTGATTCAATTGTACCATCAATCCGATTAAAATATCCTCTAACAGTTATGGTTTGAATTATATGATCTAGACTTAAAAAGATAAACATTATAATATTTATTAAATATTTAATATTAATAGTAAAACTCATACCAACAATAATTATTAACAAATATTATAGAATCATATTAATGCCTATATTTGTTTTATTTTTTCATTTTGTTATCCTATAAATCTTAAACAATGTTGATATAATTGGATTTTTAATTTTCTTGCCCCCTCTTTAACTTGTTTGAGAATGTTTGTGAATAGTAGTAAAAAAATAATAATAAAATATTGAATAGTAATGAAAAATAATAAATAGTAATAAAAAGTAAATAAAAAATAATAATAATAAAATAAAAAATAGTAATGAAGTGAAAATACTCACAGTACCCAAACCGGGGAAGAAGTTTGGGCGTATTATCAGTATTATTAGTAGTTCAACTTAAGGTCAAACCATTTGCATGGCAAATTAAGCGGCAAAAAGAATAATCAATGGCACCTTCCTTCGATAAAGGTCTTTTTTTTAGGGGAAGGTTAATAGCAAATGAGTGCGCTTTATTTTGTAGAGAGTTCCCTCCCCACTTTTACCAATTGCTTTTGCTTTCGTCATAATTATAGCTGTCCACCCACCATCACCACCATGGATCCTTCTTTGGCTTCTTCCACTACCAACGTTTTAAACCATTCTTCGTCCCCCAAGACTTTCTCACTTTTCCACAGTTGAAAACTCAGAGACAACACAGTGTCTTCAATGCCACGCCCAGACAAGAATTGATGGTACTCTACCCTCTGTAAGTAAGGAATTCCACTTCCTAAGTTTCTCCTCTCTTCAGTTCTGTTGTCTCCAATCTCTGCTTCTCTTTTTCAGATGAATTTTCTGGTTTTGTTTTACCCTCTGGTCTTTGGAAGAAATGAGAGAGAAAGTAGATGAAAATGCCATGGAGTGGTGGTTAACAGTGGTTTATTATCCAAACATCACAAGTCATCTACTTTTCGTTTTCCTGTTCTTTGCAAGAACCAAAATGGAGTTTACATTTGAAACTCGTATTTGATGATGCTGTATGTGCATGTCTCTTAATTCTCACTTTTTCTTTTACAGAGTTCTGTAGATATGATCGTGCAGTAGTTCAAGGGAAGAAAATGGACAAGAGGTATGTGCACACCAAAACCAGAATTTCCAATCCATTCACACTAAGTTTCATTACATCAGAAATCAGGTGAAAAAATTACAAAAGAAAAAATAAATAAAGCCTTATTCTATACCCTTTGCACACCCAAAAACAACAAAAAAGGGAATCCATTTCAACTGGTTAATCTTCCTTTCTTTTTTTCCTCTATATCTTTCATCATATATAGGCGAGCTGCCGATATATACTTACACCCTCAATGACTAAGGATTATATAACAGGTTCTGTACAGATCATAAATCAAGACCAAAAACTGGAACACCCAAAACCATATAAAACGAGAAGAAAAAACAAAAAAATGGCACACCGAGCACACTGGGTTTATGTGAGTATCAAGGTAGTAAATCTGGTGGGGAACAAAAAATGCAGAACACGTTAGATGTGTTGGGGAATGGCAGAATGCGCCATAACATTCTAGATCTGGGGGTTTTGGAATGCAGATCTCAACATGCCTATGTAAAATTCAAGGCCGAAATGGCTGCAATCCTAGGAAACTGAAATCAAATGAGAAGGCAAGAACTCAACAATGGACCTGGACCATGTAGAATTTCTATTGGGAGGTATATTAGAGACGCTGATTATAAACTATGGAGGAGGGCTCTTTTGCAGGATGGTGGTTGTGAAGGATTGGTACTTGGGTCAGGGCAAGGGGACTCCATTCCAAGTGTTTTTAGTAGGAAGCTCCTTTCCTGTGAAAAATGCAACAAAATCCCCTGGTCAGTCTTTGATCAAATTTTCAAAAATTATATAGAAGAAGTAAATCATAAGGGCAAGTATTTCCTGTTTTCTATCCCCACATTGTGAGAGCAAAGGAAATTATCAATACACATAAGGGGTAGAACCTGCGCCATTAAATTCCGTATGACCCATTAATGTTCCCCATCTTTTCAATTCTTAACACACTAATGCGTAACAAAAGTTGCCCAGGAGGAACGGGGGATAAGCTTTAGCTAAATTTAAACAGATGATCTTCTCAGCATTACGTTGTTGGGCAGTAGACTAATTAATTCAAGGCAACATCTAGGATGCTGCTTGGCTCAACCAAGCTTCTTCACATATCTGCATGTGTAGTCAGGATATCACATTAAGATAAAGGTTTCAATAGTAGTGATGACCCCTCCAAACACTTGAGTGTTTTCTCAGTTATTTGGATATATAAACTTAAGTTTTCGTCATGGTATTCTGCCTCATAATGTCATGCAACCATGTATGTAATATTTGCTTGATTTTGTATTAGACAGTGGTAAAGTTGAATATGTGAAATAAAAGTAGAGTTATGGCTACAAGACATAAATATAGACGAAGATACATAATAATTAAATAAGCTGACTTGTAAGATTCTCTACAATGATTATAGTAGGAGAGACAAAGTTTGTAAGATTTTAGTTTTGAGGCCTGGGGTGGAGTTTATTAGACTAGCGGTGTTTTACAATGTTGTGATTTTTTTTTCTTTTTTGCACTTTTCATCAATGCCTATAATAATCCAAAGCAATGAAAGCATAATGGCACTTCAAAGTATTGGACATGGTTCTGCAGTTCTTGTTTATATTTGTCAACAGGATCTGTAGTCTTGGGTAATTAACAGGCAACCTCTATGAAATTTTGTCAACCTCGTTTTTATTTCTATGTTTGATTGGGTCATCTCAGCATGCCCATATATCCTACTACACTTTTTAGATTTAATAACATGATATACAATCTGACTTGGCAGCAACTGGAATCTCTGATCACCTACATTTACGTTGATCTAGTTTTTATCAAATACTGTTGCTAAGACGAGAAAACAAAGATAGCGACTATTGTAGTTCACCCAAGTCACCAAGAGATAATGAGTTCTTAGTTGAGTTCATTTTTGCAAAGATAGTCCCTTATATTCCAATTTCTCTTTCATGTATTTTCTCCCCTCCTCTCTCTCTCTCTCTCTGTGTGCAGTTGGATACGTAACTTGCTCACAATTTTATAAAATAAAATGCCACGCGTCATTAATGACAACCCCCCCGGCGATTGTTCTCTGTTAGGAACAACATCAGCCCAAGAGCTTAACCCCTATAGTTTCAAAACTTGATCAGATTGAACTTTGGCAGCCTTAGAAGTAAACCTTTCAGTATACTTTTTTACAATTAGTAAGCTTTTCACTATACTGAAATGGTAACAAATGTTGCTGCTACACTACTATTATTGGCTTCATTATAATTTAATTAAATCATAGTATCAACTACCGCTACTACTAATAATACTGGGTTCATAGTCCTGGTGTTGGCTTGATCATCAGTAAATCTTGAGTTCTACATGTGGTTGATGGTTTGAATTTGCAAATTCTAACCATTATCAGTCTCTAATTCCACTAACTACCATACTACCATTGACTTGACAACAGATACAGCTAGTCTGAACTGTTTTGCCAATAATGAGTCCTAAATCCTATTCCACTTGGTCAATAACTAAGCTCCACTAAAGTACCGACTATGCATTACGCAATCTTGCTAGTTGGGCTGCCTCTCACAATATTGTGGAAAGCACCCATTATGAGAATCCCTCCCCATGTACTCTCCCCACTGTGCCCCTTTAATCCCCCTAGCTATCCCACAGGCCTTTTTCCTTGTAACACTTATCCAAGGAAAAAAAAAACAACTCAAATCCTGACTAGTTTCTTATTTAAATTTTATTCAGGGACTCTAAGCTGCCATTGAGATGATAATCAGTAGATTCACTGACCTCCTCTTCCACTTCATAGCACTAATGCTACCAGTCAGTGAGGCAGTGAAGTGACTAGCACTGCAATTTTTGCTGGCAGTTGGCTTGATGGTTTAGAACCTTGCACCTTCTGGTGCTATTACTACTTCAATTACTGGGACTTATTTGCTGCTACAATAAAATATTATACTAAAGAGTTTTTTACCGGTAGAATCAAAGTTTTCTAGTAACTTACACTTTCTGAAAATTTTGGGCTGGGGATTCCTGCTGCTAATGATCTGAATAGTGGGGTTACTTGGAGAGGGGAACCGAACTCTGTACTTGATGAGGCAGAAACAACTCCGTCATTAATTGGTCGTTCATCACAAGACATGAAAATCCCTGAAATGAGTTAGATCTTTTATCAGTAGTTCTAATTCGGTAGGGAAATGAGAGAAATAATAAGAAAAAAAATCTTATAGGCCCTTGTATCCAGAGTAAGATTTCATTACCTTGCTTTGTGGTTGCATCAGAAATCATCCCCTTTTGGCATTCACCAACATCCTTTTGTTCTCCAATATGAATTGATTGCGACCTAGTGATATCCTGATGCAGTGAACCTATGCCAGCTTGTGGTTGTTCCATTTTGTTTTCGGCCGCATGTGACAGGAGAGTCGATCCTGTACTGTATTCAGAGCTGCCAGGAGACTCCTCATACAGATCAGGTTCCCTAAATTATTATGATAAACAACTAGATGTTAGGGAGGAACACCTGCTCAAGTCATTCAACCTGAAAATAAAAAATATCTTTCATAAATTTGAATTTAATCTACACCATATATTACCTCCAAGACGGTTGGCTTTCCTCATCACTACTCCTCAAGTCCTCTACCAAATCTTTGATGTCTTCAAGATGAAGATCAATATCAGGGATTCTATAATTGAGGATGTCACTTTCTTTACTTCTATTCAGGAAATCTTGAAGAACCTGAAAATTATACATTTGATGAATATCAGAGAATATGAAAACCGGTCTGCATCATATTTAAAGCTCTGCTCTAAGGAGTACATATAGAATACTCAAACACTAAGGGCATATACATCATTCTTTTAAAAATATTTTTCAAGCACATACATGTAGAATGGTTTGGGCCGTATGAGTGGAAAAAAATGCATTTATTTGTTGAAGTAAAGCCTATGCATGTGAACCATATGAACTATTATATTGTTACTACCTTTAGTGGACCATTCCTAGAGAATAACTTTGGAAGCTAATAGCTGAAACTCAATCAAAGTTCTAACCTTCCAAGCATTTTCAAAACTATGGTCTGTATTCTCTGTATTAACTTTTAGAGCAAGTGAGCTGAGCAATTCTGCTTGTTGCATCAAAGCGATTATCTTTGGGTCATCTTTTTTGAGAAATGTACTCTGAATCTTGTCATTCTGATCTGCTTTTGGATAATTGGAAGAGTGAGATTAAAATTCGATAAAAGGAAAACAAATAACCAACAGAAAACAGAATTATCATAGGGAAAAATAGACCAACATCATGTTTATCAGATTGAAAAATGAGGCCCTATTCTCGTTTTTTCAATCCCTATTCTCATACTCTTTCTCCTAATGTGCTTCTCAGGTTTTCTCAGGTTTTTCAATCTTAGGATTTCTGTGAGGCGAATTACCATCCTTGGCATTGTTGACTTGATGTTCTGCTGGCAAGTTATTAACATTGCGGATGTTCTGAACCAGTACAGCAAAAGGAGCTCTCAGCTGCTGATTCGTCGTTCCACATTGTTTATGTGATCTGTCTCTTAAGTTGTAATTTTCTGTGAGATCAGGGATGTAGGTCCTCCTGGATGGCAAAAAGAAATGAGTCATATACCATGTTAAGCAAAAATGTGAATGACATTTGTTCATAAACACTCAACGTTTACTGTACCTCATCTTCTTTATAGGTGCTGCAGTCTCTGAAACTCCATCTGTGTTGAACCCATTTTGGGGTATAACCCTCTTGTTGTTTGAATTGATATATGAACAAGCATTCTCTTTCGCTAGGGCTTCATACTTTGCTCTCTTCTTGCACAGGGTGGAGAAACGGTTTTTCACAGCATTATCCGTTCTGCATAAGCAGGATGATAAGTAAAACTTAGTTTTATTTCCCTCAATAGGAGAAAAATATTTTGACTGCACATAGAGAGGAAGCAATCTTATGTACCTGCCTGAAACCACCTTCGCTATTTCTGTCCATCTGTTACCAAATATCTTTTGAGCCTGCAGATCACAGTGAGTCCTTAGATCATAGCTACATCCAACAATGGCTTAATGCTTATCTATACGAAAAAACAGTTGTGGGTATATTTCTGCTTAGCCTCTGAGAAGCTGAAAAGACAGTAAATGATCTTGTATGTGATGGTACTGGCAAACCGTCTCACAAGCCACAACCATACAGAAAGAAAGTAAAATATGCTCTGAAATCTTAAAGATACAGATATTCATCATTAGAGATGCACAAGTGTGACATCGTAGTACTTTCAAAAAAGGAACATCAATTACCTCGCATAAGAGCATGTCTTCCTCCGGCGACCAACCCCCTTTCTTGAAATCAGAATTCAAGTATGTGTACCACCTGCAATATATCACATATAAGATATAAGTTAGTAGTGAAAAAAAAAACAAGAGTTTTAATACAAATTCAAAAAGAGTTGGATGGACAATATCAATCCAAACTAACCTTCTTCTGCACTGCCTCGTTGTTTTATCCCCGAATTTGGATGCAATAATCGCCCAACTGCTTTAACATAGATTAAAATAATCAGGTTAAATCGCTTCAAGGTTCTTCTTTTAAAGGAAAAACAAAGATAGATGGAACGAAATCTGTACTTTTCCGTTCCATGAAGGCTAATTTGCTCGCGGAGTATATCATCCTCCTGAAACTCACATAACCTTATATTTATCAGAACCAGGTAGAGAAGAAAAATGATTTAAAAATGGATAACATGAAACAGAGAGAGAGGGAGAGAACAAATGAAGGAGAGAAAGAAAAGGAGAACCTCTTGAGTCCACGTAACAATGTGGCGCTCCTTCTTCTTGGAATCTTCGTTTGCCAGCGGCTTCTTCGTTTTCTTATTCATCTCTTGCATTGTTTAGTGGCTCTGCTTTCTTCCTCGGACGCTCTCCCTTCCCCTTTATTGAAACCCAACTTGCATGCTAAAGCCAAATCCTTTTTGGCGTCACAGTGATATACCATTAATTTCTTTTTCAAAAATAAAAAAAACCCCCCACAAAGAAAATCGCAAAAAGGTACCACCGTTTCCCTCTCTCTTTCTTTCTTCTTCCCTTTCTTATCTTTACGGATACTGTTTGGTTCAAACGGAACCGTAAGCACAATCACAACGCTCACTCAAAAGCTATATACCCACGCCCCCCCCCCCCCCCCCCCCCCCCAACACACTCTAAAAAATTTGCCTTGGATTCTAACTTTTCAGTCCACCTTTGTTCTCGCTATTTCCTGGATTCGATCAAAATCACAACCCCATAAATCAGAAAGACAAAAAACAGAGAGAGTACGATAAATACCACACAGTAGTGGAAAACTAAAAAATGGAATAATTATGTACTTAAGATCTGATCCAAAATGGCCTTGAGAAGCTTTTTACTTGTTTCTCGAAATCCGAGAAACCGTTTTTCGAATACGCGTATGGTATAAGAGAAAAATAATCTAAGAAACCCAAACTTACGGATACAAACTCGCCAAGATACGATGTAGGTGTTTTGTGCAAAGTGTGGAGAGTGACGGTGCAGAGATTAGAGATTGTGGAGATGGGGACGAATGAACCGATGATATGTCTGCTCCTAATCCTTTCTCTCACTCTCGAAGCTTTTTGAAACGAATATACACACACTTGCAGGGAGAGGGACAGGGTTTATTTTTTCTTCTTATTTTTTATTTTCTCGAAGAGTAAAAAGAATAATAATTTAAATCAACGGATCCTTGCTTTAGTGCGCGGCTGGCTATGAGGGCAAGTTTGAAAAAACTATTGCTGAATTCAATGAGATCACATCAATGAATGAACGATGAAGTGTACTATTCCCCACCTTGCACATAACAGAATTGACATCTGAATTTTTACTAGAATTTCAAATTTTAACTATAACATTAATATTTGGCTAGATGAATTCATATTATACTAGTCATTTTTAAGTCAAAATAATAATATAATATTTATTATATATTTTAATAATATTTTACAAAAAAAATTTAATATTTTACAAATACACTTTATATATTAATTAATAATTTAATTTTTACTTAAAATAAGGTAGAAAATAGAATTATATATTAATTAATAATTTAATTTTAATTTCATAATTTAATTATTATTAATGAAATAGAATAAGGTAGAAAATAACAGACTATTTATCAAAATTGAAATAGATAATATAAACTTTAAAATAATTAGATAATATAATAGTTGTTGGATATGATTAAAATATTATTTTGGTGAGTGAATAGTTTCTAGTCAAAGATGACTAGAGAGTTTAATTTACTTTAACTCATATGTTGAAACTTTAGTGGTTTGGTTAATCCAATGTAGAAAATTTACTCATGCATAGTCAAAGTATGAAGATGCCAATGCTTTCATTTTCATTTTCATTGTTTTTTGTTTATTTATTTATTTATTTTATTTTATTTAAAGGGGAAAATCGTTATAACGAATATATCTATATATTTTATAGGTATATTGTCAAATCATATGATCATCTTATCATATGCAATACGACATAAGTTTTACAGTTTTAGTCAGTTTGATTTTGATACCATTTATAACAATACAAATAAGGCTAAAGTTATCCACACGTATGCACGATGTTGTATACATGGAAATGGAGGAGTGACTTATAAAATATACCAACTTGTTACATACCAATTACTTGTCAAACTAAATAACTCAGAAGTGTAGGACTATTCTATTCAATTCAATTAAAAGATGGACACTTGACTCTTGAAATATGCCTATCTATGAATATAAACAATCTTAAAAGACAACTATTTCATATATATATATATATAGAGAGAGAGAGAGAGAGAGAGAGAGAGAGAGAGAGAGAGATGAATTTAGTGACTTTCCAAGTTGGGCTTATTTCTCATATAATTTGAATTGTGTGTGTTTTAAAAGGGGAGGTGATGATGTTCGTGACCTAACCTTCAATTCACAGCTCAATATTTCCATTTCAATTCAATGCTTGTTTTGGATACTCAGCTGTGCATCCAGCCAGTGGATCATGCATCTCCACAAGTTTCATTTTTACTGTGCTAAAGCCCACGTGTCTTGTAGACCGTGATGATCACGCTCTGTAGTGATTGGGGAGGATGTGAGTGGGTCATGTCCGGAGCAGTAGCAAAAGCTCTCAGTTTGTCAGTTTGATTGGAGAGTGTATGCCACTTGATCGTATGCGGAGGTGGGGAGGAAGGTTGGGTTTCTCACAGTACAATGTGCGAAGCTCCATCTGGGCGCTTATTGTCATCTTCCATCATGCGTGTACGTTCGTACGTGGAAATGTGACCTCAATTCGAGTTTTGAAACTTCAAAGTTTTTGGGTTGTGCATGTAGATGATAACTTGTAATTTTAATTTTTGTTTTATGAATCATTCGTTCTTTCTGTTTTGAGAAAATCTAATTATAAGTTTTATTTTTTTGAGTAATGTTAGGTATAGTCATGAAATATGCAAGTGTCGTGTAATCATTTTGAAAAAGATTGGAGTTCACTATTAAAAAAATAATTATTTTTTATGTGAGTCTTGTATTTATTCATTTTTTTCAAAGGATTGCGCGGCGTTTACGCACTACACCACTGCATGTATTATTTTTCTTATTTTTATACATCTAACACAATGTTGGTATAAAAACTTTCCACATCAGCTATACTACAAAATAACTTATTTTTTAAGTTTTTTTTAAAGTTATAATTAATGAGTCTCCCTATAAGTGAAATGTTAACGCACCAGCTTATATATATATATATATATATATATATATATATATATATATATAGTTCATACATGTAATAATAAATATTATATATAAAACTCAAAATATTTGTGTTTATTTTTTTAGACTAAGGGTGAGTTTGGATGTTAAAGTGAGTTGAGTTGAGTTAAGTTAAGATAATAAAATATTGTTAGAATATTATTTTTTAATATTATTATTATTTTAGGATTTGAAAAAGTTGAATTGTTTATTATATTTTGTGTTGAGATTTGAAAAAATTGTAATGATGAGTTGAGATGAGTTGAGAAGATTTGATGATCCAAACGAAGCCTAAATCATTATATATAATAATTCCCAAAACATTACTGTTGACATGATTGTCTACATATAAACTAAATTTAAATATTAATTAATTTGAACTACTTAATATTGGTGGAAAACTGGAATTATGAGGTGACTGGGAGTGAGAATCAGGTAGTGTATATATATAATTTTCACATATAGGGCAAATGCAGATCAATATCTCCAAGAGTATTTCTGTTTCTGATTCTGATTGGATACGAGAATCTTCTGAGTTGTTGTTAATTTTGTATTATATATTAAGTTAAGAAATTATCTTATATCACAATCTAATCTCTAATTGATATATTTGATGGCCGGGAAACATAAAAGTCAAAAAGACAACATCTAATCAGAAACAGATTTTGATCAAACCGATCAATTATTTCCAAAAGTCAGGCCTATAATTATTAACACAAGGGAGTACTGTTGGTGAGTGAAAAACTAACGCTAGCTGCATGCCTAGGCCTTTTAATATATATGCACAATTCATGTATAGCAAGGAAAATATAATGATCAAGACATTCATGCATTAAAAGAACTCAATATAATTATAAATTAATTTAAGAGACCCCAAAATTAAACAAAACAGTCTTTGTGGAAAACTTTGATCCATTAATTAATATGCACAAATTATGACAAGTAGTACTAACATTTAACAACGGATTCAAATTAGTAATCACTCGAAAATTAATAGGAAAATAATAGTTAATTATAAACCTCACATATATATATATATATATATATTAATTCTCTCATTGAAGTGACCCAAACCTAACCCTAGTACGACTGATTTTATTTTTCAACGAGTTGAATTTAAAACGTGGTTGTGGGCCAATTAAAACCTAGCTAGCTAGCCGTCCCGACGCATGTTAATTAGATAGTTCTTATTTTTCTCTTAATATATATATATATATATATATATATATATATATATATACACTATATTTATGTAAAAATAATATAAAATAAAGAATTAAAAACAAAATTTAATTAGATAATTAATTAACTATCTAACAATATTTTATTTATCTTTTTAATTTTAATATCCACGCATCTTAAAAAATAAACAATAACTAAGTCTATCTTAATTAACCAAGAAGTACATCAATACTATAATAGTTGTCTGGTAGAAGTACTGTCCCCAACTTTCAAAAGTTTCACATGCTTGTAATCTCAGCTTTTCTTAACCAAACGGTTTTACCTACCAGTTCATGAGTTGGGGGTGCCAGGTGGACTAGACAAGCATCTGCCACGCGGCACTAAAGAAATTAAAGAGAAGGAGCAGTCTTGTCCAGCTTTTGAAATCTGGAAATGGTGTGTGGTGGATCCCCCTCCCTTCAAATGGCAATAAACTACAAATGGCTTGTCTCATTGCGTGGTCACTTTCTTGCATGACAGCGAAATCTCCCGCCAAAAATGAAGCTAGCTATGGATTCAAGTAACAAAACCCTTTTCTATTTTATAATTTGCTAGTCTTTGTGTACCATTTCCAAAGAGATCGATGATCATCAGTATGAATAATATTTACATGCGCGCAGCACTCACCATTAACATATATAATATTTATATATATATATATATATATATATATATGCTTTTGGGAGATCAGGGGAATCTTAAAAGGAAAATGTTCATAAGGGGGGGATGTAGAAATGGTATATATATATATATATATATGGAGGGTTAGGGGAATAGCTAGCTAGGGGTAAGAGCTGGAGCTGGAGGAATTGTGGAGGAGGCTGAGTGGGTCGGTGATATTTGTCCCACAAGCAGCCATCAAAGAGCAAGACGACCCAGAAAAAGACCGACCTTGTGGAACCCTATGCACCAAAAGCTAATTTTAATTTGCCACACCCCCAAAAACTTTTAAAAGTTCAAACCCCACGAACCCCTTATTTTCAAAAAAAGGAAATTCCTTGCATTATATATATGCCTTAATTTTGTCATTTTTCGGCTATTGATTGAATAAGAACCTTAATCTTTGGTTATCTTTTAATTATTTGTCGCTACTCATGGTTTGTAGGATGGATATGGAAGGTTATATATATATATATATATATATATATATATATATATATTTATAAGCTAGCTAGTAAGTTCTAAATTC
The DNA here is from genome assembly GCA_022457165.1 of Juglans mandshurica. Lineage (NCBI taxonomy): Eukaryota > Viridiplantae > Streptophyta > Magnoliopsida > Fagales > Juglandaceae > Juglans > Juglans mandshurica. The sequence goes on along the minus strand of CM039621.1, from coordinate 13,076,418 downwards.
TAAACGCGTTTTCGTAGTCTTTTGACGAATTGGATGTGGTAAAGTATTCGGTCTACTGTTCTATTGGGACCCATATCATGCGTTGTGAAGAAAAATATTACACACACACATATATTATAAACGTTTTTTGACAACTCAAACGGGCGGAATGCTTTCGTTTTCGGACAGAGATAGATACTGAAATTGCATTCATGATAATTAATTCGATTGAAAACAAATATCGAAACGTTAATTGTTCCCAAATCTCAAACTATCACGTTAAGTTTTGGCCAGGAGGTACTGTTTATATAATTATATTTTTCAAAAGTTTCTCTGCGTGCTCATTTAAAGGCATGAGTAGGCCGCGGGGGTGGATCCCTTGCAATTTTGCAAAGTATCAGACTGATTGACAACTCTTTCAATGCTATGGCCAGCTTAATGGACTTTGGAAGGAGAATAATTTGAATGGCCTAGCTAGTTCTAATGGCAGTTCCCCACACGCCACAATGAAATTAAGAATATATATATAAATAAGATCGAAAGAATTGAGTGTGATCAAGAGAGAGCTAGTGGTTGCTAGATCTTTAATTATTATACGTTTTCTTCATCAATTGGTACTACTTTCTGATCATTTTCTTACAATTGTTTACAAGCCATTATTGATCATGTTTACTTACTCTCCTTATCTTAATTATTGAGAGTGCTCGATCGATCAATATTAATATATATATATATATATATATATATATATATATATTCATGTTTTGATAAAGATCGATATACGTACATATATACCCGACGTCAACGATCGACTAAGTATATATGGGGTTGCCTGAGTTATTAATGTAGCCACAATGTTGAGGGAGTCCCAACCATGCATGCAATTCTGTAATTAAGATACATCAGCACCATTAATGCAAAAGTATTAATCCAAATTAAAAAAAAAAAAAAACACACACACACACACAAGGTATAATCATGATATTAGTGGAGCTGTAGCGCTAGCGCTTGGTGGAGAGGCCCAAGTTCCCAAAGAGATTGATATTTGATGAGAAGGTGTGGGGCTTATGCATCTTCTTTTCACTTGTGCATCTTCTTTTCATAAACCCCTCATCATGTCAAGCCGAGCGGCCACTCCCAATCGATTACGGTGCGCTAATTATCTCCGCTCTCTCGGGCTTTCTTTTCTGATATCAGCTCCCTATCTAGCTCGCTCTTTCTAACAAAAGGGAAATTAGAATGATTAGAGATTAAATATTCAATGGTCTTATAATTATATCCTTCTTTTTTCGGTCTATTCGGATGATCCATTATCTATATATAGACTTTTGTCTCGATCTCTAGGCCATTCTACCCGCGGATGGAACTTTATTAATTGCATGTTTATTTACTTTTATGTCTTATAAACATATTATATATATTCCACATGCATGCACACAGATGTATGTATGTATGTATGTATGTATGCATGCATGTATGTATGTATGTTTGACAGAATCATGTATATAATATGTTTATCATGTGTGTGTGTAGATAGTGACTATATATATTTGCTTTTCTTTTCATGAAACCAACTTTACGTGACGATCTTTATCCATAACTATATATACATGAACCAAAAATAACGTAAAATTAAAGAAAATTCCTATCATGAGTAGTACCACTACTTGATCTAATTGGTTATATAAAAAAAGAAAAAGAAAGAAAGAAGAATGATCAATTCCGTTTTATTAGCCTTCATTGATCATGAATATTGCAATATATATATATAGTACTTTAATTTACCTTGATTGCGCTGGTAAGTATATTGTTTTTTTATGACAACATCTCATGTGATACGTTTCCTGATATTATTCGACCCTCTTTATTCGCTCTATGTATGGATGGTCGAAAAAGTTCTATTTTTAATAAAAAGAGTTTGCTATCTTCTTCTAACGTACGAAAGTGACAATCATCATCAAATCTTTCGGTCTTCATTTTGAAGAATAAAGGAGAATAAAGAGGCATATATAATGACAAGAAAATAAAACAAAAGAAAGAAATTTTGAAATAAAGAGAACTTTGGCTGGCTATAAAAGATTAACTTTATTAAACATCAAAAATATAGAATCTGATATCAGTTCTATCTAGTTTCAATATAAAATCATGTGGAATAATGGTAAGTTTGAAGTAGTAATTATGATATATCTTAAACTGGGTATGAGTCATGAGTTAGAATAATGATTTTACATTCAAACTCCATGTTTTACCTCATTATAACTAATTAATCTCAATATTTTCCGGAAGAAAAGTGAGTTGTCTGGGACAACTTTTCTGGCGAACTGCCTTTTCAATAGAATACAATGCAAATCTATTGAATTTTATCCTAAGTACATATTAATTGGTCTTGTTTTTTGTGCTCTGTCTCATGCTATACTTTGATAAGCTGTTTTTAAAGAGTAATCCTTTCTTTGCTTTCTAGAGGGCCCGATTTGGCAGCTTGTTAAGCGCTCCTAGTCAGTCGTATATGATCTTTTAAACTAATTCAAGTTGGACTTGTCCGGCCATGAATTAATAGAAGACAACGGGATCGAAAAAGATAAAAGAGTATTTTACCCTACTAAATAAATAAAGTTTGATGTAGGACATGATCATCAAATATTTATTAGAAAAACAAAACAAATTAGCTAGATCGATCGAGTACACTAGCCCACTTTCTAACTATTTATGATACAGATATACTGTAAAGTTGAGGGAGCTAGCTGCCACTATGATCTTTACTGGAAAATATGAACAAACACAGAGAAATTAGAAATATATATGATTTCTCAGTCTTTTCTAGTTTGTATTTCTCAAGATATTGTATATATATAGCTAGTATAGGTTTTGAAGCCGATATATATATATATATATATATATATATATGAATTAGCATGCATGCAGCAAGCATATATATATATATATATATATATATATATGTTTTGGCTGATCTTTCTTTTTCCTGGTCCTTTTTTCTTTTGTGAAATGACAAAGTTGTTTTTATTCAAGTATAATTTTATGAGTGGGAAAATATTCCTTGACTGATCCCATGTAAAAGAGGTTAACGTAAAGGCCCCACGTGCGGAACAAACACTGGAGCTTATGTAATAATATTTGCATCTATTTTTAGCTTTATGTGAATGTTGGGGCTCTCTTGCTTGGGATTCCTACATCTGTGTGGGCACCCTCCATTTTGGGTATGAGAGCCACCTTTTTAAGACCGAGTTGCGGATCTTTACTTCCCACCTCGCTTTCTCTCCCTATCTTTTCTACAAAGCACGCTCTTGATAAAGAGAGAGTTTTTGGGAATCCTATGCCCTCCTCCTCCTCTTATATTCCCATAGTTTGGCTCGTATTGCTGTGTTCCTTTTTAGTTTATAAGATTCCCATGCATGTTTATCATCACTACTCTTATTAAAAAGTTTTATTTATATTTTCATCATTGCTCATATATATATATATATATATATATATATATATCTTCATGAAGCTTCTTTTCGTAGCAAAATTAGATATAAGCTGCAGAATAGTGATCGTGTCTATCCTACTTTAAAGCCAGGGCGCCGGCCGGTCAAAAATAGCATTTGACTTATAATGAAAAACATCTTAATTGCGGTCTCATGGAATTTGATATTGGATATAATGTATATAGTACTGGGTGTGTTTCTTTTGTGGTACCTAAATTAGGGTTTTGGAGCAGAGCTAGCATTCTCAAATATAGCAGCATATTGTTTTGGCGATGTTTGTGTGACCATGCGCGCTGCATGCTTTCTGACATGTTGGAATGATAAGTACTATTAGGATTAATTAGAATTTAAATTTGCAGGTCCCCCTAGATTTTGTTGTCAAGACTGGAGCCCCTGTTAACGAAGACAGAATGTCTTATCATAAAAATCATGTGACACGGCCAGTACTACTACTTGAATCTGATCCCATTACTCTTAATTAAACACATGATTGAATAGGGTTTTGATCAATTCTCTCCACTGCTTCAGAATGGACAAGTATCGGCTATAGATCATGGACCATTCGAACACAATTTGTACCAAGATCGAATTATTTACACACAGAATCCTCCTGTAATGAGGCTAGAAATTTCTGCAGCTGAAAAGTCTAGCAACCGAAATCGCCAAACCAGCCAATTAAGCAAGTAGCAGACAACAACGATATAATGGCATCTCTTGACTTGCAATAGGGATTCCTAGCTTGTTACATTTTTCACCCTCCAATCATTTTAGATTTTACACCCAAACTAGTAATTATATTGACACATAACACTCTCAAACAGGGAAAAAAAAATACAATTGCAATGTGCTCTATCTGTTAAGATGTGATAGTCAATATTGTGTTATATCGCCAACTTTTGCCTGATTTTCCAATATTTGAATGGTAGAGAACAATATTTCAGATCAAAATGGGAATCTTTCATGATACACAGAGCCACTCCCTGCGCATGTGATGAGAAGGTAGTACTGTTATATTCATACACAAGTTCATATATTTACATACATATATATATATATATGGCCCTTTGAAAGGACTACTCACATAGGAATGGGGAGGGGGTACGGGGCCTTACAGCAGAACCTGCAAAGTGGCAAAGGGAACTCAGGGATGAATCACATTCTGTCATTACTAAATGTCATGGGTCTATCTCTTTATCATCTTTCAATAAAGATATTGCGTTTTTAGAGGAGCTAGCTACCTCACCTAACTGGAAAGATCACCTCCTCTGCCTCGTGACTTGACATCACCTCCTCCTCTTTCTCTGATCTTAATAGTTAATTCCCCCCCCAAACCCACACTTCCTCTTGTTTTGCTTTTTCTGAGGAAACGGAATAAACAACTGACAGAGAAAGAAGAGAATTACAGCAAGGCGGTCAAAAGTCCCTGTGAACCAGAAACCCCAGCTTCAGTTCCTTTTTATGAGTTGAGGTTGGTCCATTTCTCTCCTTTTCTTTTGCTCTGCCCGAGTTAGAGTGTCATGTAGGGATGACTACTATAAGTATTAATGGGCAAATGTCAGTCAAGCAGCTTGGAGCTTATCCCAACCGTTCGATCTGCAACAATCTTTGCTTAAATCATTAGCATTGAGAAGAAGCGGGTCCAAGGTTCCCCTACCAGGAAATTAAGAAAGAAAAAGGGCACGAGTTGTATTCCATTTTACTTTCAGTTATTTGAGTATGTAGGAGCCGAGGTCTTGAATTAATTGTCAGTCTCACAGACTGTTATTTAGTGAGAAAAAGGTTCAGTAGGGTACAGTACTTTCTTCAAAAGGATTTATATCAATTCGGGACATATATTTAGATTAATTGTTGTTTATTAGTATTACAACTTTGTATACAGGCCACCACGTATAATCCGATCCCTCCATGATGATAGTGAGGCAAGCTTGTTTTCGTCTCAGAATTCATTTTTAATGATCCTAGAGGATTATTGGATAAATAAGATTTCAAACACTAATTAACAGCCCTTGAGATTGAAGCTTATTCGGTTTCTCACTTGGTCAGCTAGCCCTTGAGATTGAAGCTTTTTTTTTTTTTTTCCAAACATATTATGGATATATTTAACAGGATACAAAAGTCGACAGGGTGGGAGGCCCCAACATTCATCCTAAACTAGCAAATACAACACAAGAAAGAGGAAAAAGAAAAAGAAAAATAAGGATATGAGGCCAATGACTTGACTCCACCAATTTCTCACAAAGGGAAGCCGCATAAAACGGTTTCAATACAATCCGATAAATGAACTGTAATACTATGACTGGAAGTTGCAATGAAAAGTTTTGTGCTACATTTCGTTGGTCTGGAATGGCTAAATGAGACTTTCACTACATCTTTCCTACTATCCTTGCTTGGGAAGATAGCAAGCGAAAGATGTATCGAATCACCGGCGGACGACTGTCAGGGACTATGGAGGTGCGTGGAAACCACACACCACACTAAAAAAGTGGAGATTGGTCGAATCTAAAAGATCCAAGGCCTCTGGCCTCAAAAATGTTGCATGTGGTGACAACAGGCTCTCCTTGGTGAGGCAGTGCGTGGATCTCACGTGTGGTTTAAGCCAAGCGTGAGACGTACGCGCCGCTCTGTTCAACATTCTATTTCAATAGTTTAAAAGATCGACGATTGGGAAGTCCTGTGGTGGGGTGGGTGGCGGTCGTGAGAGGCCGAAAAACAGTAGATCAGCGCTTCTCCTTACTATGGATGGAAAACAACGTAAAATTTGATTAAAAAAAAAAAAAGTTGGATAGCTTCTGGAGAAGCAAGGCAGGAGGAGGGTGGTGGAGCCAAAGCTCCACCCCGCCTCTGAGCAAAGAAGATGGGATGTTTAGATTTTTGGTTGAGAGCAAAATTGCCTGAGAGAGAGAGAGAAAAAAAAAAGAAAAAAAAAAAGAAAAAAGAAAAAAAGCAAAGACTTATTCTTTTGTGCGAGATTGAAGTATTCATTGCTGTTCTTGTCGATCTTCATTAAAAATTTGGTATAAAATCCTATCCGTTCGTAGCTACAAATGGGCTCTCTTTTCGTAATAATAAATGAGAAATATTTTAGCCGAAATTACATAAAAGTAAATTTATAAATTAATATAATTTAATGTGATATATTTAATTATAAAATTATTTTTATTATAAAATAGATCTAACATATCATATAAAATTATGATAATTTATAAATTTATTTTTATAAGATGAGCTCTCTATGTCGGTAGCTATTATCATAAAAAAAAATATTATAAAGTTCACTTTACCTGGCCATCTTTGTCAGTACTTCAAGCCTTTAAGTGTGATCAAAATTTAATAGATCTTTTCTCCTAAGCCGCTATCAATCATGCCAAGGTCTCAAACACATTCAGAAACTTCGGCGAAGGTGTCTTTGAGCGCGATATACACCTAACTCGAGGCCCACATGCAGCTTGGACGTAAACTACTACGTCCTACCACATTGTGGGTGGTGAACAAAATAAAGGGAGAGAAGGGAAATACAAATGAAGGCAAAAACAGGGGTAGGGCACACAAGGATGAGAAAATTAGCTGTACTGGATGATAGCTCACTTTACAGTACTGAAACTTCATAAGTTTTTTGTCAGATTCTGCGACGTAAAAACCATTGCGCTCCATACATATCATAATGTTTATATATATCACTGAAGTAGATACATGGGCTTTGATTGAGGTTTTAAAGGGGGTTTCTAACTGAAGTTCATGCCTTTCAAATTAATGATTTCCTTGCACAAATTAAACCCCATTCATGGGACCCCGGTTAGGGAAAGGAGCACCGTTCTCAGTACAGAACCAAGTTGAGAGAGCTCGTGATAATGTGCCTTTTCTCTTCCCTGCAGCAAAGCTGCATGCCACATCTTTGTTTCTCATTGGCTTTGAAGCTAAAACTGGATGGCAGGGGAGACAGGGTTTCAAGTTTCAACCCCAGGCGGTGGCAGGTGTGACATGTTATTATGGCGTCCTCAAACTGCGCCCTTTACAGGCCAGCAGCCACGACCCCAAACAAAAGAAATAAAGAAAACAAAGGGACATTCCTTAATACTAGGCTAGAATGGACCGATTCTTTGATGCTTGTTTGGCAAACCGCAAAATTTATTTGGGTAAACTTTGTAAAATAACAACTAGTTTTCATTTGCTATTTCTGTATCATAAAACATAAATATCTACATAAAAATAGACAATATTAATTAAAAATTCTGAATATAATAGACAATATTAATTAAAAGTTGAATTATTGGTATTTTTTATTATAAAAATTTTATATATTTGCCAAACCATTCCCCTCCCCCTCCCCCTCCCTGTTGAAATAATTATTAAAGAAGATAACCCTACAGATTCATGAGGTTTTCTTTCTTTTTCTTAAAAAAGAAAAAGAAAAAGACTTCAGAGGTAAAATGGGCCACGAGAGGAGCGTCGTCACGTCCAATCTCAGCGCTTATAGAAAATTTATATGGGCTTCATCTATTTGCTCAGACATGGGGCCCATTTTATTTAAGGGGGGGGGGGGGGGGGGGGGGGAGCAAAGGCTAACTTCATCGTGGTATTAGCGAAACTTGGGACAGTGTCAGTGTAAATATTAAGAAAACTATTGAAAGGCATTTGATATTGCCATTTAAAATAGAAAAGGAGCTGATGCGAGAATATCGTGAATGCGTGGATGTAAAAATGGCTACGTGTACTTAGAATTACTATCGAGCAACGTGTCAATATTGAATTAGTTTTTGTGCATAATAATTGCTCTTACATGGTATATGAGATGTGAGGCCGCAAGTCACACGTTGTTAAGGCTGCTTTTGGATATTGATTTTATTAATATTAAATTGAGTTGAAATAAAAATTAAAAATTAAATAAAATATTATTTTTAATAATATTATTATTTTAATATTTAAAAAAAATTAAATTATTTATTATATTTTATGTTAAAATTTAAAAAAATATAATAATTAAATAAAATGAATTTGGATCCAATTCTAAAATCTAGATCCAAACTAGCCAATTAGCAAGAAGTGACTTCGTCGTCATTTCTATTGAAATATGAATAAATTCTATTTCAAAAATTTTACCCCTACATAATATTATTGACGTATATAATTTAATTTAAAAGATAAATTTTAAATTTTAAATTTTATAAATTAAATTATACCGCCTTCAAATAATATCACTCCATAAATATATCCAACACACTATCAATAGTTTACTTCACCTTGTTTTCACTTTCATTAAAAAACACCGTAGCATTATTTTGATAACACGATACGAAGGATTGGAAGAAAATCGGTGGCATTTTTGGTACGAGAACATGCATTTAAAATTAAAAAAATTACTTTAACTAGAAAGAGATTATACAAAAATATATCTATAAACTGATATGATTTGATATAATATATCAGATTATAAAGTTACTTTTATTATAAAGTAAATCTAATAAATCACATGATGAAACTACATTAATTTGTGAATTTATTTTTGTGTAATCAATTTATGAATGTTGTACGTACTTCTCTGTAAACAATCTTTTAGAGATGTGCTAAGACCTCGTTTATTTTCACAACTCTTTTAAACTCATCTTATATCATATAATTATTATAATTTTTTTAAATTTTCACACAAAATAAAATAAATAATTTAATTTTTTTAAATTTCAAAACAAAAATAATATTAAAAAATATATTTTAATAATATTTTATTCAACTTTTAATTTTAATCTTAATTCATCTCATATGTAAAAATAAACTAGACTTAAAGAGTGTCAATAATTCATTATAAAACTCTCTTATGAATTTCAAGTCTTGAACGGTATTGTAAGCTTAATCTGGTTGTTATTGAAGGAAAATAGGAGAAAAAAAGGGAGAAGATTGTCCTGACATGACAGAAGATCAGTCCTTCCCTCATTCGAAAAATAAAAAAAATTGGAAAATGATATCATTAAGATACATTTTGCCGACACATGAACATAATCTCAAATCTCCCTAACCGACAATTGAAGCTTTATCACCTTTTCATCCAGTAAATCAACTTAATTATACGGTATACCAATGAATATGGTATTGAGGTAGAAGATATTAAGCAACAACGATGACTTTTTTGTCCTGTTTTTTCCCGAATGTTCATGGATCAGTTTCTGTTTGTGTCTCTCTCTCTATATGTATATATATAAAGGATAAAGATAATATAGAAAAAGACCATTAATCCTGGATCAGAAATAATCAGAAAGCAACAAAATGATCAGAATCTCAGAGTAGGCCAGCCATTGTTGGAGCCCAAAATGACAAGGATGAATCACAAACAGATACAGTAGAGTGGGGTTTCTCTGAATAATCTCTTACAAAGATTGATAATTTATTAGTGTAGTCTGTGAAGATTAGACATTGACCCTACAAAATAGAAGAGTTTGCAATAAAGACATGCATGGACACCTTGATGCAAAATTAAACAACTGAAAGCGATGGACAAGGACCTTCATTTGAGAGGGAAAAAAAAAAGACAAGAAAATTAATAAAAAAATTGTGGAATCCTTTTGTTTTCTGAAGGGAAAAAAAAAAAAGGTATCACACTAAAGTGATGGTGCTCGATCGACCCATCAAAAACTTCACTGAGGTTGATCCCAAAAATTCAAAAAAAAAAACAAAAAACAACAAACTTTAATGAGGAAATTGCTACGATATGGGTCAGTAGCTTTTATAAATGAGCAACAAGTTTGGATAGTTGGAATTCACATTCGTGAACTTTGAAATGTTGATCTTTAGCGTGCAGAATTGGATCTCTTTCAACCCAAAATGCTAGTGGGAAAACGCATTAATTGTTACCGTTGCATGTGTATTAATAGTGAGATTATGTGAATTTGTTATTTTTGGTCATATCAATTGGCGTAATAAATTTTAAGAGAAATTCTGCATAGAAGTTTTACACTGCATACCTTCATTTAATCAACATATGATTTGTTAGTTTTGCATTTATATCATACTGAATATGTGTGTGTTTAAATAAAATGGCAAAAATGACAAATTACATGTTGGTTAGGTGAAGGTATGTGACATAAAATTTTATTGTAGTCTATCCCTATGAAGTCTATGTCCTTCGTACTGTTATTTTTGTCAGAGTAATTTAATGCAGCGTGGCTCTACAATGGCGTCATTAATATGGCATGTAGCTCGCGTAGTGGTGTTATTAATATGACATGGTTCCCTAATTTGCTTTATCTTCAATGGTCCATCGATGTTTCCATGTCAGAGGATCGAGAGTTCTCCGTCTTTCCATTTTGCTATGTACAAGTCCCCATGATCGGAGTGTGGCCGAGCAATGTTAAGCTTGTCCGTCCCATCAGCCACCTATTTACTTTCCTTGTAGGTGCCATGCTTCATGGGTAAGCTTAGACCCTGGGCCGGGGTATCGGGCTGAGGCCCAATGAGCTTGTGAAGTGAGAAAAATTCCCAATAGCATTTCTCATATTTTAAACAACCTTCACATAGTATATTCCACCCCCTTTTCTTTGATCTTTTTTTTTTCAGCAGGGTTGTTCATGACCTAACGATGAACTTTTCTCTGCCTTTACATAACCTAAGAAGCGTATATCTGCCTATACTTAAAAGCCGCTATACATGTACTATTTATTACTGCTGATGTTACTGTTCATCAACAGTAATGAACAGCTCAGAGGTTTTTTTTTTTTTTTCGTAAGTGTTTATATTACCTCTTTCTCTTTAAATAGACTTTTTTTTGTATTCATCTAAAGAGTAAAATAAATTATTACTTCTGTCAAATGCTTGCTTTACAGTCGGATTGTTATGTAATTCTTATTTATAATTCTTGAATTTTTAGTGATTGTATTAGAATTTGTAAAAGCAAGTATATATAATTGAATTTATTGGATCAAATTTGTGTGATAAGTATTTTTTAGATTTTTATTTAAGTTATTTAGACTTTTATAGAGTAATACTAAAAGTGATATATCATCTTTAATCTTCAGATTTAATCTAATGGTAGAAGTTTAAATATTGATTTAAACTAACATAAAATAGATAATTAAAATATAAATATTCTATCATACACTTAAAATTAACTTCAATTTATATATATATATCTGCTTATATCTTAAAAGAGGCTATCATATTATTGTTCATCAACAGTAATGAATAGTAAAGATTTTTTTTTTTTGTCCGTGTGACTGCCAATGTGCGACGTAATACCGCAATCGTGCGTAGGGAATGAGAGAGAGGAAGAAAGAAAAAGTGAAAAAAAATATTAATTTTTGAGTTTTAAATGATCAATAAAGAAGCTGTTTTTTTTTCTTCGCATATCCTATTACTGTTTATTATATCATACACTAAAAATCAATTTTAATTTATAAAATAATAATTTTTTATCATTAAATAAATGATGAAATTTTACTGTACATTTTTAAGAGAAAAAAACTATCTAATTAATTTGAATTTTTAATATAATTTAAATTTCATAATAAATGATGAACATAAATAAATAATAATTTTATTCTTATACATTAGACTATTTTAATATTTGAAATTACACTTTATTTTTTTCTTCAATTTGACAGATGTGGCAAACGTGCTTTTTTTTATCAATTAGAAAATCTTACGCCATACAGGATTTTACACAAGTACCACTAATTTCAAAATAACCAAGCCATTTATAAAATACTAATATTTCATCATTAAATAAATAATGAAATTTTGTTAAATATTTTTAAAAAAGTATGACTATATAAATAATTAGAGTTTTAACATAATTTAAATATGATAATATTTGTAATTAACTAAAGAAAACTACTACAACTAATAAAAAAGTAACCTGAAAATATGTCATGAATATGTATTTCATTTTTTTATTTTTCTTTTCTTTTTTTCATGTATTTTTTTAATCATCATAAACATTTTTAAAAAAATAAAAAAATTTACAACATCATTGGGTCAGGAGGGAATTGACAATCTATCTCTTCCCAAACAAAATTATTAAGTTCGAGGAAGAGATTAATAGATTCTTAGGTTTTCAGAAACTTTTATATATTTTTTAAAATATTATTAAAATATAAAATATTTTTTAATTTGTTAATCTAATCATTACAATTTTCTTAAATATAAATTTTTTAAATTTTAAAACAAAAACTACATTAAAAAATTATATTCCAATAATATTTTAACTTTTATAATATTTTTATTTTAACTTTTTTTTCTCTCATTTTCGAAAATCAAATAAAACATCTTAATCTAAATAATTTTATATATTATTATTCACAAACCATGTCACTACTATTAATAGATTGATCCAAATCATATCTAAGGATATGATGTCTACGTGTGTTGTTTTTTGAAGGACGAGGTTGCTGCTGATATATTAAAATTTTTAAGATTTAAATCCAACCTTTCATTTTACCACTTCTCATTTTTGTTTTCTTCGGTTGGATTGCTTCGATTTATGCAGTGAAGTACTATCACTATCACAAAAAATTTTCACATCTCTTTTCACTTGTTAGGTGCAGAAATTGAGTTCATAAAAAATTCTCTATATATTACTTATTTTACTTATGATTACGTTTTTTTTTTAACCCAAAACATATTTATATTTTACAAAATAAGTTATTTTTCAACCGGGCAAATGTGCATCACACATTGCCCAACCGCTAGTATATATATATATATATATATATTGTCAACACTTTACATAGCTTATGCATTGTCGTTTGTATAAAGAAGCCTCGTAAAGGCACAATGTAAGCTATGTCGTGTCTGCATCTTAAATTCTATGCTATATTTTTCCAGCCCATTAGGTTTTATGGGGCCTTTTGCGTAGTCCAAACTCTAATATTATGGTCTTTTAAAAAAAAAACTCTAATATTATGGTATTTATAATCGATGTAAAATCCTCCGAATATCAAATTATTGAACAAGCAAAAGTGAAAAAAAAATGCTAATTTAGAAATTAGAAGTTGGTGGGTAAATATATTATAATCCATCCTTGCTATAGAAAAAAATCACAACTCGCTTTTTTTCCTTTTTCCTTTTTTTAAAAAAAAAAAAAAAAAAAAAAAAGAGAAAAACAAGAAGTCATCGCCTATGCAATTATAATATCCATCTGTCTAGCATGATGGAGCTCCAGATGGATCTAATGTACGTTGATGGGAGAGCCACGTCCGCACAATGCGCTCGCATCACATCCACACAATTTCACAGAGTACTGTCACACTTTGTCATTTGGAGTACTTCTATCTGTTGCCTGGTGACATGTTTATAGTTCACTTGTAACTAAAAATTGGTTCTACTGTAACAAAATAGGCATTTTAAATATAAAAAATCCGTGAGATGTTCTTTTTAATTCCCCAATAAATGGTTAGCTGGATTAGGGAGAAAAATATATAGTTAAAGCCTTATCCTCTAAACACGTCAGTTTGTAAAGTAATCTGTTTTAATTTTCTTTTTGTCTCGACTATTTCTTTTTATCCTCTAATCCCTTATCCTCAGTGGGATTAGATCCAATCTGAGGTTTTTGGTTTAACTTCAAGAAATCATACCATCTATATTATTAGTTGGGATTCACGAGTATGATCTATAAAGACACGCCATTTCTTCAATGCATTTTTCCTTGTCAGTCAAATAATAATTCCAAACCCTCTCAAAAAATTAATAGGTGTTAAAATAAAATAAAAATGATTAAATCAATCTATTCTCTCTTCTCTCGTTTTAACCTTTTGGAACAATTGGTAATTTTACATGATATTAAAACAGAGATCTTGAGTTCGAATTTGAGAACATGAACGATCAAAATCAAACTTTTTTCATCCACCTAGACTTTTGAGACAAGTGATGATTGCATAATAGATAATGATCTTTTTTAAGTGTTTCTATTGTGAATAATAACATCCTAAACCTTGCAATGTAATCTGTCAATTAAGATATATCTGTGACAATCAAACCCAGGGACTATTTAGAGATTCTAGCCCTAATGGTTGGTTTTGTCACTATTGGTATGCACCTTTATTCCAAAATGATTGGTTAAGATTACAAATCTATCAACTTAACACATGCACTACTTCTACCCTTCTTTAGCCCTGTTTGCTTACTCCGCAAGAAGTTTGAAATAATATCAAATACTCCGATGTTCTTAGGCAGCCCTGTCTACTTCAACAAAATGGAGAATACTAGTTATCTACCTTAATGCATTGGTAAAAATAGCTTATAACTTTAGGACTTATAACTTTAACTTAAGTAATAAGTTATACTATTAAAAAGTTATTTACTGTTTGGTAACTATATGTTTAAAGCACTTTCAAACATGTTATATTTGTTTGAAAACAAATTAAAAGTGTTTTTTGAGGTAGAAATGACGATCATTTAATTTTTTAAAGATTATGATCATTTCTTTAGTTTGAAAGTTATAATTATTTAAAAGTTGTATGGATATTTTTGTCCATTGACCGTCTTTTTAAAATTTGAACTATATTCTGGATTATCTGAAAAAGCACGTGAATGATGTTTCTCCTCAAACAACTTATTTGAGATTAAAAAGTACTTTAATATATAACATCTAAACAATCTAATTTTCAATTAAAGAACTTTTAAACTATTTAAACACATTTTAAGACTCGTAACGCAACCCTAAACAAGCCCTTAGTCAATTACTGTATGGCAGAGGACTTTTAGTTTGATTCATTACTCATGAATCCCACCTATTCTTTGGTCCTAATTTTGCAGCCAGTTCGTTGTACCATTGGTAACCGAAGCATATCTTGGTTCGATGATTCTTATTCAAAACTAATGTTGTCAAGTGAATGATGCAAAATGAAGACCATGATTTCATTCATTACCGGAAATAGAAGCACATGCATCAACTTTTAATGTAATTGGATCATGACTAAATCAAATCCGAAATCATTAGCCAGAAACTAATTTCCACTACTAAAAATTGGTGCAAATCAATACCCATTTGATAAATGACACAAAAAGGCCAAAGTAAACAAACTGAAAAGCCATGTAATCATTAAAAAAAACAAAAGAAATTTACCACCAATTATCTTCATAACAGGCAGATTGCTATATGAGCCACAAAATGTACATACCTCAAAGGCCAGAGATAACTCCCCCCACTAATGAACCGGCCATGTCCACTAAACCGAACCAAAACTCTCTAAAACCCTTTAGGCTTCCCTCTTTCCTTCAAATCCACAGGCTTCTCGGCCATGGCGAGGCAATACTTGGCAATCTCTCTGAACTTAGGCACGCTCCTGAGGTCCACCTTGGTACCATCCTTTAGAGTAATGACAATGTCACCCCACTCACCGATGAAGCGCGGCACCACCTGAACATCCTTTATCACAGTGTACGAGAAATCACTCCGATCCTGACCCGTCAACCCCGAAATAACCGTCACCCTCAGGTTGGTGAACCTGTACCTCAAAAAAAAGGCCCTTGAAACCGCTGCAAGAGTCAAAGGTAGCCATAGCAGAGTGAAACCCAGAAGAAGGTTGGCTAAAAGGTCACCGTAGTGGGCTCCTCCGTCGAAGAAGATGGTTTCCTCGGTGGGCTTTTTGGAGGTGGCGGTGGCGGTTACGCTGGGCTGGTTGGTAGGGGAGGAGACATGGAGCTTGGTTATTGGTCTGTAGTTTTTGGAAGCGAAGCCAGGGAAGGGTAATTTGGAGAAGGAGTGGAGGTAATGAGGTGTCAGAGAGATGGCGGTGGTTATGGCGGTGGAGGTGGAGGTGGAGGTGGGTGAGAGAATTTGGGCGGAGGCCATTGGGGTTATCCGTTAGAAGAGGTGTTGGTGACGGATAATTGAAAGAGTTTTCTATCTGTAAAGTTTCTTGTGTTTCGATTGGCTGCAGAGAGAATGTGGGGTCAACTGAGAATGCTAATCCAATGTATTTGGTGGGCAAGAGTTCTACCACGTGGCGTGCTCAAATCTCACCGGAGGCCTGCATGCTGTGGTTGGAAAATCTCCGCAGAGTCCAAAAAAGTAGTCACTTCAGACCCATTATTCCAGAGACAAACCTTTTTGGGCCGAAAAGAAGCTTTTAGTATAACAGTATTGATAGTGATTTTTTTCCAGTTTGTGCCCTAAAACTTCTGTTAATAAAAGATCCACTCTTTTTGGGCCTGTATTTTCAGGTCCACTTGAATCATTCGTCTTTAATGAAGTTTAAAAAAATTTCGACAATCATTGAAATCTCCATCGACCCGTCTAGGCGTATAATTCAATAAGATATATGTAATGTTAAGTATAGTCGTAGAGTGTATAAATATTGTATAATTATTTTTAAGATGAATAAAGTCTACTATTAAATAATTAATTTTTTTTCATGTGACTCCCGTATTAATTGATTTTTTCAAAAAAATTTCGCAGCGACTACGCACTCTACGAAATATAATTTCTCATAAGTTATTTGCAAATCTTCTCTGCCCATACCCAACGCATCAAACTAATTTACAATTTCTACATGTCGATTTATACTTCATAGACATTGTTTGTCGTGCAGCTAATTATAGTTATTAAAAGAAAAGTTAAAATATTAATGGTTTTCATATCCAAGTGGCAATAAATAAGCTTACTGTGAAGGAGGGCCCATCCCGGGAAGGGCCCAAGCCCAAGAAGACCGGATTGTGGAGCCCCAAGCTCAAGGAAGGAAGTTGGGAACCCCGGACTAGAGGATCAGTACCAAGCGTACTGTGAAGAAGAGCCCATCTCAAAAGGGCTCAAGCCCAAGAAAATCGAGTTGTGGAGCCCCAGGCCCAAGGAAAGAACCTGGGGACACCAGGCCAGATGATTAGTACCAAGCGTGAGCCAACCCAGGATGGCCTACCGACGCCAAGTTCAAAGGTGCCAATGGAACATCCCGAGGCTCAGCAACTTGCCGAACCCTTTCACAAAGCACTGGATAGGACACCCAACTGCACGCGGACGGCAGCACGTGCTTGGTTGTGGATTTGACAGACCCAGGGCGCACTCGAGCAGTGCCTATGTCAGAGTCCTAGCACACCCCCCTTACAAAAGACAGCTCGCTCGTGACCTGACACACTGTCCTGGCAGGTAGGTGGCTACGGGACAAACCCAGTACAGCTGACACGACACGATCTTCTGCTAGGCTGCGGACTGACACACTGGGGCGACAAGAACGTAGGTGGTGGTAGATCTGACACCTGACACACCACGATCTCCCTCGACAACAGAACCAAGATCAGGTATAAATAAGGGAGATCCTTTCGACGGGGTTCTCTCGCTCTCTGTCTAATAACCCTTAACATTATTCTGAATTTCTATATTTTCTTCATAGAATTCTCCACTGACTTAGGTATCGGAGTGATCCCATGAGGCACCGGAGCCTCTTCTCCCTCTTAGTTGCAGGTGACTTGGAGCTTGGGCATAACAGTACTGCTTGGGCTACGAAACACGACATCAACACTTACAAATATTCTTTTTTACAAAAAGGAAAATAAAATTAAGGGTCAAGAGAATGTTAGGGCTCCAGCGAGCTTAGTTATCCAAGTTTGGCTTGTTTAAATGAAAAATAAGATTGAGTTCAAGTTCAGCTTAACTGGACTCGAGATGTTGGTTTTTTTTTTTTTTTTTTATAATTGCAATTTTCTTAGCATGAGCTTATTAATTATTAATAATGCATATTACTCATATAAGATAATATTAATAACTATAGGTAAGTATAAATAATATTACACTGCTATTTTTATATATATGTAAGCATAAATTCTTGTATGTAATTTGATAAGTTATAGCTAATTATATTGTATACACATATAACATACATACATAACATGATATGTATTCATCATAGCTTCTATATGATACATATAGTATATGTAGTGGACTATATACATATATAATATAATGTATATATAGTGGTGTATACATATATAAATATATACTAGTCGAACTAATGAATCGAGTCAACCTATATACAAGTTTGTTCATGAATATTAATCGAGTCGAATGAATTTTTATACGAAATTGTATCATTTATAAATAATCGAATTATTAAACTCTTTGTTCGTAAACGGCTCATTAAATAATCGAATCGAATCGAATTCGCTCTAATACTTGAGTTAGAGTAGCCTTGTTCTAGTTGGGCCTGGGCAGAGTTCTCTAAAGGTGCCACGTTTAAAAATTGTAAAGCAAGAAATGGTGTGGCCTGAAATATTGGGGATAGTTCCTAGTTCAGGGTGACGCATGTTCATTCACGTGGCCACTTGACACGTTAATCTTTGTCGTTGGGAATATTTTATAATTTGCCACCACAATTTTTTATTGGCATTAATTATATATTAATGGCATCCAAAATTATCATGTTGCTAAGTATTATTTAAACCAACATCACATGATCCCATGCATGAATATAATAAAATGAAAAAAAAAAAAAAACATACACAATTGGCATATAGTTTACGTACATGCATGATGATCTTCCTCAATTTTCTTTGGCATCAACTTTGATTTATAGATATGGAAATAGGCATGCAGATATTGGCACATGCTTAATCATGTTCACATGATCTAGATATGATAATCGATGCCAGTACTGTAAAATCTGTTAATACGAATCATGTAAGATGTAATATTAAGATATAAACATGAGCCAGGAATGCGACCAAGTAATGATGAACCCAAAGTAATCAATTTGGTGAGATTTTGTGTCACAAAATTGGCACTACGGTGAACTTTAATAGTTTGTCCACAAGGGGATGGATTGGAGACTAGTGGTCACGCATGCATTCATGAATATTCTCGATGTAGGAGACAATCTTCCCATCAATTGTTATAACTTGCATATTCTGTATGGCAGCAATTAATAATGACAATCAAGTCTCCTTTGATGCTAGTTGCTAACTTCGAGAGCACGAGATTTAAGATAATAAAATATTGTAAGGGTGCGTTTGGATGTTGAAGTGAGTTGAGTTGAGTAAAGATAATAAAATATTATTAGAATATTATTTATTATTATTATTATTATTTTGAGATTTGAAAAAATTGAATTGTTTATTATATTTTGTGTTGGGATTTGAAAAAGTTGTAATGATGAGTTGAGATGAGTTGAGAGGAATTTTAGTTCCAAACTAAGCCTTAGAGGGAGGCTGTGAGCGAGGGGGCCGGTGTCGCTTGTGTCTCGCCTGTGCTTGCATGGCTCATTTAGGAGTGCTTTTCAATCTAGCGTGAAGAAGCAGAAACTCACCTTTGGAGTTGTAATAGACTACATATAACATGAGGAAGTTGTTTCTAATGACTACATCAAAGTTATATTTCAGAGTCTACGTGGGAGGAGATCACGTCCATAACGCCATGTTCTTTCAATGGAAAGAAAGAGAATGCCATGCTTCGAAATATTGCCTATGAGTCAACTTGACTTGATTTATTAAGGGCAGGGCACCTAGGGGGCTGGCCATGATGAGTTTGGTTGCGTAGGAGCTACATCATATTTATTGCCATAGATACGAACAAAAGAAAGGTTGTCATCTGGATGAATGTAAAGGGTTGAAGGAAAATTAAGAAGTAACCTAAAAGATCATTAAAATCAAGCTTAAACCATGCACCTTGGAAAGCTTAGATGGAGGCAGAAATTAAAAAAAAAATGATGTAAAAAACTACATTAGTAAGATTCTTATTAAATTGTCACATGATCATCAGCTTGTCCAACTTATAAAAGCAGAAATGATGCTTTTAATTCGTTAAATTAAGTTATAGGGATGAATTTAGAGTCAATGGAGTCTCCTATTGTCCTTCAAGAACTCCACTAAGGCCAACCTTCGTAATTGGCACTAAATCGGCAGATGAGTTCACATGTTGCTCCTTTGCAGTCCCACCAAAGTTTTCTTTTATTTTTCTTGCATTGTGGTCGATCGATAGATACCTGATATGTTCTATGGATCTTTTACTTATTTTTTAAAGCATTATCCTTAATTTTGAATGGAAGAAAATAGCCTTCACATTTGTCGCCATCCCCCCACCTACCATCGCCACACATCCTCCCGTCGATCTAAATAGCAAGTTGAAATCCATGCATGTAGAGTCCATGCATCGTCTAATTTGGGAATAGATCTTGAGTTTATTTTTTATTTTTTACCCGTCTTTAAGATCAGATAACCTTTTGTTGCAAATAAACACGCATTACATTCTTTCTTCCCTTCTCTTCAGTCTAGAGAATGTGAGCATAAAAAATTCTACTAGATATATACTTTAAAGTGGTGTGTACAATTAAATATCTCTTGTTGCTAAAAAGCCACAATATCATTGTCTTTTCATTTTCTCGATTTAGTTTATGAGTATGGATTCGATTTATTATTATTATTAATTGCATGAAAGGTATTTTGTTGAGGCTCTCCTTAAAAAAAAAAAAAAAAAAAAAAAAAAAAAAAAAAAAAAAAACCACCTAAGAAGTAAGGGAGTGGACGACAGTAGCTTCACATGAATTCTCCTATCAAAGATCACGCGAAAAGGATGGAACGGCAAGTGGTGGAGACTCTACTAAGTGCCCTGCAAAATATAGGCTGTTTTTATTATGATTTGATTCCCATTCCATCCTTTGTCACCACAAGAAAATTACCAGACGTCCCCTTCACGAGAATGAAAAGACCATTTCCCAACACTCGTTGTTTTCTTCTGCTCTTCATCTGCTTGTCTTCTTTCCCTCTTGGAATGCGTGCTTGATTCTCTCTCTCTCTCTCAATTTCAGTATACTTTATTAACTTCGAGTAGATTTTGTTCACCGTCGGTACTGAATGATGATATCAGCGAAAATGAGTACAGGGACTTGCTTCAAAACACTTGACAGTCGCCTGCATTTTCCTTTGGCAGTACAAGGACATGATTCCAACGCAAGGAAGGAATCAGCACGGACCATGAACTGCGACCACTCGATCGCTGGCAAATATAATTCACTTTTGGCATTCTCTCAACTTTTCTCAAAGTCCGGGTAAAAAGAAATTAACTTTAAACTATACAACCAGAATACACAAAACCTCGTTTATTCCTCCATAAAAGATGATCAACACCACAAAATTCAACTTGCTATATTTTGCTTTATACACCAATCTAGGTAACAAAACATGATGGTTTAATTAAAAGCACAAATCAAGAACAAGGTAATTAATCTGCCCTCTTGTTTCATTGCGAAAGAAAATGATCACTATACGACAATATTTTTGGGTTCATCTCAGTTGAAATGATGCTGCTCCAACCACGGCCAGAACGCGGATTGATCATCCATGCCGCAGAACATGTTGCTTAGACTTTCTTCTTTGACTATTTGATCCATCTTCTGGCATTGGAGGTCGGGTCTTGACGAGTTTTGGAAGAGCTGAGCCACACCTGGAGGCCTTATAGAGGACGGAAAGAGAGGTCTGCTGGTAATTGGTTGAGTGGATAAAGGGCTGTCAATGGCTGGTGTCCTCGATAGATCCAACTTAATCTCGGAGCTGTTCTCACTTCTATTACTGCAGGAACCTTCCGTTTCTTTATTGAGGTTGATTGATTCTGTTGGTTCTCTATTTTTTATTGCCAATATCTGTAGTGATTATAGAAATTGACCAATCAGATGAAGCATGCAAACATATATGTAAACTGAATAAATGAAAACTCCCTGTTGTAAATTTAGAAGTATGATTAGTATATGCAGTACAAATCGTATGTGAGCTAGACCGGATGTACGTCTGAGAGATCTCTCTTTCCAGATATGATTATCCTTTAGCCCCAAACAATGATCAAACAATACATCAAACACGAAAGGAAAAGTAGCTTTTTAGAAAGCCATTATTGGTTCCAGAGACCAGGAGTTTCTCACAGAAATAGGCTCTGAAAATCATGATGCAAGAAAAAAAAGTCAAAAAGCAAAAATCTTTGGATCAGGAAATTGATCACGATTTCCATATCTGTACATAAACAGAATTGCCACTCGCATGCAGAGCTTGAAGGGTTCCTATGTATAAATTTTAAACAGAATCAACAAGCTAAAGGACCCCAGCATGAAAAAATAATCAGAAATAAGAAAATGAAAAGAAAGAGAAAAACCAAAGCCCGGATATCAAATCCCCCAACAAAAAGAAAAACATAATTTTTACCTATTACTTGGAACTAACCTCTGCTTGAAGTTTTTGGTTCTGAGCTTGGAGAACATCATTGTCTGCTTTGACTGCTTCAAACTGTCTCTTGAGAAGATCATAATCTTTCTCTAACTGCTTAGTCTTCCACCTTGCCCTTCTATTTTGGAACCATATAGCTATCTGTCTTGGCTGCAGTCCTAGAGCCCTAGCCAACTGCATTTTTCTTTCTGGCTCAAGCTTGTTCCCCAACTCAAAGTTCTTCTCAAGGGTCTTCACCTGTTCCATGTTAAGCCTCCTCTTCTTCTCCCCTACCTGTGACCCGTCGTCAGACAAATCATCCTCCCCATTACCTTCTTCGCCCAACTCAACACCTGAAAATGACAGGGATCTCTTTCCTAGAAACGATGCAACCCCTGTGTCAAAAAAAGCATTTGAAGCCCATGCCAAGATTTAAGTTTCAGAGAGAGAGAGGGAGAGGGAGAGAGAGCGTACCATGAAATTCTTGAGGTGTGCATGAGGGTAGGATTGGATTGAGAGAAGTGGGATGCTGTATGTCATGATCTTCATGAGGGGCTTGTAACATGAAATTTGCTGGGAAGAAGGCCATCCCATTACCAAGCAATATCTAGGCTTGCGCCACCACTCTTAAAAGCTTCGGCGATAATCTGGCTATCATGTTGAAATACAGGAAGAATGTCGAGGCTGATGCACTGAGTGTACAAAGTTTAGTGAAAGAAGGGGAAAAAGAGAGACACAATACATCACATAAAATCCTTAGCTAAAATCAAAACAAAGTACGAATTTCTTCCATGGGAAGAGATACACAATTGATATGATGATTGGCTCGATCTTATGCCTTATCAGATTTTCTAGGACAGTTTTTTTTAATTTCTGTATATATAAATTGAGAGAGAGAGAAGTAGAGGATCAGGAAGAGAGATGCATGAATCTATAGTTCTACCTCTCATCATTTGAAGAGTAATTTCGCTTTTTATACGTGAGTTTTCTTTTTTAAATAAATAAACTCAATTATCTATTGGTCTTACTAGTCTTTAATAAAGTTTTTTAAACTAATCTGAATTGACAATGACGTTTTTTTTTTTTTTATATAAAATGAATAAAGGATGGTAACGTGTTTAAAAATGAAAGGGAAACGAGCTAAATCATGTCACTGGATTTTCTTAATAAGGTAATATTTTATTTTATTTTTTCATTCTTAATTAGTAGACAAATAGTGGTGTTATTTTTAACAAAGGCAGTTGTCTGTATAATAAAAATATAGATTCCAAAATGGGAAGCAGGCACTTTTAAAGAAAATAAATATTATGATTCCTTAATGTGAAGCTGGTGGACTTTAAAAGAAATGCTCCTGAAGATTGTTTAAGCGCATAAACATGAGCTTTCCAAAACTCAGAATATGAAGTGGTATCATCTGTTTTATTGAGTGAAATAGAGAGAGAAACATGGTTCTATATTTTTGTACGTGCTGTCTAATTTTAATTTGTCAAGAAACAGCTTACTTAAGAAATAAGATAAATGAGTTGGCTGTATCTCTAGGTCCAAAGGACTGTATTTGTGAGTGAGTGAGAGAGAGAGAGAGGAGGCAGGAATCTAGGGGATGGGTCCAATAAGCGGGGCAGGGGTTGCTACCTAACCCACCAACAGCTATCGTGCTCTAGGACGAAACTCTTTCCCATCATCTCCATTATCCTCTTTCATTCAAGTTCTGCACTGCACTGCTCAGCTCTGCTCCTGTACATTGTCTTTGTATGTGTGCATGTGTACGTAAGAAAGAGTAGTTTTAAAATGCGAGGCACGTAAGTCTGTGTATGCCAACCCAACCTATTCAATTCAAGGCTAGCGCTGGTCGATCGGATCCGTTCCTTTCTTGTTTATGTATAAATTAAATTATTTTATTTTATCTTATATAATTATTATAATTTTGTAAAATTTTAAAAAATAATATTATTCAACTTTTATTAAAATATTTTATCTCATCTCTTCAGCTGCGTAACCAAACGAACGAGACCTTACTCGCGTCCTCGCGTTCGTCGCTATCCCAGTACTGCTTCTGCTACTTCTTTAACCCCCCCAGGCTGCAGGCCAACTTGCCTTCTTTATGTCCTGTGCATCCTCCCCCACCGCCCACTCTGAATAAAATTATATTCGTTTATGAGTTTATGGTTTAGATCGATAGACCGTTTAATAAAATAAAAAAAAAAACTTAATGCTCCTTTTTTTTTTTTTTTCAAATTCTTGTTCTGTTTTTATTAATAGCAATTACTACAAAAACGTACAAGGCCCAATTGTAGGATGTGATATTCCTGATACAATAAACTAGAAATGAAATCATGATTTTAGAATTAATGTAGATTGATCGAAATTATTGTCAGTATTATTGTTTGGTAATGAACTGGATGGTACATTTTGAGAGTTTATTAAGGGATTTCATAATCACTTGTAGTCAGTGAATCATTCTGCATATACTCGTCATCATGATAACAAATTAACACTGGTGATAATAAGAAAAAACACGAGTTTTACATTCTGTTTTTTTTTTTAATATGATATGGCACGTGACATTGCCAAGTCAATTGATCCATCTGAAAAGTAAACTCAGCCAAGTAATATCGATAACATCTTTTCACTGAGGAGTGCTATTTGAAGGCCTTTATACTACACAATCTACGTGACATAATTTGATTTGTAAGATTCAAACTTGAGAATTTATATTTCAAATCAAATTATGTCACATGAATGATGTGTAGTGTAAAAATGCTTTGAAATAAAATTATTTTATATATAATATTTGAAAATGAGAGTTTTAAGTGAGAAAGTACCAATATATAAATAAGTCTTATAATATATATTGATTCGTATGATATATATCTAAGCTATATATAGCAATAGAAATTAAACATTTTAATTTAATTGGAGGTCAACCATGGAAACCTTCCGGCCGTCACACAGCCAACTTCCGGTGATTGTTTTTGTATAGTTTATAGTCTTTGCATTGAGCTATATATATAATTAATGCACCAGCAAATTGATCGCATGACCCATTATATAGCAATTATCAGCTTTACAAGAAGCTGAGGGCCATAAATTTGATAAATACATGTTATATGATATGGAGTACTTAACTTTCGTATTTGGTCTATTTTGAAATTTAAAGAAATGGAGTCCACATCAGGCCAGACTAGTACAAATTAAAGTAGTTAGCTACATTTGCTTTATTGTTTTTATTTTTTATTTTTAAAAGAAAGAAGAAGAAGAAGAAAATAGTAATAGAAGCGGGGTCGACTCTGCTGTTCAATGTTCACAGCACACCTATATATATATATATATATATATCCACCAAAACGTCACTATCATTCTTAGTTCTTCTTTCATTTTCCCATCTCTTGAGTCATTCCATCGTAAATAGAAATAAAGAAGCACATAAGGTCAATGATAGGAACTAAAATTCCAACATAGGGTCCCAAACTAAGTTAGCTAATCTACCCATCAACACATACCGCCATAAATTCCATAACTGTTCAGTTTTTTGCTTGGCAGTGTTCCAATCAGTCTTTCAAGTGATTGAGGCATGATTTAATAACAAACGTCTCCTTAGAGTAGAGTTCCTCTTTGGAACAGAAATTCCTACATTATGGGTTTAACGGCAGCCAATAATGTTTTGACACATCAGACTCCCTCATGGTAAACTTTTGCAATGCATCGCAACATATCAAAAGCACACTCTCTCTCACCTAGGGGTGAATTCGGTCCGGTCCGGTTGGTCCTGAGGAGGTTTTGTGGACCAGACCGGACTGGACCAATTCGGTCCAGGGTTTTCTCACCCTGGAACGGACCAAATAGCATAAGGACTGGTCCGGACCGATCAAATTCGGTCTGGTTGGATCGGTCCGGTCCGGTCCGGTCGGGCCTATTCGGTCCAATCGAATTAAGATGGGCCGTGGCCCATGGGTGACTGGGTCTGTGCGTGGCCGTGGGTGACTGGGTCTACCGTCTGTGCGTGGCTGAGAGAGGTGAGACGAGGGACGAGAGAGACAGAAACGAGAGAGAGGCGAGACGAGACGAGGGACGAGAGAGAGCGAGAGGACTCGAGGGACTAAGAGAGGAAACTCAGGAAAGACGAGGGACTAAGAGAGGCGAGAGTCTGAGACAGAGACGAGAGACGAGACAGAGACAGAGACGAGGCAGAGACAGAGACGAGGGAAGGAGTCGGGACTGAGAGTCTGAGAGAGTGAGAGACGAATTTTAGATTTTAGGTTTCTGGAAACGGCACCGTTTATTCAAACTTGAGAGTTGGAAGTTTGGAACTTGGAGTTGGGACTCCCTCAAATCATCAAATGTGATTTTTTTAAATGATAACTAAAAAAAAATTATGGTTTGAAAAATTGATAATTATAATTTATATATATTTTTAAATTTGTAATACATTTAAATTTTTAATAGACTATAATGATTTAGTTATAGACTTATAGTGATTAGTATTAGTAATTTAATATTAGTTATAAATTTATGTATTAGTATAAGTTGTATAACTATATTTAATATTAGACTATAGTTATATATTCGTATTAGTTAATAGTTATAAACTTAGTGATTTAATATAGCTATATAATATATTAGACTATATAATAATATTAATATTATACTATTAATATAGTTATATATTAGTATTATTTATAAACTTAGTGTTTAGTATAGCTATCAATTTATAATTATAAAATTATATTAATCATGTTAATTGTTATTTGTTACTAACTTAGAGTATATTAATGTATTATAATTTATGATAGTTCTAAGTTAATGCATAAATTATAATGAGCTATTTACAATTTTTTACATTTTGTATATGAAGCAATAACTAATAAGCATAAATACTTTAATTATCCATGATTCCATACATCCATTATTCCATACATGCTTTATATTTACTTGCAAGTTGCAACTTAGGTCATAGTCTTAGACTCTCATAGATGTTGGTGGTCACACATTAGTTAATTACGAATTGATAGGTTAATTGATAATATATGATTAATATAATATTAATTTGTAATTACATATTTAAAATTTTATATTCTAAATGGGGATAGGTTATATGAAAATTACATAATTTATTTTACAATTATTATATAAAATAATATATTTATAAAAATAAAATAAAATTCGGTCAGTCCGGTCCAATACGGTCCGAGAAATCTCCACCCCGGGATCGGACCGAAGACCAAACTTCTACACAATTCTGGACTGGAACCGACCCTATACTTTTTTTATCCGATCTGGTCCGGTCCGGACCAAACCGGTCAGTCCGATCGGTTTTTCCGGTCCGGACCGGCCACCTTACACCCCTGTCTCACCCATATGTGTTTTCCTCCTGTGAAAAAAGACCCTTCGACACCTTCGCAATTTGCACCCATCCCACCGCCGCACGCCGTACGACTGTCACACTGGCGTACAAGACAATTCTTCCACCCAAATAATCCCTCTGAAGCTCCTCCTTTGAAGTTCATCATTTCTTTCACTCACCCAGCAATTACAAGACAATTCTTCCACCCAAATAATCCCTGAACTTAAACCCTCTCAATTTTCTTGTAGCAGCTAGATTTTGCAGCTAACAGACAAATAACAGAGGCTTCTGAAAGTCCTTCTTTACAATTAACCCATTTGCTTGAACCCACCCTGCCAAAACACCCAAACTCATTTTCCCCTCGTACAACCTTCACCAAACATTGGCATTCATCAAGATTACAGAAGATTAGAGAAAGAAAACAACCCAAAAGCCAACTTTTTTTTGGGTTATAAATGTCTGGAAATTATTTCCCAGATATTTCTCAACAGGAAAAGCCAGCTTTATCTTTTACACGAGGGAAAGCATTGAAGGAAGCATAAGAAACTTAAGGAAACAAAATCAAAACAATAGCAACTATCTTGCATCTGAGAGATAAAAAAGTGAGAAGTGAATTGGCCGATTTAATCCATTTTAAATGGCTAAGATTGTGGGGGCGAAACATTGAAAAATTCTATATGAAATCTTTTGATAAACTTGAGTGAATTAAAAACTGAGAAATAAAAATGGTAAGAAAAAGAAACGAGAGAGAGAGAGAGAGAGAGGGAGGACGAAAGTCACTCAAGTGAGGGACAGAGTTTTTTCTTCCTCTGCAGTGCAGTCCACCGTTGAGAGGATGTGGGGTCTACGTGACAAGTTACAGTTGGATGCCGTTGTTTGGAGTAGATCGGATGTACCTGTAGAAATATATTCTCTTTAGAGTATCTTATAATTTTATGAATAGCAGTAAAATTAATTAAGTAAATATATTTTATTGGGTTTTGATAATGTCGGAGATAAATGTTTAATAAAAATATTATAAAAAAAGTTGTTTGAAATTTGTAAAAGTTGTATTGATTATTTTTGTCTTTAAATAATGATTAGGTAATAATTAGTTTAAAAAGATGAAATCTTGAAATAAAAAAATATTTTGCAATTGAGTGAAATTTGTGAATAAAATTATGAGAAATTTTGAAAATGTTGAAAGCTCTCGTAGAGTCCAAACATATCTTGTTAATATTTTGAGTATGCAATTTCCAAATCGTTAATGCCAATTGCATCATTCATCATACAGTTTCTTCTCTCCCTTTTTTTACCATGAAATTAATTGAAATGTTGCTTTACTTTTCTAACAAAATTTGTGATAGAAAATTGTTCTTGTTTGTTCGACAATCGAAACCTGAAAATAGTTTAATTATACGTACATAATATCAAGCACTCAGAGAGAGAGAGAGAGAGAGATTCTCACTTAGAAAACTATGAGAACGTCATTAGTTGTCTTACGTCACCTTTGGAAACACAGAGTACTAAAATATCCTCTGATCAAAATTATCAGTACATCTTGTTTCGATTTCTTTGACCAACAAAAACTAGAGCAACTTTCATAAAATTTTAAAAAACAAATTACAAAAACTTTCTTGGAAACATATTTTTAATTGATAAATTGATGCAGACGATCCGAATCAGATGATATTGAGTTGTTAGATTACACGTTCTTGGCATTGAAATACCTTGAGGTGACAGATGAGCGCAAAGATGGCAACAAACCAAGATCTTTCTCTTACTGTGATAGTTTTGAGCACGTTTTGGTATTTTGGCCATACCTTTGGCTATAGGTATCAAAATCGCGCATATGACCCCAATTCAGAAAGCTCTTTTGGGCGCACACGTCTAGGTCACCTAGCCACGCTCGTTGTGCATCTTTTTTTAAGCCAAAATCCACTATTTTTCCCTCTGAATCCTCATTTTTAGTTATTTTTTACCTTTTATAGTATTATTTCGTTTATCGTTTAGGAAATGATTCTGAATCTTATTTGGGTTAGATTTTTGGTAGATTACATTTTTAATTATGTTTTTATTTTTTGAGTGATTATTGAGATTTTGTTATTTTTGGTAAAATTCTGATATTGTTGATTTACAATTATTACAACCCAGCTTGTGGGTTGATTTCGACATTTTCTTGGATTTTGATAATTTTGAATTGAACATTAGATTCATTTTTTTCTGTGTGATTCTCTTGTCTTCCTTTCCTGTGAGTTATCTGTTGAAACTAGCCTGTGGAATAATTTCTATTATGTCTGACATCATAAATTTAATATATACACGAAAAAAAATTTAGTTTTAAATATATTTTTAGTAATTCCCTTCGTTTTCATGTATAAAAGTCCATCTTTAGAAATTTTTAAACAAAATAAATTAAATGATATACACACATATACTAGTAAAGATTCCACGTGCAAGGCATGCATAAAGATTTCATGTGCAAGGCACGTATGCCTAGTTGAGCAATATGCCGGTCAGATTGGTCTTACTCGATGATCTTCAGTAAGAATTATTTTCTTGCAATGCTCGAAATTTCTTAACAGTGTGTCCGTCGAACTGTATTTGCTCGGTGAACCAAGGGTTAAATTCTTCCATTGTTCCGTATTATTTACCAGTGTGTCTCTCGGACTGGACTTGTTTGGTGATCCCGAAAATGGTTATTTTCTTACAATGCTCGGAATTGTCGAGATATGTGTCAATTAGAATGGCCATGCAAGGTTTACTTTCTTGCAATACTCGAAATTACCAAACAATGTGTCTGTCTGACTGAACTTGCTTGGTGAGGCCAAGCAAGGTTTATATTCTTGCGATGCTCAAAATTTTCGATCAATGTACGTGCCGGTATGACTAGCCTTACTTGGTGATTGTGAGCAAGGGCTAAATTATTGCACAATGTGTTGGTCGGACTGTGCAAGCCACGTATGTCTAGGTGAAAGTGTTGTTGCGTTTTTTATATGAACAAATATAATCTTTAAAACGCATATAAATTAGAACTAATCATTCAGACTGAGAATTATTGAGGAAAAATAATAATTGTTAATATCATAATGAACAAAACAATGTGAAAGTATTTTAGAGTTAAGTCAAGAGGCATATATACAACAATTGTAAAGTTCAGTGTTTGTTAGTCGCAGGCATGTATTCGTTTTGAGAACTGATATTTGTAGTCATAGAGTATACAAGCACGCACTCTTTTTGAAAAAAATGAGTAAATATAAGACCTACATAAAAAAAAAAAAATTAATAGTCTACTTCATTGTTTTTCAAAAGGAGTGCGCGACGCTTGCACAACCCATGACTATATATATCATTACTCATTTGTTTTACACATGATCAGACTATCAAGAAGGTAGTTAACTTGTTTTACAGAGATGTAATTTGTTTTGTTTATAAAATTGATCTTCTGAACTCATATATAGTTTTTTTTACTGCAAGGCTCATGTATAGATTTACATTGTTTGTATATATGAAGATGAACTTGAAAGTTGAATGTTTTGAATTAAATTAATGAAAATGTAAAATAAAATGGAAAACAGATAGAATGTTGTTTGACATTCTTTAGTACGCTAACCCTTATAATTAGACCACATTTTTGTAGATGCTAATGGACAACAAAAATATTAGATGATCTTATTTCTAAATAACTCATACAATATAGTGTTATTCCTAAAAACAATCGCACATTAACCTAATCGTAAGCATGTCATAGAATAAAGGGATGACCAAATTAACCTCAGAATTTTTCGAAAGAAATATCAGGGGTAAAAATGTAATTTTATTTTAGAGACAATAAAATTTAATTAAGGCAAAATAGACAGTAAGAAAAAAAAAACAAGAGTCACTAATAATCTAAATGAAAATCTTGATAATTTTGTGTGCCAAACAAATAATATTTTAGAACCTCGTGAACAAAAAGGTAGCCCATCAAACTTTTTTAAAAAAGAAAAAAGAAAAAAGGGAAAAGATTGTCAGATGTGGGGTGTGGAGGTGAATAGTGACTAATGTATAACAAAACACTAATAGAAATGAATAATATAGATAGAGTAGGAATTGTGAAAAAGTAAAGGAAGAGAAATAATTTGTACAAATTTTAAATAGACAAGTCTCATATAAATTCTTTGTAAAAATGTAAATCTTAGTAATAAATAATAATTTTTTTTTAGATGTGATTCACTTTTTTATAAAGATTTGTATAGAATTTATGTATTTAAAATTTGTAAAAAATATTTCTCTTACAAATTGGCGTTGGATGGGACCCCAAAAACGCCACTTTAATATTGGCGAATGAAAAGGTCGTATCAGCTTTGCATCACATGACTTTACCAGTTGGAGGAGGCTGAGGGGTGGCTAGTGGAATGGGATGGACCCGTGTTCCCTCGACAATGCTTCCAATTTTTTCAACTAATTAAAAATGATGAGGATGAAAAAAAAAAAAAAAAAGAGATGAATCTTCTTCTCCTCCACATGCTCTCTCATGTTTCTGGGGTGTTCAGTTCACTTCTGATTCCATGTGCATTCTTTGCTTGACGTCAGGCTCGATCCCTTTCTGTACTGATTTCTTTTCTTTTTATAAGAAAATAGTTTGGATCTCCTTTTGCCCATGGGATTTGTATAAATTCTCATGATTCCTCAACCAATGGTCGAGCTGGGAATATACAAAACTGATAAATACACCCTACTTTTCAGATAATTTTTTTTTTTAATAACTTGTGAATATATTATTATTTTTACAAATAATAATTTTAGCTTTGAGTAATATTATATTCATCACCAGCATTTTACAGACTTTCACGAATTAGTCCAACATCTTTGCATTGTTGTAAAGCATCCAAACACACAGCATTTCTCTTTCTATATAGTTTTACGTCTATATATTTTATATCGGCCTTTTAATCATAACTAATAAAGCCATGCATGTTAAGCATTTTTTTTTGTATTAATCATTTAAATAAAAAGTTATTTAAAATATATTAGAGGAGCAATAGAGTAGTGGTATTTGCTCATTTTGTCATTTATCTGATCTTGAAAACTACCAAAAGAATTGCTTATAATTTTCAGAATTGAACATTTGACTAAGCTTTGGCACGAACACACTTGACCATCTAATTTAAGCCTAAATTCTCAAAGTTTTAATGCTCGCACAACAATATTTATCCAATGAAAAAAGAATTATTTCCATTTATTGCCTCAATACATCAAAGAGAGGTGGGGATCGAGCACCAATTTCATTTGTATAGGGGGATGGTCCGGGAGGCGAACGAAGGTTTGGGATGAAGGAATATTTATGGAGAGGCAAACGAATGGAAATGGTGGTTGGCTCATCGGAAATAGGACGAAGAGGCGAATGGTGAGTGGTGGGTGTACGTTGGAGGGCTGTTGTCTATCGATGTTCTCTACAAAATCAAGATCATTGCTTTCCAATTGATAGCGATATTCATACCATCCTTTTACTTTCTAACTCCAACGCCTAATCAAATAACACCACCTATGCATGTCTATAAAAAGAGAAGGGACCCGTTTCCTTGGACTGATTGTACCGTATTGCTTAAATCTCCCCAAAAAGCTCGAAAGCTTTGACAATGAAAGATGCATATCTTTACAGGTGAGGGTGAACACAAACAAGTCATGGGTCATGGGTAAATGCGGAATAGCACAGTTCAACTAACATTCATTAGAGACTATGTATCCATCCATTCATTCCGTAGGAGTTTCTTTCTCTCTCTTTCGCCATTCTTTCTTTGTTCTCCAGCATTATACAGAATTAACGCCAGTCATTGTCATTCTGTAGTCTTTAATGAAGGAGGACAAGCAAAAGCAAAAGCAAAAGCAAAAGATGACTTGTTTATACTCTTTACGTTACATGAAATAACTTGGAACAAGGCAAGTCCATGTGTTTCAACTTAATTTGTTGCATAAACCAGTGATTAATTTCTCCATCTCTTATGATCCTTCAGAATTGATCGAAGCAGGCTCTGTTACAGCTTCTAAACATTGCTGGCAATGGCTAGCTAGCTAGGTTGCGTTTGCTTCAGAAAATGTACAACCGTTCATGCAGACAAGCAGATAAAGGGAAGATTACGTAGGTTGACTTGGGATGTGTCATAGGCCCCGACTCACTGGTTGGACCAAGATCTCTTGCAATTATCTGCAATAATGCAAAGAGATTAGAGATTGAGTTTCAACGTTAAATATTATGAAGTCTACGTGTTATATCTATTTCTCTTCTAATTGTAAAATAAATAAAGGTTTGGGACAATTAATTCTAGGCAATATGCATTCACTCTGACTGTTTGAGGAGGGAAAGGCCTACAGTTAATTGTAGGCTACATCTACTCTTTGGGATTTTGATAGAATGAGAAAAATAAAAATATATTATAAATTTTACAACATTTACTAAGCATTTAATGCGGACTGAGAAATTCATTGTGACAGATATAAACACTATAGGCCTTAAGTTCGGGTAGAGAATCTTAAAACAGATTCGAATACATACAAGTAGCAGTTCAACACAGCATAGTTAACTAGAAGGAAAAGCAAGGTCTGCAGTGTTTAAGTAATCCCATAGTTTGGGCGGTCATGTTAAAAAGGCCCACTCATGCCCATCCCAGACAAATAGACAGGCCATAAAATGGCCATACCCAGACTAACAGCTAAAGAATAAGGGCATGCCGCATGCAGGAGGATGATAAATAGGGTTCTTAGAAAATAGATGAATCAAGCGACGATCTCCTATTGAGAACGGCATTATACTTTTCATTATATGTATGTATATCCTTTCTATATAAATCACGTATTACAGAAGGGTACAATTCCCACAGTGGGGAAAAAAATGAATGAATTCGATATGGAGCTTGTTCAACTTGTTCCCATAAGAATATGATATGTACGCAAATCGGTAAGAGCCATCATCTCTCTGAAAGTCTCTCTCTGAAAGTTAACCCCTGAGCGTGTCCGCGCACGTGTCCGCGCAGACGTCGATAATAATGTACAAAATGGTTGTCCCCATGACGAGGCTGCATCAGTCATTACCCGAAATGGAAACCAGTCGAACTGTAGGATCTGCTGGAAAGATCTGGCAGCCTGCGGATCGCAAAAACACCGGCTGCAAAGGCACTGACAGAAGCCAAGGCAAAGGCAGGAATGTTTCCTCCGCCAAATAAAGCATCCCATGGCCCAGCACCAAGCGACACGATCATCTAAACATAATAATAACACGGTTGATATAAACATGGACTGGATTAACAAACAAAATATGGGACAAAGCATAGAACTGTCTGTCACAAACCAAACTGGAGAAAATATATATATATATATATATATATATATATCTATCTATCTCATCAATAGGGCTACCATTATAAATAATATATTACAAGCTAGATTGGCTACATCTGAAGGAACAGGAGAAAAATATGAATAGAGGTGACTACAGCACATTGTCACTATAGACTTTTATGCATTGGAAATGAAGGTGGAACTTTCATTGGCATAGTAAGTGGAATCTGAAAATATCCGGCAAGTAAACATGGAAAGGGACAAAAAGGTAAGGAGAAGATTAGGGGTTGTTTGGATTGAGAGAGCCTCTCAACTCAACTCATCTCATCTCATTTAATTATTACAACTTTCTCAAACTCTCACACAAAATACAATAAACAATTCATCTTTTTCAAATCTTAAAACAAAAATAATATTAAAAAATAATATTCTAATAAAATTTTATTCAATTTTCAACTTTCATCTTATCTCAACTCATTATCCAAACCTCTCCTAATTGTGACAGAAATTAAAAAAAGAAACATGCATCTGAAAGTTTGAAAACAGAAGATCGCAGAACGAATCCCCAACAGAGGCATATAGAATTATCAGGACAACATTATCATACTTAACTAGTTAACTGCAAACAACATTACAATTTAGATTGTTGTTCTAGGACTGCTCCAAGGAAACATGTAAACGAGCAACCGCTAACATACTAAAAAAATGTGGAAAACTGAAACAGAAAGTATTGAAGAATGTGTAATTACCTGTGGAACAACAATTGCAAGATTCAGAACTCCTATAGCCAGCCCTGCATGGTCATACACGAACTGTTCAGGCTCACAACCAGCTACAGAACGTGACACAATGAAATGAACATGAAATTGCTACAAACCTTGGCCGCCACCAGAATCAGCGGTCAAATCTGCTGTGACCGAAAATGGAACACTGTAGGTAATCTGTAACATGCGAACAGTCAATGCCAGAAAACATAAACATCTGAGGCAGAAATGGAAGCAAATCAAGTATTACTTTTTGATAAGTAAATCACGTATTACTTAAAGGAAACTAAGCTTACAGCAAGAGGAAAGCCAAGAAGAGCAAATACAACCAAGGAAGCTATCCTGATTGCCGGACTCCCCCCAATTACAATTTGAATCCCTTCAGAATATTCTTTGATGGATACCAAACTAATGATAGCAGTGCCTGCCATGCAGGCAAACACAATAAAATTGCTCATGGCCCATACTAGTCTTGCACCCATCCTCCGACACATTGGTTCAATAAGAAAAGAACTAATGCCAAGAACAACCTACATTAGAAAATAATAAAAGTCTTCAATAATTATTTTGCAAGAAAAGACACTATTTAGAAGATTCCATTACTGTCAGGTTGTGAAAATATTCTTACAATAATTTGAATAAGAAAAGATACGATTCAAGTAAAATTTAAAGTACTGATGCTCAATCTTGATTTCTTACTGAATTCAATAGCAAACCGAATGCACCTTCTCTGACACCTTGGTCATATTTCCGTCCTTCAGAAAGATCTCCTTTTGGATCTCCATGATAAACTTCCCTCCCCATCCAATCAGTATCAAAAAGAAAGAAAGGGAACCAGGACAACTGCATGCAAGATTATGATTGCAAACAGCGTAAGGTTAATATGGAAGCTCAAACAAGCCAACATCACATAAGCATACTAACTGAACAATACATGTTTATGTGGCAAAGCGGAAGCTTAAGCCACAATCATTTTGTCAAGAAAATCAAGCAAAATACAAAATTGGAACGTTATGCCATAATAACATTTTACTATACTTCGCCTTTTTCTTAAATCCCAATTGCTAGTTTTTGTTTAAAAGAGTCATTTTTTAAGCACATTAAGGCCTGATTTGTTTTCACAAACCTTTGAAACCATCTCATCTCATCTCATCTCAATATCCAAACACCCATTCAAACACATATTTTTCAATTTCAAATTTTCAACTTTTTCACCTAATCATTACCTAATAATTACAACTTTCCCAAACTTTCAAATAAAACACAAAAAAATAATTTAACTTTTTCAAATCTCAAAATAAAAATTATATTAAAAAAGTATATTCTAACTCTCTTTTAACTTTATAATTTTTTTATTTAACTTTTTCTCTCTTCTTTCCCAAAACCCCATAAAATCTTAACTCAAACCATTTCACTACTATTCACAAATTATCTTACTACTATTCAAACATTTCTCATCTATCTGTGTAACCAAACGAGGACTAATCTTCTTGTCTCATTTCTCTTCAATTAGATAATTCCAAAACTTTGTATGTCAAACCTTCATTTTGTGTTCCCCCCCCCCCCCCCCCCCCCCCCCCCAGGGCGCGGGAGCCCCCATTTGTGGATTCAGTTATAACAATATCTACAATTGATCATTGTGTGCCTTATTAACTATGATTGAACTTCATACACAACTATTCTGCAATCATACATTTCTAGAGGTTTTAAGGTTGATGTTGTATATTTATTTGGTTTTGTGCTGGAGTCATCATTCCCTTCCGCAACCTCTTGTAATTCTCAATATCCACCAGTATCGTCCCCTTTCATATTTTTACTCCAGTGATCAATGTGTTCAACAACAAACAATTACATCCTTCCTCATTAATTTTTAGTATATTGACTCGTCATGTTGCAGTTCATCCGAAGTAAACCTGTGTAGAATTGCATTTGTATAAACCATTTTTCAGTCCAATCACTTGACGTTAAAAAACTCAGTCCAAAACTAAATTACTAATCCAAGGAATGTGAAGTTCCATTTCCTCTTGTATATGACCCGTGTACTTGGGCTTTTGCCTATTCCTACAATCAATAAAATCTTATTTACCAATCAAAAAAAAGGAAGGTGAAGTTCCATTTCCTGTAAACTAATTTCTTCAATTTTTGTGGATCTTTAAAAAAATGCAAATAATAACCAATCAGTGCATCGCTCCAGTTCAGAAGATAGTGACTTTTACTCAAGTTCCAAAGATTGTGACGACCGGTTTAAGTGAACAGGAATTTGGGAATTTGAGCAACAGAAAAACACATTAAAAGGAAACATTGATATTTTAACTGGACCACTTACCCAAGTAAGAGCCATAACAATAAGCACTGAATCCATTCCGGGTGGTAAATGCCTTAAACTGGTCAATAAATTGACGAACACAGCTCCAGGGCCATCACTAAAGCTTTCATTTTGCTGATCCTCAACTTTAGTGTTGACCTGTGATAGATTTACATCCCTTTCATAAGCACCTGCAGTGTTGTTACCTCTGCCATTATCAACAATTTCTATATCAGGCTTTGACTTTGAAAGTTGAAGGCCATTTTGTAGAGAATCATCCAATAAAGGCGCAGAATCAGATAGATGGTGGGGCTGATTCACACTAAGTGGAACCTCCTTTGCGAAATAAAGAGTCACAAGCAAGCAAAATGTCAGGAAAACCTGCACAAAGACCAAACAACGTTCTTGGACTCAGCATCACAAAATAAGAAGCCAGCAAAATACTTCAAGCAACAAATTCCTCACATTTGAAATTAAATGAAGTGAACTACGGAAAGGCAGATGTCTAAAAGAAAAAGGAAAGGCAGAAGTTATGTGGATATAGATGTTTTCTCCTACGTCAACCAGCACGAATGATAGATCTTGATCAGGAACCAAGAAGTTGGCAGAAACAATTCAAGTCTTTATAGAAAACTATTATAGAAGTTTTACACATGCAAGATCTATTAGAGAAAACTATTTCCATTTCATTTACATAATATGTTATTATTTTTTTAGAAGCATTCACATATTAAGTTATTAAAGTAAAATGATAGATACCATGTTAAAGCCATGTGATTGACAGAAATGTGTGTGTATTTTCTAATAAAATTCAGAGACGTAAACAGTTACTTAACATAAAAAGAGACTCATGCGAGTAGGGCTGCAAATGAACAGAGCAACTTGTGAACAACTTGATCTCGGCTCATGTATACTCAGTTCATTTAATAAACGAGATGTCCGTAAACACTAATATAGGTTCGAATATTAAACAAGCAAAACTCGTATAAACTCGACTCATAAACAAAACTCGAATAAGCTCGACTTGACTCGTTTGAACTCGTTTTGAAGTTGTAATATGTGTTATAGTTATTACGTGTTAATTCTATTTTATATACTTAATTATATATTATTAATTTATTTAATAGTTTACGTTATTTTATCCATTTAGTATGTTCCCAAAGTGTGTATAGGATAATTGGTATAATAATATATCATGCAACTAGAACTTTTGATTTATTATATTATTAATATATCTTAAATAGTGTAGTTTATTACATTTATCTTATGTATTATTATTTTATAATTATAACTATAAGTTAATTTATTTTTATAAAAATTTATATCATTCGAATTTTTTAATCAAAACTATTTGGTTGAATAGTTAAACAAGTGTTTTTTGTTAAATTTAAAATTTTTTTATTAATCAAAAGATAAAAGATTCAGAATTTTCAGAAAACAAAAAAATCAAGTTTGAGTTCAAGTTCAAGCTACCCAAGCTCGAGTCGTTTGTTTATTTTTAGTCGAGCTTGAGCCGAATTTTAACAACATTAATGGTTAACAAGCTGAGTTCGAACAAGGATATTCGAGTTTTATTCGAGTTTGAGCTGAGTTCGAACGAGTAAACATGCTAATCGAGCTCGAGTACCCTTGTTCGAATTCGACTTGACTCGATTCGTTTGCAGCCCTACATGCGAGTAAACTAGTCTCCAAATTAACTCACCACTGCAATAAGAAATGCTGCTTTGAGATTTCCGCAGGCTTCACAGCAGGCTCTACTTGTCAGAAATGGAAACCATCTGCTCAAATGAATTCCCAAAATGGAATAATCACCACAAAAATTAAGTGCTGAATTAGAAAATGGAGACAAGAAGTAAAATACAACTGTAACGAGGGAGGATCTGGACCATGCAAGATTCAAAGCTTATTTTACATATACATGTTTGGTATTAAAAATGAAACACTTGGAATGAAACATGATATATAAGCAAATATGATGCAATGAATAGAATGAATAGGCACACAAAGACAAACTCAAGCTGAATCTGCTGAAGAAGTCAAGAGGGGTCACCTGTGCCAATTTCCACTAGCACCAGAAGAGAATCCTAGGATGTTTCCGACAGCCATCCATGAGCAAAATACAGCATTTGCTGAATTACGTTGCTCAGGGCCTAAAAAAGTTGTAACACATCTTATAATGTTTTTCATTGATATATATTTCAAAACATGCAAATAAAGCATGAATACCCAGATATGACTAAATAGATTAGAACCCAGATTAGAAAAATATAGGAGGGAAAGAAATATAAGCCACCTGATAGATCAGCCAAAAGAGCGCGAGCTGGTCCCTACAAGCAATAAAAGGTTCACTGTTTACTCTTATACTTGGTGGTTAACAACATAAGTTTTAATGCATTGTTAATTAGAAGCTAGAAATAAAAATTATTCCAATTAGCTTTACCTGCACTGTATTGTTGGCAAGATCCAGCATCCAGAAGCCAATAATAAAGACAATAGCTGCCCTTGTTCGGGTTCCTTTGTATGTGCTGCATTTAGAAAGATGATTTTTCAAACTCAGAAATCTATATTTTTTAAACAAAAGACAAAATATCAAGAGAACGCAAGAGAAACCTGCAATGCTCCTTTGTATCACCAAATAAATATCCAATGTCCGCAGAAAACCCGATTAATATCACCTATATTGCAAGACATAGTTTAGCAAAAATAGAAATCTGTAGACACCAACCAATTAAAAAATACAGGAGTTCCTAACACTCACTGCGGCTGAGATCATGAGAGATCCTACGAGAATAAATGGACGTCTTCTTCCATATTTAGAAGTGCATTTATCACTCCAAATACCAACACAAGGTTGAACCTGAAAAACGATAAGCAAGACTCAAGAACATTTTTTGTAAGTAACTGACTCGAACATTACTCTTGAATCAAACAGATATAGTATGCAACAGATATATGTATCCCCTTCTAACCTAGATTTGGTGATATCAAGCCACTTACTATTCAACCTTGCAGTCCAACGTATTATCGCCATAAAATACCATTATTTGTTAATTATGTTGGTCGGGAGCTATTTGTATTTGTTCGTGCATGTTTAGCCATCAGCCACGCAAGCATGAGCTGTCATCTATATTGCATAAGCTGTTACTAACCATATTGAACTAACACATCTATAGCAAACTAATCATTCACGATAGAGACAAGAATCAAAGGGCAGTTAGGTAAGTTCAAGACTGCAAAAGTGCAGAGGTCTGGAGTACCAGACGAATGAAACCATAACGTCTATAATTTTCTTCAGAGAAAAACTGAGGGACATAAGTAATATCAGATACTACCCATTCTAATGGCAAATCATACCCAATCTCACTAAATAATGATGATGTTCCACTGCTATTACGCTTGGTATACTTGAGTCCCTTGTAGCAAAGTTACTGAATCATCTTCATTAAGCACATGCATTTGCAGATATAGAAGTATATGATTCCAAAATATTTGGAGATGTCATTCCTACCCCCCCCCCCCCCCCCCCACCCCCCAAAAAAAACAAAAAAAAAAAAGACAACGTGTAGCAGCATGACCATCTTGAGATTTCCATAGCCAAAAAATTAGGAAAAACTTTTCAGGCATGCCCCAATCACCATAAGATAAGAGTTCATTTAATTAAACCAACACATGACTGGATCCTATATGCATCCATCCCATATGGATTCCAACATATATGATGAAGTCCAAGATATCATAACAATTTGTTTAGAAATAAAGGCAATCTTCAAAAATGAAAAAAAAAAAATCAATAATAAAAAAATTGTATACCATTGATATAAATGCCACAATTCTGAACAATCAGTCAAATGGTTGAGCAAAAACAAAGGAAATAAAGTAAGTGGTTGCTATCACCTACCACAAGACCTGTAATAGGGCCACATAGCCAAATGAAAGAAGAAAACGCATGTTCTATTCCAAGTGTCTGCAACGATCAGTTAAGAGCATTAGTTAATCAAAGTAAAGCACAATTATAAAATTAAAAAGAATTAGATACAGTTTGCCTCGTCAAGACAAAGATATCAGAAACTATCAAATGAATCATGAAAACAATGAAAAGATAACTATTTGCATCAATGTATACTGAGAACATTATCAGAAGCGCGGCTGAGATATAATATTAATGTAAACATCCTT
The DNA here is from genome assembly GCA_022457165.1 of Juglans mandshurica. Classification (NCBI taxonomy): domain Eukaryota; kingdom Viridiplantae; phylum Streptophyta; class Magnoliopsida; order Fagales; family Juglandaceae; genus Juglans; species Juglans mandshurica. The sequence goes on along the minus strand of CM039621.1, from coordinate 13,033,974 downwards.
TTACAAAATAACACTAAAGAAAGCTTTGCTTCATGCTTAATAATAACTTGACCTTTTAACATACACCCAAATGCGACAATTTAAGTATTTGATACACTTCATGACACCAAAAATGACCATGTTTACTTTTTTTTTGTTTTGGTTATTTTATAATCTTGAATTCTTAATCATTACATAGCAGTCAAATCGGAAAGGCGGGAAGGGGGTAGTTAAACAGAATGGTTTTTTAAGTCTACAAAGTAGTACAAACTCTTCTTCTAACTTATAATATCATTTATTTAAGAGCCGTAATTACATAAGTAATACCAGCGTAACATTGTACGGCGCATTGTTTTTGCTCCAAAGAAGCGCATTAATTTAGGCATTGAAGATCGAGAGACCTAACTAAATGACAGTAGTACAACGTATGGTACATGCCATTTAAATGCCTCCATAGCTCCAAAAAAAAAATACAATGGTCTCAAAATCAGCACGACGCAAATCACAAGCTTCCACTACTCCCTTTATACGATTATTATAAATTCTACACAAATTATCAACCTTAAAGAAGCATATTAATTATGAAGATTAGAGCCTAAAAAATCACATACTCGTGCACATCCGAACCGGTCACAAACCATGCCAAGCAGAAAAAGAAAAATATATTTTGAAGAGAGGGTACGGACCTGAATATAGGGAGTTAAAAGCGAGAGCTGTAAGGCCCAGCCGAACTGGACACCGGCGGCGACCGTACAACTGAGAACAAGAGTCATCAAGCTACTATGCTTCTCTATGGGAGGAAAGGAAGGAGAAGGAGAAGCAGAAGAATTGAATTCGATCCGGTGGTTGGGGGAGTGAAACTCATCGGATCCCATCATTTCCACTTCCGCCTCCTTCTTGAGGTTCTTGTAAGGAACCTGGAAGGAGACTGAGTCCGTGTTGGCTGCCATGATGTAACTGAGATAGCGTTCTTGACTCAGGGATGATGATTAAGAGCGATGGATGGAGGCCCTCACATTAAACTCAATTTATGAAGATCTGAGGGTTTTTGAACAGAGATCTGATTCTAGGTTAGTGCGATTGAAGAAGCAGAGAAGAAAGAAGAAATTGCAGAAAATGAAAGCTGGTCAAATTTGGGCGGGTGTGGGGGATGACTAATGACTCCGATGCGAACGCGCTATCAGACGAGAGACTCCAGTCGATCACGACCTCAAAAAAAAAGAAAGGCCTACTCAAGGAACGCCCACGCCGTCCAACTTGAGATCTTTTGAGTATGATCAACGTAATTGAGGATTAATAAAAAGAAACCCGAAAAGAAAAAATCTAGATATAAGCAATTTTATACATTAATATGAACCTCCATTCAATATGAATGGTCAGAAAATAAATTTTATTAAAAACAGTACGAAAAAATTTATTTGGTAAAATATGGGCTCCTACGTATTAATTTTTTATTTTTTGTAAAATAAAAGAAAATGTTCATAAATATTACTCGAAGCAACCTCGCCTGTCGTTAATTTAAGAATGTTGAATTCGCATAAAACATTTTCGGGCAACAGATTTTCTGATACTTCATTATTTGCATCAACACAAATTATAAAATCACAACCTGAAAATGATATAACCACTGGCGTACATGATGTAGTATTACTTTATAATAGAAATGAGGTCAACACAAAATAAATGGTGGCACCTTAGGTGGCAATTCTAAATTAGTACACACGAGCCACCGACACACAAGCTTCTGATGATGTATGCTTCTCTTTTGGAGACCCATATATATATACATAGATATAGAACTGCAAAACACGTATATGTTTTAAGCTACTGGTATACACGAGCGCTGCAAGAACCATAATTGACTTAACCCAAGGCTTCATTGCTGAACGCCACGACTACCCACGTCAGCTGCAACTTTAGCCGCACGAGTTAAAGCGTCTGAAACCCAAAGAGCTCCCTTTGAAAAGTAGCTACTGTTTACCACATTGTTTGCAGCTGTTGCAGCTGTTCTTCCTGTTGCCAATACAGCAGACTTGGTCATCTCTGAGACACGGTACTTTTCCTCCACAGATTTCACCGCATCAACACCTGCACATATCTTATCGGCGAGGCCAAATCTCTGGCTGAGCTCAGCAACCTTGGCTGCCGCACTCGCTGAAACCTGATTGGACTGGTCGAAGGCTTTGGCCCTGCTTAATGCATCTTTACCCAGATCATATCCCTTGGCTAGCATGGTTATAACTACTTCCTGAGCCATTGATACTGCCTCTCCAGTGCTGGGAAATTGGCTTCTCTGTGTAGACTGCCAATGTGGAAAATACTTAGCTAAGAGAAATTTAGAAAAACAGGTCATTATGCAACAAGCTACAATCATTGGAGCGACGAGAAGACAAGACACACACAGCTGAACCAGGTTCCTCGTCATGCCTATGTGAATGCCTGCCCCAAAAATCAAATTCATCTTCATATTGCCCCCAGCTTGTTATAAATACACGTTGATCCAAAATTGTGGCACCCTGAAGGAAAATTTTCAAGGAGATTATATAAACAAAGTGTCACAAGTTCTTCATGCCAAAGGATAGGAAAAAAACCATGAAATTAAGAAAAATCATTACACAAGGTCATTTTATAAGTAAAGATATAAATAACAGTGCAGCGTGACGGTATGACACAAGGTCATATAAAATGGTGGGAAAGAGTATATATTGATCGCCAGCTACTATAATTAATACTAAGACATTTCCATTAAATAAAGGATAATTTTAGCTGCAGCACGAAAATTTTAATAATCCAATATGTCGTGTTAGTGAAACATTTATGTATACATATGTCCACATTTGTGCCTGCACTTCTGTGCATGCAGTGTATGAGAGAGAGAGAGAGAGAGAGAGAGAGAGAGAGAGAGAGAGAGATTACATTAAAACATCATCAAAATCATTGTTGTAGCTAATAACACCATTACTGTTTGAATTATACAATAGATGTAATTACCAAGGGCATGCACCATAATTATAATCTAAATACTCCAGTTCATTCTCTATCTCTCACTGATTGTTTCCTTCTTTTGTGGTGGGGGATTTGGGGGAGGGGGTGGACGGGTTAAAATTGTCCCACATGCTGGCAATCATCAGCCTAAGGCATCTGTCAGCTTCAGTATGGATTTGGGATGTAATTCTTATTGCTGGCCAGAGAAGAAGTTTCTCCCATAAGTGCAAATTTACTCTTGCTAATCTCATATTTTCAGTATCGACAGACAACAGCATTTTTGCAAGTTAAATCTCATATAGAATGATTCATAGCATATAGTGTTGGCGGATTAGGTAGAATTTTGCAAGTTTACTTCTGCATAATTGGATGACACAAGTCAGGCAGTGAAATATTCCTATTGGTCTGTAGAACAGCTAAGCAGATCCAACACGACAATTTTAGCTTTATAACACATGAGAGATTTGATGTGATCACAATTCCCGGTCAGTCAATTTGACAAAATTTGGTCACCAATTATAGGGTATCATGAAATACAGGTACCTGACTACATGCAGACCACTAAAGATTCTAACTTTTGTGCCTTACACTAGAGAGATTTGGTCACAATATCACTTTTCTAGCAATGCGTTTTGTCAATACTCACACTAAGCAAGCAAGCAGTCTCTTTAGAATATGCATCTTTGAATGCCACATAGGCAGTGCAGGCATGTTCGCCTGATCTGTAACCAAAAAAGACTCCATGTTAGGAAAAAATGGATACACTCCACATGCTAGAGCTATGTACAGTAAAGTGCCAGAAATGAGCAGTATGCTTCCATTACCACTTCAGTGTTAGTTACATTTAAAAACATTATGGTAAACAAATAAATAATGGGAATAGAACACAAAATACCAATTGTTACTCAGCCTAATTGCTTACATCCATGGCATAAAAACCCAAAGGGTGTTATCTTTTTAATTCACTCCAATTAGTATCATATGGCAATGAATCGATTTTATTATGGGATATGCATAATTTGATAACAACTATGATCCTTTGATTTAATCTGTCCTTTCTGATAATATCAATACGTGAGTTTACAATCTATACTTCATCACAGCCTCTTAAATTGTGCCCAAAATCCTAGATGAACCACGATCCAAAAAGCTTGAAATTGTCTTTCAATGTATGACAACTGACCAACAAAACAGAAAAAAGCTGTTTTACTCACCAAATAGGGTCTGCTTTAAATGCACATAACATTAAAAATATCATTAAAATGACAACCCCTCAATTATCAATCCAAAGGAGATGCTCCCCTAAAGATGTCACTGTCATATTTTCGTGTTAATTGCTATGATGCAAAGTTCCATGAGCCAAAATTACATGAGTAGAAGTTAAAACTATTAGTATGCATAAAGAAGTGGAAGTTTCCCCATCACATATGGGAAATAACAAGAAGGTAGACAACATCAGCTGATTAACAAGGTGGTGAAGAAAGTCACCGTAAAAGGAAAATGAAGCAAGAGAAGAAATTCAAGAGAATCTGACTGACCAGCCCTGATATAAAGATAAATTTTGAAGTAAATGTTCTTTTAACAATGGAGAATGAAATGACATAAAAGATCAAACTGATCCAACCCTAATGGTGTACATCCACGATGCAAGACTCCAAAGCGCTATATCTCTCCAATTCACTTGAATTAGTAACACATATTCATACGGGATTGACACAATTTGACAATGGCAAACCCTTAGTTTACTCTTTATATAACAATCAATCCCTTGATCTACCCTTCGTCATCACAAACAATTATACCTTAACAGTTTACGAGAAAAAAAGTATTGTCAAGCCATTTAGAGCTGACTATGATTCAGTTAACAACAAGAAATAATGATCTCTCTCATGATGAAAATTGTTAACAAAATGATAAAATTTATATATTCAGTTCCAGGTACGATAAAACTATGAAATATGCAACTTTTGAAATGCCGCCAAGATTGAAAGACTTAGTCACTTTCAACCAGACATTTATATGCCAAACTCTACGATGTAATAGGATAGAACACTCCAAGCATCAAGAACAGATTCTGACAAGAAAATACGGGCACGTTGAATCCCAATACTGAATAATTTTTTTTTAGTAAGTAATTCCAATACTAAATAATTAGGAATACACTGATGCTACCTGACGATTTCAACGTGCTCAATCGCACCAGAGAAAGAGAAAAAGTCGTAAACGTCCTCTTCCGTGGCATTCGGAGACAGACCCGTAACTTCTATGGTATATTCACCAGGATTCATGTTTCTAAAAGTCTCTAACCTGGATGAAATGAATAGAGAAATTAGGAAAAAGATTTATACCTCGCAACATAAAATTATTCTACACAACAAAGAGAAACAATATCAATTGATTTATATCTCTGATCAGTGGGGAATAAATCTAAGTAATTATAATACACGAAAAGGAGCAATCGCGTGAGCAATAAAAGCAAAAACATGATAACAATTCCAAGTTCTGTATTTGGAGTAATTGTAAAATTTTTTGCTTACTGGTGGTTGATGAAGAGTAAGATCGGAACTTGTAGAGGAAGGAAGCGACTCCAGTGGAGATCGATATAGCGAGACGAAGAAGAGGAGGATAAGCCAGCTTCCGAAGCAAACGTAACCTAAGGGATCCGTTGGGTTGAAAGGACAAGTTTTTTATTCGGGTAAGATTTTTTATTCGGGTAGTTTGTCGTTTTTCCAGTTGATTTGGGAATTGGGAACAAATATCCGAGACTTTCCGGTGAATCCGAATTTTTGGCCCAGTTTTTATTTTCGGGTTAGTTGCACGTTATGTGTTCGGGTGGTAAGGTTTCTGGTCAATGCAAGCGCAGCTAAAGTTGGGCTTTTAACTACAAAACAGCTCAATATGCAGGAGATGGGCTTAGTGATATATAAGAAAAGCACGACTTAACATATAGTATAGAATAATATTAAATGAAGTAATCTTATACACCACACTCTCATTCTATTTCAATCATATTAAGTAGTATATGGTACATTCATCATCATTAGATGATAAAAAAGTATGTAATAAATAATCATTTAATGGTGATAAATGTGCCACATCTTACTTAGTAGGATGAAAGTGGAATGGTAATATGGTGTATAAAATTTTCCATGTTAAATGCAGTTTTAAGGTATGCAAGTCTAGCGCACTTAGTTTAAAAAAAATAGGATTTATCATTAAAAAAGTAAATTTTTTAAGTAGATTTTAGATTTATTCACTTTTTTATAAGATAATGCACGAGACTTAGACATCTTAAAATGGTAAATATAATTTATGAGTTAGAAATGGAGAGAGGGATCATAGGCAAGGAAATAAAAAAATTTAACTCTCTAATGACTGCAAAACAAATAATTATACTGAATCTTAATCGATCAATATTCAATATTCTAGCACATAACATATAGGACCAATTATAAGTGTTGTATTCTACTTAGTACTCATAGGTCCTCAGGTGTCTCAATTCAATCAAGAGATTCGAGTCTCCATCGACAAGCGTGGGAAACATACTGATCACTTATTAGTCGAGATAACCTCATTAGATTTAATTCGAAACATTGTAAACTACTCAACTTAGAGTTTCCATTCCTTTTCGATTATAGAAACATGACCTTTTATTTCTTCTCTACTAATTGTGATTTGAGGATAAGATGACCATCCACATGCAATTTGGCACCAAAATATCTTTCAGCATGCGCCTCCCGATAATCACAGCTATTCGAACTATCGATACGAATAGATACTACAACAAAAAAGACTTTTTGGGACGATTTTGTTTTGAAACGAAATGAAAATCATCCCAAAAAATGAGATTTAGGGACTAATTTTACATTTCGACCAAAAAAAATGACGGAAGAACAAAACCATTCGAACGGTATAACTAGGGACAAAATTTTTTATCCCTAATAATGAAACCATTCGAATATAATGTTTTAACATTCGGACGGTTAAATTTAACCGTTCGAACATACATTTTGACGCGTTAAGTAAAATTATTATAGCGAAAAATTGTTCGAACGTACAATTTTTACCGTTCGAATGATGAATCAACACTGTTCAAACGTACATTTTGGCGCATTAAGTAAAATCATTATAGCGGGAAACTGCTCTACGTTCAGACGTACAATTTCACCGTTCAAATGATGAATCAGCACTATTCGAACGTGCTCTACCATTCAAACGTACAATTTTCACCGTTCGAATGATGAATCAACACTGTTCGAACGTTATTTGTATAGTTCGAACGGTGATCATATATTTTTCTTAGAGAATTATATTTATATTAACTAGTAATTATAATAAATTTATCAATTAAATAATAAGAATAATATCAATCAATAATTAGTTTAGAAAATATAAAACAACACTAATTCATAATTAAATACTGAATTTACAAAACACTAAATATTTTTCATTCTAAAAATGAAAAAAAATAAAAAAATAAAAGATAGAAGTACTAAGACCCCAACTCTTTGCACACTTCCTCGACTGTAGCTAAGCGTTCCTCTATCTGTGTCAATTGAGTATTGATGGTGACCTAAGTCGCAGACATGGCATCAAGTTTCGTACGTAACTTAGAGATGGTAGCAGTAATCTCTTAATGAAACTCAGACACAGCAGAACGGACCTCCATATGCACTGCATCGATCACCGCTGATGTCTGTCCGCTGATCGCTGTACGCACGATCTCGGCCATGTCCTCACGAGTAGCACTGTGTACTAATGCCTTGGCCTATCTAAATGTCTCAGGTATCGATACTTCATGATCTCCCGGCTGTGCATCTCTCTGAGGATCAACCGGGTTTGGGACATGTCCACGAAGACACAGTCTTGAGTGTCCCATGCTGCATGAGAAGGTGATGCTGTTGATCGGTTCGATCGGCTCCCGTTTACGCTCGGCAACATCAGGCACGACACCGGCAAATAGTAGAAATCGGGTGATCAGGATCCCGAGTAGTTGTATATCCATCAAAATGTATTGGGATTCTGATCGAATCCTATCGAATATATACTCCACCAGGTCGATAGGAATACCACGAGCGATCCGTATCATAAATTTTGTCCAATCAATTCCAACCTCTATCTTGTGTTGCCGAGGATCAATATTGTTGGCAATTATCAAATTCAGGATTCTGAAAAAGAAGATAGATCTGCCTACTTGATGCTCTTTGTCCCGTTATACGGGGGAGCATCTGGACCAACAACCAAATCCCTCACCTCATGATCAGCAAAGGTATCAACCTTATTTGTATAAACTTGTGCCTCCTCCTCAGTTGTCTCCGCCTTAGCTGAAGGATCAGACTCTCTAGGCACCACGTTCGGATATGCATCTGGTAGCTTAGGAGTACCGAGATGCTCAGCTAGTCCGTCCTGTAAAATAAAACTGGAACTCCTTGGACAGAGATCATGTATGCCCCTCCGTCATATGGGCTGGCACCACCGAGCTCTCTATAGAACTCATAAACAATGTCAATATAGGAGACAGTCTCCCATGATTCCTCTCGCTCATCTAAGATAGGTGCCCAACCACGATCACTGAAGACTGATGGCAGGGAATGACTCTCCCAGACAAGATTCTGGAAGTCAAAAAGCTTCACTTGTCGCTGTAGTGAAGCAGTCATCTCCCTGCCTGGACTGATACTAGTCTTAGCTGGATTGTGTCGCCCTAGAAAAAGACATTTTAATCAACATGAATTTACAATTAAAGAGTTTATCAATACAACATTAACGATAAAAATATAGTAAATAACTAATCACTAAATTACATACGAATAGTAATTAAAGTGAGATATTATGAACAACAGAATTTTATAAAAATAATATCACATTATTTAATATTAATTGTATTAATAGAAATTAAATATTTAACAAAATGTGATAAATTTCTATATTAATTTAATCATAATATAATATATAGTCTCGTTAAGATTTAATAGAACTACAATATGAAATAAAAATATCGAGTCACTAAGATTACTAAATTTAATTATACCGTTCGAACGCCTAAAATAGTGTTCGAACGATACGCAAACGGCGTATAGTTCGAACGTATAAAACAATGGTCGAACGGCGTACTGTTCGAACGTCTAAAACAACGTTCGAACAGTTAATTAATAAACTTGTTTGGTACGTGCCGTTCGAACGCCCTACCCAGCGTTCGAACGGTATGCGAATGGAACTCAGCGACAACACCAAGTCGACTCAGCCATTGAAATCCATGGAATCCTTCGATTCCATCGATTTTTCAACAAAGTAATACAAAGAGACTAAAATAAACCTTCCTATAATAGATTTAAGCAAATTTACAGTGAGTATTAATGGATAAATTGTTTTATCCTAATTTAAATAAATAATCCATCAAAAACCTAAATTTAAACATAAAAATGGTCAGAAAAATAGCATACCAATGCTTAGAGGAAGAGGCTTCGATAGGGTACTGTTTGCAGTGGCAACGGCAGCTTTAAACAGCGGAGATGGACGTTTATGTTGGAGAAAACTACGTTTTGTTAGTAGTTCGGCGTCCGTGAAAATGACCGTCCGCGACAACTTATATATGCAAGACCGTTTAAACAGTTAAATACATTCGAACAGTTTACTTCAATACATTTAAATACTATACTAATATAATAACATATTATATTCTAGTTATAGTCTAATTAGATTACACTATATATGATACTATATATGTTATCTATAGTCTAATATATTAACATATTATATTTTAATTATGGTCTAATTAGATGACACTATATATGATACTATATATATATATGTTATATATAGTCTAATATATTAGCATAATATATTTTAGTTATAGCCTAATTAGATCACACTATATATGATACTACATATATGTTATGTCTAATATATTAACATATTATATTTTAGTTATGATCTAATTAGATGACACTATCTATGCTAGTATTATAGATGACACTATATATGATACTATATATGTGTTATATATAGTCTAATATATTAACATAATATATTTTAGTTATAGTCTAATTAGATCACACTATATATGATACTATATATATGTTATCTATAGTCTAATATATTAACATATTATATTTTAGTTATGGTCTAATTAGATGACACTATATATGCTAGTACTATACATGACACTATATATGATACTATATATATGCTACTTATAATTTAATTAGTATGATATTATATATTCATATATACTTTACTATAATATAATATATAATATGCTCGATTATATATTATAATATGATATTACTATGTTACTAAACTATAATATCATCTAATATGTCTATATATATTAATGTTGTTCTTTTATTTGAAGGTATAGTGTAAAAAAAAATATTATTAAACATTTACCAAAACGTTCGAACTGTTAATAATAAGAGTTCAAGAGTTCGAACAGTTAATGTTCGAGCGGGAATGCATCCATTACAGTTCGAACATACAATTTATACGTTCGAACGTGAAAATTTAGGAGGAAATTTTTTCCCGCTTCATAGTTTCACGTTCGAACGAATAGGAAATGTTCTACAAATACACGACAGAACCTCACAATCTCGCTCTCCTCCCGCGCGCCACTCTCAATCTCCTACGAAACAGAGCCCCTTTCACGAACCAACACCATTCTTCCTCAATCTAGCCCCCAAACTCAAAAGAGTTTTCATCTCACTCAATTATTCTCGGATTACTACTTTTTAGGAAGCTCCTTCGCACTGGGTACATGGCATATAATCTAATCTCATTGCCTTTTCATCTCAAAAAATTCAGGTATGCTTTTTATATTCTCATTTTGGTTTAAATATGATATTTTGCAATATTGGAAGTTTGTATGCTCTCGATATTGTTGTTTGTGTTGCTGTGAGTTCGTGATTAATGGGGTTTTCTGTTGTTGAAGAGGACTGAAATCTGGAATGAACTCGTTCGAACGGTTTAGGCTTACTGTTTGAACATAGTTTAGTGTCGTTCGAACGGAAACTATACATCAATGTATTTACAATTAGAATACAAATATATAAGGATAGTTGACAATAATGATTTGTTCAAAAATATTTTAAAAATACTTCAACTAAATAAAAATACAAATACTTAATACTAAATCTTTAAATTAAAATACAAATAGTTAGGATTTAATAACACTTAAATAGTTAATTCTAAATGAATAAAATTAAGTATTTAAATTAAAATACTACTAATTCCTTAAATTAAAATACCTTAAATTAAAATACAAATAGTTAGGATTTAATAATACTTAAATAGTTAATTCTAAATTAATAAAATGAAGTATTTAAATTAAAATACTACTAAATCTTTAAATTAAAATACAAATAGTTAAGATTTAATAATATTTAAATACTTAATTCTAAATTAATAAAATGAAGTATGTAAATTAAAATACTACTAAATCTTTAAATTAAAATACAAATAGTTAGGATTTAATAACTCTTAAATAATTAATCCTAAATTAATAAAATGAAGTATTTAAATTAAAATACTGCTAAATCTTTAAATTAAAATAAAATAGTTAAGATTTAATAATACTTAAATAGATAATTCTAAATTAATAAAATGAAGTATTTAAATTAAAATACTAGTTAATCTTTAAATTAAAATAAAAATAGTGAAGATTTAATAATACTAAAATAATTAATTCTAAATTAATAAAATGAAGTATTTAAATTAAAATACTACTAAATCTTTAAATTAAAATACAAATAGTGAAGATTTAATAATACTTAAATAGTTAATTCTAAATTAATAAAATGAAGTATTTAAATTAAATTAAATAGTTAATAAATTGTTGTATAAATAATATGTTGTTATTGTTTGACATATGTTAACATATCTTGCATTGTTTGTTCATCAAAATAAACCTTAGACCCATTCGATAGTTATCAATCCAGATTAATGCTTGATTGATAACTCTTGAATTGTCCAGAGTGGACAGTTTGGGATTGTAAGATCATTTTCGCAAACTATCGAACTATATATGTTGTCGTCCAACATTATGATTTTGGCAGATTCATCCCTTGTTCTCCGGAAATGCAGTTTCAATGATGGTGCAACGACATATTAATCATCAGTGCACACAACCAAACGAGCATATTTAGAGAACTATGGGGAGATGCTGTCGAAATTTTGCTGGAAGTGATAGATAATAGATCATAGGTTGGTGACTATGATCTTACAATCCCGAATGAGATAGGACCAACTACCCGGTTAAAGGTGGCATACTCCTTGATTGATACATGATACATGCTTGTTTGCTGATGCACACGTGATTGTTTGTAATGAAGACAGTCGGCATGGATAAGAGTTGGATGAGAGTTAGCGATCGATTGTGAGCGAATTGTCAAATGAAACTGATAATGAGATCGAATTGTCAAATGAAACTGATACAGATTATGATTGACCAATTATAACATTACACTTGATGACAAATATTTTATTTATTGAATGTATCAGTAGTTTGAAATTATGCCACCAAAGAGGAAGGAAGTTCGTAACCCATCTCCACCTGTTCTTAGCTCTCATTCAGACTCACCATTAGAGATTAACTCTACAGAACAAGGTAAAAATCTAATACTCATAAAAGTTATTAATTAATGTCTTATAATAGACATATAATAGAAATTGATTACAATTTTATATTTTATAGAGTCTACAGTACAATTTCATCAAGGTCGAGGCACCATTAGAGGGGTGACGTTGGAAAAATATCATAAGATGGGTAAGATTAAAGTTAACATTTCTGACGAACATACCGGAGGCGAAGGACAACCAGAAGCTTGGCTTGTATCGCATGTGAGTGCTCTTACACAAACTTATGCACCTTTGGCAACGACTTCATGGAAGAAAGTCCCCTAAGATGTTAAAAAGTTTATCAAGAAGCATTGTTTGGTAATGTTTAAAATATTGATTTAGTAGAATAAATTTCTATATTTTACTTAAATTTAGAATATTATAAGTGATAATGTGTTTGTGACTATTTTTTTCAAGGATGATTTCGAATTAAATTTTGGTCAGAGAGAGGAGCGTAAGACTGTGGAAGAGCTTATGAGTAATGCATTCCGCAAATATAAGGCGAAGTATCATGAGCATTATAATAAGTTTGAGAAGAATGAAGATGCACGCCAACATCCTTTTCAGGATATCCGACCTTCTGAGTAGGAAAAACTTTGCGAATGTTTGAGGATCATCATATCAGGTATAATTAAATTTAATTATTTTACTTGTCTTATTTATCATTTCGCTTCATAATATTTTCAATTTCGTTGTAGGAGCGAAGTTCTATAAACAAAACAAATAGATTAAAATTGAAGATTAATCATCATGCAGGCTCAAGATCTTTCCATCACCTCTCTAAGAAATTGGTATTGCTATTTTTTTTTATTGAATATAGTTAATTATTTGAATGAATCATAATGACGTTATATTTTAACACATATTTATTGTAGCAAGATTTAGATACCAATTCTGATCTAACAAAATTATATGCTGCATCGTACACTGATCGTATTGGAGAGTGGACTCATCATGATACCCATAAAAATTATGTAAGTATTATACCCTATTTTAATTAAATATATTAGAATATTTATGACGATATTAATTATTTATCTTATATATGTCTAGGATAAAATTGATTGTCCTACGTGCTGAATCTGCGTCAGATCAAAATTTCTCAACAAATGATGTTTGTATTTTTATACAAGTCTTGGGTCAACGTTCAGGATATTTGAGGGTTTGGGTCGCTGTGTAAAGCCTTCTCCCTCTTCCTCTTCTTCCGGGTTTACATCTATGACTTCTATAGTGCTAGAGAATGGGAATTCCAGAATTGAATAATTGACTGTAAGGCAGCATGAGTTAGAGGCTTAATTGGCAAAACAAGCAGACATGAAGATGCACCTCAAACAACGTGAAGAACAACAAGAAGAGTTCAGAAGACAGATGCAACTCCAAATGCAGCAGCTTATGCAACAGTACAGGCTTCCAAGCAACAAATGGTTTTTTGCGTACAGATTTTGGGATTATCTATTTATGTACGAACAATGCCAGTCTCACGGTTATTTATTTAGTTCGCACTTTTTATAAAACTTTTGTGAGTATTCAACAATTTCTAATGTATTTTTTCAAATATTATGAATGTCTATTTGATTTTTTATTATTGATTTTAAATAAAATAGTTATCGATCGAACGACCACATAACGTTCGAACTCTTGTAGCGTTCGAACAATCATATAATATTCGAACGCAATTTATTTTCGTAGAGTTCGAATGATCACATAACGTTCGAACGCCACTTATTTTTGTAGTTACGTTTGAACATAACTTATACCGTTCGTACGCTTATACCGTTCGATCTGACATTTTAACGTTCAAACATAAAGCTAAATTAATACCGTTCGAACGTGTGTATAATTGATTTTTGTTCAAACGTATTTTGCAATCTTCAAACACTTTAATCATGTTCGAACGTAAAATTGTAACCATTCGAACGATATTCTGGGACGAATTTCAACCATGACAAAAGAAATTCTCGTTCAAACGTGTCATGTTCAAACGATTTTCTTTAAATTCGTCTCAAAAGATATTTTTTTGGGACGAAAATTTTTGTCCCTAAAGAGCTTTTTGTTGTTGTGAGATCAATTTGTCCAATATTATCTCCAAATTCCAAAATGCACCGATTTGCGAGGTTTGACGAAAATAAAGGGTTTGAAGTTGACCCCGGCCAAGCTTGCAAATGATCATAATATGCCTTGCCTTGAGAAACAAGGCAAAAGAGTATTCATTAACCAAAGTGTATGTAATTAATTAATTGATCGGGGAAAAAGTAGGTTATCTGGTTCGGTACGTAGTTATAATTACTTGCATCGAAGAACAATTAAAGGCATCAAACAGGTGAGAGACATTAAGGCATGCATGCAGAGACATGGATTCCAATTTCCAAATGCATGTGTTCCACTTCATTAGTACTCAAGGAGTTTCACTGGTCTGAAACTCGACAATATATAGCAACAACTGGCCGACCCAATAAATAATACGGACCTAACAAAATCTTTTGAGAGTACATGAAGTGAAAGTAACTCAGGAGTGAATTCTCTGCGTTGCCTTTCTCCCCAGCTTCTCCGTCTCCTAATTCATAGGTACTAAAAACTGTCCCACAGGCCAGGGCAAAAGCATATTATAATTAGGCGACTGAGACTCTATAAGCTGCCCTCCGGGCCCCCTGGCATTCTTTTTCGAACATATTTGAAGATCTCGACGTGTATGAGGAGTGGGGGAAAGTCCGTTTAATTACTTCATCTCGTTCACTCAAATATATATGTATTATACATGAAAGATGAGATGAAGTCGACGTACGGTCATCGATCGTGGTGGACATGTTTCATGAGTTATAGTGGTGACGGAAACATATGCAACGCGTAAAATCAGGACGTCTATCAACATGTTAATTAGCTAGCTAGACACTGTCATCGTCAAGGTTCATGAGGGTCTAGCTCTAGGTTTTTCGCGTAAGAGATCGCTAGCTAGCTAGCTAGAGTTGTACAAGCTTGATGCTACTACACAATAATATAGTAGTCTTGAGAACAAAAACTAATACACCCACTTATAATTTGGAAGTAATTAGCCACGTTCAATGGCAAAAGATAATGACAATCTCTACCCGCTTATCGTAGCAAAAGAAGACATGCACGCACAGCAGCTGCTTGGTTTCTAGATACAAAAAGAGCTTTAGAGCAACTCAAAAAATAAGTAGTACTCTAGAAGTCTTTTTATTATATGATTAGTTAATAATTACTACATTACGTTTGAAAATTAAGGGATACCACGGAGCCCGTCATGTTGACCCTTTGTGCTGCGGCCTAGTGCCCGATGATCCCTAGCTAGGGCTATATATATGGCAGAAGATATTTAGATAGCTTAAGAACGTACGTACTAAGCACATGCAGAGAGTGATAACGATCTCTAGCTAGCTATATATTACATAAGTAAACTCCTGATAATGGCCGCTTGAGCGCTATCAGTGTCTGTTGTTGCCAAAAGGTCGGACAAGCGGTCGCTAAGGCCGTCCACCTCTCTGTGTAAGCTTCGAATATAGTTGCAAGTCTCCTGCAAGACCTTGGAAGCCGAGACCTGCCCGCCGAATATTTAAGCTTTCTGGTTAGCAAACAGGGATCGATTTTCACAGACATAACATTATTATATACATATATATTTCTTCTATGTAAGCAAGAGATCATGAGTTCTGGCCTCTAGGCAACAATTGTTGTGCCGGTCCACACCTCAAGTTGTGGACAGAGAATAAGTGGAGGCTGTGAGGTGACTTACCTACCAAAGCAAATGAAGTCCACACGTGAAAAAGAGAGAGATCAGGGAGAGAGAGAAACGATATATACCTTGTCGGAGCGCCTATTGCGGATCTCAGGGATGAGTTGTTGTAACTTAGAAACAAGATCGGTGATCTGGTCATCAGTGATATTCCTGGAAACACCTGACTGCTGCCCGGAACTGGATCTTCTGGTAGACATTGTTAGGGTTGGGGTGTCAGAAATAGATTAAAGATAAGGAGAGGGAATTGGCTTAGAAAGACAAACGGTGAGGGGTTTGTCAGAGAAAGTTAGAAAACTACGTTATCTTGAAGGAAGAGATGGGTATATAATGAAGGGATCAGTAGGGAGAGATCATACACGAGGGAGGGAACTTAAAAAGAGGAGGGAATAGAGCAAGTATTTGATCAGGTTAAGCTATAGACAGAGAGATATGGGAACCATGAACAAAAAAAGAACTAGAGAAGTGGTGTTGGGGGTGAAGAAGACAAGTGCATGGGAAAAGCGGTGGGCTATGGTGCTTGTTAAATAGGGTCGTGTGTGTAGTGTGTGCGCGCGCGCCCGGGAGAGAGAAGGATCTGTGTCTGAGGGTGTAGAGAGAGAGAGAGAGAGTCAGATGCCCACCCCCCATACCCTCGATTCTGAGCGTGTCCCCAAACTGGGGTTAGAGTTCAAGTGGGTTAAGAAGATGTGCTTGTTTATCGGCCAACGACGCGGGTCCTCGTTGTGTCAGCATCAGCACACAAGCCCATGTTATCTTACCATTTCCTGTCATTTGAATTATTTAATTTTTTTACATTGTTAACTCAGTAATGATAGATATAGTCGGTAGATAAGTCTCTTATTTTTCAATTAAAAAAATAATTTTTTCATATAAATTGTAAACTGTTTTACTTTTTTTTTAAAAAAACGTGATGGACTTAACGACAAATATCATTTATCTAACTAAAATAAGCTTACAATTCTTTTATAAATTATCTTATTAACTTTATTTCAAATAAAGAGTACTTATATGAAATCAATTTTATTAAAAGAATAATTTTTAATAAAGTCTTTTATTAACTAACTTTAAAAAGAATTATAGATGCCTTATTACCTAAAATAGGTAAAGTGTAGAGATCATCACTTGCCTAAAATATTAAAGTAAATTTAGTTAATTAAGTTATATTCTAATACTCCCGAACTCATACCGGAATGATTAATTAAATAAAGTAAATGTGGAGTTAAGGTTGGAAGGCATGACTCTTACTATTTACCATCATAAATTACTACTTATCTTAAAAAATTAAACTAATAAATAAAATTAATTATTTAAATTATGTTGCAATAATACTACACACTACGGGACAAACATAAATTTCATGCTAATATTTAAAACAAATATTTATATCTTTCTTCTTCACTGCGTACATATTATTAGAAGAGTAATACTACGTATAATAGTAGAGTATGTAAGTGCCATGTAGTCATTTTAAAAAAAATAAGATTTATTATTAAAATATTAATTTTTTTAATATAAATTTTGTATTTATTTATTTTTTAAAAAATAATTATGCAACGTTGATGATTGTAAGTATTATTTTTTATTAGAGAAGTAGTGCAGGGTTGTTTGGAAGTTGCAAAAACAGAAGAAAAGGATGACATTGTTGACCAGTCAGATATGATATAGCCGGGGCGGGCCAATGCTCAAATCGTAGCAGTACTACTCCAGTCTCTCAGAAACGACATTGCATAATTTGCATGTGTCATGATCTCGTAAACTCTGCCGTGTTAACATTCAACCAACCCCCAATTCTCTGGCGCAGCGCATGTCTTATTCGGTTCCTACTTTTCTCATCATCAACGTTTCTTTAGGAGTGAAATATGGTACGACATCATACTCTATACACACAACCACCTTCGATGTAAAATTTCTAAGTTTATTGACACGTCAGATTTAAAAAAATATATATTTATATTTTCGGACGAAAGTATTATATTTATATAATTTTTTTCAGTTAAGTCTTATTTGTTTTCAGAAAATATCTCATCTCATCTCATTTAAACATTATAACTTTTTTAACTTTTAATATAAAATAAAATAGATAATTCAAATTTTTCAAATCTCAAAATAAAAATAATATTAAAAAATATATTATAACAATATTTTATTCAACTTTTTAACTTTTATCTCATCTTATCTCATCTTCAAAAACAAAAGATACACAAAATTAATTTGTAACGTTACAAGTCCGCACGTGACAATTAGGATATGTTTCAATTTTTCCCGGCGAGATTCCTGGTATATCAAGTGCTCACTTTGTCGACGCATGGAGTGGCATCATGCATGCATCCGCATTAATCTTGGATTTATGTATATATTAGGAATTTACCGCAGCGTTAATTTCACTGGAAGAGTTAGGCCTAATTTAAAATTCACATCTTCTCATCTCATTTCATCATTATAACTTTCTTAAATTCTCACATAAAATATAATAAACAACTGAATTTTTTCAAATCTTAAAACAACTTTGTCAAATTTTCACCCAAAATATAATAAACAATTCAACTTTTATTCTACTATTCATAAACCATCTCAACTCATTTCTGAATTCAAATCACCCCTTCATCAACTAATTATATACAGTGGCATTATTAATTCGAGAGGATTGGAGGATAAGGGGATAAGCCAAAACTGTTATGAAACTAGGAGAGGTTGGGATTTAAAACCTACCTCAACTCATCTCATCTCATCATTACAAATTTTTTAAATTTTCACACAAAATATAATAAATAATTCAACTTTTTTAAATCTCAAAATAACTTTTCTAAATTCTCACACTAAATATAATAAATAATTTAATTTTTATTCTACTATTCATAAATTATCTCAATTCATCTCAACTCAATTTTCAATCAAAAGTAAAATCATGTGAACGTACCATTGCATGTGCCTAATTTTTTTATTTATTTTTATTCCTGAGCCATGTGCCTAATTTTTAGGTATCGATTAGTGGCCATTGATGTGTAATAAATGTTCAATTAACAATTATATATTTATATATTTATATATATAGCAGTCAGGATTTAAACATAAAAAATAAAAGGCCCAAAGAATTAATTAAAAAGCAAGATTTTTTTTAATATTATGACATAATTATATATATAAACGTACTACTTCAGAAACAATTCAGGATATATATCAGTTAATTTATTTTTTTAAAACCTGCTAGCATATATGAACGTACGTACAGTAGTACTAAAAAAATAATAGTTATATTGAAGTATTATTTTATTTGTAAAACTTAGTACAAACAAGAAAACTATTGCTGAAAAGCTTCGTGCATGTGCAGAAGCACGTGTTAAGTACTAGTAATAATTAAATTATAAAGGAGCCGAATTAGTTTTTGATTATATGTAAATTAAGTAATCCAAATCAACAGCTTCCTCCGAAAAGTATAAAATAATAAATTATAAACATGTACATATATAATTAAAATAATTATTCTCGTCAATATCACTGACTCACACTCCATGTTCTATAAAAAAAAAAAACATATCACACTATATGAAAAAGAGAAATTCTATTTGCAATCCTCAAGTGGAAATTGTATATGCAGGCATATTATTAAATGAGAGAAAACATAATTTTAGAGAGATAATTTTATAATTTTAAAAAATTTTAAAATTAAAATAATTTAAACTTACGTTGTAATCTCCATTTGAATACTGTATCAAACATTGCTATGTTAAAAAAATGTATATAAGTAAGACCGAGTAAATGCCGATCAACCCGGCCCTACTGCTCACTGCTGAAAGGGGGCAGTAATCAATTCAGTCTGAGAGTAGTAGTACTCTTACTTGAAAACTGCAGTCAATGTACTGTTTGAGGCCGGCCGTCTGCATGTGCACACCAACACCATATATACGTCTCACACGCCATCTCCCAATATTGCAAGCTATGGTACTGAAGATCGAAGCTTGCTTTTTCAGCAACATAATGAAAACTGCAAAGGCCTTAAACAATTAAAAAGTAAGAGAGATATCAAATTGAATTAAGGGGTTATAAATTTCACATTCATGCGCGATATATACATGCTAAAATCTTTTGAATCATAAGGTTGATCTTCAAATCAAACCCCCAATTCCCAATTCCTTGTATAAAAAACCGATAGTCATAGTCCGTACAGTCAAAAGTATCGTTATATTGTAGCTTGCACAGTGCTGCACTTTAATTAGGGAAGGGATAAGTGGAGCGGATTAGTGGAGCTAGGAGAGGGAAAGGCACCGACAAATCAGAGATATTGATTGGGCGGTGCTTGATAAATCGGAATTTGCGTAAATAAAGGAGGATAATCAGATCAGATCATACTTACGTACCAAAGCCATATATGTAGTTGTGGAAGTGATTTGATAGAAAAAATGCAGATGCATGCAGAGCTCCACACTCGTGATCTGCATGCAGCATGCCAATTACGTCTCGTTTGAATATAAAAAAAAAAATATTTTATCTCTTTTTAATTTCTTTTATCTAATCATTATAATTTTTTTAAATTTTTATATAAAATATAATAAATAATTTAATTTTTTTAAATTTTAAAATAATAATAATATTAAAAATTAATATTTTAACTTTTATCTCAATTCATCGATTTCATATTAATTTACTGTCTAAACCAATGCAATCACAGGTGGAAATATGAGGTCCATGCCTTTCAACCGTACCAGAAAATATATGTCATAATTACTTATAACCAGGAGATTCATGCATCATGATGAACAAACATCATTCATTCATATATATATATATATATATATATATATATATATATATATATATATACTTACTTTTCTTTCTTTCTTTTTTCAATGATCTTATTTTTATCTCAATTTGCAGTAGTAAGTAGGTACCTACCCTTCTTAAATTTGGCGGAACCGGCCTAACATTACCAAGTGAATTATTATTCAATTCATGTCCTTAATTTAGTATAAAAATGATAGAAACATAAAGAATAATGAATAATATTTAACAAAGAACAGGCAAAATCCAAACACAATGGATGCGCCCACCATGAGGTGGCCCGGCCGGCATCGCGCGGGTTCACCGCTTGGAGTGGCTCAAACAGGAGGCCAGGTGGCCAAATCTTTTCATTATTCAATATTTTTTTTCAAATTTCTTATTTTTTATTAAATTTGCTCTGTGAATATATAAAAAAATCAATTAAACAGAGACTTTTAAGGCTCCATGAGATATGAGGTACAAATTGAAAGAAATTGATAATTTGGGATATAATTAATTATTGGTTTTAATCGAGGCTCGAAAAAAGGATTGTAACACTCCGCTCTCTAGGTTTAAGAATAAAATTACTTTTACAAACTATCGGGAAAGTTGGAGTGCTACTAATAAACTTGACTTTAAAATATTTTCATTTATTCTAAATGATGCACCATGTACAAAAAATCATTATAAAACCGTCTTTATTAAATATTTAAAATCTAAAAAAGAGTCTGCAAAAACATTTATTTAAATTCAATAAAGTCTCGTGTGCTTATCAAAATAACTTATTAAACTTTAAATCATAAAACTGAGCATGACATAAACTATCTAGGCGTCTACCTCGCCTCCCTAGGCAAGTCCTGTCCTGCAATCTCATCCTCATAAATATCATCACCTGGGGTGGTTAAAAAATAAAAACATACAAAAAATTAGTCGAATACTCAATAAACAACATATCATAAGTAAACATAATAAATATAAGACTTCTTGAAAATTATGCATACTCATAAATACATACGTAAATAACATGAACGTGAACTTATCTTTCACTTTTCATAGGCTGGTACCCACTATTGACCCCGTGAGTTAGGGTTAGCGAATCTAAGTAGATTCTGATTCCGTCTGGGGCTACGAGTTGTGGAATCCATACATATGAAGACATATTGTATGCACTACCAACATTTACAACCTAACAATGCAATATGCCCAAAACATATGGTATCATCTTCATATCATAATATAGACCGTTACATATCTTATTATTCATACTTCATCATAATCATACTTGCATACTTGTTAGATCATAAATTTCAAATGAAATCGCATTCTTTTATAAAATGTTGTGATATATATTTCTTCACATAAAATCATATTTTCTCATATACATATTTTGATGCACAACTCCTTTCATAAAACTATGAATTTTCATAAATAACTTAATGCATAAATCTTCACATAAATCATGGATTTTCATAAAATATTTAATGCATGTCTTACAACTAACACAAAACTTATGCATAGAATCATGATATTTATGACTCAAGTACATAAAAAGGGGCTTCCAATGGAGAGCGTACATGCATAAGATTTTTATAAAAGACATATCGTTTATCACACATACGTGTAAGGGTATGATCATGTTACTTACCTCGTAGCGCTAATCCAATATTTTTGGGACAAATTTGATTATCGAGAGAGTTTAGGGTTACGCACGGGGGCTCTCAGGCGATGGAGACTCACTCTGCAGCAGTGACCAAACAGTGGCAGCTTCCGCCATCGACTGAGATGTGGAGGCATGGAATTTCTGTGGGTCCCAGTGGGGGAGCAAGTGCTTGATTTTGAGGAGAAAAAACAGAACTTGCCGTGTGGGGTTGGATGTGTTGAGGTTGTTGGCATGGAAGAAGGGGATGTGTGATAGTGGTTGGCTTGGCTTTGGGGTGCTAGTGCACGGTTAGTGGTGTGAAACGGGGTTGTTCGTGCAGTGGGTTTCACGGTGGCTAAGCAGTACTGTGGTGGTGTCTTATGATTTGGTTGCTAGAGGTGGATGGGCATACAATGACTTAGTGGAGGCCGTGAGGGTGTTGGGTTTGTCATGTGAGGTTATTGTGTGGAAGGGCTTAGGTGGGTTTCCTGTAGTTTGGGGTTGCTGGTGGACTGGAGGTAATCTGCGTGGTTTCAAGTAAACAGAAATTATACTGGGGCTTGAATAAGAATGGGATACACGTAAAGTGAACGACAGTTGAGCATATATATAAGGAGTAGGTTTAAGAGTTTTAATATGAAGATGATTTGTAGAATTGTAAGATAGTTTTATTAGGGGCATGAATTCTAGTGGAAGGTAGAGACGTGCATGACTTAGAGTTTGAGAATGCAGTTGATTAAAGAGTTTATAGAGAACCGACATTGGGCCTAACGGGTTTGGGTTCATTTCATGGGCCAAAAATTCATAAATTTTAATTGGGTTTATAAGAAATCCACTCATTTAATTTCTCTAAAATTTTCAACTAACCTTAACGACATTAAAATACAATTTTGGGTCTTTGGACTTAACTAAATCCTAAAAAATAATAACTCGCAGCTTATCCAATATGGCCCATAAAATCCAGTAACTTTAAGAATCTTAATAGATCGTGGGCTATTCCAATACGACCCATTAAACTTATTTTTAGGCTCATTAGATTTTTTTTCCCTATTTCATCCCTAATAATATTGGGTCGGGTCGTTACAAGGGTCCTATTCAAATCAATTTGGCCAACTCAAATTGAATCTCGATAAGAAATCAAACTGATTTTGGTGAATGTTTTGAAAAATTCACCGAACTGGTTCAGTTGGCTGATTCTAACCGACTAGAGACCAATTTGAGTTGACTCCAATCGATTCAAATTGTATTTATTTTTTAAGTTGTATGATAACTAAGGTTTTTTATAAATAAAAGTTCTTGTACAAAAACATGATAGAACTAAACATATAATAACTTTTTATCATTGTATTAAGTAAAAATCGTTAGGACTGTTCGTCCAGGCCGGGTTTTTTCTCGGCCCGGTCCGGAACTCGAAAAACCGGGTTCCGGTTCCAGGTTTCGGGCCGGATCAAACCCGGGCCGAAACCCGGATTTAAAAACCTAGACCAACCCGATCCGGGTACGAGTTTGAAACCCGGGTACCGGGTTTAAACTCAGGTACCCGGATCTTTATTTTTTTAATAAAAACCGGTATCAAAACGACGTCGTTTTGATACCGGTTATATACTTCTTCCCCCTACGTCTCTCTCTCTCTCTCTCTCTCTCTCTCTCTCTCTCTCTCTCTCTCTCTCTCTCTCTCTCTCTCTCTCTCTCTCTCTCTCTCTCTCTCTCTCTCTCTCTCTCTCTCTCTCTCTCTCTCGTAACGAGCCTATGAAAGTCTGAAACCCTAAGCCCCTGCCTTCATCGCCGTGACCCCATAACTGTCCGCCGCTCGTCCTCGCGGCATCTCGGTCGCTTCATCTCGGTCGCTGCATCGCCGTCGCTGTCGGATAATCGAAGTTTCTCTAAGGCATTGTTCACTTGTTTGGGTACTCTCTCTCTCTGTCTCTCCATGTAACTATGATTATGTGCGTGTTGGTTTCCATGGCTTGTGGGCTCTAAGCCTCTACTTTTCCTTTTAGATTTGTGTTGTTTTGAATATCTTTTATTTGTTGTTGATAATCGGAGTTAATGGGTGTTGTTGAGTTGGGTAAAATATCCAAGCTGTCGGATTTCTCAGTTTTATTTTGCGCGTTGGCTTCTTATGAACAGGAAAAAGTTCCCCTTCTTGTTGATAACTTAAAATGGTGCAAAAATATTGGACTCCTTAACCAATAGATAAGATCATGTTTTGGCTACCATCGCCAAATCTAATCATCTGTGTTCAAGCACGCTTTGGAACTTTTTTTTGCTATATTCTTCTGCAATTACCAAAGCAAAAGTCATAGACTTTTTATTTGAGAAATGCAAGCATTTGAAGCAGGGCATGTGTTTAATAAAATCTAATTTTTAATCAATTATAGTTTCCGGTTGTTTAGCTCTCAGCCCATTAAGAAGGCAACCTTAGGCCTAGGTATGGAGCATCATCTGCTCTGAGAATGTTTATCAAATCAGCACTGAAAACTTCCATTTTGGAGTGGGAATTTTAAATTTACTTCATTGTTCCAGGAGAGGTGGCTTGTTGTAAAACATGTCCTCAAGGTGTGGGCTTGGGTAAGAGAGGATGCTTCATCTATCTTGCACCTCTTATTCATTAAGTTCTATTTTAGGTCAATCACCATTTTAGCCTAAAATTTTTAGGATACTGATTAGTCCCAAAATGTGATAATATTTTTCTTCCACTCTACATATAATCTGATTGGAATTCAAGTTTTTTTTTTTTAATCATAACATTGCTTGTACCTTTATTCATCAACTGAATCAAGATTGGATTTCAAGTTAATGAAAGATAATATATACTACCATGATCATGGGTTTCTTTGTGTAGAATATTCTGTTTGTGACCTTGATGTGATCCGATTCAAGAAGAATTTATTTTGATATTATATTAATCTTTTGTGCTGCCATGCATCATGCTATATCTTTGATTATCATTTGAGATAAAATCTATAGATCATATAGCATATACACGTACATATATGTTATTGAATCACTTAAATTTTATGTCTTGTGCCGCTGATTCCATTTTTTGCTTTAAATTTGTTATTGTACAACGAAGTAGGCCAGGTACTCACCCTCAAAACCTCCTTGATCATTACCAAACCCTCCAATTTCAGCCATTGTGTGCATTGTGCCTGTGGTGGCAAGCACATCAACATAGAACAAGGTTGCTAATGCCACCCAAACCTCACTAGTATTGAAATTATTAAAGCTAACAGCCCCGGCTGTGGATTTTATTAGGTGAAAATCAACAACTTTTTTGAAATACTTGTAGTTGTTTTCACCAAGTGGGGTGTTTGGAAAATATGTCACTGAGGTACCCCTAAACCATGATATCATTGTCACAAAAACAATGCCATATATCATGCCCCCCTTAATGTCTTTCATTAACCCATAAGATGTGATTATGAAGCCCATATACTTGTTATATATGCTGATTTCTATGATAATGAGTTATCTCAAATGTCTATGAAGATTTTTCTGAACGTTGACTGTGATCATTATATTAACTTCTCCACCAAAAGCAAATCAACAAGGACCCATACTGACTGTGATTATGTTGGGATTGGATGTGTTTTTAGATGGCAAGCACTTTATGGATTTGATGCTCCTGCCAAGAAGAAGCCCCCTAGCAAAACCTACAACTGTTTGCCAAAATGGTGCTGTCTAATATTCAGGAAAAATTTCTGATTTTTATGTATTAGAGTTTAATTAAAGTAATGTATGTGTTTTGTAATATTCTTAGCAAATTAGTTCAAACAATGTAATATGTAGTTGATTGCATCTTGTATGTCACATACATTTTACATGATGAATATTGATTTTTTTATTTTTACATGTATTTAGTTAAAAAGTTTAATTAATTATTTATAGGCTCATGAAATATTATAGATTATGTTGTATTGAGAATATGATTTGAAATTCTAAATGGAGACAAAATATCAAAATATTTGAAGTCTAATTAATAATAAAAAAGCTTTTGTGAAAAAAAAAATTCCGGGTTTCGAAAAAATCAAATTTACCCGGGTTCCAGCCCAGGTTTGAAACCCGAGTCCCGGGCCGGGTATACCCGAGTTCCCGGGTTGGAACCCAGATGAACAGTCCTAAAAATCGTAGAAAAATACAAAGATAAACATGTATAAAGTTTTTTATTTTCTTCTGTTGAACAAAAAATATAAGAGGTGAATGAATATTTTGTATTAAATTTGTGGTTGTGCATAAAATATTGACTTTGTTGCCATGTATTTATAACTTAATGGTCTTTTTTCTTACTATGCGAGGCAAAAAAATGTCGACAATTGAGATTAAATATGAATTGCATTTTATTGAAAATATTCAATAAGATTGTCTTTTATAATCTTTTATATATGATATTAAGTACCTTTTTTTTTTCTCAATAGAGTGTAGCTTTCTCCTCTAGGAGTGACCATAAGAGCCCACACTCACTGCAGTATGTTTGGTTTGAGTCATAATTACTGGCCTCAGGTGGAGCAGCCTGTTATCACAACCCCACCAAGGTGTCAGCATGCAAAGGCCTCTAAGACTTTAGTTCACAAATTTTATTAAGGCAAAATGTTTCGAACTTGTGATCTCGGGCAAGGGAGGGAAAAACGATCCCCTAGCTTTTGCCAACTGGGCTACCACCTTGGTACTTGGTGGTGATATATAATGCTTAAATTTCATTATATATAATTTTTAATACTTTTATCAATATTGAAATAACCGATTTAAAATTATCATGAATCACTCTTTACCCAATATCAATTTTTCGAGCCTTAATCTTAATAGTTTGATGGTGCAATTTTTTATTTTTAAAAAATATAGTTTGGAGCGAGTGAAAATGAAAACCTCCTTAGTTATCCTATATTGTACATCAGTATCCCGGGCTAGATCTAATTGGAAGACTAGACCACATTAATTTGATGAGTAACACTATATACAGTCGTGGAGTGTGCAAGTGCCGTATAGTCGCTTTAAAAAAGAGTGAGATCTACAATTAAAAAATTCATTTTTTTTTTCATGTAAATCTTATATTTATTCATTTTGTTTTAAAGTGATTATGCAACGCTTGTACATGTACGATTGCAACTACCATTTCTCTAATTTAATTGATGATCTAGTGTGCCACCCTGTTCTTTAAAGAGTACGAGATTTGAGAATTTAAAAAAGGAGTCCATCCTGCAAACTTATTACATATAGTTGTTTCATTTTGTCATAATTAATTAATTGGTTATAATTTATGGCAAGTTGTGTTAATTTATGTCTGTCGGGGTACTAATAACATGGTTTGTCGGCGTAATTCAGGTGCATCAATACGCTAGCTAGCTGTAATTAATTATAATCTAATTCCTAGTCAATATTAGACCTTCAGCGTTTGGAAATTTGGCCAGCTGATCAGCACTATACTTGGTAGTGCGCTTGACAAAATTATATTTTGATCAAAATTTAATAAAATTGCATAAAAAATCACTATAGCAAACTCAATAAAACCACGGTACTTTTAACTTTGATAAGTCCACTACTAATGTTCCAAAATGAACTAGCTAGCTATAGGTAAAATTTAGCCAAAATTTAACTAGCCAACTCAAAACACACCTCATAGCAAATTCAATAAAGCTACAATAAATTTAACTTGAGTGAATTCAGCTGACCAAATCTAGCTAGTGAAACTAGCTGGAAGAATATGACTGTTGAAAAAATATGACCGTTAAAAAAATATATCCGTTAGAAGAATATGACCGTTGTATAAAAAAAAAACAATTAGAAAATTATATTCGTTGGAATAATATGAACATTAGAAAATTAATGTGCACTTTTTTTATAAGGAATAAATATTCCAAATACCATTAGAACTAAAATAAATGGAAAAACCAAAATCAGTATTTTAATAGAATAATGATAGATTTAGAGAGTTTGTTATTTAGTGTTGTTGAAAAGTGGCTAGCTAAATTAGAAAAAATGAATTTTCTAGTCAAATTTTGGCTAAAAAATAGCTAGGCCACTACTAATGCTATTACTATTACACGTAAGAGTAATGCTAGGTTTATTTTATTTTTTTATAAATGTGTTAGCAATGCTAGATAGAAGTTCGAACTAGATAAATTATGTGCAGTCTTTTTATAAGAAAATGAATACTACTAAAAAAGAAGAATAAATATAGATAGAAGCTACTATTGGGAGCATCCATTTTGCACACATGATGTGGCATCATCTAGACCACACATCTCCCCAAGTGAGTGTTAGGAACAATCAACTAGAAGCAGCCACGCAGTGAGTGCAAAATGTGCACTGTTATAGTGGTTTCTCTCTAACATTACTAAAAAATTTTTTTATAATTTTTGAAATGGAGCAACTTTTTTTTATATAAAATTTAGCTATTTAGAATTTGTATAAATTATTTATATGCAAGTATATATATACTCCTGGAGAGGCTGGTTGATCATCGTGAGTACTATATATATAGCTACATTGAAAATATATTAATTAAGAGGTGTCTGGCCCCATATATAGTGTATTAATTTATTCCTTTCCATGTACTCTATCCAAATCATTTTTTGGATTTATTTTTTTTAACTCGTCCATATTATTTTCTTCTCATCTAAGAAGCCTGACGAAGTTATTTGCCAGAACAAATAATAGAAAGGCTTGAAAGTTCCACTAATGCCACGATCTGACCAACAAAATATATGAAGGATATCCAAGTTGGCACATGACCTTAATTGGCCCAATTGGACAGCGATGTTTAGAGTGGTAATAAGTGACACGATACGGATTTAGATTCGATGTTAACGAATTTGGATCAAAATGAATTGACCTATTAAAACATGATTTATAAATGAGTCAATAATGAATTAACCGCTTAACACGAAACCAACATGCTACGACCCATTTATATTTTTACTCACAATCACAATTTATTATTGTTGGATTGTAATATTGGTACTTCTCATAATACTCATTTTTATTGTTGAAATTGTAATTATGAACCTATACTCATATTTGTTAATATTTGGATTGTAACATTAATTTTATTATAAGTTAAAATCTGAAAAATATTGATATTTTTTTGTTAGTGGATAGTCTAATTGCTTTTTTAGACATTGTAGTTACTAATAAATATAGATTTTAACTTTTATGTAAAATTATGTTAATTAAGTCAAATTAATTATGCGAATTAGCTCAACCCATTTACATAAAAATGATTGAAATTAATCAAGTCATGTTGATCAATTTGTAATTAATTATTAAACAGGTCAAAACGGGTGACACGACACGACCCATTATTTAAATGGATCATGTTATGGTTTGAAGATCTTATACGTTTAGCTAATAGGTCGGGTTCGGGTTTAGCCATATAGTTAAATATTCATGACTTAACACGATACGAATATGATCTACATACACGAATTGCGACCCCTAGTTTATTATTATTATTATTATTATTATTATTATTATTATTATTATTATTATTTTCAATCAAATAATAAAAATAACATAAAAATATTATTATTATCTAATTATTTAATATGTTTTTTTAATATATATATATAGTTCTTTTTATTGATTCAAAATTTTTGTTCATTCATCTATATAGTATTCCCGGCGTTAGGTATAACATAAGAATTAAGAGCATTCATATGATCAACTTCATGTGTCCGTGCTGTTAACGTTGTGTTACGTACGCCTTCGGGTTGAGTTCCAGTAACTCTGGTCTTAAGTCTTTCACCTGCACACTTAAGAAAACACGGAGAGTAGTGGGCCTTGGTGGAGGCCGGGGAGTCTCCGATGCTAAATTCAGTATATTTCCTTCGTAATTTGTGCGTGAACTTAGAGGAATCAGATAGAGTTCTTCGTACCTAGGGGTCAGCTTTTATACTAGGTTGTTAGGTGGGGACATCTCCTACATGACTTTGGGGAGCCCATGTCCCTTCAATTGTTCGTTTAGTCAGAATCTTTTAATGCGGCGTGGCTTCTGGGGCGGCATAGAGTTAGGAGAATGGCGCCATTAATGCGGCATGGCTCCCTGACTCACTTTACCCTGCGGACATTCCTTGTTAAGCCCCTCCATGCTTGCTGTCAGGAGATCAAGAGTTCCCTCCATATTTCCCGCCCACCGGCCTGCGCAGGTTCTTGAAGGTAGGGTGTCATTGGGGAGGTGTCAGGAAGGTAAGTCTCATCCGCCCCTACCATCCACTTTTCCCACGCGTGGGTTGCTTTGTGAGTGGGTTTTGCTCATAGGTCGAATACTCTACAAAGGCCCACTAACTCCTTTTAAAGGAGGGTTGTTGGGCTTGGCCGAGCTCTCGGATTTACTTCCCTAGTGGTCCTTCGTGGGCTTGCTATACGGGCCAATATGAGGGAAAACCCCCTTACAGTTACCGAATTCCATTTTGCCTTTGTCTTCATGCTATATATTTTCTTGCACTCGTTACCGTTGAGATCCTCTTCCCTAGAAATGTGCGGTTATTACTCTCCCGGCTCTTCGACTTGTCAAATTTTGGGCTCTAGATTATGCTCGTGTGATTTTTTCGTCACTGTAACAATGTCAGGTGACGGTTCCCCTCCCGACTTTATTGGCACGTTTTCTAATGGTTGCATTTTGCACTTGATTGCGTCCTTTCAATTCCCTCAGCATTGATGGTGTCAGGCTGCTCATTCTCTCCGTGTCGCATCGTACAGTACATGCCTCGGGATTCGTGCTCATCTTGCCAGCTTCTTCGTGGGGCGTTGCATTCCCATGACATTAGAATGCCAATTGTCGCTGGGGTCTATTTATTCCCCCCCCCCCCCCCCCCCCGCGCCCGGTCGTTGGAGCCCACTTTTGCCTTCTCTTCCTTTCTCAGAGCTTTTCGTGCTTCCTTCCTTTTCTTTTCAAACTTCTCTTTGCGTGTATTCCATCTTCCCTTCTCCCACCTTTACATTCACATAGCTCCAAAGAACTCTTCACGTCCTACTCCTAAAAACCCTAAGTCTGCCAAGTCTTCTGGTCCTTCACATGCTCCTGAGGGCCTAGATCAGGTCCACATTGAGTCACAAAGATTCGATGGTGCTCCTGGTGAGTTGGAGTTGTTGAGGACAACCTACAAGGTACCTGGCATCGTAGAGTTTAAGGTGTTGTGCCCCAACGAAGGTGTCATGGACTCCAAAGGGTACGCATGGAAGGTGGTTGTGCACCCTAGCATGTTCTCCCGCAGCCATAGGCTGACTTTTTGTCATCCAGTTCGTGATGTACTGGACTACCTGCTCTTGGCACCTGCCTAACTCCACCCAAATGTATGGAGGATCCTGCATCGTGTTGCATCATTTGGCAGCAAGCGCTGGAGGAGGCAGGTTTCGAGTACCCTGATCTCACCGCTCGTGAGTTCCTTCTTACTCACAATCTTCTGAAGCAGAGTGGCAACACATGCAGTTTCAGGTCCATTCAAGTGTTGGCTAGTTTGGAGCCGCAGTATAACAGGGTGAAGGGGTGGAGTCTGTGTTTTTTCTTCTTGTTTGGTAAAGGGTGGGAGTTCCCTGTCGGGCAGGCCAACCGGTGTGACTACCCCATTCAGGTTGTGGGCGATTACAAGAGTTTCAGACCCTCAGTGACTCCTGAGGAAGTGAGCTAGAACGAGGCCGTTCATGCTTGGGTGAAAGCTCATCTGAACGCTACTTTTATCGAGGCCCTGTTGGATGAGAGCAGCCTTTCACGATATTTGTCTCCTCTGGCCAAAATGCATTTGATGACTGAACCGTACCGATGCAAGTGACTGTGCTTCAGGTTCGTAGACGTTCCCCTAGCCTGCCGGTGAAGGGGAAGGGGAAGAAACCAGGAGGGAGTCCTCTGTCAAAGTCAACTGCGATGAAACACCCATTCCCCCTCTGGGGCAATTTTCGTTTGTGGTGCTCGTTCAACGGCCAAAGCCAAGGTCGCTGAAGAAGTTCTTGGTGACCGTATCGCCTCCTCACGATGTGCCTTCTTCTTCTTCTCCACGAGGGGCGGGTGGCTCTGATTCTCTTCAGCAAGTTTGGGCTCCGATGACCAATCTCACACAGCCCAGGGGGAAGGGGTTATCCCAACTATTTCGGAGGCTTCTTCTCTAGCCCTGACGGGAAATGTGGGGGTTGTGGAACTTTCACCTGGAGAGGAGTTGCTCTACATTAGATTTTATGGGATCCTTTTGGACAGTCCTATTCCGGAGTCCCAGATAGTGCTCCCATCCCTCGACATTGATCTCGAGAGGGTTCCTTCGCCTTTATCCGAAGAGCGCCCTACTGGGGGTGAGGATCTCCTTGACCAGGTTTCCATCTCGGATTCTCCTATCGCTTATTCCCTTGAAGTCTAGCTTGTCTCAACCAAGCTCAACTTGCAGGGCGAGGGAGGTGACGACGTAGTGTCCTAGAGGGAGATAGCGAGGGTCGTGTCATGGGCCAAGGGGTTCTAGCGGATGCACCCGAGACTGAGGTTGCGGTGGTGTCAATGAAGGTTAGGGAAGTTTCGGTTGTTGTGGCCGACGCCGGGGCTTCGCTGCCCTCACCTACCCGGCTTTGGCTTCTGCAGAAGTTGAAGTTGGAGTTGGAGTTGAAATTGGTGAGGGAGGTGAGGCCCCGGCCACATTGGCAGACACTGGTGTTTCTTTGGCCTTCACTGACACCATCCCAGCCTTGTTGTCGACTGGGCTGGTGTCGAGGCAGGGGCGATAGCGGTGGGAGCCACCAAGGGAGCCCCCCTCTAGCTTGGTACAGATGTGTCTGCGGCTGGTGAGACTCCAACAGTTTCTACGAGCTTAAGGGTCAGAGAGATCCTCGAATGTGCCCTCGAAGGAGAAGGTGAACACGAAGGTCGGGGAGGTCCATCCTCGGTGGAGTTCATAGTGGGTGCTGAGGCATTAGGGGGTGATGGCATTGTGCTCGAGAAACCCTTCTGAGGAGAGGAGGGATGCTGCCCCAAGGCTGACAATAGGCGAGGGCCATCTTGACCGTGTCTAGGAAATGGCTAGGAGGCTCAGGGAGTTCTTCTCCGAGGTCAGCTATCGACTGGTCATATTTCCCTTTAAGCATTCTTGGTGCATTTTCTTTTGTCACTAGCTTGAAATTTTCATGCCAGGGCGTATAACAGTTGGCAACGTTCATTGTGGACGATCGGGAGGGACTGGAAGGAGGGAATCGGGTGCTCCGATCCTTGGCATGGTTGACCTTGCCTATGCCAAAGAAAAGGAGAGAAAATAGGAGTTGGAGTAAACTCATGTTAAGGTGAAGTTCAGTTGGCGGCGGAGGCAGAAGAGGATGCTCCAGCTTTATCAATGCAAGGCCCAACTTAAGTCTAACTTGCCGAGGTCCTGGGAGAAGGTCGGCTCACACCATCTTGAAGCGGTGCTTACCGAGGAGGCGAGACAAATCCTTCAGGAGTCCCTCGATCGCCAGCATGAGGAGCTGGAGCGACTGCAAGCTGACAACTCGAAGTTGCTTAAACAACACGACTCTGACTCCTGGTCATACAAGTGGTCGGAAGGCAGGTTCGAGGAGGCCTCCAAGTTTTGCAGGAAAATAGGGACTCTCTCAAAGGCCAAAAATAAGAGAGTGAAGTACTTGGAGTTTGAGAAAGTTGAGGCCGATCGTGCGATAGCCGCCCATGAGGCCACCATCCTGGACTTGCGCTCCCTCCTTGACAGCGCTGAAATAGTCCTTCCCCGACTACGCGAGGAGTTGTCACACGTCCATTTGGTCCACGACAACTCTTGAAATTACGGCTACTTCGAGGGTTTGGAGAGAATGAGGGATCACGTGTTCTTGAATCCCAGGAGCAATTTGAGGGCACTGAAAGTGCAAGACCTTCCTCCGAACTTGTCGACATTGAAGCAAGGTGCCTCAATAGGGAAATAGTTGATCCTGAGCGCACTCTCAGACAACTACTCCAGTACCAACCTGCCAACTGAATATTTTCCCCCATGTATTGATTTATTTTTGTTATCCTTGCTTGTATTTTGTAATGACGTTAATGGAATTCCGCATACATATTTCTCTCCTATTCTTGGGTTCTTTTTCTTCTTCGCTTTGTAATGTACTTCGCAGTAATATTAATGGAGTTCCTTGTTCATGTTTTTCTTTCTTCTTAGGTTCTTTTTCTTTTTTGCTCTTAGCTTTTCATTCACATGCTTCAGGGAGTTCACCAGGCAATGAGTGTACAGGTGATGCCACTAGCGTGATGAACAACCGCAAGTAAAATTTATCTGTTATTACAATCATAAACTAGGGTTGTCTCGATATGTTGCTGTCGGTTTGGGGGGCGGGGCTCCTCGGGAGCCTACTCTGTGTACTGGAGAGAACGAACTCAAGTTTCATAGGGAGAGAGGTCGGGATGACTTAGGCTAAGCCCTCCTTTTTGGTCTCCACAGGGGGCGTGGGTCGCCGTGTAGTTGAGGAGTTGCCTCGCTCTTTACAATAAGGCAGGTGGAAAATGTTTAATGGTGCTGAAAAAAACTAAACAAGTTAATATAACTTATCTGCAACTATGAGTGTGAAGTTTGCAGACCTGGCTTGTCATTTGGTGGAGGAGGAGTTCGGCGAGGATTCTGAGGCGCTACTTGTTTGTCGTTCACCGTGATGGGGGTCGAGGTAAGTTGTCGGGCAGCCGAGAGGTTGGACCCACTTTCCCATGCGAGGGAGATTGAGTAGCCTACCCACCTATTAGCCCTCACGGGAAGGTAAGTTATCGGACAATTTGAGACTGGGCCCGCTCCCGCTTGTTGACACCATAAGGAAGGTAAGTGTTGGGTTAGGCTGGTGTTGATCCCACTCTTCGTCATGGCAGAGGTCGGGGTAAGTTGCCGGGCAGCCGAGGGGCTAGACCCACTCTCCATCGAGGTAAGTTGCCAGGCAGTTTGAGACTGGATCCACTCCCACCTGTTGACGCTCATGAGGAAGGTAAATGTTAAGCAGCCGAAGGCTAGCCTGCTCTCCACCACAAGAGGGATAAAGCTGTCTTAGGCGTAACTCATCCCTTTGATGGAGATTACGTTGTTGGAGTAAAGATTCGAGGTAGGCGAGACGTATTTTATTCATGAAAAGCCACACCTTTATTAATAGAGTATACGTTGTTGACATGGAAATGTAAATTATAAATCACAAATTTTTCTAGCAATAAAACTTCCGCAGGTGCTTGGTGTTCTTGGGGTGTGGACCATATGCACCCCGCCATCCTTTGGCTTCAATTCCTGCACATAGCACTCTAGTGTCAAGATCTGTTCTCCTCGAATTTCTCTTACTCCCTAAGAGGTCGGGAACTTCATCTTCAAGTGGTAAGTTGACGTCACCGCCCTTAGACTGTTGAGGGTGGGTTTGCCGATTATGGAGTTGTATGATGAAAGAGCCATTACCACCAAACATTTGGCCATGACAGAAGCCGTCCAGGGGGCACTGCCCTCCAGGACAGACGGTGTGATGGTTCAGACCAACTTGACCATGTCCCCAAAGAAACCCTTCAGCGACATAGGAGCTGGTTGGAGTCGGGCGGCGTCTATCCCCATCCAGGTAAAGGCTTCCCAGAATAGGATGTTTACAGAGTTGCCGTTGTTGATAAGGATCCTCCTAGTGGTGAAGTTTGCAACTAGCATAATCACTACTAGGGCGTCATCTTGTGGATAAAGGACCACATCCTCTACGTCTTCTCCAAAAGAGACGACGGGAGCCAATTCATTTCCCCTGCACTTAGTGGGGCGGCACTTTGCCAAATATACTTCTCAATATCTCACTTGTCCGACATGCGCCTTCCGACTGGATGAGGTTGCACCCCCACTAGTGAAGTCTCCTGCGATGGTTCAAATTTTCCCCAGCGGAGGCCCTTCCTAATGTGGTGTGCGGGGGCGATCGTGCTGGGGTCCCTAAGCATCTAACCTTTGCCTCGGGCTCACTTCCCTCATTGGCCTTTCAACTCTCTTCGCACTTCTTACCGATGATCTCCTCCTCCACTCCCGCTCTGGTCTCTGGGCGGGAGGGCACCACTGCCTCGACTGCCTAACCTGCTCTCTTTCCTCTTTCAAGGAAATGCAATTTTCAATATTATGAGTGTTGGATTAATGGTAGGTGCAATAGCAATGACTAGTGCTCTTGTAGCCGTCTTTTTGGGTGGGTTGACAGTCATCTTTTTGGATCGTGAGCGTCGGCCAGTCAAATCGAAACCCTAGGCCTCTCGCATGGGCTTCTTCTTCCTGTTGTCACGCGGTCCTTTCTCTGTCTTCTCGCGAGCCTTGCCTTTGGTCGGTGCCTTCCCCTTTTTCTTTGTATGTTCTAGTTCTTTTCTCATTGGCTCGATCAAGGCCCAAAGTATGTCCTGGGCGTTAATAAAGTTGTCGGCTTAATCCATAACTCTCGCAGCATGGCGGGAGTTCTCCTTACCAATTCTGTCATGAACTGGGATTAGGGCCACACTTCTCTTAAAAGTGCTGCCAAAGTTATCTTCTTGTTTTGGTTGTCTGTACTCATACGTTCTTTGTTGAACCTGGATAGGTATGTCTTTAGACTTTTGTTTTCTCCCTACTTGCTTGTGAGGAGGTACGCTGCGAGGCGTCTTCTTCTCCTACTCACCATAAACTGTGTGAGAAACAGGCGGGCCAGCTCCCCAAAGCTGTCTATGGACCTGGGTGCCAAAGACCCAGACCATACTCTCGTCGACCCCTTCAAGGTTAGCGGGAAAACTCTACAAGCCACTTCTCCTAGGAAGCCATGCAGGGCCATTTCTTCGTAATTCCCTTTGAGATTACACAACTCGTCCTGCATGTTTTTTCTTTCTTCCTCCGCGTCACCACCCCTTCTTGCATTTCTGGACTCTATGTGCTCGTTGTTGCTTGGTCCTGCCTCATTCTCTGGTCCATTGGTGACTATACTCTGAGTGTCTCGTTCTCTTTTAGGAGGGTCTCCACTTCGATAGTTAGCTTCCCTACCAGTTGTTCCATCATGGTGAGCCTTGTTTCTATGTTCATTGACGTTGCTTCTTCTTTTCCCCGAGTTGTCTGAGAATAGGTTGTTGCAGGCATCCGAAGGACACGTGAAGTCTATAGAGATCTCACAGACGGCGCCACTATTTATACTAGGTTTCTGGGTGGGGATAGCTCGTACCTGACTTCGAGGAGCCAATGTCCCTTCAACTATTCGCTTAGTTAGAATCCTTTAATACGGCATGGCTTCTGGAGTGGTGTCATTAATGCAGCATAGAGTCCGGGGAGTGGCGCCATTAATGCGGCATGGCTCCCTAACTCACTTTACCCTGCGGACATTCCCTATTAAGCCCCTCCATGCCTACTTGAGATCAAAGGTTTCCCATATTTCCTGCCCACTTGTCTATGCAGGTTCTCGAGGGTAGGGTGTCATTGATGAGGTGTCAGGGCGACGAGTCCCATTTGCTCCTATTGTCTGTTTTTCCCACGCGTGGATTGCTTTGTGGATGGGTTTTGCTCATGGACCAAGTATTCTGCAAAGGCCCACCAACTCCTTTTAGAGGAGGGTCATTGGGCTTGGCTGAACTTAACTGAACTCTCTGACTTACTTCCCCAGTGGTCTCTCGTGAGCTTGCTATATGGGCTGATAGGAGGGCTGACAGGAGGGAAAACCTCCTTATTCGTGCAACTAGCTTGATGATCATCAGGATTAAAATCCTAGCCACTCCCTTTGTAAACATCTTCGATCAAATTATATATGTCGTCAAACAGCTGATCAACAATCTACAAGATTAGCATTGGGTTCGCGCGCCACTTCACGCCACATGACAAGCCGCATCTATATATAATTTTTGGAGCATTGACATGATTGGATTAGTTAAATTTTAGTTAAGGAGGATATTTATTTTTATTTTATTTTTGTCTAGAGTCATTTGAAATGCACTTTATTTATTGGATTAATTATTCTTCTCTCTAATCTATTTAAATATTTATTTTATATAATTTTTAATAATAAATTTTACTTGCATTTTTAGAAAATATATGTAGACGTACGTTATATTATAATGAAACAAAAAATTGATATATTATATGTAGACGTACGTTCTATAGTTTATTCATGTTTAGAAAAGGTCTTTGTATAAAAATGTGGGTAGTTAAGTTAGTCGACCCTTTTGTCCAAGAACTTTATATAAAAATAAAAATGCTCTTTAAATATCATCAAGAAAATGCAACACGTACAAATGCGTGAGTTAATGGATTGCTTAAATTTCTTATGCATGCTAGGTTGCACGTACGAATTAAACATTATTTAATACATTTGTAACATTCGAGGCTGGAGCAATAATAAATAATAATAAAAACACTCCCACAATTAATACGAAAATTAAATAATTATCTATACCATCATTAATTGATCACCTCCTCCGATCCCCGATCCATTCTATAGCTAGGAGGTGGAGGAAGGTATATTAAGGGTGGATTTGGATGTTGAAGTGAGTTGAATTGAGATGATAAAATATTATTATTTATTATTATTATTATTTTAAGATTTGAAAAAGTTAAATTATTTATTATATTTTATGTTGAGATTTAAAAAAATTGTAATGATGAGTTGAAATAATCTCAACTTCCAATCTTATCTCAACTTCCAATCGAAGCCTAACACTTCCCTGTCATTAATGTTTCTTCCTTCCTCTTATTTCCCCTCCCTCTTCCTCTAGTATTGTTTCTTATTTTCTCTCTAGCTAGGCATATATAGGACGATAGATCTAGTGATTTAATTATAGGTCCATTTTCTTGCCTTGCACGCGACCACCAATTATTGCACGGGCGTCACGTGGCCGGCCTTCCACAAGCCATGCACTGTTATTCACCATCGGAGATTGATCGTCCCTAGCTAGCTATTTCATGGAAGCATCAAACTATCCCTACCTACATGATTAACGTGGGGACTGAGGTAATTCAACATCAACAATCTTATAATTAGTAACAAGTTCAATATTTTACGTACATAGCCTACCATACTAATTAAGGATCGATATTCTTTACATGCATGAGAATAGCTAGCTAACTTGATCATGATTATTTTTCCAAATTATTTACTTTCATTTTTTGCTCTATATATATTAATTAATTGCATTACAACTAAATTTCACACAACTCACAAGTACTCTTCAATAAATTATTATTATTTTTTAAAATTTATTTGGAATTTTTTAACTTTTCCAAAAGAGAATATATATATATATATATATATTAATTCATTTTCGGTTGCATAAGTATATAGCTAGGATGACAAAGCTGGGGCCACAGTAGATCTCTTTCATGTGATTATCAGATTGTTGTCTTGCACATTGCCTCCAAACAGGGGCAACAACCCATGTAGAAGAAAAACAAACACCACTTTGTGGTTGGGACGACCCATTCCCACTGCAGGCTGCTGCAGCGCGCGGTGTTAGCTTTTTAGACATGTGGGTATGCTCCCATCGGCTTGGTTGAAGACAATTGAACTGCAGCCATATATGGTGTCTCAATCACCCCACAAAAGTTAGCCTAAACTGCGGCCAACTGATGGGACTCACCACTGATCAATATTGCATGGGGGCGGGCGGGGATATTAGAGATGCGAGCAAAAATTGCAGATCGATCATGTTCATTGTTCATGATGTGGTACTTCATGTGGCTATTGCTTGATTGTGAAACGACATTTTAGTACTATATATGGATGACTTTTTCTTTTTTATGCACAGGAGGAGGAGGAGTAGTAGTACTTGAGGAATTGATCTTATATGAAACTTGGTTTGGTTTCATTGAAGGCAGGGAGCACGTGGTTATGTTTTTCTGAATCGAAAATTTGAAACACTTTTGTCAGACCGCATTGATTGACATTGTTTGTTTCAAACTATAATATGCATGTGTTGGAACGGTTGAGGTGGTGGTCACAGTACTACTCTCCCTCTCAGTATCACAATCATGCATTTCTGACTCCCAAATTAGAGTTGAACATACATGTGACTGATTTCCACCTTGTTGCTCCAACTAGGCCATCTACTTTAGTTATATATCTATTCAAGGCTTTCATTTTACCATCATTCATCTTCTGTGGCTATCATCAACTACTACTCTACAATTTTCACCAAAAGTTCTGGTACCAGTCATTTTTATGATGACATCAAGTTCATTGGGTTTAGGTCAAATTCTCAAATATTACTTTTTTTCCTTCTTTCTTTTTTTTTTTAATTTATTATTGTTCTCTTTTGTTTCTGGTTAGGTGATATATTTATAAAGGACTTTCATAAAAATAATCTTATAAATTAGTGTTACGGGAAGTTATATATATGTCAAATCTATTATACATTAAAATAGAGTTTTACATATATACTATAATATTAAGTCATCTCAATTTAAAAAATTAATTTTTATAAGATCTCTTTATAGATAAAAAAAACTTCACTACAAGAGATTTGATCTTTAGAGACGAAATCTTTTAGGAACAAATTAAATTTCATCCCTAAAAGTACTTATTTGGGACAAAATTTAAATTTCGTCTCAACATATGGATGCGATTTTTTATGCATTCGAACATATAAGTATATGTTCGAATTAGACCTTCTATGACGAAATATATCGTCTCAAAAACAAAACATTCGAACATAAAAATAAAAAATAAAAAAGTTCGAACACAATTTTAAATACCGTTCGAGTGTTACTTCAAATAATAGTTGTGGCGGGAAAGTATATACAATTGTGTCGAGAAAAGTTTGAACCCATTCGAGCATGATATATAATCATTCGAACTAAAGTTTAGGTGGGAATTAAGTTATAAATAAATCTGGCGGGGATGTTGCTATACTATTCGAACGCTCCAGTACAAGTTCAAACTATATTTTAAATCACGTTCGAATGTTGATATAACTATTCGAATAATAGTCGTGGCGGGAACACATACATTAGAACCCGTTCGATGGCTACATCCTCCTGGGTTAAAGTTCCCCAAGATGTGAAAGACCACATCAAAAATCGTTGTCTGGTAATAAGTTACTTAGAAATTAATTAAGTATAACATGTTAATTTATAATTAGTTTGTATTTAGACTAACCATTTATAATTATTTCAAGGATGAGTTTGAACTAAATTTTTGGATGGCGAGAGGATCGACTAAGGGTTGAGGAGCTGATGTCCAATGCATTATGGAGGTACAAAAGTAGATGTCATGCACACTATTAGAAGTTCAGTAGTACAACAGAGGCACGTCAAAATTCATTCCAAGAAATGCCACCGAATGAATGGGAGAAATTTTTTATATGTTTGAAGATCTCGCATATTAGGTAATTTCGTTGCTATATTTCTTTATGGTATATGATAGATGCATTAAAAAAATATAGTAATAATGTTTTTTTATGTTTCTTAGTAACGGGCTATTGTGAATAAGGTGTAACGGTCCGATCCGGTCCGATTTTGGACAAAATTTAGGACCGAACCAGTATGTAAAGGTGTCAACTCAAACCGGAAAACCGGTCCGGACCGGACCGGTTTTATCGGTTTTGAACCGGTCCGGTCCGGAACCGGTTTTTAAAATCTAAAAACCCGCCGGTTCCGGTTCCGGAATTTTTTGGACCGGACCGGACCGGACCAGTTGATTAAAAAATAAAAAATAATATTTTTATATATAAGTTTTATACAAAATATTTTTTATATATATTAAATATTAATGTATATAAGTTTTATATATAATGTATAATTATAAATTTTTATGTGAAATTTATAATATATATAATTATATATATTCATATATGAAATAATTTCTTATTATAATTTATAAATTATTACATAAAATGTTAATACTAAATCACTAAAAGTTTATAACTAATACTAATATATAACTTATAACTATATCAATAGTCTAATATTAATACTATTATATAGTCTAATATATTAATAAAAGTATAAAACAGTTTTTTTTAAATCAGTTTTTTTTTTTTATAAACAAATTTTTAATGACAAATTGTGAAACTTACATTTTAAAAAAATTGAAAAATCGGACAGGACTGGACCGGAAACCGGTAAAATCGGAAGTACCGGTTTAGGAGGATAACCGGTACGTAATCGGTTTTGAAAAATACAAAACCGGTACATACCGGTTCGGTCCAAGATTTTATCCAAAACCGGACCGAACCGGACCAGTTACACCCCTATCAGTATGCACCAGTTTTGCATTTTCAGAAACCGATTACGCACCGATTACCCTCCTAAACCGGTATCTCCGGTTTCGCCGGTTCTGGTCCGGTTCTTCGATTTTAATAGTATTAGTATTAGGGCATAAAATGTAATTAGTATACTAATGTATACTAATTAATTAAAG
Organism: Juglans mandshurica; assembly: GCA_022457165.1. Lineage (NCBI taxonomy): Eukaryota > Viridiplantae > Streptophyta > Magnoliopsida > Fagales > Juglandaceae > Juglans > Juglans mandshurica. Next base: position 12,990,961 of record CM039621.1, on the reverse strand, counting down.
CGAGATATAATTAATATACTAATGTATATTAGTATTACTAATGTATTATGTATTTATCAAAATGAATATGTTGATAATTCATTAGGTCATAAAATATTATTAATATATATATTTTATACTTAAAGCATCTGATCAAATAAATTTTCATGTTTAAGATTAAAATTTTATGTTATAAATTATAATAACATTAACTTATATCTAATTATAATTTATATGATTATATATTATATATAAAAATATATTATATATAATATTAAAAAAATTAATTTAAAATATATAATATAGTGAACCGATTCTGCCCAGTCCGGTCCTAAAAAGTATATAACCGAAACCTGTCCGGTACTGGCCGGTTTTGGAACTAAGGGAATCGGTCCGGGTCGGTTTTCCGGTTAATTTTTACACCCCTAACTGTGAGCAAAACAAATAGAGCAAGTTTAATGATACACCATCATGTGGGTTCTCAATATTTTCATCGACTATCTAAAAAATTGGTAATGTTATACTAGTTATCGTTCAATATTAACATATAGGTATTTCTGATTGAAGTTATAATATAGATTTTCCTTTTGCAGGAACAAGAAAGACCTACTGACTATAATCTGACCCAATTGTATGCTAAATCACATACAAATCGTGACGATGTTTGGATCAGTGCTAAAGCAAAAGTAAATTATGTAAGTTCAAGTTTTTTATTTGTATTTTCTAACAATGTTTTTGTTATTTATACTATTTATAATCTTTTTTTTATAGGATAAGATGGTTTCACTTAAGGAAACTGTTGCAGTTTCATCTGATGAATCATCTGTCGACGATGTTCATATCTTTTTTCAAGTTCTTGGACCACGTTTTGGATATTTGAGGGGCTTAGGATGTTGCTTGAAGTTTTCTTCAACATCATCATCTTCTTCTCAAGTAAGATCGAATAATATTTATCGAGAATTAGAGGAAGCAATGCTCGAGATAAAACATTTGAGGTCCATGCAAAGAGAGTTGCAGACTCAATTAGATCAGTAGTAGATTTAGAGGCGATATTAGAACAAAACATGCAGAAGAAACTGGAAATTCAATCCCAAAAAATGTTCGAATAGTGGCAATCAATGATGTCCCAAAATTTTATGCCACCACAATCCTAGAACTTATTTTCTTTACTTGTCTTTTTATTATTATGACTTGAACATTTGAACAAATGTGATGTTTTAATTACAATATTTAATATTAGTTTTATATTTTGAATTAAGTGTTCCATAGCATGAATACCGTTCGAACATAAAATACCCAATTCGAACGGTAAATTGTAATTTTTAAACCTTCAAACGCATTTTAGTTTTCGTTTGAACTAGCAACCAAAACCATTCGAATGACTTAAGAACAATCAATTATGTTCGAATATATAAATTTTCTGTTTGAACAGACTGCATGTATTAACATTCGAACAAATAATATTTTGTTCGAACACATTTGTCATTATTCAAATGTACCATACATCGTTCGAACACAAACATTGAGCCACCCGTTCGAACAAATGTTTTCAATTCGAATGTATATGCTTCTTGTTCAATCTTATTAATTTTGTTCGAACATAACTAAAATGTTCAAATACTCTGTCCATTCGAGCATGATCAAATAAGTTCGGTCATTCAAATCAAATTTCGATAATGTTTGAACAGATTCCAAGCCATTCGAACATAAAATGTTCCATTCGAACGGTTTTTTGGGACGAAAATGCTTCGCCCCAAAAACAAAATCTGGTTAGAATGCTTGACCAGTTCCGCCCAATTTTGTCCCTAAAAGTATTTTCTGGGATGAAATTCATCCCAAAAAATCTTTTGAGATAGGCCTTTTGGCACAAATTAGAGACGAAATTTTTTCATCTCTAATAACCTTTTGGGACAAAATTGTGGTTTATTTGATCCCAAAAAATCCATTCTCTTGTTGTGCCCAGTACTGGGCCTCTTGCATTTGGAGCTAAGCATAGAAACTTGTCATTAATTTATTGAATTGAAGAAATTAAAGGTTTAGAAAGAGAGTGAAGTCGGAATTAGGCATTGGAATTTGATCATGGCCGGGCCTCTCTATACAAGGAGCTTTATCAAAAGTCTATGATAGACTTGGTCTGCCGATGGGAACAATTTCGGGCATCTCAGAACTCAGATCTAGTGGCCGTGGTATATGATCCAAGTTCCAGCGGGCCAGCACGTACCAAGCTATCTGGGTTCCCAGCTTCATTCGCCATACTGTCTCTGGTCCACGTTTTATATTTGACAAAAGCATGCAATTTTTGTTTGCCCTTCTTCGTTCCTTCATATAAAGGCCTGTTAATTTGTTTTTCCTTCAATTTTATTAGGAAAATACTCTAACCACAAAGTGATTACATAAAAATAATCTCACAAATTGACGTGGTTTGATATGATTTGTCAAATTGTAAAGTTACTTTTATTATAAAGCACATCTAACGAATCAGATGAAGCCATATCAGTTTGTAGGATTATTTTTGTATAATTCATTTATGAATGTAGCGGTCCTCATTTTATTAATAACCTTTACTTTTCGAAGAATACCATGTACAATATAAGAGTTCTGTTTTTTACTATACTTTTGTCTTACTTTCATCGTATCGTATTAATCATGTACTATCAGTTAATCATTATATCAACTTTTTTAAAAAAATAAAAAATAAAGATTGAAGGATAATTGGATGAAAGTGCGACAAAAATATAGCATGTACCATTTTTCTTAAATTATATATATGGCTCTTGTTTTTGTGAAGATAATATCGTGGCTGATCTCTACCCTGTTAGAACTGATCCTTGTGAAAACTCTCTTTAACAAATAAACATAATTAGTTTTTACCAAAACATACTATGGGCCGAGAGTGGGCTCAAACTCCAGCCCAAGGTTTAGGAGAACCTTTTCGATTAACATTGGGCCGAAAAGATTATGTTGTCTTTGAAATCAAAATCACAGTCGGAATTAAATTAATTCGACCCATGCAGTTGGAAGCCCAAACTTGCCTAGGATTTTGAAGTGAAATGGACGACAAATAACCCAAGTCACACATGAAGTTTGGTATAAATGCTTTTGAATCCCGTTCCAAATTTAGAGTAATTCTACATACAACCATGAAATGTGTAAACGCCGCGTAATCGCTTTGAAAAATGAGAAAAGATACTTACAATCGTGAATTGTGTAACCGCCGCGTAATCGCTTTGAAAAAAATAATAAAATATGGGACCCACATAAAAAAAATTAATATTTTAATAGTGGACCCCACTCTTTTTCAAAGCGATTACGCGGCGGTTACGCACTTCACGATTGTATGTAGAATTACTCTTGAAAAAGAGTTGGGCCTATTATTAAAAAATTAATTTTTTCATGTGAATCTCATATTTTATTTACTTTTTTTCAAAGCGATTACGCAGCGATTACACAATTCACAATTACAAATATCTTTTTTCTCAAATTTATATGCTAAGATCTTTTCTTACCAAGCTTCATTAGGAGGAATATAACTTTTTATAATATATTTTATCATTCTCGACCACACATATTAATATGACAATTTTTAAATGGTCACTTCTATCGGTCATATATTAAATGAAAACCATTTAAAATATTCCAGATGATAACAAAAATATTATTCGTTCCATTAAGTATGTATATTTACTCGCAGTCTTATTATTAATTATTACTATTACTAACCCTATATCTCCTAATATTTTAAAAAAAATATGTATATTTATTTAGAGGAATGTTATGTATCAGTCACTATTTTCACTTTCACATCTCATATTTATAATTTTTTTTATAAATTATGAAAGCATTTTTTATAGAATATAAAATGTAGAGTTATAAATAATGACGGATGTGAAGAATTATTTATTTACAAAGAATCAGAACTTTTGTTGAAACTTTGGTGTGATAGTAGAATTAATTACATGTAGATAGTGGAGGTCAGTATTATGGAAGATTTGGTTTAATGAAATTAATATATCTACTTTTCCAAATATAAAGTGAATTAGATTAAATGATTAAACATGTTAACGTCAAATCAGAAGTAATTTTCACCGACATGCATGCATGTAGTAGGAGTCGTCCTGGAGGGGGCCATCCTTCCAAAGCGCAGCAGCACCAAAACGTGTAACGTGTTAATCATAGTCACCTCAAAATGCATAAATAATCTTAGATTGCGGCTCTTACCTAAAAAATAAAATAAAGTTTATCATTTTCCCTTTTTTTCTTTCCGATCGAAGATTAATATCACTTTAAATTACACAAGTATTGCCGGCCGATTAGTCCCATCCATCTCTGTCATCAACTGAATGATCCTCGACAAAGTGCAACCTCATGATCAAGACTTGCCCCCAAACAGTCCCTTATTTAATTGGAGTTTGTAAACATAGATATTGTATATAAATAGTTCTCGAGAAATTTCAAGAGTGGAGCTACGTAACGACAAAAGTAGATAGACATCATGCATGTCCATTGTCCTCTAAATATGCTTGAGAAATTAATAAAAAGGCAAAGTTTGAGCCAAATTATGTCAGATTTGCCTAGAAATGTTTGTGATCATACTTTAATTTGGGCAGCAATGGGTACTGATTTGTGAATATAATGTATCAAATTAGTGTACGTATTTCTCATAGACATTCTCTTCTTGTTTGCAACCCTTGTTTTTTGGGCAGACAAAAAAATATCTAAGATTCTTTCTAATCCGGCCCGTTCTTTAATCGCTTACCCAACATCTCTTACGAAAGCAAAAAAAAAAAAAAAAAAAAAATAGAACGTAAAATTTACGAGCTTTGACAACATGTTTATATATATGAAACTATAGATTAATTTTATTAATACGGTAATCAAATATACATAAGTGTGACGGTGTTACAAAAATTTAATATAATATATAAGTAAACCCTACTTAGGGCATTAGCATTGGTTATTGCATATGCATATGTAAAGTCATATTTGCATAATATGACCTTAAAATCCTTCACATTGACTAATACATATCTAAATATTTAGCTAATTATGAACAATACTTATCCAAATTTAGATAACTACTATTCACCCTACAAATCATATTTTAATAATTATTTCTCTCTCCTCCTACTCTCTCTCTCACAATCCTTTCATTTTCTCTCTCCTTCAACAACATAACAAACCTTCACTTACACATTCATTTTATTATTATAATATATTATATATATTTTTTATTTTATTATATTTTTAATATAATATATAAAAAAAAATTATATTTTTTATTATTACATTTGTATTGTTAATGTCAAATGTATGTAGTGGATGCTAATTGTAAAATATATAAAAAAAAATTTATTTTAGTAAAAAATTAATAATAATAATAAAATATTATTATTTTGTCTCAAATATGCATAAGTCAATGTGAAAATTTTACTTGAATAACAAAGTAGATATGTAAAAGTGATGATTTTATATATGTATAGACCAATACTAATGCTCAAGAGATCATTTCGGCTTGGACCAATACTCTATGGCCCAAATCTCGTTAAAAATTCATCAAAAAATCGCAACAAGTCACTATCGGGTTAAGCCATCAGACCAATCCACCACAAACATAACCAAAATCTACACATAGAAGAGCCCAACAACATGAATGTATTAATGTTTCATATCTTGAGCCATTCAACTGGTTAATTTAAAACTCAACACATAATTCATATATATAATAAAATTATTTATATTGTGCAAGTCTCCTCTACTCTATTAAAAAAATAGTAGGCAAAATTTGGTATATATCCACAGGAAAAAATCACAACCAAACATCTGATCTGCAGCCTTTATTTGGAAAAAAGAAGAATTGAAAAATAATACATATGTATTACCGAGTTTCACAGTCGTGCCACAAATTAACCACAACCAAACATCTGATCTGCAGCCTTAAACGACCTTAGTTATGGATAGAGATCAGAACTGCCTGCATCATTAATTGACCTCAGTAATCAGTTTTTTAATTGGCTAGTACTGTCTCTTGATTGAGACTTCATTCACAAAAAAATTAGGTATTTTTTGGTCGCCTTGTTTTTCACGTTTAAGATGCGTTTAGTTGATGAATTAAATTGAGATAATAAATTATTATTAAAATATTATTTTTTAATATTGTTATTATTTAAAAATTTTTAAAAAAATTATATTATTTATTATATTTTATATTAAAATTTTAAAAAATTATAACCATAAATTAAGATAAATTTAATAACCAAACGAAACCTTGTAGATAGATGATCAGCTAGCAATGAGAACGTACATACATTATGTTATATAATATTTACTTATGTGGTTTTCTCTTTTTCAACTGATGAAGGATTACTGACTAGATTTTTTTTTTTTTTTTTTTTATATTGAAGATAAAGAAAAAAAAAAAAAGTCTGAAACTGAAAGGGTGCGTGCCATTATGAAGTACGTACGTACTGATCTCCATTTAGATAATAACATTTCAGGTGTGCCTAAAGAACACGTAAATGATAAAATTCTATCTGGCATTTACAAGTAGTACTACATATCATGATGAACTGCAATCGTCCACGACAAAGCAATGTTCTTCTGTATGTAAAGTCGCCAGGAAATAAAGAAATAAGTAGTTTATCTAGAGCACGTAATGCTCTCAATACCATGTACTTGACCAACACCAATCATAATAATAATCAATAAATTAAAAAAAAAAAAAAAGAATAACTTGGGCGGCCTGCAAAGCAAAAGAATGGGCATTTCATTTGCAATATGCGAAAACGGACAAACTTGGTTCAAAAGCACAATGCCAATTTCCATTGAAAATATGGCTCCAGCCTCCAGCTAGCGATTCCAAACCAAACCTTTTTTTTTTTTTTTTGGTAACTAACCTTAAAGTCTACCACTGTCCTCCTCTCCTGCATGTATGTGCATGCATGTATTCTTTTCCTTTTTCTTTTTTTTTTTTTTTTAAAAAAAAATTGTCGCACGAACTCATGAGTCATGATGAATGAACTCGTTTGATTTTAGGTCCCGATCCAGTAGTACTTTATCTCCTTGATCTTGATTAATTTAAATTAATTAAACCGTGATTTTTGACCGCCCATTTCATCAGTGATTTCCCATCAACTTCAGAGTCTCGGATAAATACTCGTAATCCCATGTGAATGTCTGACAACACAGTGCTAAAAAGGTCATATGCCCCACTACCTACTTCACCAATGAGGTAGACGTTTATAAGAACAAGAATGTTAATGCCATCTCACGTAAAGGTAGTTGCTCATCAAAATTATTTATTTAATTAATTCATAGACCCCTTCCCTTATAAATTCATCACGAATAAATTCAGGATTTTATTGGTTTGATTTTCTTTTTTCTTTTTCTTTTTTTAAATGCCAACCAACCACCGGAAAATTTAACTGATCGGGCGGCGGCAACTTTAATTAATTCCATATTATTATAATAATTAGGTGATTCTTTATTAAAAATTCCTGATTGGAAATCACCAGATTTTAATTAATTAATCTAGAAAAATAAAAATAAAAATAAAAAAAGTAACCCCAACATGGGCTGTCGATTGAAGGAATAAATTATCAAGAAAAAAAGAAAAAACAAAGAAGAAAGAAATCCTCTCAAATTTATTAAAAAAAAAAAAAAGTTCAGTTTGGTAGGCCTTCCTAGTGATCATGGTTCCTCTATTATCCTTTTATAAAAATGCTTGCTTGGGTGATACAACATATCAAATATAAAATGGAGCCCACACCACATAACAAGTAACCCAATGATCAATCTTGATCATCAACGTCCACAATCGCTCCACGTGTACGTACTCTTTAACTTTTAATTTGAAAAGAAAAAAAGAATCTATAATATATATAGGGAACATGAAGATCCGTATATTGACGATGGCTCCCGTGGAACATGCAATTAATACTATTGTGTAAAGCAACGAGCAATAATATTAATTGGAGGAGGAATATTACTGTGCATGTGTAGTATCATAGCCTACAGAGAGAAGTGAATCGTGATGATGAATACCAATAATAATAATATTCTATGTTAGTTGTAAACACGAAACGTATTCAATGTGGTGACACCTACGTAGCTAGAAAAGATGCTCCCCTCCACTTCTGTTAATATACGGATCGATCGAGCAAGCTATATAGGTAGTAGACCAGACATGAATGATTATGAGAGGTACTGCGTGGTGGGCGGTTGATTTGAGACTCCCATGTATAATATCTGTTTGGATTTGGAATCCCTCTCTTTTCTTCTAATTGGGTTTCGATTGGTCCTTGTTAAAATCATATATAGCCCTCTATATGTTCCAAATCATGTCATTATTATAAACAGAATACCATCTAATCCTTCCTCTGGCTTTTCTACAACTGATGGGAGGCTTAAGACGGAAAATGGAAAAAAAAAAAAAAAGATAAATTATTAAAGATGTTTTGTTTTTTCTTTTTTTATTATATACATTTACATTATGATAACATTGCCTTGTAATTTTATTTTATTTTATTTTTCCTTCTGCAATGGGTTAATGGGGGCAAAGACGTAAATTCATTTTCATGTTTTTTCTATTTCTTTTGGGGGGTATTTTATTTCTAGATCGAATTAGTCGGTTGTTTGGTTAGGCGAAATTCACGGATTTGGTGTTCCCCTCTTTACTGCAGGCGAAGATGACACGATCGAAGCTGTCTGTATCTATCTAATACTGTGGGAGGCTGTGCGTGCATATATATCATCAATGAAACTTTAGGGAAAGAATGAACTTTGTCATATGAAGATGACCTTTGCCTAACATTGTTCTTTGTTTTTTTTTTTTTTTGAGATAATATTATTTCTTGTGAAAACTGGGGAGAGGGTGTTGCACAGGAATACGTCTCTTCTATTGACCTTTCCATCTGGCTTTTTTAGGCTTATTATTTACTTCATTAATCCAATTGAGAGCGAGTGAGAGAGAGAGAGAGAGGAGACCCCCTCCCTCCCTTTTTCTCTCTTCGCAACTTGATCTCTATCTCCGACAGCATCAACATTCAAGACTTTTATCAACCAACCAACCAACTTTAATTTAAGATCATGCACGTTTTGACATGTTTATAGGTATCGATTAATCTGCGCTAATTAAATGCTTAATTAAGATTGTCAGCCAACATCATCAACACGTACTGTCTAATTAATTGGTTAGCAAAGAGAACATCATATACATCCCATCTCTTCTTTCTTTTCTTTTTCTTTATTAAGAATCTCATCACCACTCAACTACCAGCTGGTATCATCTAGGGGTGGGCAGCGGGGCCCCGCCCCCGCTGCCCCGCCCGGCTTCCGCCCCGCCCCCGCATGGGCGGGCGGGCTAACCCGCTCCGCCCATGCGGGGGCGGGGTCCCCCGCCCCGCATAGAGAGGGCATAGCGGGGGCGGGGGGCGGGATGACCCCAGCGGGGCCCCGCCCCACCCCCGCCCCCGCCCCACATTAAAAAAAAAAAATTATTTATATATATTAAATAAATATATTGTATATAGATATATACAATTTATAAAAGACTTAAAATTATATTCAAGTCATTGGATTGTTTTGGCCTCCTAGGCCAATCTTTATATAGGAGGCCAATGCAATACAATAGTCATCCTTAAGCAATGTGGGACTTAGTAGTAAGTCCCACATTGCTTAAGGATGACTATTGTATTGCATTGGCCTCCTATATAAAGATTGGCCTAGGAGGCCAAATCAATCCAAAATCTAACTCTAATGAGTTTAAATTTTTTTATATTTATAAATTTTAATTTATTATTTAAATTATATTATAATTTTGGTCTAAAAAAATATTTTTAGACCAAAAAATTTTTTTTTTTTAAGATTAAGGCAGGGGGAAAACCCCCATCACCCGCATGGTGCGGGGCGGGGGGCGGGGAGGGGGTGCCCCCGCCCCGCACCATGCGGGTAGCACCCCTAGTATCATCATGGAGTACTCAAAGATATATATGATCAGTTAGATAAACTAGACCTACCCGTAACTTGAATGAAAAAATCTATTTCTCATCATTTTTATTATATATCATCCTTTTAATATTTTTGGATATAATATAAAATAATAGACTCACAAATAAAATATAATAATAGTCTACAAATATTAAATATCACATTAGAAGACGATGAAAAAATAATAATAATAAAAAAAATGATGAATAGCTAGCATTACTCATCTGGTTATATTTAGACATGGATTGCTAATTGGGTGAATGATAGATGAGTGAAACTAGGACCTCCTCTAGCTAGCTAGGGCAACCTGTACACAAGTACCCTTAGCTAGATAGCTCTTTTTCTTTCCCTCTGTTACCAACCAATAATATAAAATCTTTTCGTTTGATCTACATCCTCGGCTATATACAAGAGTATTCTCATTAAATTAGTTAAAAGTTAAATTCAATAAGTATTTAGCTATTTAAGATTAAAATATGCTCATATTGGATTAGTCAAATTCTAAATATTTAGAATTTAGCTACAGTGACTTTAAAAAATTTTTCAAATTTGAAGATTACTGTACATACATCAAATATATATATTTTATTAATTATTTCTCTCTCCCTTTCTTTCTATCACGTATTTTATCACAATTATTATATTAATTTAACTTAGTGATATATTAATTTAATAAGAACATGGTTATTAATTAACATATAATAAGAAAAATAGTAAAATATGATAAAATTAAATAAATTAATAATTAAAAAAAATTAAATATTTTTGAAATTATTAGTTATTCATTACCCTATAATAAATAAATGTATAATCTAATGTGGAGATTTGATGTGAATAATCAAAATCAAATTCATCTTATATTATTTTATTATTATATAATGAAAAAATAGCTATTTTAATGTGGAGATTTATGTGAATGAAATAGTCAAAAGTTAAATTTCTCTTACATTCATCAAAATTGTCCTTTAATTTTGACTAATCCAATGAGAGTGTTCTAAGATAATTACAATTCATGTAGTAGACTACACAATTAAAGCTGGTAACCAAATCGACAAATGCAAGAAATTTGGTTGCATTGAAAGGAACTAATTAATCTCATGACATGTCACCATCTATAATTTTGCTTATTTCGTAATAACCAAGCTTTCTTTTTCATACCCCTTTTTAATAATAGGACATCCTAAATCCTGATCAAGTCGAAGTTGGAAAGTATAAAGAGAAGAGAGGAAGCAGCACTTTTGAATTGATATGGGTGCATTATTTTTAAACCCACCTTTAATGGTGCTGGAAACCCCCTCCTCGACATAAGACATAATCGATGTTATCTAAACAGCCACGTACACATGTCACATGGGTAGCCCCCGCAATACAAATATTTCACTTCCTAGCTCGTACTCCAAAACAAGGAACAGCACCACACACTCTTAACTATATATCAAACCTCAAATTGTGACTTTTCGGTTTTTATACTAAGAAAAAATTTTCTTCACACTTTACTATTTATCACATACTCAGCATATTTAGTGTATTGAATTAAAAAAAAAAAATTTTGAGTGCATGATGTGTGGAGAGTGTAGGCAGATGCTTAGAATTGTTCTTATACTAAACTCATGTAAGATATGATCTTTCAAATTTAAATCAATGGAAAACTTAGAAACAAAGTTAAAACTAATTACACATAAACACATGGTCATAATACTATATATGTATATATCATATGTTGTGAATTAAATAATTAAAGTCAATGAGAGGGGGCTAGCTTTGTGTTGCGCGTAACGAGTGTGAGTGAGTGTGTGTGCGTGTGTTTTTGTGGAATCGCAATTTGTGGTATTTAACACCTTTCTCACCGTCCAATAATGCTTCACATGCACACACGTCTTTACACGAGAGATTGACGCGTGGTGTGGGGTAGGCTTTGGGGAAGAGAGAGTTGCCTCGATCCTTGAATGTGGATTATTATTATTTTTTATTATTTTATAATTAAAAGTGCACGCCAGAATCTTTTCTTTTCTTTTTTAAGTTTTAATTATTAGTATTATTTTTTCCTGTGGGGGTTGGAGATTGGAGATAGTGGAGTTGCTTGGTTTTGAAGTCTGTTTTATCATTACCCTATGCCCTTTACATATATCTCCATTCTTATCTTCAAAGATTATGTATTGCACGTGCCTTTTGAGTTATATATATATATATATATATTATGTATTATTTACGCACTCTATTAATGTGATTGATTGTATTATTTTTTTAATAGGAAATAATTGTATTACTATTTTTTAATAAAAGTATGCATTGAGGAATAGGGAAGAGTCTAACTTCATAGCTCAAATTAGTAAAAAGTCGGTGCATCAATGCAAAAGCCAAAAAAAAAAAAAGAAAACAAGTAAGATAAGAAGTGGGATAATACCAAAGTCGCACTTTAACAAAATGAAAAGAAAATAAAATCCCATTCCCTTGGCAAAATAAATATAAATTATAATATATTACTTGGCAACTGTAACAGGCAACATTAACTTGGACAAATACAAGATTAAGCGGTTTCTTCAATATATTTCTATTTTTTTTTAAGGATTTGTATGCTTATATCTTATATTAATATATAATAAAATTATTATTTTAATTGTGTTATTTAAAAAGTTAATTAATAAATCAGCATTATCCCTAATATAAAATTAGAGCACGAAATGGAAGCAAAAGCCGGCATAGACGGACATTCTCTCATGTGTACTGCTCATATATCTATATTTGTTTTTCTGGCTTTATTACCCAAATAATAGATTATAATAATAATTTTTATTATTTTTTATTTTGAAAAAGACAAAAGTGGACAGGCGGCCGTATAAAATAAGTCAAGTAAAATATAAAAAGTAAAGGGGCTTTTGGAGAAATAGCGTCCTCCAGTAAGATCTTCCCACGTGCGCCGACACGTGGCTCGAAAGCCTAGAACGATGTCTTTTGCCCCCTCGATGGTCTCGCGTTTACCCAAAAATATATGGAAATGACACGTGTGTGCGCGATTAGATCAAATTAGATTAGATTACATCAAAACATCGAATCTTTAAGGATCACATGCGCCGCACAAAGCTAAAGCCCATGGGGGGGTTGGTTTACTTTCGGTCCTCGACGACGCCGTCAAGTCTTTTGTTTTTAACTTTTATTTTTTTTACTTAAGAAAAAGCGGAGGCGGGGCGGCCACGTAGCAATCTTCTGTACACTGTGACTATACCAGCTTTTTTCTGCTGTAAAATGTTGGATTTGAATTTTACTGTCTCCAGACAAAATCCGACACTACGGTACTTTTAAAATATCTAATTGGTCCAAAATAAAAATAGATAATATAATTATTATAAAATAATTATAGATGTATTATTATCTTTAAAGGAATAAATGAGTCAATATCTCTTTAACTTATTGTCTCAAATAAAAGAAAAACACACACACAAAAATATATCGTACGATATTTGCTCATAATTAACCTTAATCTCATCATTTCTTTATTTAAAAAGGGAATGTACATTTTAAGTTAAGAACTCGAATGCTACTTAATTTTTTCGATATGCTTTAAAGCTGACTCAATTGGATAATTTATATTGAAAAATACTTTAGATAAAAATATTATATAAAAATAAACTCACAAATTAATGTGTTTTGATATAGTACGTCAAATTGTAAAGTTACTTATATTATAAAATAGATCTAATGGATCATATTAATCTACATCAGTTTGTGAGTTTAATTTTATGTAATCTTTTAGTGTATATAGCAGTTCTCATTTATATAATATATGTAATATTGAGAAATTATATATATATATATTCAAGATAATTAATTAAGACAAAATATGAATCTTATACATCTTAAAATTCTATTTGATCTTATTTTTAAATTAAAAAAAAAGAAAAACGTTTTTTCTTAAATGACACGGTTGGTTCGGTGTTGTGGTGGGGGAATTTGGGAGGGGGAGAATTGTAAGCGACGTAGATTGTTGGAAAGAAGTCCAAAGTCTTTATTTTATTATTGTTATTATTTGTTTAATTTTAGAGGGGAAGAGGATTGAAAATCTCGTGAAAGTGGTGGCTGCTTTTATTGGCCGTGTGATATGAACAACGAGACAGAGTCGTATGGAATAAAAATTCGGTATATGGAGTTTGGACCACTGACACGTGTGAATGAGTGAGTGGATAAAACTACATCTCCACACACGCACGCACGCGGATCCTACTCCTCTTTTCCTTTCCTTTATTTGGTACTTGTTTAGTTTCGACGGAACGAAGGTTTTAAATTGTTGACCGATGAATTGAGATAATAAAATATTATTATAATATTATTATTTTATGATTTAAAAAAATTAAATTATTTATTATATTTTATATTAAAATTTGAAAAAATTATAATAATGAATTAAAATGAATTTAATAATCAATGAAGCTGATAGATTTACATTTAATAATATTTTGAATAATATGCCATTTAATAATATTATGATTGTAAAAATCATTTCTATACGTAGAATGATTGCGGTATTGTGGGGGGTTTGGGTAATCTTGGAATTTGATACTAAAATGACAGGAGGTGTATTTAATATAGGGTTTAGCTAATATGATTGCATTGAAACAAAATTAAAGAGTGGAGAAATTAATAAAGTGAGGAGCAGGTGGGCCAATGTGATTATTAATTTTTCCTATTGATAGGCAAGAAAGTTCCGAAGCCTAGCACTACCACTACCCCGCCCCCATCTAAACCTATATTTTAAATAAATAGCATGCATCAATTCAAAATTTGAAATAATCATCCAGAATCTTGACACAGTGAAAGTTTGATGACACTATCGTTAATGGGTTTTATTAATGTTTTTGGTTCTCATGTCCAATATCAGTAATAAAATTAACAAGAAGAAAAAATGAGACCAATATTATGAATGCATGGTTGGCTGTGGGCTTAACACAAACGTAAGCATCGATATGATCTATTTTGTTGTTGTCGTTGTTTTCATAAAAAACCAAATCGAATTCCACTATTCATTCATTTGACGTTACGAGTCACAACAACATCCATTGAACGCATCGAAGCCCTCCCGCCCCAACAAACAAAAAAAGAAAAAATAAAAATCCAGGTAATATTTAGCTGCATGCTGACCACGCGTTTCTTTCAAAGTACCATAATAATCCTAATAATAACGGTAACTTTGTTATGCTAATTATCGGTTTGACCAGTCAATTAAGAACGGAAATCCTAACCCACGCCACGTGCCCCCGCACCCAAAACAACACAAAACAAAAGTGAAGAACCAAGCGTAGTATAATCCTCGGTTGCATCGTCGCACCCGATCCCTC
Source organism: Juglans mandshurica (assembly GCA_022457165.1). Lineage (NCBI taxonomy): Eukaryota > Viridiplantae > Streptophyta > Magnoliopsida > Fagales > Juglandaceae > Juglans > Juglans mandshurica. Next base: position 12,975,668 of record CM039621.1, on the reverse strand, counting down.
CCCCACCAGTAAGACGAAAGATTGACCGGGTAACGCACGGGTAGCGGAGTCCCCTTCTCCCGGTCTGTGGAGCCTGATGGAGAGAGAGAGGGACGGGCTTTTTCGGTTGTTCCCTTCTGTTCTCTTCACCCCAGTCAACACGTGTCTCTACCGGTCCTAACCGGTTACCGGTTTTATCCGTGACGGCGACGTCGGCCAGCTTCCCCCCTCCTCGTTTACGTGGACCCCATTTCCATATTAATTTTAATCAATCAGATATGGTTAAACTGTATTTTCATCTTTCTATTTACAGGTCAGAATAATTTATACTGTACCAAAATATGGAATTTTTTATATCCAACTTTATTTTCACTTTTCATTATTTTTTCAAATTTTCCATCATTTTATAACCAATCTTTATTCATTAAAATTCAAAAAATAGACAATTAAATAGATAGAAATTTGGTCAATTTATTTTTATCTTGCTGTATTTAAAGTGCATCGTTCTCATTCTCTTGGATTTATTATTTTAAAAATTTTAACTTAATAAATTGATAAGTTTTTGGGTGGGGTGGGAGTGTTAATAAGAGGCTTGGATTGTTGAAACCATGTTTTTTTTCTCTATGATATTTAGAAATTGAGTAAGATAAAAAAAGATTTCTGAAGGTGTGCTATAAATAATTTTTTAAAAATTAATTTAAAACAAAACATTACATCTAAATGTAAAACTAAAATGTTTTTTTTTTTAAACAAAAAAACAAACAAAGGGAGAGAGAGAGAGAGAAGGAGAAGAAGAAGAAGAAGAAGAAGAAGAAGCAGCTGAGAGGGATAAAGGGGGAGGTGGGGGGCCTTAAGAGAGATTTAGCTCCCAAAGCCAGAAACTAAAAAAGCTCCCAATCTGATTTGCAGAGCACAGAGCAGAGAAAGATAAGAGAGAATAAGAAGTCTCCAAGAACAGAAACCAGACAGGAAAGAGAGAGATATAGAGTACATGTGTTATTTTGATAATTCCAATCAAGTCCCTTTTTTTTTTTCCTTCTTATCCAATCCGTAAGTCCCCTCTGCATTATCAGACCCTTCTTCCCTCTCTCTCTCTCTCTCTCTCTTTTTTTTTTTTTCTTTCTTTTCGTTTCTTTATATTCTCGTGCTTTCCTAAACGAGAATATCTAATTTAGATGATTATCTTTAATCGTTAGCGCTAAACCATACTTATACCGATCTAATTTTTGTTCGTATTTTTTGTTTTTTTGGTTAAATTGAACGTGTTCTTGAGCTCTGATTTCGATCGTTTCTGGAACTTTGAGTTACTGGCTTTCAATCGGGCAAATCGATATAAGTTTCCGATTTCCTGGTGGATTTTAGAGATCTGAGCTTTCCTTATTCTTGCCGTGAACAGTGAAAACTTTTCAATTGCAACTGATATGTTTGGTGCTGTTTTGGTCTCTTCCTTCTCCTTTTTTTTTTTTTTCTGACAAGAACTTAGTTCCGAAACATCTTTGGTTCATTGGTTTCGGATCAGTGATTTTTTTTTTTTTGGATGGGAAGAATAGCGTTAGGTTCTATGCAATTCGGCTTCTTTTTTAGACTTACCTTTTAGTTTCGAAAAGTATTTTTTTTTCTTCAATAAGATTTGCATTCATTCTTTTGGATAGGTTGGTTCTGCAATTGGGACCGAGTTTGTTTTTTTTGTGGGACTTCGGAGCTCGGATTATAGGTACACTTTCTTTCTCTCCATTGAAGAAGAAACAACGAGGTTTTGGATCGGATTGACGGTTTGTGAATTTGCCAGCCTGGGTTGAACTGAGGGAAGACATGTTGGAGGGTAGGTGCCTGCTTTCGAGGGCATTTTCGAGCGCAGAAGCCCAGTGGTCTTACATGAGTTATCGGTTCGATGTCACAAACGAGAAGCGCCGCCGGGAAATTGACGGTGAAGATGAACGTGAATGTAGACAGAGGAAGTTGTGCGACCCATTGGATTATCGCGAGACGAGAGCCGGAACGCCGAGTGAGCTACAGCAATCCAATCATCGCAGTGAAGGGCGAGGAGTAGAGGGAGGAGAATCCGATGACCGGAATGGAGGAGGAGGGGATTCTTCAGATTCGGGTTCGCTTAATGGAGCAGGAGGAGGAGATTCTTCGGATTCGGATTCCCTTAACGGAGAAGAAGAAGAAAGAGGGGGTTCTTCGGATTCGGATTCCCTTATCGATCCCATTGGCCGAGACATTTCGATCAAATGTCTCATTCTTTGCTCCAGGTCTGATTATGGTTCCATTGCCTCTTTGAGCCGGAGTTTCCGTTCCTTGATTCGGAGCGGCGACCTGTATAAGGAGCGCCGCCAGAACAATGTGATCGAACACTGGATTTATTTTTCGTGCCACCTCCTCGAATGGGAAGCATTTGATCCGATTCGTCGCAGGTGGATGCGTTTGCCTAGAATGACCTCCAATGAATGCTTCATGTGTTCGGATAAGGAATCTTTGGCCGTGGGCACCGAGCTTCTTGTATTTGGTAAGGAGGTGACGTCCCATGTCATCTATAGATATAGTATTTTGACAAACTCATGGTCTTCTGGAATGAGAATGAATGCTCCGAGATGCTTATTTGGGTCTGCCAGTCTTGGGGAGATCGCAATTTTAGCAGGTGGGTGCGATTCACGTGGAAACATCTTGAGCTCTGCGGAGCTATATAATTCCGAGACTCAAACGTGGTTAACACTCCCGAGCATGAATAAACCCAGGAAGATGTGCTCCGGGGTGTTCATGGATGGGAAGTTTTATGTTATTGGGGGAATAGGGGGAAGCGATTCAAAGGTTCTAACTTGTGGAGAAGAATATAATTTAGAGACGAAGACTTGGAGAGAAATTCCTAACATGTCTCCTGGACGGATTGGTGCAGCAAGGGAGAACGAGATGCCTGCTACTGCTGAGGCACCGCCTTTGGTTGCAGTAGTGAATGATGAATTGTATGCGGCCGATTACTCTGACATGGAAGTGAGGAAGTATGACAAGGAGAGAAAAGAGTGGTATACAGTGGGGAGATTACCTGAACGAGCAGTCTCGATGAACGGTTGGGGTCTCGCGTTCAGGGCTTGTGGAGATAGGCTTGTAGTAATTGGCGGACCTAGGACTTTGGGTGAAGGTTATATAGAGCTCAACTCGTGGGTTCCCAGTGAAGGCCCTCCACAGTGGGACTTGCTTGCGAGAAAGCAATTGGGTAACTTTGTCTATAACTGTGCTGTGATGGGATGCTGAAGAGTTGGATTTTTGCAGTGCCATGTTTGCTGTGATTGTGCCTTGCTCGCAAGGAAGTGCAACAATTGGTTTGCTCTTCGACACAGGAATCTCACTAATTGGTAATTTTCCCTCCTTTCTTGTTCAGATCTTTTAGCTTTTTGGCTGAGGGAGGATGGGAAGAATCTTTGATTTAACTCAAGATTCAATAGAATGTTTCCTTTGAAGGAGGTCTTGAGTTTTCAATTTTTTCTTTCAAACTTTTTTTAATGTTTTGTTCCATTGAATTTATATCTTTCCCCATTTTTAGTGGCATGAGAAATCTCAAAGGTTGGCATCATGTAGCACAGGAATAGATTCAATAATTAAACATACCAACACTTTGGTAGGTTGTCATCAGTGTTTTTGCTGAAGCTTTTTAAAGAACACAGAAGTAGTATGTGGGTTTTCATGATCCTTTGTTTTCTTCAAGGGAGGAAGTAAGTTCTGAAAGGTCACTTGTCTCAAAAGAAAAAAAATCTGAAAGGTTCTCATCTTGTACGTGGCATATGTAGTACTTAATCCCAATTATCGTTGCAATCAAGGGGCTATCATCTTTTCAGCTCTCGGTTGAAATTATTGTGTATCCTCTTTAGGGCTTTACCATTAGTCATATTTTCAATTTTTTTTTTGATAAGTAGTTATATTTTCATTTATGGTTCGGAAATAAGAAATATGGTTATGGGGTGCTTTTTTTGTTAGTTATGACGATGGCATTTCATAAAAGAGGAATCATATAAATCTTTTTCCAAAACGTTAGAGAATCCATATTACTAGACATAGAAAATAAGAAAACCATGTCATACTTTTTGGATTACTATAATGATGGCATGCAAAATAATACGTTATTGTACCGTCTAACCTCAAACTCACTGCCAATATGAAAGAAAAGCTTTAAAAATCATAAGTCAAAGGGTTGAGTTTCATATCTAGTAAATAAATGTAGGGTTTTGTGGGCTGAAATGCGGTATGAAATGCATCTCTTGTTGATTTGGTGTTATTGGTGACTGTAAAGTTCAAGTTCTATTTTTGGAATCACACATGGCATGAGAATGAAGGGGCCATTATGATCTAATACGTGGACCATGACTTCAACAAGGTTATCTTTCTTGGCATGGAGATGGCTATTATGTAGACTTTTAGTTCGAGAAAGTGGAAAACCACATTATATGGTATTAGTATGCATATACTTCCTTACTTGTTGGTATACATAGACCATATGAAGGTTATTGCTTGAGAATTAGGTTGGAAGAACTGAACCTGATAGTTTTCTTTTATTTATTCTTCTCCCATTTTCTTGCATTATTGTTAGTCTTGAAATGTGACTTCTTGCCTTGACTTTCTTTCTTGTTTTGTTATGTTTTCCTCCACGTTCTTTTTGGTGGGGCAAGCATGATTTTTTTTCATTATATATGAGTTTGTTAACATGCATTAACAAACTGGTCAGTACTTAATTGTCTTTATAAAAGCCAAAATTACTATGTAAAGTCGTATGCTGGAACTTCTGAGCAACGTTGGGGTGGGGTGGTGTGGGTGTTCCTTCAAACACAAGGTGTTTTTACTTGGCGATTGTGTAGCTGGAGATGAAAAGGAGAGTGTTGCTCATGTTAGAAGTTACTGTAGAATGTCCCTTTTTTCCTCTCTTGTGGCATTTCCTGTTGACTGAGAAGTTGGGTCGTTGAGTTAGGACGGCGGTTAGTGTGGCTATTTGGTTTAGGTCAATAAAGCAGCACCCACCCCTATTCCTTAACTATTCTGTTTTTGTTTGTTTCGAGTCCCCATTACTAGCTTTGAAACGTTTCTTACTTAAGATGCTGGCTTTGTAATTCAGCTCTGACAACAGAAATAGTACTTAACAGAAATTGGTGGTTCGAATTTATTGTTTTGTCCTGAAAAACTTGAAACTTTGAGAGATGCTATCCTGCTCAAGAATGACCCATCTACCAGTTTTATTGCTGGTGGTACTTGCAAGGCTAAGACCTAAAGCCTAGTCGTAGAAACATTGAATTGCCTTGCTTTGGTTAGCACTATCAACCAGTTTTTGTGGCCTGTATCTTACATTAGACTATGTAGCTCTTGTATTTATGGGCAAACAAGCTTCTCTCCTTCCTAGTGAACCAGAATGACAACAACTCGATCCCTAGAGTTTCTATCCAACTTTTCAAGCTTAAAGTTAAAAAGGAGAGAGAGAGAGATATATATATATATATATACATATATATATATGTATGTATATATATATATATATTTAGTGTGGGTCTAGAAATATTTATTGTAATTTGTGTGAATGTCAAATGTTTGATAGATATTAAGAATTTTATGGTGTCTATCTTTCTCCTTTTATAAGCGGTCACACTTCCGCCTCCATGGTCATAAAAGCAAAGACACTTGGATTTGAATCAGAGGAAATGGTTATACATTCATATTCTCTATATATCTATGGCCCAAATGTTCAGAACTCTTAAGGCCTATAAGCTCTTGGATTCATTTTGCTTGAATTGGCCCAAACGCCTACTAAGCCATTTAACATCCGGTTTCCGGGGACGTGACAACCCAAAACCACCAACTCATTGTTCTTTGGGTATTTTGGATATGAGTCGGGCTATTCTGCATAGTGCATTTTACAATTTTTTTTTTTTAATTTTCTATTTATATTTTTTTTAATATATATAAATATTTTTAAAAAATAAAAAAATACACCAATAGCGGTCAAGTTGAGCTGTCACATTTGGTGGGCAAACTAACTTTTTCCTTTGGATATTAATCATTCGTCTGCCAAAAAAAAAAAAACAAACTCTTCGGGTATCTAATTTAATCGTTTTACTCCTTGAATCTTCAAGTATTTGCAGTTAAATTCTCACATCCAACTTTTGATATATCTATGCCAAGATCCTGATGGCATCTAACCTGTTTCTCTAAATAGAAAATTTGGATTCGAAACCACCCACCTTTTGTATATTAAAAAAAAACTTTTGATATATCTATTAACAAGATCCCTACATTACCAACCTCATTATATATATATATATATATATATATATATATATATATATATATAATTTTTAAAATTGAAAAGTTCTTAAAATCCCAGAAAAAATTCAAAAAATTAGGAAAGAAAAAAAAATCAAAATGTCAAAACTTCTGATACAAAAAATTAAAAGTATCAACTAAATCAATAAAAAGATACAAAAAATATTTGAGAGAGAGAGAGAGAGGGAGAAGAGGGAGTGGAGCTTTTAAATTGTTTTTATATTTATATTATTTTACAATGAGGTAAGAGGATGTGGCATATATTTGTTTAGAGTCGAGCTACTCTACTGTCCAGAGTAGCCTTTTTTTTTCTCATTTTTCTATTCACATTTTTTAATATATTTAAATATTTTAAAAAAATAAAAAAATACACCAACACACTTAAAATCACTTCCTTAATCATTAAGTAAAAAAAATTTAAAAAAAATTCCCGAGCGATCACATTTGGTGGGCAAACTAGCTTTTTCCTTTTGTTTAACTTTTCAAATTCTAATTTATTGACACGTGGCATCCATGCTAATAGTAAATCTAACAAAATAAGGGGTGCCAATTCAAGACTGAGTTTACATTTATTCATTCGGTTGCGTTTGGATATTGAATTGAGTTTTTTATGAATAGTAGTAAGTTGAGATGATGGAGTGAGTTTTGTGGGGGCCACTTAAGATTAGTTTAGATGTTAAGATGAGTTTAAATGTATTTATGAGAAGTTAAAAAAGGTTGTGGGTTCCACATGTAAAGAGTTATTGAGTTGAAAAATGTTGTGGGTCTCATGAGTTTAATGATTTGAGAGTTAAGTGTTTGGATATTATAAGATGTTTAAATCTGAACCGAACTCAGCTGAGCTAAGTGCAGTCAAGAAAAAAAACGAAAATATAATCTTTCCAGCATTCATTTGCTTAAAAAAATTATATCAAAATGTCAATAAAAATATGAGAACCATTTGCAATTTATAATTCCTCTTAAATAATGTGTAAGTTATGTTAGACCCAAATGCAGCAACACCACTGAGAATAAAATTATTACCTCTATCCCACTTGAGTTTGAAAATAAATTTAATACAAATGAGTAATTAGACATCTTGAGCAATTCTATATATCAGCCTACACTCTCCACACACCATGCATTCAATTTTTTTTTTTTTTTTTAACTAAATACACTAAGTGTGTGGAGTGTGTGATAAATAGTAGGCTGATGTAAATATTTTTTCTAGACGCCTTTACGTACCTACGAAAAATAGATAATGTCCTTCCTTATTCGGTTATTCCTGACTCCTTCCCCACTTTTCAAACCCTTTATATATTCTCCTACCAATCATCCTTTCAAAACAGCATCACTCAAACAATATATTCTAATAAAATAAGATATTGTACATTTGCTTAAACAAGTCTTTTTGCGTGCAAAAACTTAGGCTAGACCCTAAAATAAAGCTCAGAGTCCATGGCAGAGGTAGCAAGCAAACCCATCATGGAGAAGTTTAATTTTTACGTGGTCTCCACCATCTCTTACACAATAAAAACATGAAAAGCTAACCCTATTTCTTGGTATCCATCATCCATCAGATGTATCAAACTAGCCTTTAATTTTTTTTAATTAATTTAATATCCACTGACCATCTTATATATTAGCTCTGCCCAAATCTGATTTTCCTTAAATCAACACAATTATGTTGTTGATCTAATTAGGTCCATGTCACCAATGCATATAGGTCCTTTTTTTTAAGACTTCTAATGCATAGAGCAGGTGGCCCATAACCAGCATAAAGTACAAAGCCAGCTGACTCTGCTCTTAGTGGGGGAGAAGGGATTGAAATCCCTTTTGATGCCAAATTGCACTTACTGAACATGTTTTGTTTTGTTTTTTTTTATAAAGAAAATTAATATACTTTGTTTCTCCTTGTGAACCCAAGAGTAAAAATAAACTTAATTTGCTCAATTCTTTAAACCCCACTTTGATTTTATTTTTTATTTTTATATATCTATTCGTACTAGACAATATTATCCTAGGTTGATCCATCACATCTTCTCTTTATACTTTCAATATGAACCCTCTACATTGGAGACAATATGGTGATGTTTATATGAAAATGTGTGGAAACTAGTTGGGTCATCATTACTTCCAGCGAGTATTCCTTAAATAGAGCATGTCATGGAATAGAAGTAATGGATTTACACGAGTAGCACCTTTTGTGCTTTTCTTTTTGTTGATATTGTTCTTTTTTAAGATCTTGGAAGATATGATATTTGCATTAGTGCTTGATACCTCAAGCAATAATTGTGAATAAAGTGACTATGATCCAACCTTTTCTAGGATTTGTTGATATTAAATATTCGAATGATATTGACACTAGAGATGGGGAAAATGCCAGGAAGAAAAATATCAATATTATATGAAAATCATATGGCAAGCTTAACTTTCAACCTTGGGGTTTTGATGTTAATTTTTGTACCCTTTTTCCCCGATAATGCTAGCTACTTGTTGAATTCTCTGACACCACAATTAAATTGGCGTTCTTCCCTTTTCCGTTGGTTGGTTGGGGTGGAGTGGATTATGTGATGGAATAAACTTGCTAAGTTGTCATTTTGAACGATCTCTAATTAGCATAATAAAGTACTATTTATCATCTTCTTAATTATCATCATTTCATCATTCCTGACGTGATATAAAATAATTAATAGATATGGGAAAGACAATAATTTTCTAACTATTTGACATCCGTCAAGAGCAACTCGACTCTTTCGAAACTTTTTTCCCTCTCTCTTTTCGGTTGATAGTTTCTCTCCAGCCTATACCGGGATAACCCTCCCATCTCTGTCAATAGGGGGTGGAGCTTTCTGTCCATTGATTATTTTTTTTTTTCCATCCATAGAATCGAGATGTGCCAATCTATTGCTTACCAGCCTCCTACGACCGCCATGTGCCCCACCACTAGATTCTCCAGCTGCTACTCCTTTGAACAGCAGAAGAAAATAAACCAAAAGAGCGACGTGTATGTCTCACGCGTGGCTCACACCTTGCGTGAAACTCATGCACCGTTGCACCATGGGGTTTCTATCTCCGCCACGCATGACACCATCGGGGTCAGCGGCCTCGGATCTCTTAGATCCAACCATTATCTTCTCTCCAAGACCGGTACGTGACCCACACGCACCTCCACAGCTAGTGACGGTCGTCTACTAGCGATTTGACCCATATTCTGGTTGCTATTTTCTTGTGTTTCTATTTTTCCTAATCAAGGATCAAGATAAAGTGGTAGTGAAAATCTCCTTTAGCCAACCTAGACCAGCAAACTGCAGCACACATGCAACAATCCACTGTGGCTTCCAGTCATAGTTTTACAGTCTGTTTATCAGACTGTGTCGAAACCTCTTCATGCGGCTTCCCTTTGTTGGAAATGGGTGGGGGCCAAGTCATTGGCTCTAGATCCCTCTTTGTTTTATTTTTCTTGTGTTGTAATCGCTGGTTTGGAATGATTGTTGGAGGTTTCCATCCTACCGAATTTTGTATTTTGTAATCGTTTATTATATCTATGATATGTATGCTTGTTTTTTTTTTTTAAAGAAAAAAAAAAGATATCCTTCATTAGCTGATGATTAATTAAATAATAAACAGCACAACTATTTAGTCTTTAGCATTAAAGGCAAGATTATGGCATTCATATAGGCAAAGCTTAGGCAAATCATGTTTGCAATGAAGTGATTAGTTATCTCAAATAAGCATTAGAACACCTCTTTAACTTCATATGTATTTGGCGACCTTCACCATCTCTGCAATTTTCAATTAAAGAAGTAATTAAAGAGGTGATTGATAATGCAGCTGATGAACACATTAATTAAGTAACCCATGCAGCAAGCCAAAATAATTGAGCCCTACTAGTCCTCAAAGGCGAAGGCCAAGGGCCATGCATGCAGAACCTAAAACAAAAAGGTTGGTCCATCTGCCGAGTGGTTGAGGCACAAACATAATTGAAACTTGTATCTCAAATCTCTCATCAAATCAAACAAAGCTTTTAGGCAAATCATAATGATGATGATAATTATTATTATATCGTGCATGCCAGCTGCTAGATATATTTGAGGGACAGTACTGCTGCAAACAGTACTTATAACTAGTTGTTTTTGAGATCAAACGAGGTCCCCCTTTTCTATGCTAAATAATCGATGGATCCCCATACAATGACCTTTTTGAATTAAGAGAAATTATTTATATCAGTTTAGTGTTAGCTACAGCACACTTAATGTGTTGAGTTGAAAAAAATAATAATAAAAAAAAATTATAGTATGTGGAGAGTACCGGTTGATGTATAGCCAGACTCTTGAATTAATGATGGTGGAACTTAAAATTAGGTCCACTTTTTTTGTTTTTTTGTTTTTTAATAAGAGACATTTGGTCCACTTAATTATCACCACGTGCATGGCACTTTCTGATAGGCCACTCTTCCACATGTGCCTGCCTCCCAACTCATCGATCGTGTGATCTGGACGTTTACCACACTGATTTTGAACTGTTGTAACGTTTATATTAATTAATTTCCACCATTTCTAAGCACCTTTTTTTTTTTCCTTCTCGGACCATCTCATTATTGATGTTTGACAGACGTAAAACTTCGGAAAAAAGATTCCAAAAAATGAACGTGGATCCATGGCCCCCATGCACTATTATTGGTCCTCAACTTGATGATAATTAAGCTTTACTTTGTACGACCAGCTTGCTTAATAAGTTTTTCTTAGCGGTTGATCTAAGTTTCTTCCACACATTGAAGCAAATTGGGTAAGAGATTCCCCCATACTGATACATACATACATATATATATATATATATATATATATAGCAATTATTATGAAATTAAACTGCCGTTTATATCACAACAAAATTATATCAAAATGATTTTGACTCGTGAATAAACTTGTGTTTGTTTATTGAAACAAACTTAACTCATCTCAAACCAATCATTGATAGGACCTATTACTTTTTCAATTTCTCATAAAAAAGTTTAAAGTCATCTCAACCTATTTCTTATATTTTAACCTAAAAAGTTGAACTCATCTCAATCTAAAAAAATTAAACCAATCTTAATGGAACTCACAAAATAATATCATTCACAACTCAATTCAACTCATCTCAATATCTAAACGTAGCCTAAGTGAGAGAGGATTTTGTTTTTGTTTGTTCTCTCTCTCTCGTTTATAAGTTTGTGTTTGTCTACAATTTGGACTAATATATATTAAATACACGTATACTAAACTTATACACTTAAACCTACCATTATCATTTCTCTTTAAAAAAGTAGTAGTACATATTATACGATTATGGAGTGTTGAGGATTCGAGAATATTGCCCACTGATTGTGAACCATATTCACGAGATCCACCTTGATTATAGGAGATAATTCTAGGTGATAGTTTCCATAGTTAGTTATGCAATATACGATTATAAATCCTTCCATATATGTACAATTGTCTACTTATATTTTTCTGTAAATAGAAATGTCACCACCAAAGCCAACTATGGTGGTTTTATGAACTTTCTCATGGTATCATATACCTTTCTGGATTAACTTTCGTCGATCCAATGGCTTCTGACTCTTGTCTTCCTCTTCAAACGATGGTTCATAAGAGCACCATCAAGCTTTCCTCTACCAACTACCTTTTCTGGCGCAACCAAGTTCTTCCACTTCTTAACTCTAAAAAACTCCTTGACTACGTTAATGGCTCTCTTCCTGAGCCTCCGGAAACCATTTTGTCTGGTTCCTCCTATGTTCTAAATCCTAAGCATGCTGCTTGGAAATCAGAGGACCAGCATCTCCTTATTCTCCTTCTTTCCTCTCTCACAGAGGAAGCCATGACTGAGGTTATTGGTCTCTCCACCTCTCAGGCTGTTTGGACTGCACTGGAGTCCTCTTTCAGTCACCGATCGAAGGCCCGTGAGATTCATCTCAAGGATGATCTCCAACTTCTGAAACGAGGTACTCGTAGTGTTATTGAGTACTCTCGCTCCTTTAAGGTGTTGTGCGATCAGTTGGCTGCCAGGGGCCGTCCTGTTGATGATACTGACAAGGTTCACTGGTATCTTCGTGGTCTTGGTCCTGGTCCTGAATTTGTCAACTTTTCAACTGCCCAGCTTTCTATTTCTCCACTGCCACTCTTTCGTGATCTCGTTCCCAAAGCCGAAAGCTCATAAAGAATTCAGAAATCTCTTGAGGCACCTGTTGCTCCATCGGCTGCTTTCACTGCCACTAAAGGCTCCTCTGGTGCGTCTCGTAATGGTGGGAATCGCAAATCATGTGGCAAAGGTGGCTTCTCCAATGCTGGTTGTGGCAAGGGTCATGGGAATTATACTCCTCATTGCCAGATTTTTGCTGCAATGATGGACACACTGCAGAATGCTGTCATGATCGGTACGCATGGGATGATTCTCATGCTCAGCTCGCTGAAGCTTTTTCTCAGTGCTCCCATGAGGGTCCCAATGCTGTCTGGTAGACGGATACTGGAGCCTCTGCACACATGACTCCTGATTCCTCTTAGTCGGATAAGGCTGAGCTTTGTAATGGTAAGGATTGTGTAATAGTTGGTAATGGAGCTTCTTTACAGATCACCCACACTGGTACTCATTCTCCATCTAAAAATATAACTATGTTGGATGTTTTAGTTGTTCCTCAACTCACCGAAAACCTGTTATCCATCAACAAATTAACCTCTGATTATCCCCTTTCCATTACTTTCATTGATATGTCGTTTACCATACAGAATCGCGCAACAGGAAAGGTGGTGGCAACAGGTCGTCGTGAAGATGGTCTTTATGTGCTTGAGCGCAGTCATTCAGTGCTTCTCTCTGCTCTTTAAAATAATTCCATTTGTGCTTCCTATGATCTTTGGCATGCACGTTTGGGTCATGTTACTCATTCTGTTATTTCTTTATTGAATAAAAAATGGCATCTTTCTATTACATCTTTATTGCCTTCTCCTACTTTGTGTGTTGCTTGTCAAACTACTAAGAGCCATAGATTGTCTTTCACCTCTAATGATCGACGATCTTAACATGTTTTGGATCTTATCCATTGCGATATTTGGGGCCTCGCTCCCGTTACGTCTCTTTCTCATTATCGCTATTACATTATTTTTATTGATGATCACTCTCGCGTCACGTGGTTTTATCCCAGACCTTAAAATCTCACACTTTTGATATTTTTTTGCAATTTCAAACTTTTGTTGAGGTTCAGTTTTCAGGCAAAATCAAAATTTTTCAAAGTGACCGGGGGACTGAATTTATGAGTCATCGTTTTCAATCTCATCTCATTGCCTTCCGCATCCATCACCAAATGTCTTGTCCCTATACCCCATCTCAGAACGGTCGAGCTGAATGCAAACATCAGCATGTCACTGAAACTGGTCTTGCTATGTTATTTCAGTCTCATGTCCCTTTAGCTCGCTTGGTTGACGCATTCAGCACTACTGTCTACACTATCAATATGTTGCCCACACCTATTCTTGATGGGCTCTCTCCTTATGAGGTATTGTATGGTAAGCCGCAACATTCTTATTTTTGTTCCTTGCTTGCTTCTGCTTTGTTTCATTCTCTTATGGCTACAAAGGAACCCAAAGGCTTCAAGTCTACTGTTAAGGATCTAGGATGGGTTGTCGCGATGGATGAAGAAATTCATGCTCTTTCTTCCAATCGCACTTGGGACTTGGTTCCTTGTCCCTCCAACACCAACATTGTTGGTTTCAAGTGGATCTTTCGTGTCAAATACTTGGCTGATGGCACCATTGACCGTCTCAGGGCTGGTCTCGTTGCTAAAGGCTATTCTCAACTACCTGGTCTTGACTTTACGGATACCTTTGGTCCTGTTGTTAAGGCATCTACTGTGCGTGTTGTTCTCTATCTTGCTGTCTCAAACATGTGGCCCTTACATCAATTAGATGTCAAGAATGCATTCCTCAATGGTCTCTTGTAAGAAGATGTCTACATGGAACAACCTCTGGGTTATGTCGATTCAAGATTTCCCAATCATGTTTGTAAGCTTAAGAAGGCCCTTTATGGCTTGAAGCAAGCTCCTCATGCCTGGTTTCATCGCTTCAGTTCCTTCTTGCTTCATCTTGGCTTTCTCTGCAGCCGTGCTGATACATCCCTTTTTGTTCTCACTCGTTTTGGTAGTATTATCTATTTATTGTTCTACGTCGATGATATTGTTGTTACGGGCAATGATGCTGCTTTATTTCGAGATTTTATTCAACGCCTCCATCGTGAATTTGCTACTAAAGACCTGGGTTCCTTGAGTTATTTTCTTGGTCTTGAAGTGTCCTACTCTACAACCGGGCTCTTCTTGAGCCAAGCCAAATATGCCCATGATATTCTTGCTTGTGCTCAGCTCCTTGATAGCAAGTTGGTCTCCACCCCCATGGTTGTTTCTCAGCGGCTTTCTTGTGATGGTGATCAAGGACTATTACTCGTCCTGATGCTATAAATTCTATTAGTCAATACATGCAATCTCCTACTGTTGATCATTTTCAAGCTGTCAAGCGCATTCTTCGCTATGTCAAGGGCACACTTCATTATGGGCTGTCTTTTTCTCCTTCACCGCCCACAGGCATCCTGGCCTATTTTGATGCCGACTAGGCTAGTTGTCCTTACACTCGTCGCTCCACTTCCGTCTTTGCGATCTTTCTTGGTGAAAATCTTGTCTCGTGGAGTGCTAAGAAACAACCAACTGTTTCTCGTTTCAATTGTGGATCTGAGTATAGAGCATTGGCTCTCATGGCCTCTGAAGTTGCTTGGCTCTCTCATCTCCTTCGGGATCTCAAGGTCTCTTTGAAGAATCAGCCTTTGCTCCTTTGTGCTAACAAGAGTGCAGTTTTCCTGACTCTCAATCATGTTTCTCACAAACGAGCTAAGGACATTGATTTCGACTATCATTTTGTTTGCGAGCTCGCTACCTCAGGTGCCATTCAGCCTCAATATGTGCCATCCCACTTGTAGGTTGCTAATGTGTTTACAAAGAGCCTCTCTTGCCCTCTCTTTACCTTCTTTCATTCCAAGCTTGCGGGGGGGTGTTGAGGATTCGAGAATATTACCCACTGATTGTGAACCATATTAACGAGATCCCCCTTGATTATAGGAGATAATTCTAGGTGATAGTTTTCATAGTTAATTGTACAATATACTATTGTAAATCCTTTTATATCTATACAATTGTCAACTTATATTTTTCTATAAATGAAAACGTCACCACCAAAGCCAACTATAGTGGTTTTATGAACCTTCTCATGGAGGTATCGGTTTACACACCATTTTAATTTCAAGTTACGAATAAAGTGGAGAGAGAGTATATATCGATTGTTTCTGGTAACTGGTTTCATCACTTTCACCTGCAATTGGTAAATCTACGTACCACATTACTCGATCTTTCGATTGTGCTTTTATTTCACCTTTTTTGTTTGTCAAGATTTTATATATTTTAATTATTTTTCTGCAAACTAGATCATAATTGGAGATCGATGGTCTTAATTATTACATTATTTTGTATGGCTCGATCTCGTAGATTTCCCGCCCTAGCTATAATATTGTTTGTCAATAATATTAATGTAATACATATTACATAAAGAGGCAAAGCATGATCCGGCTGTATCCTGCAGACAGGGCATGCATGCACTACGTACGTTATATTATATTCTATATTATATCCTAAATAAATATTAGGTTAATTTCAGTCGTGAGTACACGTGATCTACAGCCTAGCTAGCTAACAAAATATATAATATTATGTCTGACTAAATTTATAAAATGCCTTTACTTGGCATGCATGAACCTTACTTCATTAGTCATTAGTGCGTTATACATTATCAGATCGATGCACCAATACCAGACACAACCTTACACATCACAATCTATACGAATTAATTAATTAAGGGGGCAAATCACCGAAAAATGCGTTTTTGGTTTGGGGGGGTTCGAATATTCGATTGGCGTGGATCGAAGTTTAATTTGTCTTCTGGGAGTGGACGTACGTTATGATCACGAAGTTGTTCATCCATACGGTCAACTTACTTATTGTGTAAATATATACACCGTATTCTCATCCTATTTTGATTATATTAAATAGTATGTGGCACATTCATCATTATTAGATGATAAAGAAATATGCAATAAATGATCATTTAATGGTGATAAATATGTCACATCTTACTTAATAGAATGAAAGTTGGATATATGGTAGTATGATGTATAGAATTTTCCTTATTTAAATACTAATTGAAAATGTAGGTTTTCACCTGTTAATTATTCATTTATTGGCACTATTTTCCAAACCTCATTCTTTTTTTCTTTTTTTTTTTCTTGTTCTTTTATTTGTTTGAAGTCTCAATGGTGATCCAATCTCTAGGTACGTAAGACCATCCGTTCGAGTTCTTGAAGATTTCAAGAACTCGTGACGAGTTTTAATTGCAATTTTATTGTAGTAAGTACTATTAATTAATTGTTATATTCAATGATGAATGGATCTAAGATCTTTTGAAATAATATGTTCAGATTTTAAAGCTTGGATTATAACAGATCAGATCAACAAATGAAATGAATCGTACGTTATTTTAATATATTTTTTAAAAATTATGCAGACATTATAAATAACTATTGTAAAACTTATATTAACTTTGTCGACTGCTTTAATTTGTACTCAAAATCTAAACCATAGAACTTGTGAACTCAATAAAATCATATTCCACCTAAAAGACTCGGTCGATCGAGAAGCTTCACATAAATTTCGTACACATATTCCAACATAAAAGACTCGAGAAGCTTCACATTTTAGACTTTCTAACACAAAAATTAAAGGAAAAAACTACTTTATCCTCCTAAGCTTACCTCTTAATTTGATCACTTGCCAATTTTTTTTTCTTAATGATTAAGCAAGTAATTTTAAGTATATTGGAATATTATTTTTTTAATATTTAAATATATTAAAAACTGAGAAAAACAAATAAAAAAAAAAAAAAAAAAAAAGAGCGATAAGGTTGAGCGACTCAAAATTAAATGGAAACAAAATCGTGGGTTTCAACAGAATAAACCAAACCGGCCTTTTTCTTTCAACGGAATATCGATCGGGGAAAGGTATAATATAGCAAATTAAAGGATCGGAGATCAAATCAAGAATAATCCTTTTCACCGTTTCAAACAAATTAAATAAAAATAAAAAAATCATTGCTCCGTCTTAAGGAAATAAAAAAACATACTTACAAGAAATTACATGCATGATGGGTTCAGTTTTCTATCATATATAGTTGCAGCTTTTTTACGCATGAATCATTGAAACCTTATATGCATCATGAGTTTCAATCAAACAAGATAAAAATAAAATAAAATAAAAACAATTTATTGACTTCTTTGTTTTCTCTCTCTCATCTCTATTATATATATAAAAAAATAATTTATACAAATTTCAAATAGATAAATTCTATATAAATTCTTGTAAAAAGGTAGAATCTACTCTAAAAAAATATAAAAAAATTATTATTTATTAATAAAATATATTATTTTATAAAAAATTTATATGAAATTTATCTATTTAAGACGTGTATTTAATATTATTTATATATATATATATATATATTAGAGAAATTGGGAGAGAGGAATAAAGCATGCATGAGACTTTAGCTTTGTAATGACGTCCTCATCCATATTTAATACTTTATGCATCTTCCTAGCAATTTCTAACAATTACGTACCAAGTGACACGACAAGCAACTTCAGAAATTCGAAGATACTTTCCTGGCTACCATCAATCAAATCAAATGTTGCCGTTCAATTGTAACAGCGGGATTCCCTTGTAAATTGTTTGTGGGGGCCGCTAATACAGGAAGAACCATTTATTCCCCAAAAATGACAAACACCTTTAAAATGTTATCAGTTTGTATGTGATTTCTGAGTTTGTCAGCTTCTCAAAGCCAGTGATGTAGATTGCAACTGTTCTATATACAGTTGAATGTTATCAGTTAGTGACCCACCACTCGATATTTTATGAAGAAATTACACCTGCATTTTGGTTGGTTCTAATTTCTTTTCCCAGTTGTTTTTTTTTTTCCCGTGGACTGGAAGATATACAGTAGTATTTGGGTCTCCAATTCTTTCAGTATTTGATTTAGGTGAAGGCCACCTCCTTTTGTCTCTTTTTTTTTTTTTTTTTGGGTACCCTTTACACGCACTTTGGATGCTTAAGAGAAATAAATTAATTTTTCAGAGTAATGTTATTCATCATCTCAATTCTCATAATCTTTTCGTCATTCTATAATTTGATATTAAATAATTAAAAATTATTTATGATGAAAAAATGAAAGAGGAATAGATTTTTTCATTTTTTCCTATGGATTGTCTTTCACGGACTTCAATAAATGGATGTAATTAGCTGAATTTGAATCGGATATATCCTTGGTATAAAGAATAAAAACGTACGCAATACAATTAAAGTAATTAAATTCATATATTGATGGGCCGTTTAAAATACAGATTTATTGATTAGATTCAATTAAAATATTGACATTCCTCTTGGAGACTTTTGATAAAGGTGCCCTGAATTAAAGTCATTATTGACTTATTTGGTCTACATAAAGATCATGGAATAATGTTTCACTTAAAATGCCGATATATCGAATAATTAATTAAACTTTTTACGATTCCAAAAGAAGTTTCAAATAAATGATTCCAAGTTTGAACGTTGCCTCAAAATATTTCACTGATCTGGTCCATATATATGTTAATTCGATTATTTTCTTTTTGAAATAAGTAAATATTTTACCACTTATTGCTTGCAATCATCATTGTCTTGAAATGAAAAAAAAGTCGTACGTACCAATTGCACTTTTATGGTAGATGGTAAGAACTCTCTCGTTGGATTAGGTAAAAACTAAATTCAATGAGAATTTAGATATTAAACTATAAAACGTATCACATTGGAATAGCTATATTCCAAATATTATATTTAGAATATAACTACCGTAACTTCTAAAGTTATTTTTAAATTTGAAAGACATTGTTTATTCATCAAATCTATTTTATATTATTTGTTTCTCTCTCCCGAGGTCTCCATCAATGTCTTTCTAGTTTCTATCTTTAATCCATAATTTAATTAGAATTTGATTACTAATTAATATATAATATTATGAATAGTAAAATATGATAAAATAAAATAATTTCATAATTAAAAAAATTAAAATATTTTTGAAATTGATATATTAATTTGAGTTAATGATCTATTAATTTAATAAGAATATGATTATTAATTAATATATAATAGGTAGAATAGTAAAATATGATAAAATAAAATAAATAATAATTAAAAAATTAAATATTTTTTAAATTATTAGTTATTCATTACTATATAATAAATAAATATATAATCTAATGTAGAGATTTGATATGAATAATTAAAATCAAATTCATCTTATATTATTTTATTATTATATAAGGAATAAATAGTTATTTCAATGTGGAGATTTATGTGAATGAAATTGGTAAAAATTAAATTTATCTTATATTCATAAAAAATATCTTTTAACTTTAACTAATCCAATGAGAATGCTATAAGAAACATCTGAAAATATGTATTTTTTTATATAAAAGAAAAAATATGAAGGAAAATGAGATAAGACTGCCCAAAAGCTAAAAAACAAAAGATCTCAAGTGTTGAGAACTCGTGATCCGGTGTAAGGAGTTTGTTCCTCCCGTTTAATAAAAGTAATGATATTTGCCGTTTCGAGGTTGTAATCAGTCGTTTGAAAAAAAAAAATATAATTTATATAGAAAAAAAATAATTCTTTAACAAAAATAATTATATAATATTTATACATCTCACGGACTGTTTCCAGTCTTAGACATTTAATAATGTCTTTCTTTTCTGAGTCTGACACAAAGACAAAGGGTACCTTCAACATGCAGCGACTCGAAAGCTAGCTGTGTTCCAGAGTTCGAACGAAAGAGTATCTACGTATCTATTGAGTATAAAATACGGATGTTTTAATTACTTTACCTGTAAAAGGTAGAGAAATTATTTTTATATTAAATAAATATTCTCCATTTGATTTAAAATAAAGAGGATTCTACTATGTGGATATTTATGAACATTATTTTTTTTAGAAAAATATTAATAATGTTTCCCGTCCCAGATTTATAGAGCTATAATTTCCAAACAATTCCCTTAAAAGAATATTTTTTCTGCTCACCCTGGGTCTCATCTTACTCGATGTGGACCGTTCAATTAAAACCAAATATACCAATCTCAGCCAAAGCAATGAGCACCAAAGGATCTAGGGAACATTAATCTATTGGATGCAAATATCTAAAGCTGATATATTTCGTCCAGAAAATTATAAAGGTTCAATATTTTGTATTTTTATTTTATTAGAATCATTAAATTTTATAAAAATAAATAAATAATAATTGAAAAAGATTAAATTTTTATAATTTTAGAGTACACTATATATATATATAAGTTTTAAAACTTCTACCTAAAAAAAAACAAAAGTTATTAGAATTTCGAGAACAACTTCAAAACAACTTCAAGGATCGGGACCAGCAAAGAAATAATGTATATAGAGATCCGCCACATGTACACCTGTCTCCGCCATTACTACTCAGTCCACACACACCAAACCTCTGGCTTTATTACACACACAAACACGTACGAGTACGTCTCCCCCAACTTTTTTTTTTATTGCCTCTGTCACCATCATTCATTGTCTTTCATATCTTACATTTTCTGTAAAGCTTCACCTCAATTTCTAGCCGTTGATATGCCTCGATAAGCACAAGTTCTCAGTGTTCACGCTGATCCAACGGTATCTTCTCGAAGGAAAGCTAGCCCTACTCATGATGCAAAAAACTAGTTTTGTTTATTTGGGCTTAAGCATCTTTTTCATCTATCAAAAATTAATGCGTGTTAAAATATTCTCCTCGGATTTCTTTATGCAGCTCGTTTTGACTGAAACCCCCACCTTTGCATTTGCTTTGCTCCTCCCTCTATATAATCCCCGCACATCCCAATCTCTCTCCTCATCCTTTGCCTTTTACTACCTCTCTCTCTCTCCCTCTCTCCCTCCATTGCCTCCGCACCCTTGTACTCATCTCTTCCAATTTCTTTCTTTTAAAAGCCTTTTCTCTCATGGCGGAGACTCCGTTAAAACGCCACAGAGAAGAAACCCAGATGGATGATTGTGAAGATTCTAAGCGACAGAAGTCATACAACCATATACTCTCTCTGCTTGAGGCAGAAGCAGAGGAAGAGGAACCCACTCAGGATCTGTCCTCCCTAATCACCACCCTCCAACAAGAACTCTCATACGACTCCATCTTCAACCCTCTTTTATCCCCCACCGCAGATGCCGTCGACCCGGAAAACCCCACGACTGCCTCTACCACCCTTGAAGACCAAACCTCCTCCTCCTCTTCTTCCTCTTCTTCTTACTCATCTTCAACACTGCTTTTGAAGGAAGACGAGGAGGAGGATGACAAGGGCAGGGTGATTAGACACCTTCTCGAGGCTTCTGATGATGAGCTTGGGATTCCAAACAGAGAGGTTGGAGAAATTTATGGTGGGAATGAAGGGTTTAATGGAGATGGGTTCTCATTTTGTGATGGTCTGTGGGAGTTGGAAGATGAGGCTGCCAACTACTATACCTTGTTGCAGTCTGAACTTTTCATGTAGGCACATAGCTGTTTAGTGGCTGTTATAGTTGCAAAACAGGAATGCAGAGAAATTCTGGGGCTCAAATGAAAATGCGAAGAAAAGAGAAAAAAAATCAAGGGTCGATATAGGAAATGGTGATAGTTTTTTATGTTCATTTTTGTTCACTCTAATTTGTAAAAAGATGAAAAGTGTAAGCTGTCTTTCTAGAAAATCAAAGTGTAGAAGAAAAGTTTCTTTATTGGTTAATTTATTAACGTGGGCGGTTCTTCAATATATGTATTATGAACTGTGAAAGCAGTAATTGTCCATTACCAAATTTCTCGAAGTCATGAGCTAGAAAACTCGAATCCTTCGACGCTTGGAATCATGGGCACCGCAAAACTAGATGAAAACGCCTCCTCGGGAGATGGGACATGCCTATTTGAATTGGACGGTGCTACTCCCACAGAGGGAGTCCACCGAAACCAACCACCGGAGAGGCATAAACTCTTTTGTCTTTTTTCTTTCTTGTTTTTTAAACATTTTTTTGAATTCATGAAATATTTTTTAAAAAAAATAAAAAATAGAAATTCATTTTAAAATAATTACTTAACAATTAAGTGAAAAAGTAAAAATAAAAAAGTAAGAAAATGCAATCGGTGGCAACCTTATCTGGGAAAAGCATTATGCCATTTCAAATGGCATAAAATATGAAGAACATTAAAAGATATTTTTATAATTAATTTTACGTTTTCCTTTTTGTCATATGAGAGATGCCATTTTGTTTTACATTAAAGGCGATATTTTTAGATAAAATTTGTCCATAGGATTTTAGGTGATCAATAAGAAATTGAGACAACATATACGAGCCATATATACATCTCAAGTTCAGAGTGACTAAAAAATCCTACTCTTACGTCTCTTAAGCCCGGTATGGTTACATAAAATTATGAAAAATATTTTAGTGATTATATAAAAGTAAACTTACAAATTGATCTAATGAAGTTACGTCAATTTGTAAGTTTATTTTTGTGTAATCTATTTTTGTTTGTAGCAATTCTTTTTAAATATTAAAATAAAAATAATATTTTATTTAATTTTTAATAAAATATTTCATTTTAACTTAACTATATAACCAAACGATTCCTTTACTTATTTACTCTCCCAGTAGTATAAAGTAAAAAATAGGCTATGTGAGGATCGAAATCCCCCACTTTGACGCCAAGTTTACCTTTATGGAACTCCCAAACATTTTCCTCCATTTAAAGATAGAATGCAGTTGTTGTAGCGTAGAGGGGCTTCAATCGACAAAACATTTGATGTCCAACCCTTCATAGTTCATGTCTCTTCGCTTCAATATCATTTTTCTAATAAAATTATAAGACCAGGTCTCTACCCTTTAAGCTTGCCCCTGAACAAACGATGGCTGGCCTCCGTCCATGTCCATTCGTTTGGCGTGAAGACGGCTTTTGGCGGAAGATCACGTTGCCACCAACGACGCTTTAGGTCACGGGGTAGGCTAGGAATTGGCTTATGCTAACATGCGCTAATTAATATCTGATGTGCAGCGCAGTACGCCAACATTCAACTATATTTATTTATTGTTTCAAAAAAAAAAAACTATATTTATTTAATGAAAATCGCCATAATTAACCCTTTTGTAGTGGTTCATCGTGGACCGCGCGTGGATAACGACACGCGCCGACATTAAATACAAAAGGAAAATGCCCTTTGGGTTCACGTGGTCCCCACGTATAGTGACATAGAACGTATGTGTCCCTCTCTCTCCTCGTTGATTGGAGCCTGTTGTCACACTGCTTTTCCCCCAAAAAAAAAAAAAAAAAAAAAGTAAATAATCAAAGTGGGACAAGACGATCTGGGTGAGCAGCAGCGTGGGACCGGATGGACGGACAACGTCATCGAGGGAATGCCATTGTGGGGAGAGGTGTTGGCGTAGGGTCCACTTTGAGGGAGATATAATGAGGAGGCAATGGGTTGTCGGCCATGTCCCGCGGCACATGATGACACATCTCATGATCAATTTGCATGTTATGGTGATTCGTCGACTGCTGTTTCTTTAAAATTGATGCCACGAATACCATTTGAATGACATGTCTGTCTTCGGGCGTTTTGGGCCCCACTTTAATTAAATAATAACCAATAAAAATGAGGATGCTTTTTCCATGCGATGTAAGGTGTACGTTGTAACCGGCCTCTTGTTTGTTCGTTTCCGTGCTATTTCCTAGTACGTACCTTCACCTTTATTACTTCGTTGGACGCTAAACCAAAAGGAAAACGATAGATGTAGAGTTTTTTAAAATTATTTTATATAATTATGTTTTAAACGAATATAAAAATAATATTACTTTATATAAATACTTTTTATTTTAAAATATAATTATATAAAGAGTTTTACATGTATTATTATTTATCTTTTTGGTATTATTAAGGGATTGTTTTGATTTAGAGTTGATATCAACTCATCTCGTCTCATCATTATAATTTTTTTAAACTATCAAATAAAATATAATAAATAATTCAACATTTTTCAAATTTTAAAATAAAAATAATTTAAAAAAAATCATATTTCAACAATATTTTATTCAACTTTCAAATATCATCTCGTCTCAAGTCACTATCCAAACCTATTCATGATTTTAACTTCTATTTAAAAAAAAAAACAACAAACTTAGGACCTATTTGAGAACACAATTTTCTTAAAAAATTCTCAAATATTTTCCAAACGTTACTCAAATTTAAAACTTTTTTCAATTTCAAATATTTAATTTTTTATCTATTTATTATTTAATCATTATGATTTTTCTAAACTTTTAAACAAAATACAAAAAATAATACAAAATTTTCTAATTTAAAAATAAAAATAATATTTAAAAAGTGTATTCAAATAATTTTTTAACTTTATTATAATATTTTTATTCAATTTTCTATCTTATTTACAAAAACTCAATAAAACATCTTAATTCAAACTATTTTACTACTATTTACAGAATAAATATTTTAAAATATTCTTGTATAAACTAGCCCTTAGTAGAAAGTCTCGTCTAGCATTTAAAATAAGTGGAAATGCTTGTTGTCCTGTGGATAGGTCTCGATGCAGGTTTTATTTTATAATTAGTGATTAAGAAACTGTTTTTTTTAATGGTATAAAAAATGAATGAAAAAATAAATAAAAATAGGCCAAATGGCCTTATCAAGACCCATCATCGGCTATTAAAATAATTGTTAACTAATGTAATGGTAACGCCTTCTTAATCTTATAAAACAGAACTTATAAATTTATATCATTAATGTGATATATTAAATATTTATTAATAATAAATTTTAAATCAGTTAATAAAATTTTATTTTTGTAAATCTCTTTAAAATAAAAATATTTCTTTTCTATTAAACTATTTTGCTTTTCCCATGGTGTTTATTTACTCGAAGCAATAATTAAAAGGAGAAAATAAAAAAATATCAAAAGTTCTAACTTAGCGATATCAAATCTAACATGGAGTGCGTCTCAAAAGACGAAAGTCAAAATAAAAGGTAAACCAATCACATAACATTATGTAATACAATATGAGTATCATGTATCCATATTCTTCTTCCAAGACTTAAAATAAAAGAGTAAAATTTAATTTTATACTTTTTTTTTCACAGAAAGTGAAAGGAAATACCTTTATTTATGAATTGAAAATAGACAAATATCATTAAAAAACTAAAAAATTAAATCACTCATTCTGTAATTGAGTGCAGAGAGATTTATGGTTGACTAGATGTAAGCCAGGGAGAGAGTGTTTATCACGTTCGCAATAATGTTAGATACAATTATAGATTATGTAGGCATCACGTGTTCATTTTGAAAAAATAAAAATAATAAGTTTCACTATGAAAAAATTACTCCTTTTTTAGATAAATTTACTCAAATTTTCAAAATTAGTATGCAACAGTTGCACAACAAAAATCATTTCTCTTACCTTAACCATCTCTCTTCGTTGATGTCTAAGTTCGCAATTTTTTATAGAGAAGAGAGACGTATTCAATGGTAGACGTGGCATTGTTATTGAGAGGATATAGTGATTGATACGTGCTAGTATATAAAATAAATGCTAATTCAAAAGAGGTAATATAGATCGTATCTGATGAGGATAAGTGCTCTTGGATTTTTGAAGATTCTGCACCATATATGCTATATATACAAGTGATTAGACAAACCCAAGATCATGAATATGACACTGGTTTTCGAGTGGTTTCTCAACTAACAAAAACGAGCCAACCTTTCTGAATTTAGTGGGTCAAGCAAGATGGAGTTGATCCCCCAAATTAAGTGGGTGTTTTTTCAATCTCAAAGTGGTGGTGGTCGGCCTGTGGTCATCATGTACGTCCTTCCTTGGGTTTTGATTTGCGGTTTCGATCGTTTGAAGAAAGATTCTTCGACCTTAGATAGAGGTCTAGAACATGATCTTGTGCCCAAATTCCATGGATTACTCTAATTGATTAGTGCTTGGAATTTGAAAAGTTAATGAGAAATTTAACAGGAGTTGGGGGAAGTTGAAAGCAAAAGGTCCGTGCCGTACCCGTCATGCTTGCTCCTATTGCTTGATCACTCTGGCTGCTTAAGGGTTGAAAATGCTATCTTCTTCCCTTTTTCGTTGCCTGCTTTTCTAGTGATCGCAACATATATATATCTCACATCAAGAGTGATGTATATTATTTGTATAAGACCAATCAATTATTTTACGATAATGAATATATATATATATGAGAAATTCAATTAAACCTTTGAAATAACTTTGAGGGATCGATAATGATTTTATGGGTTAGCTATTAATTAAAAAATAAAATTACTTCAAATATGTTTATCCGAACCGTTGGCTCGGCATGATTGCTGATTTATTTCTCAAAAGAAGACACATGCAATATCCTATTTCCGGGATTCGGGTGGGTACCTTTTGCATTAATCTAAACACTTATATTGCACTATTGAATGTCTGATCCATTAATGTTCATTTGACTTTGAAAAAAGTGGATTTCTCCACCTTCATGTTTCTTCGATTACGAGTGTTTTTTTTAATCTTTGAAGATAAGCAGAATCTAGGATCAAGAGATCAGATGCTTCAAACAGTGGGCATATTTGGACCTATTGGCCGACAAGTACATAAATATATATATATATATATATATATATATATATATATATATATATACTGCATGCCCAATGACCGTTTATGTGTTTCCACATCATATACGAAGCTGACTTCTCATTCATTGAGATAAGGCTGTCCAACTAACTTAACAAGTACTTGATGTTTTAGCTGTTCTCATTTGTATTTTTTTCCCCTTTTCTTTATGGTTTAGAAAGATCAGGAAGTGGGCATCAGATCATATGATCTGTACTGTTTTCAGATGCCAAAAATAGATGCCCATGCTTATGCATATCTCATTCATAAAACAAGTATGGAAGAAAAATTAATCTTTAAAACTACGGTACTGCGCTTTTATGATGAGTAATTCTACATACAACCGTGAAGTGCGTAACCGTCGCGTAATCGCTTTGAAAAAGAGTGAGGTCCACTATTAAAAAATTAATTTTTTTCATGTGAGTCCCATGTTTTATTCATTTTTTTCAAAGCGATTACGCGACGGTTACGTAATTCACAATTGTAAGTATCTTTTCTCTTTATTGTAACATGACAGTCATCCAAAGTTCCAAACCAATAATTTTTTTGGTTCACGACTCTTTATCTATTTTTCATCTATATTCACGTTTATATCTCAATGAATGACCAAATTATTGAAATTAAAATCATAATTCCCCGTCCTTTTTCCGGAAAACTACAAGTGATTATATAATAATATCGTGACTGGATCCAAATTTATAGGTTTAATCTTATTAACTGAACTATTTTATTGCTAGTGAAAAGAAGTCGTATCAAAGACATCAGTAATAGTACTAATTTTCAGAGTTTTGTTTCCTTTCAAACAGGACTGAATGAACCGGCCGAAGACAAAGTAATTGTATAATGTATGAAAAAGAGGGGCCGGGGGGCGTGAGGGGATGCACGAAGCATGCCATCCTTTGATTGAAGTGGCGTTGGAGTAAGGGGCCCAACACATGCTTAAACGGATACATATTGAAAGGGAGAGTGGTTGCGAGGAGAGTGGACGTATTATATTATCCAGATTCCAGAACCGCAAAAAACCCAAAAGTACTAAAGTAGGTGTGTTATTTAAAAGAGGTCTGGAGCTTCTTTCAGACATGGGGCGAACTGAGTTCAGACACAGCCTGGATTGATGGTTAAGTCCTTCCCAACTTCCCCCTACACCAAAAAGAAGTTAAAAAAGAAAAAGAAAAAGAAAAAGAAAAAGAAAAAGAAAAAGAAAAGAATAGAAAGAACCCACGCTACGTTAGTACAACATAAGGATTGTGGTTGCAAGTTGATGGATGTAGATAGGATGGGGTGACGATTTATTCAAGCATTTCTATCCATCTAACTGATAAATACTCTCACGTATGTTCTCAGATTTGGCAAATTTTAATTCACAAGCTTCTCCACGCAGCCACTGTCACATTCTCTCCTTTATTTTTTTATTTATTTATTTTTCTAACATGTTCAAAAGCTCAAATAATCACCTCCCAATATAATATACAAATAATATTAAATACAATTTTGAAGTTGGTAAGTTTTGTGTAATTTCTTTTAAAAAAGAATGGGCTCTATTATTACAAAATTAATTTTTTTTTTCATATAAGTTTTGTATTTACTCACATTTTTTAAAAAAATTACACGACGCTTATGTACTTCCACAACAACAAATATAATTTCTCATAATATATATTCGTAGCTTGACGGATTTATTTACCTTCCTTTTTTAGTATTCATTTGAAGAAGAAAAACTTCTGTTAACCCATTAATTATATCATCTTGTCTTGTCTCATTGTAAGTTTTTTTTTTTTTTAATTTATTTTTTCACAATTAATGATACATCTATTCCATTCACCCAGTGCAGGCCATTCCAAAATAGCCTGAACAAATAAATTATTTAATTTAAAATTCTAAAACTAAAAAAAAATATTATCTTTTCTTATAACTGGCTACCAAAAAGTCACTTTTAAATTTTCACGTAACATCACATTTTCTATTCCCAAAGCCATATTCAATGATTCTCACTCGGCAAGTGATGAGCGTCCCTCCCTCTAAATAGATCTTTAGAAATATATCTCGGTACTTCAGCAACTGGTGAGTGTCCCTCTAAATACTCAAGAGTCCATTGTAGAAATGAACAACACTTTTTTGGAACGTGATTTAGGATTACGTTCACAAATATGAAAATTTTCAATTTACTTACAAGATGAAATCCACAATTCTTATCTTAAAGCTAGTCCCTATCAACCCAAGCGTTCAGAATATCCATTTCTAGGACTAGAATTTTCAATTTATTTATTATTCACTTTAGCAATGATAATGGATAAATTTTATTCCATAAAAGATCGTTGTAGAGTTTAATTTGAAGGAAAAATCTTAAAGTTCATATTTTAGTTTCTTTTCTTTTTATAAATGTCGCTAGCAAAAGAGGAAACTTTTTGCATTTAAAAAGGAAAATTATTTTATAAGATAATTATAGACATATATTTTTTGTATACAATTTTATAACGTATGATTATTATTTTTTATATAATCACATGCAGAAAACACATATTACTTATATTGACATATGTGATATACTGTGACAATCCCCCACCCCGCACACATCAAATCCTAATTTCGCCCCTGCATTTCCTTCTCACATTTCGTGCAACCACAATAGTTGTTCCTCAACCCGCCCCACCCATTGTGTCAAGCCACTACCCACCGTCTCTCTCTCTCTCTCTCTCTCTCTAGTCATTAAAACAAAAGGTGAATTACGGGGCTTTAACTCTCTGCCTAGAATGGCTTACGCATGATTGCATTTATATAAGAATCTATTTACAAGCTAGAATATGTTACAATAATTATCGTCTCTTATAAACATGGGATTGAGATGAAGGTATCCAAACAATTGAGATGGAGTTCAACTTGAAGCTGTTTTCTTTTGAATTTGAATTGTCATTATCCTTATCATGCCCCTGCAAGTTCAACAGGGGCAATCTCACGTTGAGCTTGTCCTGAAGATGTGAGAAACGAACATAAACTAGTGGTTTAGTGAGAACATTAGCAATTTGATCTTTACTTGATAGGGACCGAATATCCAGAGATTTGTTATGAACCTTCTCGCGGACAAAATGATAATAAATTTTCACGTGCTTTGTACGAGCATGGGATACTAGATTAGCTGCCAAATAGGTTGCTTCTATGTTATCACACCATAAGACTGGTCGAGAAGGAATAAAAAAGCTCACGAAGTAAAGACATTTGCATAAGGTCTTGGCAGTACCATGAGCTATAGCACGATATTCTACCTCGGTACTTGATCGAGCCATGGTGGGCTGCTTTTTGGAGGTCCAACAAATAAGGTTGTGGCCATAATAGATGTAGTAGCCAGAGGTGAACTTACGATCTTTAAGAGAACAGGCCCAGTCCGCATTGGAATAGACTGAGAGCTGTGTGAAGGAGCTAGGCTTGATGAGTAAACCAAAATCAATAGAAAACTTAAGATATCTCAGAATCGGTTTAATAGCAGTCCGGTGGATGTCCGTTGGCTTGTGCATGAATTAGCACACCTTGTTCACTGTAAAAGACATATCTGGGCGAGTGAGAGAGAGATACTGAAGAGCTCCTACAACGCTGCGGAATAAAGTCTCATCAGGACAAGCATTGCCATAAAAAAGAGATAACTGCTGAGAAGAAGACATGTGAGAGGATACAGGATTGGCCTCTATCATGTTGGTGTGTTTCAAAAGAATAAGAATGTACTACCTTTAGGAAAGTAGAAGACCCACTAAAACTGATATAGCCTCCATGCCTAAAGAATAATGTAGTATCCCTAAGTCTTTTACTGCAAAGTCACAATTCAGTTGAGCAAGAAAACAAGAGATGACGCTTGCGTTTGAACCTATGATTAAGATTTCA
This sequence comes from Juglans mandshurica, assembly GCA_022457165.1. Classification (NCBI taxonomy): domain Eukaryota; kingdom Viridiplantae; phylum Streptophyta; class Magnoliopsida; order Fagales; family Juglandaceae; genus Juglans; species Juglans mandshurica. Next base: position 12,944,690 of record CM039621.1, on the reverse strand, counting down.
TCAACATACACTAGTATATACAGTGTAAGAGACTTCGAGATATAAACAAATAAAGAGCTGTCTGATTGAGAATTAGTAAACCCAAGATCCACTAGTTTGTCATTAAGGCGGGAGAACCAAGCCCGCGGGGCTTGTTTTAAACCGTATAATACCTTGTTAAGCTTGCAAACGTGAGTGGGAAATTAAGGATGAACATATCCCACGGGCTGCTGCATGTATACAATTTCAGAGAGAAAACCATGGAGAAATAAACTCTGGATGTCAATCTAGTGAACAAGCCAGTTGTTAGACACATCATGACTGAGGACAAGCCGAATGGTTGTTGGCTTAAGACCGTACTAAAAGTATCATCATAGTCTAATCCTTGTTGTTGATGATAACCTTTAGCAACTAAGCGGGCCTTCCGTCATTCAGGAGTGACATCAAAGTTGGTTTTCGTTTTGTACACCCATTTGTTGCCAACCAGGCTCATGCCAGCTTCATATGGTACTAGGGACCACGTACCTTGCTTCATGAGGGTAGAAAATTCTGCATCCATGGCCTCATGCCATTCTGGAAACTTATGAGCCTTGGAGAAGCAGGTGGGATCAATAGGAGTGGTGGATATGGCGAGGAAGGTAGTGGGCAGAGGATACCTGATAGTGCCATCCAAATATTGCTTGGGTTTCACAATATTATTATGTGAGCAGGTGACCATCAGATGAGAACGAGATGGAGGAGGAGGCAAGGCAGTTGTGGAAGGAGCAGGAACAAGGGAGGATGAAGGCGTCGATGATGGAGTACAAAGTAGGTGAAACTAGAGGGGAGGACAAAGTTGATGCAACAGGGGAAGACGATGACGTTTCAAGATTGGACGCATGTGATGTCGCAGTATTAAGTGATGGATGAGAAAAAATGACAGGAGCAAGACTGTCGTTTGGAGGAGCTAAGAAATGCAGGGCGGAGTGTGTGGACGACAACACTGTAAGAGTTGATTCGACATGGGCTTGAGATGTCGTGGGTGATGAGAAAGGAAATAAAGACTCATTAAAGATGACATGCCAAGAAACAAAAACTCTGCCAGAGTCGGGGTGAAGGCATTTGTAACCTTTGTGAAGGTTGCTGATGCTAATGAAGATACATTTTTTAGACCTAAAATCCAACTTGTGTTTGTTAAAGGGTCGGAGATAGGGATAACAAGCACAACCTAAAATCTTAATGATAGAGAAATTGGGTGATTTGTGAAATATTTTTTTCAAAAGGAGAGAAGCCAAGAGGAGCGGCTGGAATCTGTTAATGAGATAGGTTACTATTAAAAAAACATCATCCCAAAAAAAAATGAGTAGAACTTTGACTCTGTTATTGTTTGAAAGTTCTCTATAACTGCCCAACACAATCGCTTGCGACTCCAATGCTACTTGAACCAAAAAATTGCATGTTTAACCAATTAACTATGATTTCAAATGAAGAACTACCACATTAAAAGGGTTTTCTCTCTCAGATTTCTTTTATTGGGACATTGTGTTACCAAACTGTCACGAGTGCTTGGGGGCAGGATCTAAAAGAGGGAAGCAGGGTTGTGATGCTGTGATGAGGTTGAGTTCATAACAGTAAGGAAGAAAGGTGATTGAAGATGAGTAACAGCTTTAATTGCCACATTAATAAAATGAGGAGTTTTGGGGATAGTGTGCGACTTGTAGTAAGGGTTGTTTTAGTTGATAGCTGTTGTCGTTTAGTATACTTCTATTTTGAGGAGTTTTAGTTAAATGGTGCGTTTGAGTTGTTACATGTATAAGTTGCGTTTAATGTTTGTAAGTTTGCATTTTGAATTCCTTCATGCTCTGCGATTATAAAAGCAGTTGCATGGCCTGTGTAGACCTCCGTCTCGGATCATTGAAGTTTGAGTCTTGGAAGGTTTGAAATTCCTTGTAAAGGTTCATCAATGCAATCTTGTGTTTAATCACTGTCTTCAAGTTCATGCATTCTTACTTACTAGTTCTTGCATTCTTGGGGCTTTGAAGTTCAATCCAGGCAGTGCAGTAGTGTTCTTGTTATCATGAACGTTACAAGTGGTATCAGCAATCGACAATCCTCTTATGGCAGAAGGCATGGGAGGAGCAATAAAAGGTCATCAAGAAGTTTCACAGAAGCAACGAGATGTGGTGCAGAAGCAATTGAACAACCATCAACAAGCAATCAATAAAATTACTTATAAGCTCGACCATGTATATGATATGCTTCGTTCTTTGGTAGAGTCTTCTCATGTTAATTCTAATCGTGATGGATTTGTGGATTCAAGAAATGTGGCTAGTTATGAGGAAGAACCCTGTGCATAGGGGGTTTAGATTAGATTTTCCACATTTTAGTAGGAAGGATCTTGCTGGTTGGGTTTCCAAAACCAATCAATTTTTCGATTACAATCAGACTCTCTTTCATCAGAAGTTGTTGATAACTTCTTATAACATGGAGGGAAAAGATTTAATTTGGTACCAAGATGCACTCGACAGTGGGCAATTCAATTCTTGGGACACGTCAGCCATTCAAGTTAGAATTGGGCCGTCATCCTATGATGACCCAATGGAAGCTCTAACTAGATTCAAGCAGACAATTTCTGTTACCTTGTATAAATCCCAGTTTGAGGCCCTGTCAAATAAGTTGAAAGGGCTATCTGGAGGCACAAGTTAAGTTGCTTCTTAAGTGGGTTAAAAGATGAGATCAAGTTGCCAGTTAAAATGCTGAGTCCAGTGAATGTTGGGGCTGCTTTTGGTCTTGCAAAGATTCAAGAGTAGTATGTGTTGTCCTCAAGAAAATCTTGGAGATAAAATTCGAGTTTTGTAGAGAGAGGAGCTGTTGATAATGGGACTAATGTTGGTCAGAGATCTGGTCCTCTGTGACAAAAGACACTTCAATTCAGTGGATGAAAAGATGAAGAAGGGTATGTGTTTTCACTGTGATGAAAAGTGGAATCCTAGTCATGTATGTAAATTTTTCAAGGTATATTTCTTGCAAGGGGAAAAAGACAGTTTTGAAGAAGGAGTTCTTGAGGAAAGTGAGCAGTTGGTAGAAGTTGTTCAACAAGGGGTGGTGCAATGAAGTTGTTGGGAAGAATTGGCTCTTTTAGTGTGGTAATATTTGTGGATTCACGAAGCACTTATAATTTATTGGATCCATTAGTAGTCGAAGCAACCAATTTGAAAGTTAAAAAGGATGTGGGGTTGCAAGTGAAGGTGGCAAATGGAGCAAAAGTTTCGAGTCAAGGCAGATGTGAGGAAACAATGAAGATTCAAGGTTCCAAGTTTGTGGTCCCATTCCATGTTTTGACACTGGGTGGCTGTGACATTGTTCTTAGGGTTCAATGGCTTAAAACACTGGGCGACCTTATTCAATGGGATTTTAATAACATGTCTATGCAATTTGAGGTGAATGGCAACAAGCTGCTGTTGTAGGGTCTTTTGTCTGATAAAGTGCAAGTGGAAGCTGGGGTCAACATGTTGAAGCCTTCTTTCATTGCCAGCAAGGGTGGTTATTACAGCTAGTTGCAGTAGAAGATAAAAAAGAGTGTTACCAGAAGTTGAAGAGTTGTTACAACAGTTTATTCTATTTTTGAGGAACCAGTTAGGTTGCCTCCAACTTGAGATTTTGATCATCAAATTGTGCTGAGGGAAGGCACTACTCCAGTTTCTGTGAGACTTTATAGGTACCCTCACTACAAAAAAAATAGAAATAGAGAAAATTGTTCAAGACTTATTGGCTAATTGGGTGATTAAATCAAGCCAAAGTCCATTTTCCTCATATGTCCTTGTGAAGAAAACTAATAGCACATGGAGGACGTGCATCGATTATAGAGCTCTCAATCAGGAAACTATCAAGGATAAATTTCATATTCCTGTTATTGATGAGCTCCTTGATGAGTTGTTTGGGTCAACGTATTTTTCTAAACTTGATTTAAGATCAGAAAGATGAGGATATTTCTAAGACAACATTTAGAACTCATGAAGGTCATTATGAGTTGTTGGTAATGCCTTTTGATCTTACCAATGCACCTGCCACTTTTCAAGATTTAATGAACTACATCTTTAAACTTTTTCTCAGAAAATTTGTCTTAGTATTCTTTGATTATAGTTTGGTTTATAGCCAAGATTTAACTCATCATCTTGAGCATTTGAAGGCAGTGTTATCTGTTTTACAACAACATACCTTGTCTGCTAAAAGATCTAAAGGTAGATTTGGTGTCAAGGAAATGGATTATTTAGGCCACATTATTTCTGGGGAGGGAGTTAAAGCAAACCCACTAAGATATCAGCCATGATTGATTGGCCTATTCCTAAAACAGTGAAGGCTTTAAGAGGTTTTCTAGGCCTAAATGGGTATTACAGAAAGTTCATTAAGAACTATGGGTCAATAGTTGCTCCATTGACATTGTTGTTGGAAAAGAATGGTTTTAGTTCGTTTAATGAAGCTGAGGAAGCTTTTATACAGCTCAAAAATGCTGTAGCTCACCCTCCTGTCTTAAAGTTGCCAGATTTTTTTCAAGAGTTTACAATCGAATGTGATGCCTCAAGGGTTGGATTGGGGGCTGTGTTGATGCAAAATAGCTAGCCAATAGCCTTTTTTCGCAAGGCTCTTAAGGGTAAAACTTTAATCTCATCTACTTATGAAAAAAAAAATTAGCACTTGTGAGTGCAGTGGGAAAGTGAAGGTCATACTTGTTGGGTCAGCCTTTCAAAATCAAGACTGACCAGCAAGTTTTGAGATATTTTTTGGAACATAAAGTGGCTACAGAAGCTCAACATAAATGGATCTCGAAACTCATGGGTTTTGACTTTAAAGTAGAGTACAAAAGAGGGAGAGATAACAAAGTGGCTGATGCACTTTCTAGGAAGATGGAAGAGGAGTCTGCTACTTTGGCTCTGATTTCATTTCCTACTCCTGCATGGATAAATAATTTTAAGCAGAGTTATTTGGAATCATTTGAGATAACTCAATTGATTAATGCATTGCAAAAAGGGGAGCATGTTCGTAAAGATTTTTCTCTATAGCAAGGTCTTCTTCTAAGGAAAGGAAAGCTGGTTATAGTTCTTGGTTCTTTGTTTCAGAAGAGAGTTTTGCAGCACATTCATTACAGTCCAGAAGCAGGTCACATGGGTTATCATAAGATCCTACAAAAGGCTAAACTTGATTTTTACTAGCCTGGTATGAGGAGGGATATCAGAAGGGTGGTAATAGAATGGCAGACATGTCAAGTGAATAAGTCTGAAAATATGCTACCAGCAGGGTTACTTCAACCCTTGCCTATTCCTCAAAGTCCTTGACTCAATATTGCCATGGACTTCATTGAGGGACTTCCCAATTCTAATGGCATGACAATGATTTGAACTGTGGTGGACAGGTTGACAATGTTTGGTCATTTCTTTCCAATGTCTCACCCATATACAGTATCTAAAGTTGCAAAAGTTTTCTTTTCTGGGTGTTCAAGTTTCATGGGTTGCCTAGAACCATTGTCTTAGATCGTGATGTGATTTTTACAAGTTTATTTTGGCAAGAGTTCTTCAAAATGCAAGGTACCATCCTGGCTATGAGATCAGCTTACCATTCTCAATCTGATGGTCAAGCTGAGGCATCAAAGAAAGTTGTGGAAACTTATCTGAGAGCATATACTGGATCTAAACCAAAGAGTTGGACTAATTGGTTGCCAATGGCTGAGTGGCATTATAACACAACCGTGCATTCTTCTACAGGAGTTTTTCCATTTCAGGCCTTATATGGGATGCCACCACCAAGATTATTCTCTTATGTAGCAGGTACTACTGCTAATGCTGTAGTAGATCAACACTTGAAGACTAGAGAATATATTTTATGCTTCTTGAAAGAGAATTTGAAGAGGGCCTAGGACAAAATGAAAATGTATGTTGATAGAAAGAGATAAAAAAGAACCTTTAAAGAAGGAGATTGGGTTTTTCTTAAACTTCAGCCTTATAGGCAAAAATCAGTAGCTATGAGACATAACATGAAATTGGCCCCTCGATAGTATGGTCCTTTTCAAGTCATTCAAAAGATTGGCTCAGTTGCTTATAAGTTGAATTTGCCACCCATATCGAAAATTCATCCAGTTTTTTATGTGTGGTGTCTTAAGAAGAAGTTAGGGGATCGGATTTCCCCTTTGCCTACTCTCCCTCCCGTCGATGATGAAGGAACTATACAACTCGAGCCTGAAAGAGTTATTGAAAGGAGAATGAAGAAAATAGACAATCATGCTGCTACTAAGGTGCTAGTTAAATCAGTAGGAGATGAAATGGAAGAGAATTAATTGGAATTGTTGTACAAACTAAGGTTTCTATATCCTCATTTGGTGGACACTGTTTTGTAATTGTCACGAGTTCCTTGGGGGTAGGGCCTTGAAGAGGTGGAGATTGTCACAAGTGCTTGGGGGCATGATCTTGAAGAGGGAAGCAGCGCTGTGATGAGGTTGAGTTCGTAATAGAAATGAAGAAAGGTGATTGAAGATGAGTAACGGCTTTAACTGCTACATTAATGAAACAGGGAGTTTTGGGATAGTGTGCGACTTGTAGTAAGGGTTGTTTCAGTTGATAGCTGTTGTCGTTTAGTGTATTTCTATTTTCGGTGTGTTTGAGTTGTTAGATGTATAAGTTGCGTTTAATGTTTGTAAGTTTGCATTTTGAATTCCTTCATGCTTTGCGATTATAAAAGCAATTGCATGGCCTGTGTAGACTTCCGTCTTGGATCATTGAAGTTTGAGGCTCGAGACCTTTGGGAATTTCTCGAAAATTCCTTGTCAATGTTCATCAATGAAATCTTGCGTTTAATCACTGTGTTCAAGTTCATGCATTATTTCTTACTAGTTCTTGCAATTCTTGGGGCTTGAAGTTCAGTCCAAGTAGTGCAGTAGTGTTCTTGTTATCAAGAACGTTACACAAACTCTGTAGCCAAATCTTCCCAAAAAACAAGCAAAATTAAATTAGCCTTACCGATGTAGGCAAACGGATTCACTAAAACTAGGAAAACATATATATTAATGACATAAAAGTGCTTACTAGAAATGGTAAACAACAGCTGTGAAAAAGAGGTGTTAGGGACAAAGGTAAGGACGATGGCCGTTGCCGGCGGAGGCCTGTGAACAGCAGCCTGACAACGGTGTATGGAAACGTCAAATAGTTGATGTAGTAGGACAACAATGGAGGAAACGATTTTAAAGAAAGGAACGGAACGAATATTAAAATGTGAATGGGTTTGCAGCATCAGATATTTTTTCCTCATTAACAAGTGTGAGTGGGTTTGCTGTATGTATACCCTTAAAAATGTCAAAATTCTTTTCCTTCAAGTTTGTAAATAGAGTAGTGTATTTGGGTGTTGTATAAGAAAATAAGTGTGTAAATAATATTAATTTTTTATTTTAATTTTTCATCTTATTCAAAATTTTAAGGTCAAAATCAAATCATAAAGAAGTTACAAATGTACGTACACACTCCGATGAACAACCGACAGGCGGCGGAAAAGGAGGAAAAGCGTTAAAAAGGATGAATAGCTCAGCCCAAAAAAGTTAAAAAGAAGAAGCTGGCTATGCTACAATAAAGGGAAAACGGACGGACAGGATCGAGAGATAGGAAGCAACCCCAAGGATCACAACGTGTGACCTAGAAGTGGAAAAGAGCTGGAAAGTGGAAACAACTAGAATTAACCCGAATGACATCCTTGGACAGACATCGGCATTTTTCTAACTTAGAATTAATTCCGTGAACTTGTAAAAAACAAAATCAATCTTTTACTGGGAAACCATTAAAAGCCCATGTTGGCTCTCAAATAGAGCAGCAGCAGCAGCTACATGAAGCCCACAAGGCTAATCAAAACCAATGACCATATTGGCTAATAGAAGGAAGACCAACACCAACCATTGTTTCCCCTCCCATTAAAAGCGGACTAGAGCTCAGCCCATTATCGTCAGACTCAGCCCTCGTACAGTACTACTATCTTAGAGAGATGATAGAGAGAGTTTTACATGGTTTCATTTCTCATCCTTTTATTATTATTATTATTATTATATATTAAAGCGGGTTAAACCATTGGATAAATTAATGATAACATAATTGCGAGGGAATAAACATTGAAACAAAATTTACATACAATGGCTATATCCAGTGTTATAACTATACAAAAAATAACTTAATGGTCTTGTTCTCTTGTCATCTATCAAAAAGCGATGACTCACTATACATTAAACAAAAAATATTATTTTGGTAATTTTCGTTTTTAAAAAAAATTAGTCATAATTCCTTCAGTATAGAACATAATTGTTTACTATCCGATAACAATCAATCTAAAAAACTTTTAAGTAAAGATCTTTTGTCAAAATGTACTAAAAAGGTTATTGAGAGCTACTGGCATTGAGAAACAATATTCAGTAACAATTGGCAGCCCACCAAAACAACTCGACCCCATCGCCAAAATTGGAATTTAACCATGAAATTCAAGATCAATTCTCACGATGATGATGAATCACCTAATATCCAACAGTTACCAGAAAAAACACATGCTCGATAATATCCAATAAAACAGAAGCAAAACTTCCCTATAGCATTCTCAGAAAGACCATTTATAATTCAAATAAGAAATGATAAATTACGATAGAAAATCCTATTATTACCATTGCCCTCTTAGATCTAAAGTTTTGAGCTTACTCTTCCTCCTCTTCATCTCCATCTCCACCAGCAGCTTTCTTGGCAGCTGCCTTTTGGTTCTTGCGCTTCACTCTCCCAGGGCGCCCACCACCGAAAGGACTTGTCAGTGAAAAATCAATGTGCTTCTGTGAGTCCACTCTCACCATGAAAGATGGAATATTAACTACCTGTCTCCCAACCCTGACAAAAAAGGCACAAACATTTTAAAGCATTTCATCAAGATAATAAATTGTCATTTGTTCACCCAAGAAAGTGGCCACGATGGAATCAATGGCAAATTAGAGTCCAAAGTTCAGTTAACGCAACATATCTCAAATTGGATTGAATGAGAAAGAACGCCACCATGCTCCTCAGGAGCAACAGTTACTAATCAGAGATCTACTAATTATGAAAACCAACCCATATATTTAGGGCATTGGGTCAATGTTCATTGGTGGCCAAGCAAATGTCATAGGACATAACCATGTTTAACTCAAGTCCCACTGAGACTAACTGCCAAGTCTAGGAATTTGTTATTCAAAGTCAGAACAAACCGAAGTGACCATATACATCAAATATTAATTGAGCCAACCCAGCCACTAAGCCAGGCCAATAGAAACAAATAAGAATTTATGGAAATAGAATCCATACACAAGCTCAAAGTTAAATGAAAGCTCAGGGACTCTAAACTCAAACTTTGCTATTTGAGTTCCAGCTGACCCAGGAAACCAAAAATCCTAGAACAAAATAATAAGATCGCCTCACAAAAGTGCAGCCAATTGAAGCATGAAGCATATTAAAGGATGACCTTACGAGCACAACCTAGTAACCACTAATCCCTTCAGCCACTCACAAAACACAACCACCTTGCACTACAATAACCATGAGAGTACATCTCCACCAGGGTTTCATGGCATTTATAATTGTCCTCTCAACCACTACTTATCCCAACAACATAGTGGAGACTCGAGATCCTCTGAATGTCCAAATTGAGAATGAACCACCATGATCTGGAAGTCTGCCCAAGAACCATCATTTACTTCATGTTTCGGAAGGGTACTCAATTAAATTATTTTTCAAATGAAAAAAAGGTGGTGAATGGAACCGATCACACCACAAGACGTTACAAATGGTTTAAAATTTATTCATTTCATTGCTTGCAACAAATTCTAGTCTTGTCACTGATCCAGTTTAACAAAACTCTGCTTTAGAATCCAGAGCCAACAAAAATTAGCAGTTAGACCACACTAACGATTTGCCTTCCCACCTCGGCACATTTTATTGGAAGGGAAAGGGGTGGAATTCCCTATCCAAGGACCAATCACTTGCCAATATTCGGAACATACAAGTCACAAACATAAAGAGTCAACAATCGTAGATGTTCATAAAAACCAATTCAAAGCAAGAAAAAATAAAACAAGGCTAGTGAGGTCCTAATGTCATCACAGCGACTTAAATTTCAAGAGGGGGATGTTTTTCCATCAAAATCACAAATTCTACTTCATTTTTTTGGGCTCTCAAACCCATGAGTTCAAATACTCTCTTCTGGAAAACCAAGAGCTTTAAATTTTACCTTAGACTTTAGCTCCCAAGTTTGGTTATTTGTGTAAATTCTTTCAATGTGACCAGTTTCTAACTGGCCAAGGTGCAATCTAGTGGTCAACAGACGGGCTTAGGACGAGCTTTAGAATAAGACATCCTGAGTTTGATTCTGCACTAAGATTTCCCCTGGATCACTTGACACAGTTCTAGTGTGGTAGGGAAGGTCTGAATGGCTGCCCTGCCTTGGTAAGGTTTCATGTCGTAGAAAAAAATGTGACTTAGATATCATAATTCTAATGGGTTGCTTGAACTCGAACCCAAAACTAGTTGGATGGAGTAGATGATTAACAGTCATTGAAAACTCCAGACTCTTTGATTTTGATACATAAAAAATCCAAATTAATTGCAAAGACAGTAAGCCAAGAACTGAAATAACAAATCACATCCACCTATAAGCGATTAAACGGAAAAAGGAAAAGAGAATGAATACATACATATGCAAAATACAAATGCTAGAAGACACGATCACAAACATATTAGACCTTGTGAAAAGAAATGAAGCATTAGTAACATAATCATTTCAAAGTAACCTAAGGGATATTAATTATTTACCTAATATGCCTCTGCCTGATAAGCACTCTGGCATGGTGAATAGACTTGGCCATTCCGGACTTGAAGACCAGCGTTTGAAGACGGCGCTCAAGAAAGTTCTCCACAGTGAGGGCCAACACGTAATCGAGCTTGTTCTGGCTCTCGTCCAGTAGCCCGTACCTGTTCATCCTCCTCAAAAGGGCTTCACCCTCAAAAATCCGACGTGGGTTCTTTTCGTCCAGTGTCAGAAGCATTCTCGCATTGTTACGAATGCGACTCAAAGCATACTGCACCCTCCACAGCTCCCTCTTGCATCTCAGCCCATACTCTCCCACAAGCTTCAGCTCCGCGTCCAGACGCTCCTTCTCATAGGGACGTCTGGGCTTCTTAAAGGTTTTCCCATCTGAATTATATATCAATCGAAATAAACGAAAATTGAGCTCTCATTAGAACCTCGAAAATGTTAATAGACCGAGAGTACTGATTTAAGCTCGGTCTCACACTTACTTGCGACGGACGGGGACTGATTTGTATTCACATATTTTCTACACAACCTATAAATAGTCTTTATAAACAAACTTCAAGTTTCAAACAGATTACGAGAAGCAAGGAAATATGAAATAGATCCGAGGTACGAAGATAAAACATGCCATCCAATATCATGAGAACCAGAAGACTTACAGTTTCTGTAAAACGAGACGTGCACCATGCTGCTTTGCCTATGCCGGCGCTCCCGCCCTCAGTCCGCGATCCGAAGAGAATGAGGAGGAAGGACGGTGTGATGGGGAGCTTGAAGAAGCAGAAAGCAGCGTGCGTTATAGGAGGCTTTATATATTTCCTACCCAAAGGAGTCAAGGACTAAACCCTAACCCATTTCGGCCCATTTGGAGAGGGTACATCCAATTTCTAGATGTGGACTTGAAAACCAAAACGGTGTGAACCCAACGTTGAATTCAAGGTACTAACTCATTAGCAACTATGGAGGCAATTATATTTTTTTTATTTTAAAAAATAAGTTTTATTTTTATGTAAATCTTTCAAAAACAGTGTGCATTGCTTATGATTATGAATATTATTTCTTAACTCATTGATAACGATTTCATGTTAATTTGGGATCATCTCAAATTATATTCAAATGGAGCTATTTTAACTCAATTTACATTAATTTCATATCTAATTCATTAATAAATAATGCTAGATATAGTTTTAGAATTTACAAGTCTCGTACATTCTCTTTAAAAAATAATTAACTTCATTATTAAAAAAATTATTTTTTTATGAGTCACATACTTACACATTATAAAATTGCAAATATTATTCATGTTCTTGAATTGTAATAAAAAATTATGATTTATTATTAAATAATATAATTCGACTCTACTCATATATTAAATAATAGTATAAATAATTTATATTTATATTTTTTATAATATTTTTAAATTTTACAATAAAAGTATTTTAAGGACTTAAAAATTACAAGATGAAGTTGTCGGTTATGTACTTAAAACGACACCGTGTTGTATAGTCAATGATGGTATACGAGTATAAAGGCCATATGAAAAATACTTATAAAAAATTGGAATTTATCTGTCAAAATTTACAAATAAGATTATAGAACTTACTATCTGTCAATTTTTATAAATATAAATATAAAACTTAATTTATTTTTAGAATTAGATAACTCATTAATAAACTAAAATTCATTCAAAAATTAAATAAACGAACTCTCGATTACTCTCTCTCTCTCTCTCTCGGTAGAGGGTTTAAGCCCTACTCTGGTTCCGTTGTTTCTGGAGACGAACTCTCAGCTTGGATGCAGTAATCTCTTCATCCTGATCTGTCTGAAATCATATATTTTTTCTTCAAGCACCCGCCC